>JAHDVF020001587.1:0-1200000 GCA_022606425.2 Lepidostoma basale
AGAATCATTTTATAAATAATAGATTCGAAGAGTTTGGCCGGAGCAGACAGTATTGCTACAGGTCTGTAGTTTTCAACTGATTCTCGAGGGCCGCTCTTGAAGATGGGACTGATCTTGGAGATTTTCCACAAATCGGGAAAGGTGTATTTACTGACAGGTTGAAAATGAAGTGGAGAGGAGGTACCAAAAATTCAGAGCATCCTTTTAAAAAGAAGATAGGAAGAAAATCAGGGCCAATTGAATGCGAATTTTTCATGGCTTGAATTGAAATTTTTATGTCTGAGATGTCAATTTGACTGACACCATTGAAGCTATGAGTAGTATCGGCACTCGAATTGGTCACATCGTTATGATTTAGCCGCGGGGGGATATTGCTATAGACAGATAGGAAGTGCTTAGCGAATGCATTCGCTATATCGGCACCTCGAACCTCTCTATCCCCATGCATCATGGTGTTTATCATGCCACCATCTTTGCGTAAGCTTTTGACGTAGTTCCAAAAAGATTTGGGATCGTTCATGAGATTACCCTCAATGGTGCCCACATATGTTCGAAAGGCCAATCGGACACTGCGAACCACCATCGAGCGGTAGTGACTGAATTGTTCATACTCACCACGAGAGCCAGTAGCTTTCCACTTCTTATGATGAGCATGCGTCATCCTTATATTTCGTATGATATCCTCAGTAAACCACTTAGGATATCTCCGTCCACCATTGCTCATGTGTTTCCTGGGGAAGCACAAATCAAAAATGTTATATAAAATACGGTAAAAGTATTGTAAGGCTTCATTTACGGTATTCAAGTTGTATAAGCTACTCCAATCAATCTGAGTCATTAAATGATAAAGTTTGTCAAAGTTTCCTCGCCCAAAATTCCAACCGCGGAAGGTGCTGGCATCATGTTTGGGTACTCTAGTGACCCCCGAGACCATCTTACCGTCACACACAAACTCCAGCGATGGATGGTAACTATCTTCGGGTACCAGAGGAAACAATGACCGAAAAACTTGCAACTTCATGTTGCTCAGAATCAAGTCAAGAACTCTGAGATCAGAGTTCAGAATACCATTGCACTGGGTGAGCCCAAACACCGCGCACAAGAACTCCAGGTCCTGCTGAACACTGTCGCTCCCACGCGCGGAGTGAAGATTGAAGTCCCCCATCACAATGACATTCCGATCTCCTATCAGACCGTGGTTCATATGCATTGAATCAAAAAAGCGTTTGTAGACATCCCAAGAAGATCCCGGTGGAATGTATACCACGCATAAAAAAATATTGACATTTGAGTTGTAGGTCAGTTTTACCCATAAGTCCTCATTTTCGGATTCAAGGCCGAGGACGCGCTCGGCCATAAGCGCGTCCTCTTTCCTGATAGCCAGAAGACAACCGCCACCCTGCCTATGGCCACTGCCGTTGTCTCTGTCTCTCCTAAAAACAAGGAATGAATCCGTATCAAAAAGCTCAGAGGAGAAGACACTCGGATTAAGCCATGTTTCGGAGAGTGCAATTATATTTGCGTCACTCGCCAAAACACTGGTGTAAAACGTCGAGCATTTTGTCTTCAGTCCTCGAACATTCTGATACAGAATACCAAAATTATCACGTCAGCTGAGCATCGGAAGTCGAGGAGCCGCCACACTTGACCGCCACTCCTTAATAAATGACTGTCGCGGCCAGTGTTTCGGCTTTAAGACCTCCGACACGGCCGACGTAGGAACGCCAATTTTGAACGACGCATAGGAACCATCTCTGGGCTTCATTCTATGGACCGTATACGAAGCCTTACACAGAGAATTTAAGTAGGTTTTCATCTCCTCCGCCGAGGTTTCCGGATGGAAGGGATAAAAGTGGAAGCTTTTCTGGGACGTTGTGGGTGTTTGCTCCTTGCGGGAACCACGGACAGCGAGCCGACGCCTTCCCGAAACAACACTCCACCCTCCCGGAACACTGGGCTGCGAGACAATATTCCCATTCCCTCCATCATTCTGAGGACGGGTATTGACTGCTGCAGCTCCTGATGCGTCGGTTGTCGGGTCCTTCGATTTCTTGGCAGCCGATACACCAGATACAGGACGTTTTCCCTTGGTGACACTCCCTACAACCACCCGTGATGCCTGAGCAGCGTAGGAAGTGGAGGGTACTGCGAGCGAATTGGATGAAGCCACACGCGCAGCGGCACGTGTCGAGGCCCGTGTAGCCGGGCGAGGCAAAGTACGCGCACCCACATCGTGTGCGCTAGCCGCTACATCAGCATGTGACGCGGCGCTAGTATCACTTGTAACATTTGCCGGCTCTGTTGGTCCTGTGTTGCACAGAGCCGGTGCGGGTGCCGAATGGCCCACTCGGGAAGTATCGGCATCACTCGGCCGCGGCGTCAGAGGGGCCGGGGGGGGCGACACCGGCAGAGCCGGCGCAAGTCCCGCAGTACATGCGTATGTACTTGTGTCGGCGGCGGTAGAAACACTGCCATGGTGGCAATTACATTTCTTCAATGATTCGACAAATGCTGATATTTTATCAAATTTAACATGCAGATCGAGAACTTGTTGCAGAAGACTCATGTACGTTGGCGAATCCATTGCAAACGATGTTTCGCGAACAAATAATACAAAAAAGAATTAATTTACTCGGACGTCAAAAAACGATCCGTCACGTGTCACAGGTAAACTCACTCTCCATGGCAATGGGCTGGACACTTGGCTAGACAGGGTGGCAACAGATGGGCACCCAGGATACTCAGTTGGAGACCATGGGCAAATAGGTGAAGTTGCGGAAGGCCACCGATGAGATGGACCGATGATATTGTCAAAAGGGTTGGAAAATCTTGGATACAAAGGGGGCAGGATAGAGACGAGTGGAGGAAATTGGAAGAGGCCTATATCCAGCAGTGGAGGGAAGAAGGCTAGCAAAGAAGAAGAAGAATAAAATAAAATAAATTAGAAATTAACAAAAAACTAAAAATTACGTAAAGAGTTTTAAATCTTGAACAATGATGTGAAATTCTTTATGAATTAATGAATATGAATAAAAATATGTTAAATTTAAGTTTTATTATGTTTAATGGAAGAATGGACCTAACAAGAATTCCTAAGATCGTGATGCACGAGACTCAAGAGGGCTGTCGACCATCAAAGAGATCGAGAGAAGGCTGGTCGTCTTCATCACAGGAAGAAAGTTGATATCCTGCATAAATAGATCGCAAGATCTACAATAAGAAGAAAAAGAAGAAAATGATTATGACTTAATTACTTCCTTTGGCCATATAACTCTTGAAGAGTTTTAGCATCCTTGATGATTTTTCGCCAAGCTCCTCGATCCTGCGCCTTTTGCTCCCAGCAGTAAGATTCGCCCAACCTAGCCAGGTCAGCCAGAACATTGTCCATTAGGCGCTGTCCTAGAGGTCTTACTCCAGTCGGTCTAGACGCGTACAGGGTCTTGATTGCTCTGGTCTCTTCGGCTCGGCATACGTGCCCAAAAGGATAATGAGAGAAAAAAAATCAAATTTATATATTAAGTTTTATCATATATAAGATGGTGTTGGTCGAAGCTAAAAGTATAGTGAATTAAACTAAAATTTATATTACACGGGAAAAAATATTTATTTTAATTATTAACAAAGAACTCCTACCAAGAAATTTCAATTAACAACATTCATATTATAATATATATTTAATGGGATTGACATGTTACGCATAGCTAAGGCTATTTGATAATGCCTTAGCAAGACGAAACATGTCATTCCCATTCTAGAAAACATAATTTCATTCTTATTAATTACTAAAGACATCGATAATATTCATTTATCGACGTGCGTGCATGACACGATGTATAAAAGTTGAGGTATCGGGAGAAGTATGTCAGGAAACAACAGTGCGGCGGTCCATTTTTTCTGCCTAACCCTTCAGAGAGATGGCGTGATGGTTAGTTAATTAGTTAGTTTACATCATTGTTCAAGAAACAATAAATATAAAATATGTAAAGGTTAATTGTATCTCAATAGAGACGAAGATGTATTTTTTTTTTAAACAGAATATGGTAGTCGAGGCGTTTACAGGACTTATGACCTGTCATTGGTTGGGTTAAGCGATCGCTTTATGTTAACAACATTCCCCATTCCGTCCTTCTTACAACCACCACGTCTGACATTTTTTTGGATTTGTATATATGCTACTATGTTTAAATAACTTCACATTTTTTAGGTCAATCTACACTAGCGCCATCTATTAAGATTATTTGTAAGCATTAAGCAGAAAATCTTTATTAATGCAATGTGAAATCTATTGAGATACAATTAATCCTTAAAAAAATTATTAACCCGCAAATATTGAAGAAATTATTCAAATTGTCATTGGAACAAATTTGTATACATTTAAAAAAACAAATTGTATAAAAGATGTAGTTATCGTTTACATCAAAATAAAAGTAAAAACGTGAACCAACATCAAAGCACTCTTTTCGCCTTGGAATAGTGCAGACTTTTTAAGATTTTTTTGTTCTATCAAAAAATTAGGTTTGCCGGGGAGGGGTGGCGCCCTTCGGATAAACACTCTTTGTTTTTAAACCATTAGTCAAGCAAACTGCGGCTTGCGGCGACGTCCCCCGGCGGGCGCCTACCCAGCTAGCTCGGCCCGCGGCACACTCGCACACTTACTTAACTTTAAGCGACCCTTAATTGAATTTTTACCGCTCAAAAGCCTCCACTCAATGTCAATCATTCGGATCTCCCTTCAGAACAAATCTCGTGTCTTCTCTGGATAGGCACTCACTCAAGTTATACGTCCTAGTCTTGAAGGTACGTTTCATTTGAAGAATCTTCTTCTTCTTCTGATTGTAGATCTTGCGATCTGTTTATGCAGGATATCAACTTTCTTCCTGTGATGAAGACGACCAGCCTTCTCTCCATCTCTTTGGTGGTCGTTCTGGTGGTCGACGGCCCTTGGGAGTCTCGTGCATCACGATATTAGAAATTCTTGCTAGATCCATTATCTCGATGTGGTCCCTCCAGAATCGTCTTCTCTGCCTACTCCATCTCACTATGTCTTCAATTTTGCAGGATTTGCAAATTTCTTCATTGTTATATTAAACTAACTAACTAATCATTACGCCGTAGGCAGAAAGAATGGACTGCCACACTTTTCTTTCCTGACATATTTCTCTCGCTTCCTCAACATTCATACATCATATCATGCACGCAGAATTGTTATATTATATATACAAATACGATTTATATTATCTTAGGTACATAGACTATAATATGTAATACTTTAAGTGCTTTCTTTCCTTAGCGCAAGACACTTTCTTCATTAGGAGAGTAAGAGAAACGAAAATAAAATAAAAATTTCTCATACGAGTATTATGTACTCGTATATTTTGAAATGTCGGTTCGATTGTCGACGATAGCAGTGTGATTGTCACACTGTCTTTGGTCTGGTGTAGAATTCATGTTACAATAAAATGGCGATAGATTAGCTACTTATCACATGTCATGAGAATCAATATAATAGCTAAAAAAAAACTCAAACGACCTGTTGTAAAAATAATAATAAATAAAATAAATACTAATTACTTCTATATACGCCATACTTTGTGTTGTTATAATGGTTTATTTATCTTTTTCTTTTTTATATACTTTGTATATACAACACTTATATTAAAAAAATAAAATTACATAGACATGTTTCAGACAAACAATCCTTCTATAACATCTGTCATGTAAACAATTTTATAATATTTTTTAAAATGTATCTGTACTGAAGGAGAACTGTTTGTCCGAAACATGTCTATGTAATTTTATTTTATTAACATAAGTGTTGTATATAAAAAAGAAAAAGAGAAATAAATACTAATTAATTTTTTACAATTTATGTACAATAAAAAAAATTATTGATTGTTCAATTTAAACATTATTCAGCTTCAATGTAATTGGTTGATTTAAAACAAACGTCAAATTGAGTGATTGATTTAAAACAGTGATTCCCAAAGTGGTCTATATAGACCCCCAGGGGTCTACGACAACTTGCAAGGGGTCTACGACAATTGTACAAAAAATTGGGGGTCTACGAGATGGTTCAACTAAATTGAAGCCGAATATTGAAACGCAAAACGAATATCGAAATTGTTGGCGACCTTTTTTTAACTCATTGGGGAAATCGGAAGATCGAAATCGTTGGCGTTATTTTAGCCCGTTCGGCAAAGATCGGACATTCGATTTTCCCCGAAAAAACGTCGACAACGAATTCCGGCTTTTTTGTTTCGGGTTTTTTTTTGGCCTGAAAAAAAATCTATTTTAAGAAAGCATGGGGTCTGGGTTTGGGAACCTCTGATTTAAAGCATATATAATATAACGTATCGCTTTTCAATATAATCCGAAATCCCGTCAATTTTTTTCCGCAAAATTTCGCGCGCGACAATGAAAATCCCGCCAGCATCTGCGGACAACTTCCATCCAATAATGGCAAAAGAAGCGAAATAATGATAACCCAAAGCGTTCAAGATGACCGCACAATCTACGGCTTTTTTTTTAGTTCTTTTGTTAGTCTTATCTGTCCACACGTTTTATATAAACAAAAAAAACTTCAGCTCAAAATTGCGTCCTAGTTGAGGCAATATTTTCTTCGCATCTCTGAGAAAATATTGATAACGATTTTTATTACTTAAATCTAGAATTTAATAAATGAAATGACAAGTTATGTCGCATTATTTGTTGTTTCTTGAATACTGACTCCATATTAATTTAAATATGAATGAAAGTGTCCGTTTATCATAATAAATTTCATTCATTTCAGTTAGGGAACAAACTAAAAGGGAAGCAGCGGTATCCAACTGCTTAACCCTTAACGTACCGTGTTCAAAACAAAACGCTCGCTTCCATGTGGTCAATTCAGTTTACCGCTAACTTTATCTAAATATCAAGCATATGACTCGATGAATCAAAATTTAATTTATGTCATCTTGTAGGGAATTTCATTAGGAATAGATCGATATCTATAACATACATGGATTATTTAAAAAACATATCATTATTAATTTTTTTCTGGAACCATGCGATTTCTGATATGGAATGCGTCACAGCATACGAGCGACTGACACCAAGTATAAACTTGTCTTGCCCCGCCGCGCCGCGCCGCGGCGGCGGGGCGAGACTTTACGAGATTTTACGTATGATAAAGGCACCTAGGCAAAATGTATAGTACGTTCAAGACAACGAGTACGTATTAATATTTGTCCCTTTTGGTAAAGTGTTAATATTTTCACAGTTCTGATATTATTAAGTTGCGTGCTGCGTTTCCGTCCACAGTCGGTATTATTACGTACCTATGAGAAAAGGCCAAAGATATAATTTATAATACGTTCAAAACAGCGAGTAAGTATTTGTCACTTTTGATAAAGTTGTAAATATTAGCAAAACAAATTCTACCTTAACACGAATGAAGGTGAGGGCAGTCTTAGAAAATATTTTTTTTTGGGATGAAGGAAGTAATTTTTTGCTTTTTTTTTTATTACGAAATATTGAGAACACTTCAATGGAAGATTACAATTTTTTTTATAATATTAGGGTCCATAGGTTTTAAGAAAATCAACTTTAAATTGGCAGTGGAAACTCAATTGACCACATGGCAACGCGACGGTTAACTTCCATTGTGCGACTGGCTTCATTAGCAGAAAAAAACAGGGCTCGAACTGCGACTGTCTACATTTACAGCTCAGACAACGAGTCCCAGTTCATCGTAATATTACGAACAATTTAGTAGTAAGGAACTAAAGTACAAAGGTTTATGAAATACATTCAAATATGAACTGCAAATGTAATAGGTGTCTCCCGCAGTTGAAAACCAACTTTTTGGACTTCAAATGTAGCCAGCCGCATTACAGAGATTAAATTAACAATATGGATAAACAAATGCATGCTCAAAGATACTTTTACTTACTTAAACAGCAGGTGTCGTCCACTGTTGGACATAGGCATCTCTCATACTTCTCCATAATCGAATAATCCTATCTTGTGCCCTTCGCATCAAGTCACCAGCAATTTTTCTAATGTCATCAGACCGCCGTGTGAGAGGTCCCTATATGTTTCTTCTATCCACACGAGTTCTTGCTCATAGATATCAAAGTCCGAATATACTAAATCTCTGTCATACCCATTTTGAAATATGGTGTAGAAACTATACCTTACGCAGCTAGGACCAAAAGCCTTCTTCGGACGATTGAGAGGTGAGTGTAAACTCTGAAATAAGAAAGACATCGTGAGATGGGGTAGGAAACTACTGCGGTATTGATGAGACAACGTGGATAGGATGGGTGGTCCATTAATTCCAAAAAATATATTATAATTCAAAGATTTTTTTCTATAGCGTATTAAGTTCTTCTTCTTCTTCTGGTGCCGTGTCAGGTTCCCCCAACGTTGGCGATTACTGCAGCGAAAGCATTTTGGCCTGCGCCACATGGAACAGATTCTCAATTATTAAGTTACGGGAAAACAGATAAGACCAAATACTTTTTTATTTATTCATTATTTATTTTATTCGGCCAGAACATAAAACATGCACAATATATAAAATCTTCGAAACACGTTAAAATGTACATATTATATTTTAGGATTGTCGAATACAAGCTAGTCTTAAAAAATATTTATTCAATAAAGTACAGCGGAGCATAGAAGTAAGATGGGGTAGATTAAATGTGGTATGGCACCCCCTTGCTGTTGCCGTCTTTAAATGTAAGTCCCGGATGGACCGGGAACAGGCCCAGGTAGTGTACGAGCGAGGCTGACAAAAGGGCGCCGCTTCACCCTATAACAGCCTCGGGTATGTGTCGGGAACTTCTATGTTCCTTTTAAAAATATTTAAAAATAGTATTAAAAAATATACATAGGAAAACTGAAACATTATCGAATTATTTTGGACATTATAAAAGTCTATTTGTGAATTGGACGTAGTAAGTAAGCTTTTCGTAATACCCTATTCAAGAAATTGTAACTACTCGGACATTGTACGGTACCTACAACTATGATGGCCACTGCAAAATCCAATGAATACATGAATACGTGAACAAATAAATCCGAAACGATAACGAATTTTGACAGAATTCAAATTGAATTCCCGGTAAACTGTACTCCAAACTAAATTAATAACTATTTTTCAACAAACGTTTATCTTTATTTGATGTCGAATGTGCTTTCCAACATTTATTTATTCGACAGCTGTTTAATTGAGACCTGGTTAGATATTGGAAGTCATAAATAATACTTTATACCAATTTATTGGTTTGAAAAACGGGGTATTGGTTGCACACTGTTTCGTGGTCATTAAAATGATTACTATAACAAAACAGAATCACCGAGTTCTGAAATAATTAATGAAACATTTATGGCACAAGTTGTCAGATTAGTAAGACCAATATGGACCAGAAGGGTACTGGAGTGGAGACGTGAAGATAGAAGTAGAGAGAGGCCCCATCACACGATGGTCTGAGAAAAATGAGGGAAAATGCTGGTGAATGGATACAAAAAAAATAAAAATATTGGTTTTAGAATCAGAAATAAATTGGATGTAAATAGTAGAAAGCTGGTCTGTAATGCGATAATATTGGCTCACTTTAATTATTGTTCCTCTGTATTGTATTTAGTAAATAAATGAGATATTGATATGCAACGCGTAATTTTAACGTAATAATTAAAGAACATCTTAGATGCCTTTCTTATAATAATTTTTCGGAGTTCGCTAACCATTTAATTGAAAATAATCATACATTAAATAAAGAAAACGGTATTGAAATTTTGCATATTAATAATAAAAACCTAACTTTAAACAATTTAGAAATTTATAAATTAAAAAAGACAATAAGCATAATGAAAACATAATAAATAACCAATTCAATTCTCATGCTCGATATGTTCCCGTTACATCTCCCCTCTCCTCAATCCTAATTTTACCCCTTCAACTCGATATATTCCCATTACATCTCCCCTCTCCTCAATCCTGATTATACCCCATCCACTTTTATACACAACTCGATCTCCATTTAGTATATAAGTGACCGCTCTGTTTTATTTGATTGTTAAAATTGTATACATTGATAAAGGTTACTTGTAACCGGAACATGTCTGAGTTCAGTGAAAATAAAAAGTGTTGCAATACAAAGTATAATTATATTTATTCAAATATTTAATTTTTGTTTGAATAATGATGTTAAACTCAAACATGTTTGGTCTTACATTACTAGCACACAAAAAAACTTTAAAAAATATTAGAAAAACTAGGACAGAGATAAACTTGGAATTGTTCTCGGCTGCAAATTGTGGTAATTACCATTCATAAAACTAGAATAAGATTTCACATTGGATTACAAAGGTTCAAAAATATGGGGTAACATTTTATGTGTAAAATAAAATTAGGTAATAAAACACTTAAATGATTTTCAGTTCATTTTATTCTATTCATAATTTTTTTTCCATATCTTCTCTCTATTATATTGTGCATAAATACAATTAATGTGATACAATGTAAAACTAATATTTTCATATGAAGCACACACTTTGTGGTTAGACATTTTAAATTTATTATAAAATATGATAGTAAAATACTTTGTATTTAACCACATTATAGTTATTATACCCCCCCCCCCCCCTCTCCTTCACTCCACCACCGTCATTTAGACATACATGTAAATTTGTATTTTTATTTGGTTCTTATATCATCCTGATGAAGCTTGGGTACAAGCGAAACTAGTTGGCATCAAATATAATAACCATACCGTGAACAAATACGTTTTTTATTATTTTACTCGTATATTTATATATTTAAAAATATATTTATATAAAATTTTGTAGAGTCTTTGATGTTTTAAAAACCTAAATAAAAAGTTGTTTCTTTATACTTTGTGTTGAGAGATAGGGTAGATTGTAGAGATAGGGTCAGGAACACGGCTATCCGCGAGATCTGCAAGGTGGAGGATGTCGTGAGATGGGGCAGACAACGCAGAAGATACTGGAATGCGCAGGTGCAGAGGATGGATACCACCAGAATCCCACACGCTGTGGCGCATCAGATTCCTGCCGGCTGTCGTCCCCCCGGAAAACCGCCGAAGAGATGGAGAGATAGATGGGAGTAAACCTTCCAAGAGAGGCCAGCCTGATTTCAGGAACAGACCAAAGGTATATAAGGAGAAGAAGAAGAAAACTTTGTGTTGAAAAAAAATTCTTCCTCTTAGTCAAGGTCGTGTTTGTGACGGTGAGTTGTCCTGGGATGATGATGTCCAGCCATCTCTCCATCTTTTTGGCGGCCTTCCTGGTAGTCTCTTGATGCTTGGGTTTTCAGCGTTAACAATTTTTGCAATCCTTGTGTTCTCCATGCGGTCCACATGGTCTCTCTAAAAGCGCCTACTGCTTCTTCCTCGTTTTAATATGTCCTCAACACTACAGACAGACCTTATCGTTTCATTTCTGATCTGATCTTGAGGGTTTGGTCTGCGATGGAGCGTAGAGTTCGCATTTCTGCTACTCTATGAAGGTTCTTAGTTCTATTGGTATCGGCTCTGACCTCTATTCCATATGTCATGATGGGGCGGATACGTGCCTTGTACGAGTATATCTTTACTTTACTTTCAGTTAGCATGTATTTGTTCCTCCATATGGTGACGCACAAGCAGCTAACCACGGCTGTCGCTTTGTTGGTTTGTGCTCCCACTTCGTCATATAGGTCACTGTAGCTACAGATCTCTACACCTAGGTAAGTGAATCACATGACTTGCTCAATTACTTCGCCTGCGCATAATAGACAAACACCTTTAGTCGAACAGCAATGCCAATCCCAAGCTTGGATAAAGAAGAAGGGTTCCAAGGTAAGGTTAGCTGCCTGTCATGGGTTAAAATCTTCTGTAGCTCAAAGCACTGTAGAATTTTTTTTTATAAAAATAAATTTTAATGAAAATGTGAACAACAACAACAAACCATCACGCTCTTTCCCCGTAGGGGTAGGCAGAGAAAATGGAGCTTCCTCAACTCTCTAGCTTCCTCCACATTCATACAGCAAGTCATACACGCACGTCGATTCTTCCGACTTCTTACATGACCAACCTTTAAAATTTGATTAATTTGGTCATGCCATGTTTTCCTCGGTCTGCCTCGACTCCGTACTCCATTTACATCATTAACGCATACTTTCTTAACCATTATTTCTCCATCCATGCGCTCCATATGTCCGAACTAACGCAGCGATCCTTTCATAATTCTTCCGCTCTACATTCCTTTCTTACGAGTACCTATATCAGCATTTGAGATTCTGTCGTATATCATTCTACCACACATACGTCTTAGGGACCTCATCTCTTCCGCATTTATTCTGCTCTCATCCTTCTTGGGACCAGAAGTCCATTGTAAACGGCCGTTTTCGCTTTCATTGATAAATTCTTGTTTCCAACAAATATTTTTAAAGCTCCATTCACATTGTTACCCGCACCAACCCTTCTTTCGACGTCACTATCCGTTCGGCCATCCGCTGTGAACATGCTACCTAAATACACATAATTTCACTCACCTGCTCCAATGAAAATGTGAAACTTTGCGAATATATTTGGTAAATTCTCCAGTTTACTAATGTTACAAATCATCCACATAAAAAGTCTTTTTCTGTATGGTGTAACATTTTGCCATATTACTCTCTGTGTCAAGTTTATTGATGAGAAGTGTCAAGTTCCTTCTATCTTTTTGGGGGTCATTCTTGAGGTAAACTCTCCCTCGCTACTCTTGTGGCCCTTGATTTCACCATTCTGGTCCCATGTCCAATCCAGAAGGCTATTCTTGACCTTCGGATATCTGTGTTTCGTATTCTGTCACGAAGGGTTTCGTAAATAATGTGTAAATATATAATAAATATTCCAGATATATAAGTTTTGCAATTTTTTTTTTATAAAATCTATTAAGTCTTATATCGGTCCAATGTTATAATCACAAGTCTACCTATGATGGTAAATGATTAAATAAAAAATCTTAAATGTACATTTTTGTTAATCTTAGCCTCATGAATATTGTATTATTATTATTGTTATCATTCTGATGACTTGTATGTACAGTTTTGTATAATCAATTATTCCAAGGGTGCACTAGGAAATGACTGACCGAACAGTGCAGTCTTTAGAAGTTTCTTAAATTTAACGTCACTATCCTCATACTAACATGGAGGCTATTCCACGCCAACGGACCCGCAACGCTGAAAGCACGATCATAAAAACTTGCTTTATTGGCTCTGACTGGAATTATTATGTTGTTTGCACTTATTTCTACTGATCAGAGTGAACGTTACCTTCTCGTTGGCATGGGTGTCACGCAGAGGTCTGATATATACGCTGGCGCTCACTGGTGCCGAGCCTTAAACACTGTCAAACACAATTTATATTTTACTCTCTCTCGGATTTTAAGCCAGTGAAGGTCCTTCAGGAGCGGGGTGATATGACAGTATTATCACTGTGCAAGCACTGTGAGAGCCGGTTGCCTGGCCCATGTATGTTGAGCTGTAATGTAAATCAGCCGGAGTAGGCCTGGACAGCGCCTAATGGATAATGTTCTGATTGTTCTGTCTAGGGTGGGCGAAAGGGACAGCTAAAAGGAGCAGGATGGAGGTGCTTTGAATAACATCATCAAGGAAGCTAAAACTCTTCAAGAGTTATGCGGTTATTAACTTATTGAGATGTCAAAAATGAAATTCCAATATCTAAGTTGTTTGAATAAAACAATTTGTTGTGAATCAATAATAGCCCCCCTTTATTGTGATTAATCAACAGCCAATAAAGGTAAAATAATATTCTAATAAAATAAAATATACTAGCTGCAGTGCTTGCAATATTAAAATATAAATAGATTATATATAAAAAGGTTTTGTTTTAATATTATTAGGCAAGACTCTTACAAAACAATCAACTAAAAAATGGTCCTCATGTTTTCATATGTTTAAGACATAATCTAACAATTCAGTCAGTAATCTAGATTACCTTAAATAAACCAAGACCCTTGATACATTAACATTGTAAAAATACAGATCAATACATTAACAATTATCAATATATTTCCTTTGACTGTAAATCGGTAAAATTGAATAAATATATACAATCAATTCCTAGGCTAGTAACACAGCAATAACACTAAAATAAATAACAAAAATACAGTAACTACAGTAAAAACAAAATACAGTACTCCAAAAAATACAGTATCTAAATTAATGTTTTAAAAATTGTTGACTGGATATTATACAAACTGCTGGGAAACAAAAAATAAACATTTTATTTGACATGTAAAAATTATTAAATCAAATTATATAACATAAAAAGGTTTATTCATTTATTTCAACAGCTTATTGTAGTTCCAATCAGTATTACTGACATTATCATAATATAATTTGAAATTATTATTACTTGAATGTGTTAATCACATATTTCCCATTTCATAAATACAAAAAAAGGCTCACACCCCTACCTAGTATTATTAACTATTTCGACTTATCTGTGCACAATTTTAAGAAAAATTAAGTGCTCCAATCCTGGTTTACCCGCTTTGAGTTGTGCTGCAAATCTAGGTTTTGTTAATTTAATTTATTTCAAACTTCAATCTTTTACAACTAATGAATCTGAATCGCAAAAAAATATTACAACAAGCACTACATTTCAATATTACCATATTACATAACTTCATTTGTATTCTTAAAATGATTTCTCTCAATTTACTTTATTAAAAGTTATTGCCTATTTGCGGTATATGATGTTTGATCAAAAATGGATTGGTGCATCAAGATTACAAGGAAATGGTGCATCATAAATAGACAAGAGGTTGTCTAGTCAATGATGAGTATTATCTTGAACATTTTAAACTTCTTATGACTTCTTTCTCTTTCCAAAGATCAATATAACAATGATATTAACTAAGTTCTAAATCATAAATGAAATGAAACAAAAATCGGAGGAACAACTGAGCACTATATCAAATAATAAGTTGAATTTGTGAGGTGTTATTAAAATTTAAAAAACGGTGGCATAAGTGCATTATATCCGACGGAAATGTTTTGATGTGACAAAATTGAAGTTGATAAAATAAATAAATATATATTTTACTAAATAAAAGATATTGTTTCTTTTTTATCTAACCTTCTACATAATCATAACTTTGTGACCATTATATTAAATTGCTTCTACACTTAAATATATGTGTATATATAAATGTTGTAAAAAGGTTTAGTTAAAATATTATTACAATATCTCGTGGAATTCCGTGTAGGGTTAAAGGCGGGAAAGGACATATTCCGGCTGAAACAATAAATTATATCATTCAACATAACAAAATAATTCCATTGAACGCATTCCGTGTTTGCTAAACCAGAAATTTTTGCTAATAAATGTTAGGAAGATCCTAATAATATATTTATTTAGAATCTATTTATAAACGCTAATATGGCTATGTATTTTAATGCAAAATGGTATAAAATTCATTAATTAATACACTAAACAACAATTACAATATCAATTCAGTGTTTCATTCAATAAATGAAAATTATTTAAGATG
The DNA here is from genome assembly GCA_022606425.2 of Lepidostoma basale. Lineage (NCBI taxonomy): Eukaryota > Metazoa > Arthropoda > Insecta > Trichoptera > Lepidostomatidae > Lepidostoma > Lepidostoma basale. Next base: position 15,553 of record JAHDVF020001587.1, read on the forward strand.
TATTTATCCAATTGAGCTAACTCAAATTCAAACACTTGCCTAATTTGTCCCAACACCACTTTAATTTGTTTTTTAATACCAACTGGTTTCACTCCAACATGAGCTTCATCAGGGTAACAAAACAAACTGATGTTTTGTCACCCTGACTGTTACCCTTTGTTTGTTTTATTTACCCTGATCAAGCTTTAATTGAAGCGAAACCGGTTGATACTAAAAAAAATAATAATAAAGTGGTGTTAAAACAAACTATCACACAAAAGTGTTTTAATGCAATTTAAATAATGTCACACCACAAATTAAGTGCTTCATACCAAAATATCATTTCAAAAGTATTCAATAATATTTGAATAATGATTTAAAACTCAGTATTAAATTTGAATGTGATTAAAATACTATATATAATATTAATACAACAATGCTATTTATTTAAATAAATATTGCTTTTATTGACTTAAATTAGTAATATTTAAATATGAGTGTAAAAGGCAAAGAGAAAGCAAATATAGAAGAAAACATATCACTCTTAAACAATATTATTATATTGACGACAATATATTTTTTCCTCAGTATTAAATATTTAACTAATATATGTATTAATATACTAAGAAGATAATTATATTATATAATTACAGTCAGATGTGATAACAATACACAAAATAATGACTCTGAATAAGTGTAAATCAAATCTTATCATTTTATTATTTATTTACAGATAATAAATTCATCTGATAAGCTGGATACTCACCGAAACAAACCAATAAGAATTCTGCCTGAATATCATTCTGGACATAAACCCCATCTCTGAAGCTGGAGAAATGGCATGAAGGTGGATATGATTCACCGAATGGAATGGAGGCCAGTGGAAGCCGTATCGAACATCCGACAGGTCATCTCCAAGAGTCTCCAAGGCCTGATTCACTGCAGTTATCATATCATTTACTGGAAAAAAAATTACATAATTATTAAAATAAAAAACTTGGGGGTTCGCAATGCAATGGGTATGTCAAGGTCTTTGGTCTTCTTCTAAGACTTCGGAGATCGTTACTTCATCAATTACCTTGAAAGTGGAAACTGCAAGAATATGGAAGAAACATTGGTCAAAAGCGAAATCAAGACGTACATAACTAAAACCTCACAACTTATTCCCTTGACTGTAATAATATTTGTGCATACTTATTATCACATTGTCTGAGGGTCGATCCCCGCACTAATCGTACATATAATGTGTAGCTGGAATATAATGATATATAATGATGAAAATAGGTCCCTTAAATTGCATTTAAATAAACTTTATTATTAACTGAAAGTTCATGTCAAGTCTAGCAACCACCAGATGGACACCAGCTCAATAAACGAGTATTAGTAACCATATCATTGTATCAATAAATTGGTTGTATCTATAGCGAACTAGAGCTATGGCATATAAATGGCAATTGTAATAAAGATGAATGAAATGAAATGAAAAGAGAAATGGCATATTTGAGATACATTCTCTGCAATGAAAAATATGGTTTGCTGCACCTCATCACGAAAGGAAAGATTGAGGGTAGTCACGGTGTGGGAAGATAGGAGATGTCCTGGCTGAGAAACATCACAGAGTGGACCGGAATCCAAAGGGTAGGGGAGTTGTTCCGACTAGCACAGGACAAAGAAGCCTACGGCAGGGTGATAACGTACGTCGGGGGGGCCAGACATGGCACTTTAAGAAGAAGTGATCTATGATCTTACTGTGTGTAGACATGCGGGAATCTATCTGAGGAGAGATAGTTGAGAAATAATTTCCAACGCAAACAATGGAATCTAACCACGTCATGTACTCAGTTAAAACATAACTTGCACTACAGCCAAATCAGTGACATCTGTATTTAGATTTATTTCGAACTCAAAAACTCTTGAACCCAAAAAAATGACAAACGAGACAATACTACGGAATACGCAAAACACCTCCGGCACCGTCCGAATTGTCAAAAATTCGCATGGTCACATTAAATAATCATAGAAAATATAATTTCACCTAATTGTTTGCGGTCCGTAGTTATTAATGACGCATCTCTAATATGTTCAAACGGAACTGCCAGTAAATGATTCTTCGCTGCTGGTCTGATATCTCGAAAAACGACTACTTGAGAATTCTGAAAAATAATGTTAGATTCTTGAGTTTTATCAACGATTTTACAAAATATACACTGACTTCGCTGCGTTGCCATTATTGAAGATTCAATAAAATCTTTAAACGTTAAATTAAATCCAAAGATCAAATCATGTAATAAGATAACATATAAAAATGTTTTCAAATAAGGATTACAGTAATGTCATCTGTCAAAAAAAAAATGTTGCCACGTTAATAGTTAATTTGATAATTAGGTATCTAAAAGTAAAAAGGGATGAAAATGGCAACCGTGATATAGCCATGTTTCATGGCATACTCGGTGAGATTGCACTAAACAATTTTTACATGGCAGAAAATACATTTCTCTCTGGAGGCTTGTTTAGACTTAGTTAAGTTTAATTTTAATTAGTGATAAAACTATGAAAAATGATAATAGTGTATTGAAAATAATAATAATAGTGCAGTGAGAATTTTGTGAGTGGCAACACTTTGGGAGGCATGATCTCAACCCTCCACCGTGCGGATTTCAAATCAAATCAAATCAAATCAAATCAAATCAGTTTATTAACTCAATAGACATTACAAACAGGAAAATATTTAAGGCATCTATTAAGTACAGGTAAGATATTATTATAATACAACAAAGTACCAGGAACGCATTAGAGATGGTTCGACATTAGGAAGACAAGATACTTTCTAAAGTCAATAGTATTTGCCCCCTGAACGTACTTTCACTAACATGAAAGACGTCGATCTCCGAGGAGACCGCGTTCAGCAGACTAATTGCTCTTCCCACCGGTGTCACCAGAGGCAGATTGGTTCTGGCGGCCGGTAGGTAAAACAATCTGTGCTGTCGCTGTCGGAGATATCTATCGGGGACAAAAAGACCAATATCCTCCAGTACGGCCGAGTTCTCAAAGTATCCCCTAATTAATCTGAAGACATGGGTTATTAGATGTCCATCTCTTCGAAGCTGTAAAGAATTGGCTCCGAGCATTCCCAGAATAAATGCCGTGGGATAGAGCCACGGATAACTACCATACTCCCTCATGTAGAGATACCTCAGAAATTTTTTCTGAACCCTCTCCAGCATAACGGAATATCTCGCCTCGTGAGGACTCCATATCACAGAACCACTCTCGAGCCTGCTCCGAACCAATGCGTTGTATAGGACTCTGAGCACATTGGGATCCCTGAAAACCCTTCCGGTCCGGACGATGAACCCCAACATCCTCAGTGCAATGCCACAAATCCTCTCGATATGTGCACGAAAAGTCAGCCTACTCTCATAGATGATTCCGAGATCCTTCATCGTAGATACATGTGCCAGTTGCTGGTTGTTCATTGTGTATCTATGATATACAGTTCTCAATGCTCTAGTAAATGATAGCATAACGCATTTAGAGACATTGAATTGCATTTGATTACTGTGACTCCAGTTAACAATATTATTGATGTCCGACTGGAGGCGAAGACAGTCTTCAGGATTTTTAATTTCCAGGAATAATTTCAGATCATCGGCAAATAAAAGAAATCGCGAGAAGTTTATCACCTTCGCAATATCATTTATGAAGATGGTGAAGAGGAGTGGCCCTAAGTTTGAACCTTGTGGCACCCCTGAATATACAAGAAAAGGTTCCGATTGAAAAATTCCGTATGAGACGAATTGTTTTCTCCCCTTGAGGTAACTAGTGAAAAACATCATCAACTGAGAGGAGAATCCAATTTGAGATAGCTTTTCTATCAGAATGTCATGGTTCACAGTATCAAAGGCCTTTGAGAAATCATTATAAGAACAGTCAACTTGGTGACCTTTATCCAAGACCTTTGATATGTATTCTGTGAATACCATGAGATTAGTTTCAGTAGAACGCCCCTTCCTGAACCCATGTTGTTCTGTTATAATGTGGGGTTCTACTTTGGGAAATATAAATTTGTGTAAAATAAATTCAAATAGCTTGGCTGGAGCCGACAGTATCGCTACAGGTCTATAGTTTTCGACCGACTCTTTTGCGCCGCTCTTGAAAATAGGACTGATCCTGGAAAGTTTCCAGAGATCAGGAAAAGTATTTGTACTTAACGATAGGTTAAATAGAAAATACAGTGGAGATAATAGGGGCTCAGAGCAGCCTTTTAAGAAATAGATGGGAAGAAAATCAGGACCAACCGAGTGCGAATTCTTCATAGCCTTGATGGAGGATTTGATATCATTCGCATCTATGTGCGATATGACAAAGCTATTACTACAATAATTGGCACTTAAATTAGTCGCTGAATTGAAATTAAGCCGCGGGGGAACATTGCTATAGACAGATTGAAAGTGCTTAGCGAATGCGTTCGCTATATCTACACCTCAATTCAACCGATTTGCAACTCCGGGCTTGAGAGTTCCGGACAGTGAGGCAGCGCAGTTATTCAGACACCGGCCTTCGGTGGAAGGAACATCTTACCGGCGTTTGGCGGGCGCCGAACGCCGGGAAGATAATCTGAAAAAGTTCGCGATGTACGCGCCTCATAGATTGAGATACCGGATTTCGGTGGAGAGACATCTCTTCCTGGCGCTTGGCGGCGGCCGAACGTCAGGGAGATAATCTGAAGAAAAAGACCGCGATAGACATACCGCATGGTGCCGGCTGCGTCAGCTTACTATCATTGAGGCCTGATGCTGGCCACGGCTGTCTCAGCGAATGAGACCAGACCACCTCTCGGTTCCACGTTCTTCCCCATCGTCCGCCTCGAACGTCCCTCGTGGTGCAGACGCCACGTGCTGGCCAGCTCGCCGTCAAGCCGACTTCGCAAATCCTCGGTCCTCGCCGTTGGTGCTATTTCAGTGACTGATTAGTTTTAAGTCGTTGGCCAACGGATAGCATATAAGTCTTCTTTAGTTCATAAGTAATCTTGCTTTTTCTCTCGTATTATATGTTTATTTAATTAAATGTAATTCGTAAATATTAAATATTCATATCTCATATTACACAATTAACATTGGCGAAACACATGGGCACGAAGATACGAGTAAATTCATTAATTTTTCACCCCGTGGCAGCAACTTTCTCCTAACAAACTAGCTCCTAACAAAGGAATGAAAATAGCAACCGTGTAAAGTAAAATAAAAACGCTAACACGTATTGCGCAATTTTTACCAATTGCAACATTATTTTGACGTTCATCTATGGTAGATTTGAACTTGAAACATAAAATCCTAAACATAACCAAACTTAAATATTTTGAACTTGACGTTTTTGTATCGTTCTGAATATTCCGGGAGTTTTGACGCGCGACGTCCAGTTTGAAATGGCAGATGAAGAAGATGGTGTTCATAGACTGGAAGGCACTTCCAGTAGTCAAGGCGGTCTAATTATACAGAAAAAGACGAGTAATACTGACATAAAAACACCAAAATATTCACTTTTGGGGTTAGATAGATTAGCAGCTTCTAAAAGGGAAGAAAAAAATCGTCTTATGTCATTCAGTCATGACGAAGACGACGACATTAAAAAAAGTGATTCCTCTAAATCAACAGGATCCAGAAATTACAGAGTAGGCAATGAAGAAACTCCAACTTATACAGGAGGATTATCAGAAGAAGCTAAAGAGCGTATGGTGCAGCGTCTTCAAAAGTGTGTATTTAATTCTATTTGAAAGATTAAAATGCTACCAAGATTTACACAATACATTATTAGAAATGTTTGCATAACATAATATATATATATTGTGCAATCCGCATACCCACTGTTTAATTTTTTCATTTGTAAATTTGGTCCATAGTAACATTTAGCAAAAGTAAATATTTTTAATACCTCTCAAGCGGATTCCAAAGTCAATCTGATAAATTTACTTTACTTTTATTATTGATATTTGTTTTACATTTTTATCTTTGCCTATAAAATACTAATTGCGATTTTCATGTTTTATTTATGTATTTATGATTTCAGAAAACAACTGGATAATCTTGAAAAGGGATTTTATGTATCTTCGAAAGAGGATAAGCGGAAGAGTGATGACAGTGAGAAATATGATAGGAGGGATAGAGACAAATATGGTGATAAAAAATATTCTGAAGACCGGCAGCGAGGAAGTGAGAGAAGACACCGCGATGACCGGAGTGAGAGGGGAAATCGGAGTGACAAGGAAGACAGGAGCGAGCGAGGAAACCGGAGCGAGAGGGGAGACAGAAGTGAGAGAGGCGACCGTAGTGAGAGAAAGAGAGATTACTCACCGAGCAGCAGTCACACCAACTACTACCCACGATTCAAAGATGAACCAAGAACACCGAGGTTTGACAATTTTTTTTATTCATATATTAACCCATTGTATTTCTCAATTACTTTTTCTAGCACTATCACCAACTCCTTCATTCACTATTTAAAGTGATACTTTTAATTTAGGTAGGACAGTGTTTTTTTTCGACTTTATTCTGACATAGGATTTAAATTCCCATATTAGATTATTGGTTATATTGGTATATTTGTGTAAAATTTAGATGTTTTTATTTTATAATCTATACATTTATAAAATTTATCAATGTTTGTATATAAGAATTCAAAATTGTCATAGAATCTTTTTGTTTGTACAGTAAAAGAAAACACATTTCAGAAAGGAATTAACATTTTTTTAAGGACTTTGTAGACTACGAGTATATATGATTTAGGGACCTGTATATCAAGGAGTGTTAAGGGTTGAAAATAAATTCTTCTGGAGTATTATCGTGTATTGATTATCCTTGGTGTGATTTTGCATCCATAAAATTTATTGATAATTTTTTTCAAGTACATGGTTTGAATACCACCCAAACATCTCATTAAGATAAGATTTTTTTTTCAGACAATATGTAGTGTGTTCACACTAGAAAAAACACTTCACAATTATTTTTTTTAATGACTTTTTTTTTGCAGTTTGAAAGTGGTAAACCCTACAGACAAAACAGCTTGGGACGAGGACGATGACAACTTCAAGATGCCGGCTAAGAAATCCAGCTGGGACTACCCAACTCCTAACGTGTATACGTCCCGAGAGGGCTCCTCAGAGCGTTCTTACAAGGCCCGTGGGGATTGGAAGAGTGGCAAGAAGCCCCTCAGAGATTTTAAAGGCAAACTTTACGAAGATACTCCAAGGGGAACACCGGCTTTTAAGTGAGAACTTTTATTAATTTATAACATATTTATGTTAACAACCATGTAGTCTGGAATCTCCTACTTGGTATTTAAAATCATAGTAAATTTACTAGCATAAACTATGTGTTCATATGTTGTGAACTTTTAATGCTTTTTTGATAAACATAGGATGTTTATACTGGAACTGTATTAATTCCTAGTTTATCAAAAATAAAAGTCCTGTAAACACCTTGATCAACCATATTCAGTTTCCAGTTTGCATCTTCGTCTCTATTGAGATACAATTAAATTTTGTGAATAAGAATAGTTTTTTCACTTTTGAGTTTATTTTTCTCTGCACGTTTTGACGATATTATGCGTTCATCATCAGAAAAATTCTGTTTTATGTATGGTATGTACCTTTTATTATCGTTATCTGTGATTAAAAATGTATCTATGATTTGAACATGATATTAATCAGAACGCAATCACTTTTAGAATTATATTTAACACACTAGAACTTCATACCTTTGGTTGTGAATTCCATGACCACATAATGATGTAGATTTTACACTTTCAAAACTTAATACCATACGTATTAAAGATTATTTTATTATTATAGATATAACAGCTGGCAAGGAAGCAAGCGTAAAAACGAGAGCACTCGTTTAGAAAACGTGAGTGACTCTGAGAGGATGACTTGGGAGGAAGAAGAACAGAGATTAGATCGCGAGTGGTATAATATGGGAGAAGGATATGATGAGGAATCTAACCCCTTCGCATCGACAAGTGCAGAATATACAAAGAAAAAAGAGGAACAAATGGAACAGCGGAGGAAAAAGAAACTATCTGCAAAGAGGCAGCAGATCAACAAGGATAATGAACTTTGGGAAAGAAATCGTATGTTGACCAGCGGTGTAGTGCAAGCTATCAATGTCAACCAAGAGTTTGATGAAGTTAGTACAATATGCTCGCTCTAATATTTAATTTGATTTATTTATTAACTTTATTTTTAATATTTTATTTATGTTTACAGGAAACTGCAGATAGAGTACATCTTCTTGTTCACAATTTGGTTCCACCATTTTTAGATGGAAGACTTGTTTTTACAAAACAACCAGAGCCAGTCATACCGGTATTTATTTTGTTAACTCATGCTGTGTTACTATAATTATAATCTTTTTGTTTTCAGTTTTAAAAATATTCTACTTTCTAACATTTTAGGTTAGAGATCCGACAGCCGATATGGCACTGAATGCTAGAAAAGGATCTGCCTTGGTAAGAGCATTTAGGGAGCAAAAGGAGAGAAAGAAGGCACAAAAGAAACATTGGCAACTTGGTGGCACCACAATTGGTAAAAATATCTTCCCACTTATATTTAATTCTGTAATTATCTTAACTCTGTCATGGGTAATACATGTGAATAAATTTTAGCTTTTAAAATATAATATTTTCATATTTTATTTAATTTTGTAAATTCATTTAGATTAGCCATGGTTAGTTAATATGTGAATGTTATATTTAATTTTAGGTAACATTATGGGTATTAAACGAGCCCCAGATGAAGCTGATGAAAAGATGGATGCTATTACTGATACTGCAGATTATAAAAGTGACCACAAGTTTGCTGAACACATGATGGTTGGTGAGTATTTGACCAAGCATTCTTCCAGTCTTGCACTGTAGCTGTCGTATACCTTCTCTAACATTGCAGGAGACAGGCTGGCGATTTCTTGACTTATGGCTTGTTTCAATTCGTCCATTATTTGTGTAAACTCTTGCTTAAAGAAACCCCTACAAGAATATGTATATCACAACTACTAAGGCGATTTTATTGAATCGCCACTTTAAAAATACGCCTCGACAACAAACACACGGTGCTCAGTCGACCACTGTTTCATTTCTACTAAAAATGTCCACCCGCGGGCTCTGAAATGCGCCTATGCCCACCACCCCCCACCACCCCCCACCACCTACTCGCTCAACAGTACGGCAGCAAAAACCATCAGATCATTTTGGCGCTCCCTGCATTTAAATTATATTTATTGGATATATTCATTATTTGTTTATTTTCATTACAGAACAAGAAGCCAAAAGCGATTTTGCCAGAAAGAAAACAATTTCAGAGCAACGTCGATATTTGCCAGTGTTTGCTGCTAGAGAACAACTTCTAAATGTCATCAGAGAAAACAGTGTTGTTATTATTGTCGGTAAGATTGTTATTCAAATCCAAGCAAGGTGGTACTAAAAATTTGGCTATAGTTATTGATTTATACCTTCTCTCAAATTTGTTAATAGAGAGAGACTGCTTAGTGTAATATAAAAACTATTAAACCTTGTGTAATATAAGAACCAACCAGTTTAAGACCAGAATTTGAAATTATCTTACAAAATTCTTAGAAAAGGATAAAAATAAATGTTTATATGAAACAACTATTAATTAGAGACCTATTTCCATACCAGATTCAATTATGTATATGTATTACAAAATTACCTTTGATGCATATATAATTTTGTTATTTAATATTCACATTTGCTTTCCGTCATTAGGTGAGACAGGATCTGGCAAAACCACGCAGCTGACTCAATATCTCCACGAAGAAGGATACAGTGATCTGGGCATGATTGGATGCACTCAACCTAGAAGAGTAGCCGCTATGTCTGTGGCCAAGAGAGTGTCAGATGAAATGCATACCACGCTAGGTGAATTAACATTTTTTCTGTTATTTTCAAAACATTTGTTCTGGGAACATTGCTCTTTGTCAATTAAATATATTTTTATAATATAATAAAAATCATATCCCAGTTGTTAAATACACTGTTACAAGAAATATTGGAAATCTTTATAACGGTTTTTTTGGTTTGTACAATTTTATAAAATTACTGATCATTTACAGATTACATGGTTTTAATACCTCCCAACTGGGGTAACCCTTTCTATGGAGGCATTTTTCGCACTCTATATAATCTCAATATATAAATTACAAATTTAAAGAATAATTAATGAACAAGAGGAACAAAACATATATTAAAGTGTATAACATTAAATTAATTATCTTATAGAATATATTATAACACTATTTAAATCTAATTACTTATTTTTAAAAAGTATACTACATTCAAGCCGCCCTTTTTTTAATGTCTCCAAAGTAACATGTTTTTTTTGTAATTGCGCATTGTCATTTATTGTGGGTCATTTATAGTTTTGTGTATTGTATTATAGTTTTGTGTATTGTTTTTTTTTTTTTGCTGGTGTTGGATTTTTTTAAGTGCCTAATTAAAATGAAAAGAGTGGAATAAAAAATTAAATAAACACAAATGTCCGGATCGTCAAGCTGACGACAAGTGCACCATCTAAAAGAACATTATATGTTAAATTATTTTTATGTGTTATTTTATTTTATATCATTGTATTTTGTATAATTTGTTTTAGATTTATTATGTAGACGTTGAATGATTGAAGTGTGCGCGGGAGATGCCTATTGGTGGCGATGAGGTTTGCAACCCATCACACCGCGTCTCTCGCGTTGGCGAAAAGAGAAGAATGGAGTGCATCATCGATTAAAGTTTTGCAGTTCATTCTTTCTGTCTACCCTTTCGGGGAAACGGCGTGATGGTTAGTTAGTTAGTTAGTATTGTATTATATAGTTTGGGTCTGAGATACTATAAATGTCTTTGTGTATGTAGTATACTTTTTTTAAAGGTTAAAGTTTTAGTTTTTGGTACAGAATGGTTATGTTTGATGCGTGTGTTGTATGTTTGTTGTCCTTTTATGTGTCTGTCGGTGTACCTGTGAAAGTGCACAACTAAATTTCTTATATTTAGTATCAACAGTTATTTTAGAAAGATCTACTTTCACTGTTTTTTATATTTATTTTTGTTTCTCACTATACTGACATCACAAGAACTTATCTTCAGGTGATGAGGTGGGTTATGCTATCCGGTTTGAAGACTGCACGTCTGAGAAGACAGTGATCAAGTACATGACAGACGGAATATTGCTGCGGGAGAGTCTGCGAGAGCCTGATCTGGACAACTACTCGGCAGTCATCATGGATGAAGCCCACGAGCGTTCGCTGAGCACTGATGTCCTGTTCGGCCTACTGCGAGATGTGAGTCATTCATTTATATTTTACAATTGTTATTTAATTAACATTCTAAATATTTCACATTTCATATATTACGAAACAATTTAATCTTGTTTTACCACCAAAGGTTTAGAAGTAAAAGTCGTTCTTAAAAAAAAATATTTTCCTACATTTATACCAGACAACTAATTGATACAATCAATACTTCATTAAGTAGTGATTTTAATACACATTTATCATCAAAATATTTTAAAATTACATTTCTTTTAAATTCACACACATTGTATATTTTTGAAACCCTTAATTAAATTGTGAAGAAATTTGAAATAAACATTTTCAGGTATCTGGTATGTTAGTCCTATTTATCTTATTAAATCTTGTTAAACATTTCATTTGTGTTTATCATTACACTTTTTGCTTAACACTTTGGCTGCGTAAAAATTTTGCATGTTTCACAGAGTACCAGAAAAATACCAAACTTTCGAAACCACAAAACTTTGTATTATATATCAGTTCTAAATAACAACAATTGTAGACATGCTGTAGAATATTTGGTTGGTAACATTGAAAGCACCACATGAACACGGCTCCCGTGACCTATGCGGGGCTACATTTTTTGAATGGACACGGGAGCAATCAACATATCCCATAGTCAGGTGATTATGACTATGCATATTTTCCAACCTTCCTTACCCAAAATCCTATCCTTGCAGATTCAATGGGGACGAGTGATTAATTTGCCTCATAAAACATTACACTATTATTCTGTATTCATTTTTTAAATATCGAAGTACATTTATAAGGAGATTTTAATTTTGTATTTGTGATTCATCCTGTCTATTTGTCACAAGAAAACAAGATGGCAAGTTTTAGAAGAATGATAAAATATCATATTTGTAATACTGTGAAATATGGCTGACTTGCAGTTTCTGAATCCAAGATGTGTCTATGGTTTTGTTTGGTATTCAACTATTTTAAGATTTGGTTTCATGCAATACTTGTTTGTTTGTATACGATTATTTTTTTGTCCATATCTACATATACAAATACAATACATATATTTATGTAACTAGTTGTACAATTTTGATTTCATCGGTTATTTTTTGTAAAGTGTCAAAACAACTTTTCAAATCAAATATTTTGTATTTTATTATAAGGCACTTCATATTTTCTTGAGAGATAGATTTTTTTTAATTTGTTTTGTGTAAGTGCAATTTATTTCAAATATGTTTTCCTTCTATTGGATATCCCATATAAAATTAAATATTTTATGCAAGATTCAAACCATACTTAATTTTCTACGTCACAAAAGATGGCGGTAATATTCACTTTGGATATTTGTAAAATTATACATACCAAAGATTTTTCTAAGATCTTCGAACAGATATCCACTCAAAACACATTTTTTTCCGCTATCACCACTATTATTGTATTTTGTTTTTGCCATGCTCTATTTCTACTTAAATTCAACTATTATATTCTGTTCTGTTTCATTTATATTATTAACACATACTTCCTGAATCAATACTTACGCTCTGATGGAAATTTGTAGGTTATGTGTTGCTGCATAATGATGACCACAGTTTGTTTAATTTATGATGAGGAACAGGGTATTAATAATCAAAACACAGAAGTAGATTTATTTTCATATAAAAATGTGTTTATTCAACATTATAATTAATAATTTACTTCTTACAATACTTATTGATATACAATGTTATTATAACACGAAGGAGTATTCCAATAATACCATTCTTTTAAATAATAAATAGGTATTTAAAGTCTCAATTGAATATTCCAAACATTCATGGCAAGTCATGTGAATGATCGTCAATACAGAATTATGTTATACATACACAATACACAAAATTTGTTATTTTGTCCCATAAACTTAACACTGCTTTTACCAGTTTAAGTACAAGGAATTCATTGCATCAGTAATTTTGTGGAAATTATTGACTTAATACAATTAACTGCACCGAACGGGAATGTTATCACATTATTTTAATGCTTTCCATACAAATAAATCTAGATCACAGTCGGCTATAACATACCTGCTCTTTCCGTATTGTTATTTCATTAAATATAGATTACACTCTCAGATGTTTTCTTAATACTTTCTAATATGCTTCTAACCGCTTAATCTTACATAAAAAAATCAACGTAAACGAGTAATGAATACTTCTTGCCTCCAAAAATTCTCCTGTCAATTCCTTATGCTCCTACACAGCGTACAAAAGTATGCTAATTTTAAGCTTGTAAAATGCGCAAGGAAAACCGGTGACGCGTAAAATGCGTTTTATTAAGTCTTAAGGCGTTGTACACCGGCATTTCTGAGTTGAACTCAAAGGTGAATTAATGTGTCCTCTGCTCTTGATTCCTTGTCGGTTCACCTTGCAATCCACGTGGGAATGCAAAAGCACAATTTAAACAGCGGATTGCCACTGGATTTCGTGACGTCTTCTTTCGCTGCATTCATGCTACACGGTTTCTCGTTTGGAGTTGTCAGTCGCAGAGGAGGGGCCCCGTCTCACACGGTTTGGAGGTGTCTGCGCTGATGGTTTCCTGCCACCAACAGTACCCCCATGTTCATGCCCACGTTGCCCCATTTCAATGTCTCGTTTATCTAAAACAATAGAAATAACATTTTTAGTTTTGAGTCACTAAATATGATTCTTACAACCTATTTATTACATGTTTTTTTTTATGCTATTAAAATTATTTTACATGTAGTATTTTCAATGGATGATGATAATGAAAAACAAGGACATACAAATAATTGTCTTATCATGTTATTTGTTTACTAACCTGCAATATAAATATACCTGATTTATTTACATCACTGCATTTCATAACTAATCTTCACGACTCTGGCAGGTTACCAAATACTTCATATTTATTTACAGTGTTAGAACATTGGAATTGGGTGAAGGATTTAGTCACATCCATTATTTATTAATTTCTACTTCTAGTTTAATATTAAGATTATATAGGAATAGGAATTTTAAAAATGTGTAAATACATTTATTAACATTGGATTTGACTTAAATACCTGGAGCTGATATAAACACAGACATAAACTTTGCAAAAAAAATGCTGCAAAGTTGGAAAAGAATAAAAAAAGTATTAAGGAGCAGTTATTATTTATATATTATAATAAGAGATCAATTATTCTTTGCATGTGTATGCTTATCCATGTTACCTCATAAATAGAAAAATGGGTCATGAGAGCATCTTAGGGTAAGGTTAGTACGGAAATAGGTCCGAAGTTAGAATCGATTGCGTAACCCGAGGGGCGTTTCCCGCGCATGCGCCTGACACCACGGCCGGCGTGGCTAGCGTTCGTAAATGCACGTCCGCATGTTCGCAACTTTAAATTGTCAACAATACATTGGGCGCAATATTGTTATTTACGACCGTTCCGTTTTCAACAGACAACAAAAATTAAGAACTCACAATTCCTAGCGCATTGCGTCCAACTTGTGCTCAATTCGTTAAGTCAATGAACTCATTGTTTAAAAATAAATTATTTTTATGGCTTAATCCCTTTTTCCCATAAATACAAACGTCGTCTAATTAGAATCTAACAAGGTTAGTTTTCTTTCGAATCGTAGTAAATTTTTAATCCAAATTTTACACCCCTTTTCTACACATTTAAGCAATTATGTAAAATGACAGAAAAAAATGGTTGATGTTTAATCCTATTAATTTTAGAATGTTTTTTCTCCACAATTACTACCATTGAATGCGTGTGCGATTTCAATATTTTATAACAATGGGGGCATATTTCCATCAATAATCATGTCAAAAATTACTAAATTGTATTCTATTCACTTTTTAATTCATTATAATACTACATAGTTATTTAATCAGACAAATATTCAGAATATGTGTCGAGGGCGCGTTGCGCTTATCTCATCTAAAACTATGAACTATTGTGTTATTGTTTTGCCACTATCGACGCCATGGTGGTTTGTAATTCTTTACAGACCGGTAACAATATACGTTTTCTTTTTCTTTAAAAGGTGACAAAGATCCGATGACGTCAGAATTTCAGACTGACGCGATCCCGAATGCCGATTCGAGTTTAAACATCCCACATGCCCATACTTAATTTTATTTGAAGACTGCATTAGAATTCAAAATGTATTTTATTGAAGTGATTCAGTTTTCCGATTATGGGCACGACTAAATTAATAACCAACATGGCGATGACATTTTTAAAATACATGTTTTTTTTTTAATTAAAAAATATCCACGTATTTATTTTTTAAAACACCGAGCTGACGTTTTCTTAATTGTTTTATTTCAGAATAACGTTGGTAAAGAAACAAATAAAATATTTAAAATGTTTGCATTTCTGTCTCAAGGCATGTATTTCCATGTCTCACGTACGCATAAATAGCGTATTTATTAATAATTTAAAATACGACGACCTTGCATGCAATTCATATCAAACACAAACGAAAATAATGCAAATATGATAAGCCACCATATTATTTTGCCTTGAGTTGTATTAAAGCTTCGTTGACATTATTTGATTTCACGCTAGGCGGAGTAACCAAAAAATATCTTATTTCGCGTTATCTGTAAGGCATATTTACTTCAATGTTCAAACCGTTTAAAAGTCGCCTTTTTGCTAAAGAGGCGCATGTAAATATTGAACTAAAACATATATGTACCGATTCCAACAAATATTAACATTTTTGTGTTCCACGTTCGGTTTGGTTTCCAAGATCCGAGTCCAAAGGCGTGTTCACAATGTCACAAAAAATACATATACCTACGCGGTAATAAAAAAATAATATATTCAATTCTCGAACACTCCTTGCACAGTAATATTCTAAAATCGAATTCACGAATTGAAACTGGTTTTTCATTTCGCATTCTGCTCGTATTTTATTTTTCCCAGCGCCTCGGAGACGATCCGCACGCTAGGCTAGACGGATCACAAATCACAAGTCACGAGCTTTTTTTGTGACGCATTTCCCGCCATTCTCCCGTGAACTTGTTTGAAAAATTATTTTTAAACCTATTACGTGTTTCGAGAAATTTACAATCGTTTTCGCAATATTCAATATTAGAACCGAATTCCGCTTAACAATATTTCTCTTGAGAAAGTTAATCCGTAATTATGTTTATAAAAAGTGCATTTTTTTCATAAAATGTTATTTTTACCGCGGCCACAATGCGACGATGCCATGGGCCGAGCGCCATGACGTGAATATAATATGGCGGCATGCCCAAAACTTGACATCGGCGTTTTTACGAACAGAATTTATGAAAGTATGTATCCGAAAAACTTCTCCTTGAAGAATACAACGTTGCAAATTCGGAAGAATAAGAATGCAAATGTAACGAATGTTTTTTTGAAGTCTGCAAAAACACGATAATTATTGTGGAATTCGTGAATATGATCACACGTACTAGTTTCTGCTATCAAGCAACTTTTAAATGTCAAATATGTACTCTCCGTCATATAAATTATAAAGCAACAACAAATTAATATCGATTTTTTGCATACCTGCATTGTTTAGTGGCAGGTATTTATTGAAGAGTGTACAAGATACAAGTATAAGAGAAAAACTCGAATAAAAACCGAACGTCAGTGGAGGTTACAGTACACGCTAAATACCGGTTTTATTTTTGAGTCGAAGTGGCCAGATCACACGGATAACATACATAATTGAATATAAACCAAGCGATCCCCGAAGTCCGCAATTTTCATTACTGGTTAATGAATTAATTGTTTTTATTGATATATGTACAATATGTTTAGTTTGGTTCATTGTTGGCGAATTATTAAAATGGCCGCGCAGTATTAGAGTCTCGACGAGGTCGCAATCGTGGAGGAAATCGAAGGAAGAAGTCGGCGGGCGTTCGGCGAACGCCCTGAAAGTGACAGGCAATGGAAACATGGACATAACAAAACCTTCCAAAGGTAAACCCAAAGTGCCTCACCGTTCAAGCAAACTGCACCGCTTCGGGATGCAGCTGTCAAACGATGTTCCACATCGCCATCGGCCACGTGACCTGCAACCAAAGTTTATGTTTTTGGGGGACAAAACTAAACAACAGTGGTAATGAAGTACATGTATGATTTGAACTGATTGGCGGTGTCTGCGCCTCCTTCTGGCCTGGAAAGCGTAAGGACATACACAAGAACTCTGACAGATGAAATATTACTTCACGAATACAACCTTCGCTTTAATGAGCATTGCTTGAAGTATAAGTATTAAGCTAAATGATACGGAGAGTGTGAAAAAAGTATGCACGCCTTACCTGTCTAGAACGAGCTTGCTCCGGCGTCTCCCCGTACCGGCACCAGTGGACGAAGTGCAGACTGTTATGCCAATTCCTGTCATAACGACTTCTTGCTACCGTGTCAATCTGCAACAAGAGATTAATCTATTGGCACTGTTTCTGGTACACCATTGCGACGAAGTAACGAGCATTAACGAGAATACCTTCGATTTTTGTTGTAATTATCTAAGACCGGGAACAACACAAACGCGGAACCTAACTTGAAATAGGATACGACCAGCAAGAAAAGCGACAATACGACCAGCAAGAAAAGCTACAAAAAATGACCGTAAATAAAGGGCCAACCACAACTGACATTGCAATTTAAGATAATATTGTACGATGAAGATAGCAATAAATAAATCTACTAGATAACGATAACATTTTTGGTCATGGAATTTTTTCTGTTTTTTTGATAACGATGTACTAGATTGACTAGGCCTAATAATGCTCGAAACTTCGATTTTTTTACCCGATTATTAGTTCGTGCACACACCGTGTAACGCGTATCCGTTTTAAAATCGGAAGATTTCCAATTATTTATGATGTACGTTGCAATGGCATTCAAACGGAAAATCCTTTAAATCCGTATATGCATTCATTACGAACGATTGCTATAAAAATTACAGCAATGCATACGCTCAAACTGGCATTCGCATGGCAGCAGAATAACAAATTATTCTCGTATTGTACCATCGGTTTGCGACCAGTTTTTTTATTTTATTTTACGGTGTCTGCGTAAAGGTTAGCGTACAACACATTTTGTAAGCGGTCCGCTGAATACTGCGCAGTATTGCTTTGCAGTACGAAAATGATTTTCAGCGCATTTAAAAAATACCAGCCGATTCAAAACATTTTATGAACTGCATAAAATTAAAAACGTTAGTAACCATAACGTGTTTTTTTATATAATTTATTATCATGAAGTAGTTATAAAAATGTTTCAATTCGCAATTGTATTTGCTTTTGCATTGAACCTTGAAATTTGAATGACTATAAACAATAAAATATCTTAAACGACTTTCACAATGTTTACAAATATTAACGAGTATGCGCGATAGACCTTGTTTCTATGTGTTTATTGTTGTTTGTTATAAATCTTCTGTCAATCTCTATGGAATCTATTTATATCTCCGTTCTGTAATATTGACCTCTAGGCGTGTATATTTCTTGACTCACGTAATAGAGAATTAAGCCTTGAGAGACCAATTATTGTAATACGGTTGATATCGTTAGCCGTATTAACATACCACCAGTCGCCAGCTACTTTTATGGCAACGGTTGTTCTTTAAATATCGTAAAAAAACGTTGATGATTCGATATTTGATTTGGAAATTGATTTCGTCATCTGTGGGCTTACATTATTCAAGTAAAGTTGGGCAATATTCTGCCTCGGGTAGGTTGGATCAGGTTTTTATTCTCTGTTTGTCATGGCAGTCAAAACCTTTGTAATTTATTTACTTTTTTTAACATTCCGCAGATGATTGATCAGGCAGCTTATTGCGTGACAGATTATGTATTCACAAATCCCAGAAATTTCCAGATTGTGTTATGTTTGATTGATTATACACTTCCTAGATTTCATCTTATGCCTCATGTTTTGTAATCATAATTATTGATTGACTGGGATGATGTTTAAACAAATGCAGTAATTAAAATGTACTTCTTTCTATGTATTTCAATAAAATAACGATTATGTGAAATGGCGGCATAAAACTTTGTTATTGAATCCATGCCTATGGTGGTTATTTTATGATTCTGGTTTCAAAGGTTTTGTGCCTTTTTGATAGTTTCATAATATCATTTTACGGGTTTGAAACTCAAGATTATAGAGTGCATTCCACTTGTTACATTGTTTTTAATATAAACCTTTTGAGCAATCCTTACATGATTAAATAACCTAAAGGGGAAAAAATCTTGTTCTCCTTGACATTCTAAAAGGTAAGTGGTCAAAGCGGACTACATCTTTATTATAGAATCTTTATATTAATCCTTTATTTTTTCAACAAATATTCTCCTATAAAAATTGTTTCACAAATATTGCAACGGCAATGACAATAATGAATCATTATTGTTTGGTCTCGCTAATTTATTTTAGAAATTTCATCATAATATTCTACAATATAATACAAAATGTACAAATACATCAATAAAAAAACATTCAATGACCCGTATTTAATCAAATAAAAAAATGTAGACATTTTGTTCCACATTTTACATGCTCGGCTAAAATGGCCGTTTGTCCAGGACCTTACATAAAACAATTGCGAGTGACCAACTTACGAGGCGCAAATATCAAACATTACCTACCGAGAGAACGGTGGATGACTGACTCTAAAGAGGGGAATATAAAGTGTGTTTGGTGTCGACCGAAATTCGCCCAACTTTTCGGCCCTCCTCCGGCAGAATTGGTCGCAAAGTCGTCCAAGAATGGACCGCGACCGAACATAGTAGCCGGCTGCCGTGCTCCGCGAGGCATTTACCAAAGAAAAGGAAACAAATTGTCCAAGCAGGCCGGCTACTAGCGCGTTCGGACGGGTCCTCTCGGGCGCTTTCTCCCGCGCCGCCAGGGGGCCGTGAGAGAGGCAAGCCCGGCCGTGGTGTGGTCAGTGGTCAGTGGTCAACTCACCTTGGAACGGATATCCTTCTCGGAGTTGGCCTGCTCCTGCTTGTCAGCCACATTGTTGATGCGTATGACCGTCCCTTTCTTCCAGTAGGATGTCAGTGTCGTCTTATATACCCTTTTGCGCTGGGACTTCTCGTTCAGCGTATATATCTCTATCTGTTCGGCATTTTTGGTCTTTTCTGTATAAAAAACATATGGGTTATTCCTTTACCTTCTGTTTCACTTTCTGTCCATTTTGGTATTTGGAGGGAATCGGGATGTTGGTAGGGCGTGGCAGTCGGCGGGTCAAGGGGCTGATGGGGTGAAATGCGTGTTTTATATATGGTAGGATTTAATATAGTAGTAAGGATATTTATTGAAATGAAATGATACGAATATTTTCTTAAGTGGTTGTGAAAAGTGTTGAATGTGACTTGTGATGTAACGGCGTTGAAACGATTTTATAATAATAATGGTAAAATTCTATAATAATGTTTTCGTTTGAATTACGGTTATTGTGTGATATTTACTTCCGTTAAGCTTGTTAGTGGTGGTCAGATGTCTGGTTGCGATATGCGCGCATGAAATGTGTTTGTGAAAAGATTGCAATGCTTTTTATTTGCGTTAAAGTGAAATACGCTTTCTCGGCGCCCGCGCCGCGCCGCATGGTGTCCTCGCCGCTCGCCGTTAGTGCGCGTTCTATTTTAAGCCCGACGATGAATAATGAAGCGATATGCGTGTGCACTGCCGCGCCGGGCAGCCAGGGCGATTGTTGATGTAAACATTGCAAATGTCGGGAGTGGGTGTATTTCTCACGGAAAAGGATATTCCAATATTTTAGCAATGCGAATACTCACCATAGCCTCTCGAACTAAACTGTTCCCATACGTACCTGGCCGCATACATACCTTCTGGAACTTCTCCGAGCGCATCCATTCGCCGAATTCAAAAGAGAATCTGCCGCACACTTACCGCCAAATTTTAAATCCTTCAACCTCTCCATACACGCATCCTGCACATAAGCCTCGATATCTTAAGGGCAAGTGTGCTCGAGCGACGCCCATTAAAAGATCGAGTCTCAGACAAGCCTCTCCCACTCACTCCGCGGTTTCAAGATCTAAAATATCGCCGATAAGATCGATACTTCTTTTGAAGACGACCGTTCGTTACTTACCTCACCTCAACTGCTACCGCCTTCCGAGACTTCTGGAAAGAGAGGGGTCAGTGGTTGCGCGGGCCGCGCCATATCTTACCTTTGCCCTTCTTCCACATGGCGACTCCGTAGCAGTGGTAGTCGGGGGCCACGCTGGCCTCGGAGGCTTCGAGCAGCGGGTCGGCCTTGATCTCCACAATGAAGCCCGACTCCAGCACGGCGCACAGCACTCCCTGCTCATCGTGCCGGAACCACTTGCTCTCGCGGAGCTTGTGGATGGCCACGGAACTCCCGAAGCGGGTCTTCTTGGGACTGAAAAAGGCCTGCGCTTGGCTGCCGAACCGCGACAGCAGGCTGCGGGGACTCTTGGCCTGCTGCAGGGCGGGCACCGGCACCGGCGGGAGGCCTTTCTCTCCCTTGGCTCGCTGCGGGACTCCTTTACACGTCACGAAGTGTGCTTCCATTGATCGGAGTTTGGTCTGTTCAGAGTTTCCAAGGACTTCTCTCCCTTCGAAACAAA
The DNA here is from genome assembly GCA_022606425.2 of Lepidostoma basale. Taxonomy (NCBI): domain Eukaryota; kingdom Metazoa; phylum Arthropoda; class Insecta; order Trichoptera; family Lepidostomatidae; genus Lepidostoma; species Lepidostoma basale. The sequence goes on from JAHDVF020001587.1 coordinate 37,425, forward strand.
ACACTCACTCGAAAAAGTGGTACGTATGAACGTACCTTTGCTAACGGTTCTTTAGTGTTCTTTTTCACTGAAATTACATGAACGTGACCTAGCCGGTCACTGATCTGACTGACTAGCTCTCGTCGAATATTATTTGCACAACAGGTTTTTGATTGAAATTCAATTGCAATCGGCCTTTTTATCGGCGCATTTAGCGAACGCAGCACGTCTCATCGGTTTAAAATCCACACGTTGACTGAAGCGCTGCCCGCGGCGCGGCGGCCTTATGAACTGAGCTCCCTCTCGGCGCGCCCCCCGCTCGCGCCGCACCCCGCCCCTCGACCGTTGAATTAGCACCCAAACAGCAAGCGCCAAGCATGTGCTCGTATCTGTGTATAAAAAAAAACTACAATCAAAGTTATTTAGGCGCCAAAGTAGCTACGTAAGTATTCGCAGTCCCAGGTGATGTCGGGAAATAGGCGAATCTTTCCGCTTATGAGATTCTGTTATTAATAAAAATCTAATTCGATTCTTACTTGGACTTGGACTTGGATCTTCTGAATCGATTCTTACTTGAATCCACCTTTGACTCATTGAAAATAATCTCTCATTAATATTAATACTGTATCAGACAATAAGTACGAGTAAATAATTAAGAATTGTTCAAAAGTGATTACAAACAAATTTCATAATATAAACTAACTATCTAACCATCACGCCGTTTCCTCGGAAGGGTAGGCAAAGAGGATGGACCGCCACACTGTTCTATCCCGAAATAACTCTCGCGCGTCTTTTACATTCATACATCGTGAGACGCACGCTCGTCGATTGTTCCGAATTCAAACATGGGCGCCTTTTAGTAATTGATTAATTTGGTCATGCCATGTTTTCCTCACCCTTACTAGACTTCTTTTATCCATTATTTTCATATGTCCTTACTATCTAAATGACTCTTTCTCATTTTATTTAGGACGCACGCAACATTCATTTTCTTACTTTTTCATTCGGTATTGTTTTTCGCTTAGCGATCTCATTTCTCTACGGCATTTTTATCCTACTTTCATCCTTATTCTCCCAACTCCAAGCTTCGCTTTCACACACTTCCAACGTAATATTGGAACTGTTAATAATTTTATAAAGAAATTAATTGTCTTCTAATAACAATTGCAAATTAAAAATAGTTTTTTATAATTTTACAAAAAAATATATTTATTTAAAACATAAAATTTTAATTAAAATATTATCCAGGAATCAGGGCGATCCGCAAATGATAAGCCAAACTTCCATAATGTTCCAGATTTTATTTTCATGAGTGTTCTAGTGCTGAGTTTTCGCGATAATTATAGATTTAAAATGAGATCGCTTCTTTAAGTAGGTATCTTAGTACAAAACGATAATCCAAAAAATCAATTTCCGTCGAACATGTGAAATGATTTAAAAAATGTAATGTTCGATAATTTTTACGTTGGAAACTGTGGAGGAGATATTTCACGCGATTAAAGACATTAATTCTGGGAACGAAGAAAGACACTTATCAGGACACGAATGTGTTATCTTTTTTGTATTGTTCCCTTTCTGGAAGTTTAATTTAATTTATTTATTCATTCATTTACTTGAAATAGTAGGTACACTTGAAATGTAAATAACACATGCTCTAATAAAAAACAATTAAACATTCAATTATAATAATCCACATACACATCAATATAAGGTTACATATCGTTTACATATTTATTTAATTCTATTCTAAATTTTTTATGCTCTGCACACTTTTGACATCTTCCTGTATATCTTCATAATTTTTTAATGCTTTATACATAAAGGAATTCTGAGATTTGTTTTTTTTTCTGAAGTTTATTTTTCTTTTTTGTTTCATATTGATGTTCATGTTGGTTAATTTTTATCTTCCTTAAAAATTCTTGGAAGGTGTGCCCATTAACAACTTTGTGAATTAGTAATAAAACGTTGTATGTAATTATTTTTTTAAATGACATAAGTTTTAGCTCTTTCAGCATCACTTTAATCCTGCTTCTCCTTAAAATTATTCTCATTGCCTTATTCTGGAGAATGGTTAATCTTCGTATAGTTTCACATTTCAGCTAGTGATTTCTTCCACATTTGTCGAATGATATTTGACGATGTTCTAACGAAGGCGAAACATGACATACACATAATGAATATGATATCAAGTGATACCCGTATTTAAATATGATATCAAGTGATACCCGTAATTTAACAAAGTGCTGAAATTATAATAAATGTTTGCTAAATCAAAAAAATCAAATCAAATCAAATCAGTTTATTTCATCAACAGACATTACAAAAATTATTTTTAAGGCATCTATTGAGAACAGGTAAAATAATATATTATATATAGTATACTACCAGAAACGCATAAGAGATGGTTCAACATTAGGAAGACAGGATACTCTCCAGAATTAAGAGTATTTGCCTTCTGAACGTACTTTCACTAACATGAAAGACGTCGATCTCCGAGGAGACCGCGTTCAGCAGACTAATTGCTCTTCCCACCGGTGTCACCAGAGGCAGATTGGTTCTGGCAGCCGGTAGGTAAAACAATCTGTGCTGTCGCTGTCGGAGATATCTATCGGGGACAAAAAGCCGAACACCCTCCAGTACGGCCGAGTTCTCGAAGTATCCCCTAATTAATCTAAAGAAATGGGTAATTAGATGTCCATCTCTTCGAAGCTGTAGAGAATTGGTTCCGAGCATTCCCAAAAGAAATGCCGTGGGATAGAGCCAAGGATAGCTACCATACTCCCTCATGTAGAGATACCTCAGAAATTTTTTCTGAACCCTCTCCAGCATAATGGAATATCTCGCCTCGTGAGGACTCCATATCACAGAACCACTTTCGAGTCTGCTCCGAACCAATGTGTTGTATAGGACTCTGAGCACATTGGGATCCCTGAAAACTCTGCCGGTCCGGACGATGAAGCCCAACATCTTCAGTGCAGTGCCACAAATCCTCTCAACATGTGCACGAAAAGTCAGCCTACTCTCATAGATGATCCCGAGATCTCTCATCGTAGATACATGTGCTAGTTGTTGGTTGTTCATTGTGTATCTATAATACACAGTTCTCAATGCTCTAGTAAAAGATAGCATAACGCATTTAGAGACATTGAATTGCATTTGATTACTGTGACTCCAGTTGACAATATTATTGATGTCCGACTGGAGGCGAAGACAGTCTCCAGGATTTTGAAAAACAGAATTGGCTCTTATTTTTTTTTAATCGTTGTAATGTACATATTTGGCTCTTTGGCAAATAAGTTTGCCGACCTCTGACCTAGACGACCACGTGGATAAACCTGATTTTAAATTGCTGAAGAGCTATTTCGCACAGCATAAGATAAAAAATATATTTTTTTAATTCATAATCAACATTAAAGGGGCCTGACAGGATAGAAGAAGAAATTCACGAAGCGTCACATTAGGTTATGGATAAAACACGCCTAATGTTCACACAACCAGTGTTCATAATATACGAGATCTGTTCAAAAAGTATCGCGAATTTTGAATTTCCACTGGCTACGTATATTTGATTTTTGATTTTTTTGTAGCGTTATGTTGGTACTCATGTCCCTTACTTATGCTGACAAGGTCGGCCATTTTGAATGTTTAGTTAATTTTTGACAGCTGTTTTGCTTGGATGTGTTTTGGCTCGTCTTCGATTTTTGCCTATTCCAAAAAATGGATCAAAGAATCTGTATCAAATTTTGTGTGAAAAACAAAATAAAGTGCGCGGACGCATTTCGAATGTTGACTGTGGCATATGGTGAAGCTACCTTGGACCAAAGCAACGTTTATCGGTGGTACAAAATGTTCTCAGAGGGCCGAGAAGATATGAACGACGAAGAGCGTGCCGGACGCCCGAGCACGTCAACAACAGACGAAAACATTGATAAAGTGAAGAAAATAGTATTAGCCAATCGTCGAATCACCGTTAGAGAAGTTGCTGAGGACCTAAACATATCGATTGGCTCGTGCCATTCGATTTTAACCAATGATTTGGGCATGAGTCGGGTCGCCGCGAAATTCGTGCCAAAATTGCTCAATTTCGACCAAAAACAGCATCGCGTTAACATTGCTCAGGAGATGTTGGACTCGGTCCGTGACGACCCAAATGTGCTCCAGAGGGTCATAACTGGTGACGAATCATGGGTTTATGGTTATGACGTGGAAACCAAAGCTCAATCATCCCAATGGAAGCTGCCGCATGAGCCAAGACCAAAAAAAGCGCGCCAAGTTCGGTCGAACGTGAAGGTTTTGCTCACAGTTTTCTTCGATTGCAGGGGCGTGGTGCATCATGAGTTCTTGCCACAGGGTAGTACGGTCAATAAGGAATATTACCTGCAAGTTATGCGCAATTTGCGCGAAGCAATCCGCCAGAAACGCCCGGATTTGTGGAAGAACAAAAACTGGCTTTTGCACCATGATAACGCCCCTGCTCACACATCGTTGCTTGTGCGCGAATATTTGGCCAAAAACAACACAGTAATGGTGCCGCAGCCACCGTATTCCCCAGACCTGGCCCCCTGTGACTTTTTCCTGTTTCCAAAACTGAAGAGGCCCATGAAAGGACGACGCTACGCCACGATTGAGGAGATAAAGACGGCATCGAAGGAGGAGCTGAACAAGATCACAAAAAATGATTTTTTTAAGTGCTTCGAGGATTGGAAAAAACGTTGGCATAAATGTATTATATCCGAGGGGAATTACTTTGAAGGGGACAAAATAGATATTCATGAATAAATAAATACTTTTTGAAAAAATATAAAATTCGCGATACTTTTTGAACAGACCTCGTACATAAGGATAGGTTAGATTAAGTTATGAATTAAAAAACAACTAACATGCCCAGTGTTCACGATGATAATAATAGGTTAGGTTAAGTTATGAATAAAATAAACATCGAACACAATCAGTATTCCCGATACACGTAAGGATAGGTTAGATTAAATTATGTATAAAAAAACATCGAGCACCCCAGTGATCCCGATATACGTAAGGATAGATTAGGTTTAGTTATGGATAAAAACACATCCGATACACGTAAGGATATGTTACGTTTAGTTATGGATAAAAAAAACATCGAACACAATCAGTATTCCCGATACACGTAAGGATACGTTAGGTTAAATTATGTATAGCAAAACATCGAACACGCCCAGTGATCTCGATACACGTAAGGATAGATTAGGTTTAGTTATGGATAAAAACACATCCGATACACGTAAGGATATGTTAGGTTTAGTTATGGACAAAAAAAAGAACAAGGAACACACCCAGTGTTCCTAATACACGTAAACGTTTATCTTAAGTATCAAGGGAGGCAGGTATGCCAGATAATGTTTAATATATTGTTTGTTTATCATTTAATTTCAAGATTTGAAATGATGATAGATAACAGGTCCACATCACGCCCCAGTTATGTAGGCACAAGTGTCACTCCAGATAAAACTGCAGTGCAGATGTTTGATGCTTGCGGGTGCTTGTCTTGATAACCAAGAACCAAGATATGATTCATTATCTTATTTACACACTAATGACTTTTTCTTCTTCACTTGTTTAATTTTCTTTTGCTTTGCATATATATTCTCAAATCTTACTTTAGATATGATAAAAACAGTTCAAAATTAAAATTGCTAAATCAGCAAAAAAATATTTGGAACATTGTTTAAATTTCGTATAAAACATTTTTTTCAAAAGTGGAAAAAAACAGTATTGTAATTCATAAAAAAATGTCATTATGAATCTCCACAGTGTTAATGCCTTAAGTTTATCTATTTTTTTTAAATATATTATTATTAAAATTAAAAACTATTATCAAAAATAAAATTTTCATTTGTTCCAATGACAATTCGAATAATTTCTTCAATATTATTTTTAAGTTCTTACTGGTGTTGGTTTGTTTTAAGTACCTAATTACTGCTAATTTAAAAAAAAATGCGAATACGTGGAACATAAATTACAACAAGACAATATGTGCACCGTCTAAAAAGAACATTTTGTATTAAATTATTTTTATTATGTTATTTTATTTTATTGACGATCGAAGTGTGCGCGGGAGATGCCTATTGGTGGCGATGAGGTTCGTAACCCATCACACTGCGTCTCCCGCGGGGCGAAAAGAGAAGGATGGAGTGCCGCATCGGTTAAAGTGTGACAGCCCATTCTTTCTGCCTACCCTTTCGGGAGACGGCGTGATAATTAGTTAGTTAGTTATTAAAATTAAAATATAATAATAAAAATGTATTTCGGAGGTACACTCTATATTCAGATGTAATACATAACATATTTATTATAATTTAATATATTATATTTATTTAAATTTAAGGCGTTAATATATTACATAGTATTAACGCCTTAAATTTAAATAAATAAAGTAAATTTTAATTGGGATTCTTCGTAGGGCGTTGATCCCCAAACTCTGCGAACCCTACCGACCGCTTGTCATAAAAATAATACTTTTACTGAAATGATTCCAGGCGTAGGTAATATCCTTAATTGGATTAAATTTATTCAATTGAAAAAAAAACTCGTTATCGCAATAAAGTTACACGGGGACTTATTGGGTTAATATGGTAGCATTCTTGATTCTTGAATAATTAAAAAAGTAACAAAGTTGCATAGATATGCAAAATGCAGCCAATCTCGAACAAGATATTAGATTTACATTTTTTAAAATCTTTTTTATGAGATTGTACTCAATACCGATATATACTCAATACCAGTATAAACCGCTGGTACAAGAGGCGCGGTTGTCATGAAGAACAAAGTCTGTCTTTGGAAATCATAATAAAAATAGGCAAAAACCGTATGTCGTCAAGAAAGATTACGAGAACATTTTGAATTCAAGAGAGCGAGAGAGTAAATTTGTAATATGTAAATCATGATTTTAAAAATAAATTTAAAAAATATTTTTTTAATGTACTCGTCTATTTAGAAATCCACTGATGGATTTTTTTATTTTCATTATTTTCAATAAATTTATATCATGATATTTCAAATAACAACATAATTTTTTTTTTTGTAATGTGTGTTCAACAAGGTAAAAGGAAATGGTATCCGAAATATAAACTAACTTACTAACTAACTGAGCTCACCCCGTCTCTCCGAAGGGGAAGGCAGAAACAATAGACTGCTACATTTCCTGACATACTTCTCTCGCATCCTCAACATTCATACATCGGTCATGCACGCACGTCGATTTCCCCGACTCCTCACGTGGCCGACATTCAATATTTGATTTATTTCATCGTACCACGTTTTCCTCGGTCTTCCTTTTTTGCTATTTCCATTTACATCGCAAACATATCCTTTTATTTACCATTCTTTCTAACTAACTAACTAACTAACCATCACGCCGTCTCCCCAAAGGGGTAGGCAGAAAGAATGGACTGTCACACTTTAACCGATGTGACACTCCATCCTTCTCTTTTCACCCCGCGGGAGACGCGGTGTGATGGGTTGCGAACCTCATCGCCACCAATACGCATCTCCCGCGCACACTTCAATCGTCCAACATCCACAAAATAAATCTAAAACAAATAATATAAAATACAATGATATAAAATAAAATAACAAAATAATTTAACACATAATGTTCTTTTTAGATGATGCACATATTGTTTATTTAATTTATGTTCCACGTATCCACCGTTTTTTTTTTTAATTGCTGTAGTTGGGTACATAAAACAAACCAACACCAATAAGAACTTAAAAATAATATTGAAGAAATTATTCAAATTTTCATTGGAACAAATGAAAAATTATTTTTACACCTGTCAAAATTCTTAATATAAACGAAAAAACTTGTATAATTTTAACATCAAAACTGTGCAAACGTATTAAGTGTCACAATTAACTATTATAAAGTGCGGCAACAATCAAATTGACCAAAACAATTCACTTATACGAGAAATATCTCCAAACTAACGGGAGCACCACATGAACCAAACGAAATTTTCAAAATCAGAACCAATTAAAATTCTTTCTTCATTCATTATTTCCATGTGTCTTAACCATCTTAATGTTCCTTTCATGATTTTGTTCATAATACTTTTATTCGCGAAATATAACTTTATTAAAATGCGTATTGCTTGTCATTCAATTCGTAGGTAAAAAAAATACTGAAATAATGCTAGATACACTACAAATAATGTGCTTCATACGAAAGTATGAGTTAAAGTACATTTCTATTTGGCTATTTTCTGCTTAACTTAAAATTGAATAAAGTCACGACTGTTAGGTTCTCCAAACACATAAATTCCACTTTCATGTACTCAATTAATGTGTGTTTAATCTGTATGATAATATTTTAAACATATTATTCATACGTGTGAGTGTATTACATTACTCATATTGTAATGTTTCGTATTATTGTGTAATGAAATTAATAATCTTCACGATATTCACGCACTCGAAAGATTGCGCCTTCTTTAAATTATTAACATACTAACTTACCTTATTTGTAACAATTTTGTTTGTATATTCCTTATTCTAATATAGATTGTTTTTTTAGAGGTTTGGTTTTTAAACTGGCAACATTTTTTCTGCAGACTGTCAATTGGACAGTTGACAGTTGATTTGTAGTCAGTGCGTTTCGCCATTTCACCATGAATAGACTGAAGACAGAACAGCGCTTGCAAATTGTGTAAATTTATTTTGAAAATCATGGTTTGGTACGCCAAACTTATCGTGCACTACGACCATTTTACGGTCGACATAATCGTATATCCGAGCAAGTTATTCGGAAGAACATGGATCGTTTTCGCACCACGTACACTCTAGTAGATAATACGCATCCACAAAGACGACAATTGTCGAAAATTGGATTTCACGATTGCGCTTCATTCGAGCTAGCCGTGGTGCTCATATGCCCGAAATCATATTTAATCAATAATGGCATAAAATTATCTATTAAATAAAGTCAATATCATAGACATTAACTTTATTTTAATGTGTTTTTTTTATCATTTTGAATATTTTAAATTTTGTTGAATCGCTCTTTACATCATGACAGCATGAGCCAAATCGATTGTAAAGGGTATTATAGCTATCATAGTGGTTTTCGTGAGATGTGATAGGTAGTTAATCTATCGCCATTTTATTGTCACGTGAATTCTACACCAGACCGAAGACAGTGTGACAATCATACTGCCCTCGCCGGGAATCGAACCCAGAACCTTCGGGGTGGCAGTCAATGCACTTACCACTCGGCCTCTAAAAAAACATCTTATACAAAACAAAAAAAAATATCTTCAGCAACAGCAATTGAACTTGAATGAGCAAAGATGGTGAAGTATTGTACTATTTATTATACTATTTATTCTTATACGCGGATGATATATATTAAGCTCGAAAGGTTTTAAGAAACATCTAAAAATCCATTCGATATATACAAGCTTCAATACCCTAGCCGGCCTTGATAAGTATCGCTAACGTCTTAGAAAGAAAATATGGAGGGATTTAATACGAATCTCGTAACTTCAAAACTCTTGTAAATTTACTGACCAGAACTATGTACAAAAGAAAGAGTTGGACACTATAATAGAAAGTACAATTTTTATATTCCTAACTTTATCTGGGTTTGAACTTCTCTCGATTTTATTCACTCGAAAATCTAGAAGCACCTTTCTTCAATATTTACATATAAAGAGAAAAATTCATATACCATTTAACCGCCCTACCTGCAGGTAATTTTCCGAGAAACATGCAAAAAAGCAGATTTTTTATTAATTAAATTAAATTATTTACTAATTTTATTTTTTTAAATTACGAAACTTCAAAGACTCGACCACACATTTCGCCTGCCCCTAATAAAATTATCATATTTGTGAAGACTTGTACTCAAGTGCTGTTGGCACAAGCGCGTATCCCTAACAGTTTGTACATTTTAGGTACATTACTTTTTCTCAAGCGCGTACGTGATACGGGATAGCGCAGAATGGTACAGTCAAAGTGAACGTATCGTGTACATTCAAATAGCTAAGGTGGTTAAAGCAGATTTTTCATAGCTTACAATTATGATTAAGGAATCTTATATTCTTAATTTACAAGTAACTAACAAACTTGGTAGATTCTTGTAAGAATGAAAATGTACCAGATTTTAAACCTAAAATTTTTTTGTCATCAAAATAACAAGTCTACTATCCTTACTCTTTTGTTTTTATCGAAAAACATAAGGTTTATTGCTTTTAATATTTCGCAATGCTTTCTATGCTTGCGATAAAAGATAAATATTAATAACAGAAAAATAAAATGTCAAGTTTTATTTATTGTTTCTTGAACAATGATGTAAAACTCCGATCAAATGATTAATATAAATGAAAACGTCTGTCTTCTAGGAGTTTTATTAAGTTTTTTATAGAATGACATGTTTCGCCCTTCTAAGGTATTATCAAATGTCCTTATGATTAAGTACTTATTTACTTAATATAAATTAAAACGTCTAGGACATTTGATAATGTCTTAGAAGGCGGAAAAATCATTCCAAAAAAGCTTAATAAAACTCCTAGAAGACGGGCGTTTTCATTTATATTGATAATTGTCAATTTTTATTCATTGCATTATGTGTGGATCAAGTTTGTAAACTGAGTATTAAAAATAAGTAAGATTTATACAATTGTTTATATTATTTATATGGCGTGAACACTGTAAAATTCCCTAATAATTATTCATAAATTAAGTTTAAAAACTGTTGTTTCTACTGATTAGTATATTTTTCTATTTCTTCTTACTTTCTTTTTTTAACTTAATTTTGGTTATTTTATTATTATAGTTCTTCCGAGGATAAAGGTTTAATATATTCGGAACATGTCGAAATAAATATACTTTAAGTGGAAGTGACAGATTTTAAATTCATATATAAATCTTAATAAAGTGAATGCGGTGCGAATGATGGTGTTATGAAGAAAATAATTAAAGGATCATTATGATGGTTTGGACATATGGAAAGAATGAATGAATAAAGAAGGGTTAAAAAAAATTATATGTTAACGATGTAAATGGAACCAGAAATAGAAGAAGACCGAGGAAAACGTGGCACGATCAAATAAATCAAATATTGAATGTCGGCCATGTGAGGAGTCAGAGAAATCGACGCGCGTGCATGACACGATGTATGAATGTTGAGGAATCGAGAGAAAAATGTCGGGAAAGAAAAGTGTGGCAGTCCATTCTTTCTGCCTACTCCTTCGTGATGATTAGTTAGTTAGTTAGTCATCTAAATCTTAATTGTTTATAAGCTCTTAATATGAATTTCAAATCATATGCGGTCTGAACACGTCATTATTTTTCAAAGCCAATACGATTGCGTTATTATTGTTACGTATTTAATAAGACTGCTTAGTGCTTGCCTAATAATATCGTAATGTGTAAATAAAGATGTTTTGCACGTTAATTTAATTTATTGTCATTGTTCAGTAGCGCACAGGGGGTTGGGGGGGGGGGGGTTTAGGGCCACACACACATCCGCAGATTACAGTGTAGTGGTGTGCAGCAGCTATGTATCCCTCCCCCGTACTTAAAGGGCCACGTGCAGGCGCGCACGTAGGCATACAAGAACGTACAGATAGCCGATTTGTATGAACCAAGGATAATTCTGGGTTTTCCAAGGCGCCACGCTGAAAACTAAGAATATTTCAGCCAAATTCTGTGACTCTTGTTTACATACATCTTTGTGAACACAAATTTTGTATGAAACAGCTATAATAGTTGGATTTTTGTTGTAAATTCATAATAAATACAAGTATCTACCTTATTTCAATATATTATATCGTCGGTTCAAAGGTAAAACTCATTAAGTGACATTTTAATTTATTTTTTTTGTAATTTCTGTATCAGACTTGTGAATTCTACGTCAGAAAATAATCACCAGGTGTATTTATTAAAGAATAACGGTTATTCTTTAATAAAAACACTTGGTGATTATTTTCTGACGTAGAATTCACAAGTCTGATACAGAAATTGCAACAAAAAAAAAGTCACTTAATGAGTTTTACCTTTGAACTGACGATATATTATGTCTGATATATGGAATACTTGCTATTCCACCATATTTCCGTATCTAACTAAAAAACTAACTAACTAACCATCACGCCATTTCCCCGGAGGGGTAGGCAGAGAGGATGGATCGCCACAATGCTCGGTCCCGGCATACCTCTCGGGATTCCTCTACATTCATACATCGTTTTCCTCGGTCGTCCCCGGCTTCTTTTTTTTATCTTGATTTTTTTTTTATTTCCGTATCTATATGGCAAAAGCGAATATGTCATTTTTGTACATTTTACAAGAGAGTATTTTTAGAGTTTATAGAAGTTCTACAAATCCGTGTATGAAAATGTATTAATGTTTCATTTTTATATACTTTGTATACAATACTCACTTTATTAAATCAATTAAAAATTAAATACAAAACATGTTTCGGACCCACAAGCCCTTTATCAGTGATATTATATAAATGTATATACGAGTATATATATATATTTTTTACAAATGTGGTCAGTTTTGACAGATATTAAAATGATTTAATGTTGTTATTTTTTATATAATAATATAACTAATATTTATTTATTCAGTTTTTCTCGAACGATGGAGTAATAATGCATATCCAATACCTGAGAGATATAAAATATTACGTGATTTTTTTTGGCCCAAAAAGTTAAGATGGTTGTATTTTGATTGTGTCCTTAAATTTACTTAAAACTGCATACTGGATTCTATGTCGACAATAACATAATATGTATTATACATAACTAATTTCGGTCTAAAAGTCACTTAAGAATTTATAGCTCTCAAGTACCTACAGATTTAAAATTCGATTTGTAAAAGTTGTTTTTTTGCATTTGGAGTATTTTGATTGTTCGGTTATTTTGAATTTTTAGTACTTTAATAACACGAAACATTTCAACCGTAAATCCTAAAATAATACTTTGCGTTTATCGTTACGGTTGGTAGAATATATTTTTATATCTTGGAAAGTTCACAGCCCATACTTTATTCTGCAACTGATGTTTTTGAGATAATTGCAATCCAATCCATCATTACGATGAATGGTTGATTATGTTTGATTGATGTTACGATCTTACAAACATCGATCGCAATAGAAACCACGTGAAACCAATAAATTTCTTTGAAGACGTGAATTTGAATTCGTCTCAAATATACACAGTCATGCGGATCTTCATGTAGATACAGCAGTCGAGTAATACTCAATGATAAACCTTACCAAAAGACAACAACTACGTTTAAATTTTAAATACCGCTCTGTTTTCATATTATATTCTTTCGTAACGGTTTTTTATTCTGACTTTTTAAATAGGTAAAAATATTTGCGTAGATTTTCACAGTTGGCAGCAATATGTTTTGTGTGATTTTGGGTAACAACGTGTGATTTATCCTTCTCGACCGACGTTTCGGAGATCGTTGCAGTCTCCATCTTCAGGGTAATGTAATGGTGTCCAACTTCAGGATGAGATGGAGACTGAAACGTTGGTCGAGAAGGAGAAATCACACGTTGTTACCCAAAATCACACAAAACAGGTAAACATATATCTGTATATATTGGTTGTAATGTTGAATGTATGTTTTGTGTGAATTCTCCTTCCCGACCACGTTTCGGAGATCGTTGCAGTATCCATCTTCAGAGTAATGTGGTGGTTTCCATCTTCAATGATCTCATATTAAATGAAGAAGAATATAATTGAAAGTCAGAATACTTTTGAGTGGGATTGTAAAGTTTTTAATTATTTGCGATCTTTCTTACGTCGCTACTCTCTCTATTCTCATACAAGTATTGTTTGACATTTGCGTTAATACGCTTACACTCGGGGCTTACAATTCACCGGTTAAAATAGACGCAGACGCGACTATTTTTATCCAAAACCACATAGATAATATTTTTTGTATTCCGTAGAATATAAATACATGGATATGTACTTATAATACGTATTTACAAAACTAAAACTAACTAACCATCACACCGTCTCTCCAGAGGGGTAGGCAGAAAGAATGGAACGCCACACTGTTCTGTCCTGACGTACTTCTCTCGCTTCCTCTACATCCATACATCTTGTCATGCACGCACGTCGATATCTCCGACTCCTCACGTGACCGAAATTTAATATTTGATTGATTTGATCATGCCACGTTTTCCTCGACCTTCCTCTATTTCTAGCTCCGTTCACGCCGTTTACATATACCTTCTTCACCATTCTGTCTTCGCTCATTCTTTCCATGTGTCCAAACCATCTTAATGACCCTTTCCTTATTTTGTTCATAACACTTTCATTCGCACCACATTCACTTATTATACTTGCATTTGTCACTCTGTCATATACAGATTTGCTACACATTCGTCTTAGAGATCTCATTTATACTGCATTTATTCTACTTTAATCCTTTTTATGCCAGTTCCATGCTTCACTTTCATACATAAGGGTCGGCACAAGAACACCATTATGCACTGCCATCTTAGTTTTTTTGGATAGGCTTTTGTTTGCGATGACAACTTTAAGTGCACGTTCGTTCTTTACACATTTTGGGAATATATTTCTAGTATCTATTCATAGGAACAAAATGTTTAATGTATTAATTCTAAAAATAACCTGTATTTGCGCAGAAATGTAGAAGGTCAAGGCTTTTTGCGTGTTTTCGTTAAATTTTATAAATATTCAAGGTAACTTTTCTGATCGATATTTCCTTCGAAAGGAAATTTCAGATAGGAAATTAAAACGTACATGTAACAAAACACGCAGTACTTAATTTTCTACATTTTCATATTCATCAGAGCTGGAATGATCCATTGAATATACAAAACTACGAATAGATACTCCTTGTAATATGAGATATAATCATTGATAGCAGTCATCATCATAGGTCTCCGGAAGCTTCATAAAATACTATATATTCTAATGGCAGAATTTATAGTAGGTCTTAAGTATCTAACTAACTAATCAACCAACGCGTCGTTTTACCGAAGGGTTAGGCAGAGATGATGGACCGCCACACTCTTCTATCCTGACATAACTCTCGCCCTGACATATCTCTCGCCCTGAAGTAACTCTCGCACCTTTTCTACATTCATACACCATGACACTCACGCTCGTCGATTGTTTCGACATGACCGCATTTAAGTAATTGAATAATTTGGTCTAGTCATGTTTTCTTGGCATTTTTCGACTTCTTTTTCCATTCACATTGCTTACATATACCTATATTTGTTCCCTTCTTCCCTCCTCCATTCATTTCATATATCAAAACAGCTTAAACACACAAACAAACAAACAAACCATCACGCCGTTTCCCCGCAGGGTTAGGCAGAGAGAATGAACCGCCACACCACTCCATCCTGGCAAACCTCTCTAGCTTCCTCCAAATTCACACAACGAGTCATACACGCACGTCGATTCCTCCGACTTCTAACATGACCAACCTTTAGAATTTGATTAATTTGGTCATGCCATATTTTCCTCTGTCTGCCTCGATTTTGTACTCCATTTACATCACTAACGTATACTTTCTTAACCATTCTTTCTCTATCCATGCGTTCCATATGTCCGAACCATCGCAGCGATCTTTTAATAATTTTGTTCATAATACCTTCTTCAGCTCTAAATTCCTTTCTTATATCAGCATTTGAGATTCTGTCGTATATCGTTCTCGATTTTATTAAGGATGCAACCATCTGCTTCATTCAATTCTAAGCGATTTTATATCTATGGCTTTTATGCTACTTTCACCCTTCTTCTGCCAATTCTAAGCTTCGTTTCCATACATAAGGGTTGGAAGAGTTAATAGTTCCCGAGCTATCTGTAACTCGTGAAAATGATCTCCACTCTTTCTCTCATAACTAACCATCACGCCGTCTCCCCGAAAGGGTAGGCAGAAAGAATGGACTGTCACGCTTTAACCGATGCGGCACTCCATCCTTCTCTTTTCGCCCCGCGGGAGACGCGGTGTGATGGGTTGCGAACCTCATCGCGACCAATAGGCATCTCCCTCTCTCTCTCTCTCTCATATCATTTAAGCATTGTATCTATCGCATGAACATGTTTAAATTCTGTTTTATTATCAATAAATCTTATCTCGCAATAAAAAAACATAAAAGTTTTAAAGAATTTTGTAAATAAACAATAAAAATATATAACAGCACGTATTTACGTATAAGTTCACGTCACGTGTAAAATATCAACCTCCTGCCATGCGAACATAACCTTATCAAGGCGATTTTTCTCACAATTACACACTTCTTTGGCTTTCTTCACGTTTAAATCTCATTGACAAGGCAATGGCATGGCGGAAATGAATTTCTTTGTATTTTAAATGAAAGTATTTTTCTTATTATGACTTTATTATTTTTTCCCAGCTTTCGAACACTTAGAATATTTATTAATCAATGATTTATTATTTTGCAAAAGGAACTTTTATTTTATGAGTTTGTATGTGTTTTCGATTATTTTATTGTATTGTATTATATTTCATAGCGTATTTATTACATTTATTTCGTGTAAACAGTAATTAACTACATTGATGAAGGGCTTCTGTGACCGAAACATGTTTGCGTTAATTTAATTAAAAATTGTAATAAAGTGTTGTTTACAAAGAAATAAACATTGTTCAGTTTGGACTTGGATCTTCTGGCTTACAGAGGTTCAGCTCTAATGGCTATTCCTCTTACGTCTGTAGGAAACATTGTTGGAATGCGATTTGGTAGTTGTTTTATGATGAGGCTAAATGTATGGCCCGGAGTGTCCTTCCGAAAGAGGGCGAGGGGGGATTTAGAGTTTATGATAAAGTCTTACATTATTGTCAAGGAATGGAAGACCAGTTAGGGTTGGGATTGTATTTATATGTACGTATAATTATTAGAAAATTGTTTTCAATATTTTTAACAGTTGTAAAAGATAATAATTAAATAAAACGATGTTTTTTAACTACTTCCACTTTTGTCTTTATTTCGACAGCGACCGTTTTCGCCAGGCTCGCTGGCATCGACAGACTGGTGACACTATACAAAAATAATTTTCAAATATTTATGTAAAATTTACTGAATTTAAATATTGGTATTACAGGTATTCAAGAAGATTCATATTCAATACAATGTATTTGAAATTTTATTATAGCTTACATATTTATATATAACGTTTGAAAAATGGTACTTTGGTTTTTATTACTGAATTTAAATTGCTTTGAAAAGTTGTAAAAGATATAATATTAAATATTGTTACATGTTTAATGGATTAAATGTATATGCTATATTTTTATATATTCGAAAGGTCTATTTGTTTTATTGATATATCGTAGTTGTCTATCAGCCTATTAGCCAAGTTGCTGCGCTGATAGGCATATTCTTACTTAGGTAGGTGGTTTGGGGTCTATGGTTAAACATTTTTTCACGACATGGTCTTAAAGCCTCCTCTTAACATGACCATACCGTCAGAGCTTTGATTCTGATTACTTTTCATTACAACTATTGATTTAAAAAAAATCGTAAAAATACTACTTATTTTATCTTTTTAAGTAATGGTGGAATATAAAGTGTATTTAACAACAACAACAACAACAAAAACACACCATCACGCCGTTTCTCCACAGGAGTAGGCAGAGAGAATGGATCGCCACACTACTCTACTCTACTCCGGCTTCTGACATGAGACATGACCAACCTTTAAAATTTGATTAATCTGGTCATACCATGTTTTCCTCGGTCTACCTCGCTTCCGTACTCCATTTACATCGTTAACGTATACTTTTTTAACCATTTTTTCCTTCACCCATGCGCTCCATATGTCCGAACCAACGCAGCGATCCTTTCATAATTTTGTTCATAATACCTTCTTTCACTCTACATTCCTTTCTAATATCAGCATTTGAGATTCTGTCGTACATCGTTCTACCACGCATATATCTTAGGGACATCATCTCTACCGCATTTATTCTGCTCTCATCTTTCTGCTGCCAGTTCCATGCTTCGCTTCCATACATAAGGGTTGGGACCAGAACCAGTTGTTTTCTGATATAAATAATGATTGATTGTGATACATAAGTATATTTAATGTCGTATAATTTGTTCGTGTAGTTCCTGGTGTTACTAGCATCCAAATAAGTTACATAGTATAGGATTTTTATTGTTCACGTATAAACGTAGGTACTATTTATCTACTTTTACGATTAGAGTTGATGCCAATCGATGAAATGAAAGTGAGTTGAATAATGTTTCACCATTACCTTTAATTGTGGATTATTTTTCTTTGTTTCGCTTTTTGCACACTCATATTGTGATTAATATTCACATACTCGTATGTCTGCAAATGTGCAAAAAAAATACTTCGCTTATTTTAACTACACGGTGTCCCAAAATAGACTATAGTAATTGTAAAACAACAACGTATTACTAAAAGAAATGCTGCATTACTATTTTATAATACTTTCTATGCTGTTTACTCGAAATTTGTATAAAAAGTATAATTAATGGTTGCGTAGATTTTCACGGTTGGCAGCAATATGTTTTGTGTGATTTTGGGTAACAAGTGTGATTTATCCTTCTCGACCGACGTTTCGGAGATCGTTGCAGTCTCCATATTCAGGGTAATGTGGTGGTGGTAATGATATAATAAACAATGGCGGTAATGTTGGTATTCAAATATCAAAATATAGAAGATTGTTTTTAACTTATATTTTTCGATAATATTAAATAAATAATGCATTTCGTTTCAATTATTCTTATTTTAGACCTTTGGTCTGTTCCTGTAGTCAGGCAGGCTTCTCTTGAGAGGCTGTCTCCTAGCTATCCTTCCATCTCTTTGGCGGTCTTCCAGGGGGGCGGTAGCCAACAGGAATTTGATGCGCTACATCGTGTGGGGTTCTGAAGAAATTCATCCTCTGCACGCGCGCATTCCTGTATCTTCTGCGTTGTCTGCCCCATCTAACAATATCTTCCACCTTGCAGATTTCGCGGATAGCCGTGTTCCTCATCTCGAAGAGTCTTCTCTGCTATTGTTCTCAGCGTCCGCATCTCTGCCACCCGCACTTTAGTCTCCGTTCTTGTGGTTCATTCTTCGTCGGTTTCATTATTTTATAGTTTAATAATTCAATATAATTCATGATCATCTCCTACCCGGGTCCTGTCAGATCTCTCTCTCCATCCTCAGATGAGCGGAACGAATCCTCCACAGTGGTCAATCTTATCAATAATGATAATGAAAATAACAATTTGCAGATATTTTTCTCTGGTTGCACATTGTTATTTCTGACATTCTTTTGAATTTCAATGGCTTATAAATAATTATTTCAATTTTTTTTTTAAATGCTTTATAGATGCAATGTTAATGTTGGCATATCATGTACTATATGCAGCTGACCATTATTTTCTAGTTTATTCATGAATTCATTTTAATGTGAGCTTGTACAGTTTTCTTTCGACAGGTTTCACCAGGCTCGCTGGCATCGACAGACTGGTCGCTGGGACATCATCGACAGACGTTGGATTGACCAGTCTGTCGATGCCAGCGAGCCCGGTGAAACCGGTCGCTGTCGAAATAAAGACAAAGGTGGATGTAGTTAAAAAACATCGTTTTATTTAATTATTATTTAAAATGAACTTCCATCAAGAGATTTCAGTAAAATCATTTGATTATCTAATATATTTTTTTACCATTCTTTCTTCATTCACTCTTTCCATGTAGCCAAACCATCTTAACGATCCTTTCATTTTCTTGTTCATAAAAATATCATACGCACCGCATTGACTTCTTATGTTTTCATTCGACACTCTATCATAACGCACACTTTTCAAACATGTATTTTCTTTAGTGTTAATAAATGTTTTTTTCATTTGCCCTTTCATTGTTTATAAAGTTATTGAAAGTCAATTTTATCACAACTTTGATAACATTTTATGACCACATTTTACGAGGATTTTATGAACGGTTTGTAAAAGAGCAATAAGAGTTATCTAGTATCCGAAACTGAGTCTGTATTAATTATTTACTATTTAAATAACATAATTATCTTTGCTGTTATTTTATTTATTTCAAATAGCATTCACATGTGGCCAACCCTAGCGTACCTCCGCGGTCTATTATAGGTATTTGTGCATATTGCCATAAGTAAAAATTGACGATTAGTTTGTTTTGTGTGGGGTATTATTGTGTAGTCTTCTTCTTCTTCATGTCAATGGCAAGCTAGTCTTACATATCTTCAGAATTAGCATTAAAATAATTTTCTATCTCCTATTTCACTTGGCATTGTGATGGAAGGTTTCGCCGACTTTGTGTCGTTTTCAGGGGCGCCCCTGTTCACACGTGCACGCAGTTACCACTATGCGATCTTTTGTACCTTTATTAATTAATGTGATTTTTAAATTTATTTATTTATTTACGAGTTTAATCTGAAACACTAATCAAATCTGTGTTTTATTTTTATCTGCAGATCAAAATTACCGTATTGTTCCTTTTCGTCGTATAAATCCCTATTTATGTCTTTTAAACAAACAAACCATCACGCCGTTTCCCCGCAGGGGTAGGCAGAGAGAATGGACCGCCACACTACTCTATCCTGGCAAACCTCTCTAGCTTCCTCCACATTCATACAACGAGTCATACACGCACGTCGATTCCTCCGACTTCTAACATGACCAACCTTTAAATTTTGATTAATTTGGTCATGCCATGTTTTCCTCGGTCTGCCTCGACTCCGTACTCCGTTTACATCATTAACGTATACTTTCTTAACCATTCTTTCTCCATCCATGCGTTCCATATGTCCGAACCATCGCGGTGATACTTTCATAATTTTGTTCATAATACCTTCTTCCGCTCTCCATTTATTTCTTTTAA
This sequence comes from Lepidostoma basale, assembly GCA_022606425.2. Taxonomy (NCBI): domain Eukaryota; kingdom Metazoa; phylum Arthropoda; class Insecta; order Trichoptera; family Lepidostomatidae; genus Lepidostoma; species Lepidostoma basale. The sequence goes on from JAHDVF020001587.1 coordinate 58,271, forward strand.
AGAAAACTAAAACCAAGGATTTAAGTAATTGGTACAAGAATTTATTACACAATTTCCAATATGAGCAGAATATAGCTCATTATTATGAAGAATGAATCTGGTAGTGTCCAGGCTTGAACCCAAGTCCCCTAGAGTAGTTGATATTATTTTTATTAACCTCAAAAGGAGTCTGCCACATTCATATTTTCGTGCACCGTATTGTTCGTGTTTATTTGTTCAATTCACCATGTAACCACCTGACTAAAGACAGACATGTTCTACAATATTTACCCATGTTCGCTTTTGAAAAAAATATAATAATTCACATCTTCATGGAAACAATATGTATAATCATAATATTAATTTAAATTTACGTATTGTTATTCATTTTCTTATCTGTTATTGTTTCTCTTCGTTATATTCTGATCACTACTTTGGTTTGCACATGGATGAAGGAAGAATTATTAAAATAAGTATACGTTAACGATGTGAATAGAGAACGGATTCGTGGAAGACCGAAGAAGACATGGCATGACCAAATTAATCAAAATTTAAAGTTCGCCTGTATTGAAGTCTAAACAATCGACGTGCGTATATGACTCGCTGTATGAATGTGGCGATATCTAGAGAAGTGTGTAAAGTTAGAATAGTGTGGTGGTTCATTCTCTCTGCCTAACCTTTCGCGGAAACGGCACAATTATTTTGTTATTGGTATATTTTATATAGAAACATGGAACTGTCAAAAGAAGGATGAAAGTAGAATAAATGCAGTAGAAATGAGATATCTTAGACGAATATGTGGATACTCTGTGTATGATAGAGTATCGAATGAAAATATAATAAGTGAATGCGGTGCGAATGATGGTGTTACGAACAAAATAATGAAAGGATCATTAAGATGGTTTGGACAATGTCGGCCACGTGAGGAGTCAGAGAAATCGACGCGCGTGCATGACACGATGTATGAATGTTGAGGAAGATAGAGAAATATGTCGGAAAAGAAAAGTGTGGCAGTCCATTATTCCTGCCTACGGCGCGGCGTGATGGTTAGTTAGTTAGTTAGTTTGTTATATTATATTTTAGCCTTTCATAAAATTTTGAAAAGTTCTTACATATCATTAAAACAAAACTTTTGATTTTGTGGTCTTCTTTTGTTTTTTATTTTTCAAATACTGTCTATTTTTATTGTTTTTTTTTTTGGGTTGTTCCAACAGTTTTCTAATAATTACTATCGCAAAATATTCGTTTTTGTCTATCTAATACCAGCACCTTTCTGCTCGAATAAATTTTAATTTAAGTTGTTGTTCTTCAAAGCTAAAATTGCTTATTTTTAATTGGTCATTTGCCTTGCAGACACTTTTCTTTATAAATACATCAAACGATTTAAATTGTTTGAATAATTCTAATATGTTCAAACACAGATCAAAACTGATAAGTGTTATTGCAGACGTGTCCACGACAGGTGACTGAAACTATAAATATGAATTGTTTAAGGCCAGACCAGTAATAACATTACGTTGGTACCTGCAAATAAAACTATCGTATCTTGGGATCTCGTAATAATTCAACATATTCAATTTCCCTTGGAACATTTTTTTCTTGCGTTATTTTTCGCATTAACTTCAGTTTGTTCAGTTGCGAATGAAATTCTTCAATTTATTATTCATTTCGCAGGATGTTTTTCGTTTATGCACATGTTGCGAAAGTGTCGGTACCTACTTATAATATAAAAATGTCTCAAACGTAGTTTTCTATTCCATTTTAAATCTAGCTTATTCATATTTTATGGGCGCCTATTTTCAAAGTCGGAAAATCGACGAACACACGTGTCTCGGTGCATGAATGTAGATATATCGCAAGAGTAATGTCATAGAGCCTAGGTTCTCAATGTGGGCGATAACGCCCCCTTGTAGGCGTTTGAGACTTTCGAGGGGGCAGTAGAAGACCCAGAAAAAATCAGGGATCCTTTTTTAATTTTACTTATGATGCAATCATCTGCCTTACATTTCTTCGTTCGGTATTCTACCATATGTCGTTTTCAGATACATAAAATATTTAATAATATTTCAAATTCAACTATGTTTTTCTAAATATTTGGAATAACTTTTATGGGAGGGGGGCGTTGAACGTTTATTTTTTTGTAAAGGGGGCGGTGGCCCAGAAAAGATTGGAAACCTATGCCATAGAGGAATTGTGTGGCGGTCCATGCTCTCTGCCTACCGCTCTAAAGAAATGGCGTGATAATTAGTTGTAGAAGTTTGTCTGTTTTGTAGAAGTTTAATTATGTTTTATGGGAGTGACGTGTTTCACTTTGCTATGAATTATCAAATGAGGCGAAACGAATCAATCCATACAAAATATAAAACACTCAGACGTATTCATTAATATTAAATATTATGTATGGAGTCTAACACCATTGTTTAAGAAGCACCACTCTACGTATTTGAACGTACGTGATACGTTCACTTTGACTACCATTCTGCGTTATCCCGTATCACGTACGCGCTTGAGAAAAAGTAATGTAAATAATGAAAATAAATAAAAAATATTTAAGATTTTTTCTATGTTTATTTTTAGTGTAAAATCTACTTATTAATTTTCGGCTTCGACCGGTTTCGGCAGCTCGCTGCCATCTTCATTATTTACAATGAACTTCTACCAAGATATTTCAATCAATAATATAAAAAGTAATGTACCTAAAATGTACAAACTGTTAGGGATACGCGCGTGTGCCAACACCACTTGAGTACAAGTCTTCGCAAATATGATAGTTTTACAAGGGGCAAGCGATGTGTGCGGTCGAGTCTTTGACATTTCGTAATTTAAACTATATAATTAAATTTAATTAATAAAAACCTGCTTGTTTTTTGCACGTTTCTCGGAAAATTACCTGAAGGTAGGGCGGTTAAGAAACAATATAAGATTTTTTTACATAAAATATCCCATTTTATTGCTTGGACAAAGGTATCACACTTTTATGTTTTGCCTTGCTTAGAATATGTCACACCAATAAAATATTTTAAAACTTAGGTTTTCCTCAAGATTTAATATTTAAAACATTTTATACAAAATGATGAATATCTTATAGAATCTTTGTATTTCTTCTTTGACACATCTTGACCTATCCCTGAATACAAATCGACTAGTAATACACAGCGCAATTACATGAAAGGTCTTTGTAAAACTGTATATCATATTTAATGTAACAATTAATTTGCTTGTGAATTAAAATTAACCCTTTTGCCAAGAGTACGTCTGTCTATACCCCCACCACGCCTACTCGCGGTGGGTATGCCTATATCTAGGGCGATCAATATTCTACTATGACGTCAAAGCGAAGCAATCTCATTGAAATGCAGTTGGGATACAGACCAGTCTGGGGAATATTCAAAAGGATACAGACATCGGAAAACAATTCGTTTGAATGCTTTGTATTTATCGGGTCTCTTTTTATAATTGGTTCTCGCTTTGTAAATTTAATTACGATTTTTATATTCGCAGACATTCTGTTTTTCAGATAACTTTTTTTCGTTTCGTTAATTAAAATACATGTTCTTATAATAAATTAATAATATATATTCGAAAAACTACAGATTTACTTATCTTATACAATGGTGTAAAACTCCATATTAAATAATGAATACGAATGAAGCATCTATTTTCTGGAAGTTTTATTGCATTATTTTGACATATTTCGCCTTGCTAAGGCATAATCAAATGTAGCGAATATCCTATACATTGTTATTTATATACAAAATCTAATTGAGCACAAAGGTTTAATAAAATATTAACAATAATTAAGGGGCAAGAATAAAAAATATAATTGGGAAGTAATACATGGATATAATAATTATCCCTTAGAACACTGCCAATTTTCGATAACCATCCACCTGGAACGGCGTAAATTTTGACATTCCGAACGCTCTCATACAATAAATAATTATGAGTAAAATAATTCTTTCAACGAAAAAATTAAAATGCCAAATGAACTATTAACATATAATCTATCATTATAAATAAAAAAGATGTACATTCAATGCTTAAAGAATTTCATGACTACTTATGTATACGATGCTTACAAAGTTTAAAAATACTGAATTATAATATTATTTGACATTATATAAATCAATAGATTAAAAATGAAGTGTCATTCACCTAAAATAAAATAAATCTTCTAAAAAGAAGACATTTTAATTGGTATTTATTTATTAAAATGTTACATAATTCAGCAATAAATGCGTTGAACATCATTCAGTATACATAACCAAGAAATATTGATTCTTATTTTTCACAACTGGCAACACTACCCAAAAATATGTTAATTTATGATGTTACGTACGTCTATTCAATTTACATTTTAATTTTGGAATATAAATCCGATACACCGAAACGTTTTCATTGTGTTCATTTTCGCATTTAGAACATGAAAATAACTAACTTTCTCTCTCATCTTCATAGCCTCAATTCCCATCATCTGTGGCCCTTCTTGTACGCAGATTTGACACTCATGATACAAGTCGCTGGTGTTAAGTTCCTTCATAATGCTGCTCCACCACGTTGCCAGCGGGCGCCATCTACCATACATACTTTATATACATATTTAAATAAAAATATCAATTACACCGGACCGAAACTCTAACCATTCCTTTGAAATATGCTGCGTTTAGATGAAAAACATCAATATTATTAATAATACTGCTTTAAGGTAGTAGTCTGGTTACTTAAGCCGATTTTTATGTCTTTTTTGGGGGGCGTTTTTTTGTAGCAAAATAAAAATTAATCGTTTTGGAAATTTAGGATGTTTTTATTTACATATTAAAGATACAAAAAAAAATTTTTTGAAAAAATTTAATACTTTGTTATTATAATTATTATTAATCGAAGTTAGCACCTCGAAAAAAAAGCGCGTGGGTGGCCCGGGTGATTTTGGCTCTTAATGTTATCTGAAATCAAAAGTTCTTGAAAATTCTTAATCTAAAGACATGTCATCCTCGTCGGAACTCCAGGGACATTTTTTCACCCCTAACTTTTTATTTTACAACCCCTTCTTTGCTGACTTTTTTTTCAAATTCCGCCATTTTGTTATTTATCCATGAAATTTAACTTCTATAGTTCCGACCAGAATGACATGTCTTTAGATTAAGAATTTTCAATAATTTTTTATTTCAGATAACATCAAGAGCCAAAATCACCCGGGCCACCCACGCGCTTTTTTTTTCGAGGTGCCAACTTCGATTAATAATAATAATAATAATAATAAACTATTAATTTTTTTCAAATGTTTTTTTATCTTTAATATGTAAATAAAAACATCCTAAATTTCCAAAACGATTATTTTTTATTTTCCTACAAAAAAACACCCTCCAAAAAAGACATGAAAATCGGTTTAAGTTACCAGACTACTTACTACCTTAAAGCATGTTTTGTAATTGTCACATATCCGATACATCGCCGCATTTTGAACGTAGTTGGTGCGACAGGCGGAAGATGGAATACTTGGCTCGCGGTGTGTCTTGTACGTAATAAAGCGGTAATAAAAATCAATTTGCTTAGAAGTTCGGGACTGTCTTAATTATGTTTATCTTAATTACGTGGGGGTGTGTATGCCAGAGTAGCTAACATTCTTGTAATAATGGGCGTTTAGTTCTTGAAAAAAATTATAAAATGGCGGCCATTTGGCATGCGGTTTTTAATCTAATCTCTTCGCAATTGTCGGCGGTCAGGATGTTTTATACGCTCTCACTTTATCGGGCTTGCACTCGAAATAAAGTCGTGTTTATTGTCACGGATTAGAGTTCATTCGTTTGTCGGAAACAATACGTATTTATGAGTATCCACGTTTCGCGGCTTACACCTATTCCACCAATTTACAAATTACATGCTTAGATACTTTAAGAAAGAAGTTTTTTCAATGGATTATGTAGATACAACCATTTCCACACGAACCTCTACTAACTGTATACAAATCGTCAACAGAGAAATTTTTAATATTTGTCATTTTCTTTTTTTATATACTTTGTATATACAACACTATTAAAATTACATATAAGACATGTTTCGGACAACCAGTCCTTCTTCATTAAAACATATTATAAAGATACTTATTTAAAATATTATAAAATTGTTTACAAATATGATCAATTTTGACAGATGTTATAATGATTTATTTTGGAACGTTTATGCTTTTGTTATAACAAATAAAGATTATGGCGTTGAAATTTTGCATGTTAATAATAGAAATATAACTTTGAGCAATCTCGAAATTTTAGAAATAAAAAAAAGCAATTAATAATAAAGAAAACATTATAAATCAAATAAATTTAACGTCAAGTCCAATCTTTGATTTTTTTGTTTTTGTTGTAAGTAATAACCTTTCAGGTACTTATTGGGATTCAGGTAATAAGCCTGGCGAAACCGGTCGCTGTCGAAATAAAGATAAAAGTGTAAGTAGTTAAAACAGTGTTTTAATTCATAAAAAATGCATTAAATGCATTATGCATTAAATATTTAGGAAAACGCATATTTTCTGTAAGTTTTTTTTAAAGATTATAAGACATGTAGCCTTTTCAAAAGTGTACATATACCATAAAGCGAAACTCTAAAAATCTTCTTAAACTTTAAAAATGATACGTTTTAAATACTTAATATTTAATATATAGTTTTACATTTACTTATTGTTCAAACAACGATAGATATAAAAAAAATGCAACTGGATAATATTAACAATAATAACAATCTACATTCCCCATATCAAATTGATGTTTTTTTTCTTATCGTTTTAATAGATTTCGTGAAAACAAAGCAAAAATAAAACATAACACTATTATTTATAGTATTTTTAGTACCACAATAAATCTTTTTTACATCACTTATCCGTTTAAAACAACAAAACTGATGTGATTCAATGGCGGATAGTAAACAAAAGAACAAATCTCGAATTCGAATGTAGAATAGATTATATTGTTTCTTTAACCGTTGCATTTAGAATTTTATTGCATTCTATCCTCGGAAATTCAATTAGTGAACAGCTCGATTGGCGCCAATTTTTTAAACGCCAATTCAAATCTTCTAGTCGTACAATGACTGTGCAATTATATTAGCTAATATCCACTCTTGGCAATAAATTTGTAATAGAATTCAATCAAATTCAATTCAAACCAATCAATTCCAACTCTAATAAATGTCGCCATTTTTTTATCGACAGCTTGACAATTATTAATTAACTAGCTGACCCGACGAACTTCGTACCGCCTCAGAATCAATAAATGTTGTGTTAACTTATAAGCTAAATTTAATTCACCTTTTTATTGAATTACAATTAATACTTAAAATGAATTAAGTTCATGAAATGTGCAAAAGTCAAAATTAAAAATATGAATTACAATGGAATATAATTCACGTGGAAGCCTGCATTAATACTTAAAATGAATTATAAATTGTTAATTAAAAACTTTGTTTTATGTATCACAATTGTGTTTTTATTTTTTCGCGACAATATATTCAACCAAAGTGGAATCTACCAGATTAATTGTGAGGATTGTGATGCCGTGTATATTGGAAAGACGGGTCGATCATTTTGAAGAGGTTATATGAACACAACATTTAATACAAAAACAGAATCATTGTGTGAATTTTGACCATCATTTCAATTCCAAAAACACATTTTTTTTGGATATAACAAACAATTTAAAAAAAAATTGATAAATTAGAAAATTTAGAAATTTTTAAAGCAAAGGCACGTGAATTGAATGTTATAAATAACCAAATTCCAGCTTATTCCCCCTTAGTATATATGTAGTACATTAAAAACTTTTCCTTTATACAATCTACCAAAAAAATATTAATACTACCTTCCATTTTTGTCCCTTTCTTACTAATGTAATCTGCTTCCTTATAATGTTTATCGTCTTTAATATATTAGGATTCATCGTTTTTGACTCTATATTATGTATGATTGTTCCTTCTAATTACTGTTTGAATTATTATTATGATTATTATCATTCTTATTATTTTATTATTATAAATAAATGAATTTCATACAACAACACAACAACAACAAACCATCACGCCGTTTCTCCGCAGGGGTAGGCAGAGAGAATGGACCGCCACACGACTCTATCCTGGCACACCTCTCTAGCTTCCTCCACATTCATACATCGAGTCATACACGCACGTCGAGTCTTCCGGCTTCTGACATGACCAACCTTTAATATTTGATTAATTTGGACATGCCATGTTTTTCTCGGTCTACCTCGACTCCTTACTCCATTTACATCGTTAACGTATACTTTTTTAACCATTCTTTCTTCACCCATGCGCTCCACATGTCCGAACCAACACAACGAACCATTCATAATTTTGTTCATAATACCTTCTTTCGCTCTACATTCCTTCCTAATATCAGCATTTGAGATTCTGTCATACATCGTTCTACCACACATACGTCTTAGGGACCTCATCTCTACCGCATTTATTCTGCTCTCATCTTTCTTCTGTCAGTTCCATGCTTCGCTTCCATACATAGGAGTTGGGACCAGAACTCCATTGTGAACGGCCATTTTCGCTTTCATTGATAAATTCTTGTTTCCAATAACTACTTTTAAAGCTCCATTCACTTTGTTACCCGCACCAACCCTTTTTTCAACATCACTGTCCGTTCGGCCATCCGCTGTGAACATGCTACCTAAATACACAAATTCCCTCACCTGTTCCAAGTTCTCTTCATTTACACTTATATTACAAACTGTCATTTGCTCTTCCCTTTCAAAAACTAACACCTTTGACTTTCCGACATTCATCAAAACACGTTAAAACAATTAAATAGCAGACAACATAATTTTGAATAAGTGTGATCCATCAATGAACTCCGTTTTCATCATTAGCATCATCATATTCATCATTTGAAGAGTTTGATGATTCAGTGTCCCTATCAATTGAAAAAAGAAATTCCTCGTCTTCATCTAGCCAAATATTTCGTTTATTAAGTACTCGCGGCTGAATTTCCTATGGTAACAATTCTCTGGACCGAATGTACACAGATACACCTATAAAATCAATACAAAATATACAATACGTATTTTTATTATTATTCACTAATCATAAATCGGTTATTTAATCTCCACGGAACACTCATCTGTCATCTTTTTCGAATGGTATTAATGGCGCAAATATTCTCTGCTCTCCTTCACAAAAGGGGTTTAACTTTTAGAATAGTCTCTCTGATACTGATTTTTATAACTTTGGGCATTGTTAATCTAAAATTAATAAAGAAAACCAAAAATCCCGGTGACGATTAAAAAATAACCTCAAATCTTTCACATTGAGTATTGACATCTGGCATCAACAATACACCACCTACGGGCGTTTTCGAAACTAAATGGAAGCCATGATGTTTTTTGTACTTTGTCTCAGAAGTCAAATATAGTCAAATTTACGACAAATATAATTAATTTTAAATCATTTAAGTGATTTTTTCAAATGTTTTAATGATTATTCTGTTATCCGGAACGGAGACAAATCCAGCAAATATAAGATCTTCAAAATTGGTCCAGCCGTTCTCGAGTTATAAATGGTGTAACTAACACGATTTTTGACTTTGTTTTATATATATAGATATCAACATGGTACATCCCTATAAATTTGTATTCGTTTTTGAATTAAAACGTACATAAAACGTCAAATTTCTCATACTTTGATTGTCTTGGTCATGCATATGGTTTCAATGCGTCAGAGAGATATTTTCCTACTAGAGACTTTTTTTTATGTACAAAACAGGTCGTTAGGACCCAATTATAATATACTATATTTTTTTTAGCTTTTATATTGATTCTCGTAACATGTGATAGGTAGCCAATTTATTGTCACGTGAATTCGATACACCAGACCAAAGACAGTGTGACAATCACACTGCCATCGCCGGGAATCGAACCCAGGACCTTCGGCATGGAATTCAGAGCTCGTAACCACTCTGCCACGACTTAATCTGCTACGATAGTTACATAATATCTTTCAATGAGAATATGGCTCATATTTAGCAATTTGCTACCTGTATACATCTCGGTAATAGTTTTTTTTTTAAATATATTTTCTTATTTTATTATTATTTATTTATTTTATAAAGTTATAAAAAGAAATACATCAATATTTTAAAACTTATAAAATAATATTTTATAAACAATTAATAATATAAAGATCGCAAGAGAACCGACATCTTTTACCTCATTTGACAATTCGTTATATAATTTAAATCCTCTATAAAAACACCTTTCTCTGTACTTGCAAGTCTGGGTCTCTGGAGTCGGAATCTATCAAATAGTCAAATAGTCATGTATTTTTATCATTAGTACAAATCCGTTTTCTGTAGAATCAATAATGATCTCACAAATTTAATGCTAATAAGATATGGTGCTAGATTTTTTATATGCACGATTGATATTTAGAATTTTTGATTTTCGATCGTTGTTAAACTAATAGCTGGTGCCATCTACCAACACGTGCCGACATCACCGCCAACAAGGCTGCACCGATGTTAACTGGTAACTACTTGTCCCGAAATTGATTGTGCAAATAGCGGTCCATTTAGCGCCTATTACCGACTCTAGGCACTATAGATTGTTCGAAAAATTAAGGACGACATTCATCCATCACATAATCATGTCAATATTTGACGTTTATGTACTTTTTCAATCATTCCATTGCTGTCATTACACGTGTTAATTATTTTCTGCTATACGTACATATTTTTGTGTTTCTTGAGCACTAGCGTCAAACTCCATTTTAAGTATTTAATATTAATTTATTTTCATAACAATACTTTTTCATTGCATTCAGCTCATTAAAATTTATAATAAAGAGTGAATAATTTAAACTATTTATAATATCAAGATAAACGATGTGTTCGGAGCAGACTCGAAAGTCGTTCTGTGATATGGAGTCCTCACGAGGCGGGATATTCCATTATGCTGGAGAGGGTTCAGAAAAATATTCTGAGGTATCTCTACATGAGGGAGTATGGTAATTGTCCGTGGCTTTCCTACGGCATTTCTTTTGGGAATGCTCGGAACCAATTCTTAACAGCTTCGAAGAGATGGGCATCTCATTACCCATTTCTTTAAATTAATCAGGGGATACTTCGAGAACTCGGCCATGCTAGAGGGTGTTGGTCTTTTTGTCCCTGATAGATATCTCCGATCACGTTCACGTTCTGCGAGGAGAGAAGTATCGCCTGCTGCATCTAATATTAAAGGGAAAAATAGAGGGCCGCAGGGGGGCAGGGAGAAAGCAGATATCCTGGCTGCGCAATGTGAGGGAATGGACGGGAATCACAACTGTGGAGGAGCTATTCCGGACAGCGCAGGATAGGGAAGAGTTTACCAGAGTGATCGCCAACGTCGGGGGGACCTGACAGGGCACTTTAAGAAGAAGATATCTCCGACAGCGACAGCACAGATTCTTTTACCTACCGGTCACCAGAACCAATCTGCCTCTGGTGACACCGCTTGGAAGAGCAATTAGTCTGCTGAACACGGTCTGCTGATCGACGTCTTTCATATTAGTGAAGGTACGTTCATGGGACAAATACTCTTGACTTTAGAAAGTATATTGTCTTCCTAATATCGAACCATCTCTAATGCGTTCCTGGTATTATGTTGTATTTTTTTTTACCTGTATTCAATAGATGCCTTAAACATTTTGCTGTTTGTAATGTCTTTTGAGTTAATAAACTGTTTTGATTGATTGATTGATTGATATATCATAATTCCGAAAGAAGAAATAAGAAAGGAATGTAAGGCGTATGATTGCGACCTAAGTAAAATTAAAAAATGATCACTTATATTAAAAATTAGCCTATTACGTCCGAGTAAAACATGATATTACCAAATTAATTAAAAAAATGTTAAAGGCGAATCGGAATAAAGAGAAAGCTCGATATGTTTCAGGATAGAGATATGAGGCAGTCCATCTTCTGCCTACCCCTCCGGAGAAACGGCGTGATGGTTAGTCAGTTAGTTAGTTATTATGCCGTAAAGCAGCTAATAAATTAAATTAATAGCAAACCTGCGATTATTAATTTTCCATGGTATGTGCTTTATTTCAATCATTTTTCCACTTAACCCTTTCGTGGGCGGTGGGAATACGTATTCTCCTTTTCGAAATTGCTCTAAAAAGATCAGTGGAAATTACGTTTCCTAAGTTTATTCACTCCAGTCATCTAGCGTCATTATTTGGGTATTACGATAAAACATTTACCAGCTTTATCGGTTGAATTCTTAACTGACAGTTTAATTTTCAAAAAAACACGTGTTTTTTATTTTTGAATCTCGTGCGTCAGATAAGTTAATTTTTTCACAAAACTTTCAAGTAAATAAAGATTTTGACGATTGATTTGAGTTCTATAGACATAAATTTCACTGTATGATATGTAGAAAGCTAATGATTTGATCTGAATTTCAAGGTATTTCGTATTTCATAAGAGGGAATGTGATTTATTTTTGTAAAAAAAACATTGTAATTGTTTTTTTACTTAAAATAAAAAAAAATTAATATATGTATATATTTTTTCTTACGTTCTTACGTACGGTATTCTACCAAGTATCAGTAGGAAGTAGAAATCTTATTTGTTTTATAAGTTCCGATCAATTTAAGAAAACAATTTTTTTTTTCATAATGAATGACATAAGCAATTAATATTTGCATTAATTAAAATGCAAAAAAAAATATCCTGAAATAATTATACAAATGAGCACGAAAGGGTTGAGACTGTATTTTCCATTTGACCTCTTTCATACATTATACTTCTCCCGTTGTTCTGACCATCACATTCACTAACGGCTTCTACGTTTTAAGTATTCAGATTATTTATTTTTACAATTTAAATTCACCTCGCCTCGATGTTGCCTGTTTCTACCATGAACTGCGAACCTTTTGAATTAATTCGTTTAACCTCAGCGGTTCGTCTGTTATAAACTCTAAATGTGCTATTTGAAACCATAAACTTGTTTATACAATTAACCACTTCGGATACTAAGCTTTTCATAAGGAATGCCAGCATTTATTAGACTTCCGTCTATAAATATTATTTTTCCCTCAATTTTCATATAGGTACTATATGAAAATTCGCATAGTTTCTGGGTTAACATTGGTTTAGATTTTTATTATGTTTCAACGCCCATGAGCAAAATGAAAATTTCACATGTGTCTATTAATAAAATTAAACTGTATATTTGTTGTTTAAAATATTTTCAATCCGATACAATTTTATAATGTACTACCTATACATTCAAATCAACAACATTTAATTTTTTACGCATTACTCGTTATTTATTGTTTTTTGAATAATGATTTAATATTCCATATTAAATCATTAACAACAATGAAAACAAGATGTCTGTTATCTAGAAGTTGTATTATAGTTTATGGGAATGACATGTTTCGCCTTTTCGAAAATATAAGAAATCTGTTGACTCGTTACGATGACGAATCCCATCCTTCTTCACCAGAGCTCCATTCAGTTTTTCATGAACAAACTCCTCCCTAGACAACTCGAAAAATAACTTTTGCAGTAGTATGATTCACTGACCCTAAAAAACCATGGGGACATACCCGGAAGTACAACAAAAACCATTTTGAATACAACAAACAAAGAATTATTTACAAAAATTATGAACATAAGTTTCAACGTACTAAAATATATTTAATTATCAATACATTTAAATGAAACTTGTCAGTATATTTGTACGTTTACCTGTAATAACCGAATCCATCACAAAATTTTCCCAAGCGAACTCCAGAATAAAAATATTTTTAAATCACTGATTTTTCAAGACTTCCTCAAAGAGATAAGAATTCTTAGAAGGACAGTCGCATTCAAACAGACCCGCTCCAGCCCAAGCTTTGTATTGGATGACGGAAAGGTTTGCTCATTGTTTGGTGTCTATTCAACATTCCCAAAAACTATTTTTTCTTCTTCTTCTTCTTCCTCAGCCTATTCCCGTCCACTCCTGGACAAAGGCCTTCTCCATTCGCTTCCATGTCACTCTGTCCAGTGCAGACTGCATTCAGGCTATATATTTTTTTCTTATCGGTGAAAAATTCTACGAATTCGATTTATGGGCGGCTAATTTCAGGAAATACCCTTTAGTGCGGCGGTGCGGACTGCGGAGAACAGAGGTGATTGGAGCCGTTTTGCTTTAGCTACGAGCAGTTCCATAGATCACAACCCTTAGCAATGAGGAAACGAATAAAGAAGAAAACACGTTCCTATTCTCCTTGGGTCGACCTTTCTCTTATGCAGGTACTTTATACTAGTTAATTCATAAACATTTATGGTTAATTCATTTTATCTACATTGTTTATGAATGGGTACGTACTTGCAACGGATATTATCGTTTTTTTTTTGCGTGTTTGTCCGTTTTAATCAACTATATATCTTTTATCGTGTCGTCCAATTAGTGAATGCACTCCGCCTTCTGTGTTTGCTTACAAAAAAACAACGTCGATACCATATAACCCTTAACGTACCGTGTTCAAAACAAAACGCTTGCTCCCATGTGGTAAGTTCAGTTTACCGCTAACTTTATCTAAATATCAAGCATATGACTAGATGAATCAAAATTTAATTTATGTCATCTTGTAGGGAATTTCATTAGGAATAGATCTATAACATACATGGATTATTTGAAAAACATATCATTATTAATTTTTTTCTGGAACCATGCGATTTCTGATATGTAATGCGTCATAGCATACGAGCGACTAAACATCAGGTATAAACTTGTCTGCGCGCCGCGGCCGGCGGGGCGAAGATAAAGGCACCTAGGCAAAATGTATAGTACGTTCAAGACAACGAGTACGTATTAATATTTGTCCCTTTTGGTAAAGTGTTAATATTTTCACAGTTCTGATATTATTAAGTTGCGTCCTGCGTTTCCGTCCACAGTGGTATTATTACGTACATATTGAAAAGGTCAAAGATATAATTTATAATACGTTCAAAACAGCGAGTAAGTATTTGTCACTTTTGATAAAGTTGTAAATATTAGCAAAACAAATTCTACCTTAACACGAATGAAGGTGAGGGCAGTCTTAGAAAATATTTTTTTTTGGGATGAAGGAAGTAATTTTTTGCTTTTTTTTTTATTACGAAATATTGAAAACACTTCAATGGAGGATTACAATTTTTTTTATAATATTAGGGTCCATAGGTTTTAAGAAAATCAACTTTAAATTGGCAGTGGAAACTCAATTGACCACATGGCAACGCGACGGTTAACGAGCCTTGTATCTGAAAGATATTTACTCTACAAAGTTTATTTTTCCGCGATGGCGCACTTTACTTTATTAAAAAATAAAAGTAAAAGGTTACATAGGAAACCTAGTTTGGTTTATAATGATTGATGATTGCACTACATTTATATTATTATTATCTATCTAATTATTCACCTTTCTTAAGCTAATCTGAAAAAGGAATTATGGAACGTAATGTGTCACAAGGTTTTTTAGGGTGTGGCAATACTAAAAAGGTTGAGAAACGCTGCCTCGAAAGAACACCGTGTTTGGAATCCTTGCAAAAAACAACATTTGTTTTATCTGTTTTATTTACTGTTTTAACAACATAACTTTGGATTGTACCTATTTCAAGTTATAATGTACCCAAATGAGTTTCTTGAATATTATATTTATTTTTTATTTTTGAACAACTTAACTTACTTTTTCCACTTTTGAAAACAGTGTTAATTATGTAATTCATATAAAAGTACGCCATATTTTTAGATATATATATATATAGTCACATTTAGTAGCTAATATAAAATGGAAAATAATTATAATTATTTATTTTTGTTTAATATGAATACAAACGTCTGTTTTCTTGAAGTTTTATTATATTATATTTTATGTGAATGAGATATTTCGCCGGTCTAAGACACTATCAAATGCAGCTACATTTGATAATGCCTTAAACAGGCGAAAAGTGTCTTTCGCATAAAATATAAGAAAACTTCTAGAAGACAGACGTTTTCAATCGTTTTAATTATTGAATATGGAGTTTTACATCATTGTTCACGAAACAATAATTTAAATTTAAATTTTCATATTTGATATGTTGCGCCTTGGCAAGGCATTTTGAAAAATAATATCCATGTTTTTATCCTCTCTTAATATTTGTGCCATTTTATTTCATTTAAATCTTAACGATGCAATTTTTTTCTTGTATACAACAGGTCGTTTTGAACCCAATTACTGTATAGAACTTATTTTAGCTATTATATTGATTGATGGTAGCCAATCTATCGCCATTTTAGTGTCACGTGAATTCTACACCAGACCAAAGACAGTGTGACGATCACACTGCCATCGCCGGGAATTGAACCCGGACCTTCTGTATGGAAGTCAGAGCTCTTACCACTCTGCCACGAAGGTCGACTTGAGTCAATTGCAGACATGAGTTGAATAAACTTTGACTTTACTTCAATTGCAGACATGAGTTAGAATAAAATTTGAATAATGTGTTTTTAATCTTTGTATACAACACGTACTTTATTTAATTAAAAAAAAAAACAATCACGTTTCGGACAGAGAAGCCCATCATCACTGTTATAAATATAACACTTATAGGTCTTCTGTGTCCGAAACATGTTTGTTTTTTTTAATATTTTTAATGAAGTTTGTGTTGTTCACAAAGTTTTCAAAAACATTGTTCAATGAATCCGCAACACGAAATTGTGGCGAATATAGAAGAAATTCTGAATAAAATTTCGTTGCAGTTTTTATATCAGCTCATATTTACGTTTAGCATCAAAAATGTAGTTAATATCTCTCCAAATAGTACATTAAATTTTGAATCGCCATCAGACGTAAGCCAGCACACGGCATTAACTTCTCATAAATATGAATATGACACGAAGCCGTATTTACTTTCTTGTTCGAGTTCGATTCTTTATTTACTTTAAATACACAATATCCTCTAAATAAAGATTTCAAGGCTCGTGTGGCGGTCGAATGGAGGGCATATTGCCCGAGGAACGAAATTCCGAAATGCAATTTACGATAACGAGTACTCGCACTACGAAGGTCGCC
The DNA here is from genome assembly GCA_022606425.2 of Lepidostoma basale. Lineage (NCBI taxonomy): Eukaryota > Metazoa > Arthropoda > Insecta > Trichoptera > Lepidostomatidae > Lepidostoma > Lepidostoma basale. The sequence goes on from JAHDVF020001587.1 coordinate 75,326, forward strand.
AGACATTGCACAATGTTTATCTCCACGTTAATGTGCGTCGAATCCCTTCGGCCTGCATTTCGTTACCTATCAGATGGGCAAATGTGCCCCGAATCCTCTTTGATCTTGGTGTTAGACTTTTTACTGCCCATTTAGATCAATTTTACTGCCCATTTATTAACTTCCTGAATTTTTAACCGGTAACGCCTGTTATCTCTACACTCTTTTAGCATACTATTTATGATGGTATCTTCTTCTTCTTCTTCTGATTGTAGATCTTGCGATCTGTTTATGCAGGATATCAACTTTTTTCCTGTGATGAAGACGATCAGCCTTCTCTCCATCTCTTTAGTGGTCGTCCTGGTGGTCGACGGCCCTCTGGAGTCTCGTGCATCACGATATTGGGAATTCTTGGTGGATCCATTCTCTCGATGTGGTCCCTCCAGAATCGTCTTCTCTGCCTACTCCATCTCACTGTATCTTCAATTTTGCAGGATTTGCGAATTTCTTCATTGGGTATCCTATCTCTAAGGGTTCTCCCCACAATAGGTAGCAATGTTCTCATTTCTGCTGCTCTTAAGAGATGTTCTGACAGTGTCGATTCCGTATGTCATTATGGGCCTGATGCATGTTTTATAAATTCTAACTTTGCTTTCCACTAGCATATGGTTATTGTCCCAGAGAGTTTCCCTTAGACATCCGGAGATAACTGCAGCTTTATCAGTTTGTTTTTTAACTTCATTATATAGATCGCTGCAACTAGATATCTCTACATCCAGATATCTGAACTTCATGACCTGTTTTATGGGTTTATCGTCTACAAGCAATTTGCATCTGAGAGGCTGTCTGGATATTGTTAGACATTTTGTTTTTGCGACGGATATCATCATAGTATACCTCTTAGACGCAAGATGAAACCTATAAAGCATTCTTTGTAGTTCGTCTTCACTTTCTGCCAGGATTGTTGCATCGTCATGTTTTTTGTATTTTTGTATGTATGATGGTATGTATTTTGTATTTTTTTGTTGTATACAACAGGTTGTTTGAACCCAATTATTGTTTACAATTTGTTTTTAGCTATTATACTGATTCTCATGACATGTTAGGGAAGCTAATCTATCGTCATTTTATTGTCACCTGAATTCTACACCAGACCAAAGACAGCGTGACAGTCACACTGCCGTCGCCGGGGATCGAACCCGGGACCTTCAGTACGACAGTAGGAGCTCTTACCACTCTGCCACGATGGTCGTCAAATATATACGAATTCTAGTGTCGGTGTTTGTATTATTCTTTGTACAATGAGATCACTTAGACGACCTTAGTGGCAGAGTGGCAAGAGGTATCACTGCCACACCGGAGGTCCCAGGTAAGAATCCCGGCGATGGGAGTGTGATTTTCAACCTGTTTTTAATCTGGGTAGAATTCAATAAAATATCTTCTTCTTCTTCTTCCTTGTTGCAGACCTCACTGGTCTGTTCTCCAGAGTGTTGTTTCTCCTGTGAGGTAGACTCCCAGCTGTCCTTCCATCTTTTAGGAGGTCTTCCGCGAGGACGAGTCCCATGAGGCTGATTATGCAACGCAATATAGGGGAGTCTGGTGGTGACATCATCATCCCAGGACAGCCCACCGTCACAAACAGGTCATACGACCTAAACTAAGAGGAAAAAGAAGACAATATTTTTTTGTCTGAATTTGATCAAACAGCACAACACGCTCTAAGAGCATCATTAATAATATGGAGTAAATATATATAGTTTTATTAGTTTAATACTATGAATAAAAATTCAGGGCGTTGAAGATGTTTATAGCACTGGATGAAATTATGGTATCATAACTTTGCATATAAAATTCAATGTTATTATTTTTTTATAAAATTTCGCGCAAAACATGTCCGATGCCTTGACGAGCATTGACAGTCGGATTCTATTTACGATTGATATATGAATATCATTAATTTATTGTGTTTTGGCATCTGATCTGTCGAAAATCAAGACGCAGCATTAAACAGACACTTCACAACACTTCATTTCAATTTATCTATCAACCGCCAAAGAGACGGACGAGGTCGAGCACCATCTACATTAATTTAAAACTTTCTTTTTAAAAATTATATCACTCCAAATGTCTTTTATGGTCCCCAAAGAGACAAATTCATTAGTTGTTGTTGTGACCTTAAATTTCTATTTAGCGTATTTGTATTTCACTTCCATTCAAAAGGGTCGGTACAAGAACACCATTGTGCACTACCATATATTTTTTACCTTCCTTGTTGTAGACTTATGTGTTCTATTCTCCAGGATGTTGCTCCTCCTGTGAGGTAGTCTCTCAGTTGTCCTTCCACCTTTTAGGAGGTCTTCCACGAGGACGAGTCCCATGAGGCTGATTATGCAATGCAATATAGGGGAGTCTGGTGGTGTCCATTCTTTGAACATGACCGTACCAGTTCCTTTTTCGCTGTCTGCTCCATCTTATAATATCCTCGACCTCACACATCTCTCTTATTCTGGTGTTCCTCAAGCGATCTCTCAGTGTCTTGCCTGTTATCGTCCTCAGTGTATTTTACCTTTTAGATAATATTTCTGAAATATAAGCATTCTCTCGCTGAACTAGTTTTTAAAAATTGCTTGCTATGAATTTCAGAGAAATAGTGTTTTCTTATTTAGTTTCGTGTCCTTTACTCTTTCACTCAACAAAATTTAATTTAATGTGTTATTTTCATGACCTATCCTAACTATATTTAACCAACCTATATAACGGGTCAGTTCCCTAAAATATCTAGGCATATACCTGGTTGAAGGAGCTAATCTGTGTGAAGAAATACAAGCACAAGTCAACAAGACAGCTGAAATCACTGGTGCTCTAAAATCCACAGTAAGGAAGAATAAAAACATGTCAATTAAGAGTAAGATGACAATCTCTAAAGCATGCGTAAGGCCAAAATTAACATGGCGTTGAAACATGGGCAGACACAGTCAGGACCAAACCATTTTTGAGAACTTCCGAGATGAAAATGCTGAGGATGATACCAAGCAAAACACTATGAGATCGCGTAAGATCACCATAATTAGAGAGATGTCATGGGCCGAGGATATTATAAAATGAAGTGGACAGCGAAGGAGGGACTGGTACGATCATGTCCAAAGAATGGACACCGCCAGACTCCCCTATTTCGCACTACATAATCAGCATCAGACAACCTTATTGCTATGACTGCCACACTCAAAGTCCCCGATTCGATTCCCGGCGATGGCAGTGTGATTGTCACACTGTCTTTGGTCTGGTGTAGAATTCACGTGGCAATAAAATGCTATAAATTAGCCAACTATCAAACGTCATGAGAATCAATAGCTGAATAAAAGTTGTGTACCAATAATTGGTTCAAATAAACCGTTGTATACACATGTGAAAAGGAATAGAAAACAACCAGATTAAAAAGGCCCAAGTGGCAACAGCAACCAATCCCTTGGATTGAAACTAGCGAAGAAGAATCAACCTCACAGGACTATTTAAAGATGGAAGAACAGCTGAGAATCCACCTAGCAGGAGGAACATCCCTCTGGATAACAGACCGCATAGGTATAGCAAATAAAAAGATCAACATTTTTATGGGAGTTGTCCTCAGGCGTGTTTCTTCGCCGGTACAGTTCAATTTATGGCGACGTATTCCTTTCTTCGATTTATGTTATCACAGCAGTAAAGATACCCCCAGCCAAATGGATTTACTGCATTCATAAAATTTGCGTATTAAGCTTTAGAATTTTGCATTGTGAATTATTATTCAGTCTGTGCCTCTACAATGTAACGCGCGCGACTCGTATGATTATATGCAAATATTGTTTCGTGCAGGGGTACCACAAGAATACTATAAACTCGCTTGTATTTTACTACGTTTTGCAATGAGAAAATTTGGAATCATCGGCTTTTTTATAGGGAAGTTGCATTATTATTTAACTTTCTACAATATACGAGGTGTGGCAATCAAATTCCGAGAATTTAGTTGTGGCGTACGAACCGGCAACAGTGCATGACTGGTGCGCATGTGCCTGGCTAGATAGGTCCTTCCACTCAGTTGCAGTAAGGAAAATTTTATGACAGATGATTGCATCTTAAGTCAAATTAAAGAAGGATTCATGAGATGGTTTGGATATATTTAATGAATGGACGAAAGATGAATTTTAAAAATGTTGTGTACAAGCAGTGAGTGGAAAAATAAAACGTAGATGACCGAGGAAAGCATGGCATAAACAAATTAATCAAGTATATACTAAATGGCAGCCACATTCGACTTCGGAATAACCGACGAACGTGCATGTAACGATGTATGAATGTATAGGAGGCTAGAGAGGTATGTCAGGACAGTGCGGTAAGGCGGTCCATCGTCTCTGACTACATATTGATTGCTTATGATATGTGATTGTTAGCTAATCTATCGCCATTTTATTGTCACGTGAATTCTACACCACACCAAAGACAGTGTGACAATCACACTGCCATCGCCTCGAATCGAACCCAGGACCTTATGTATAGAGCTCTTACCACTCTGACACAAAGCTCGTCAATGTTTGTGGAAATTGCCAATAAACGTTGTGAAAATACAATTTTTTAAATACAATTAATTATAATACAATTTATACAATTGTGAACCCAGAACACAAAGAGATGGAAAATATGTAAGACATTTATTTACAACTGACCGTTTTTTTCTCACTGTGATCTTGTTCAGTCTCCATTTAAAATCGTCAATCGTTTAGAAAATACCTCATTTCTAATTACATGCACGCTCGTAGTTTTTTCCAACTTCGAATGTGGCCACCTTTCAGTGTTTGATTAGTTTGGTCATGTCATGGTTTTATTTGTCTTCCACGGCTTCTCTTTTCACTTACACTGCTTGTATACAACATTTTAACCATTCTTCTCTCGTCCATTCGTTGCATATGTCTAAACCATCTCAGGGATCATTTTTTAATTTTGTTTTTCTAATTGAAAACCGACTTTTTGTCAAGTCAAGATTATTTGTCCCCTGAACGTACTTTCACTTATATGAAAGACGTCGATCTCCGAGGAGACCGCGTTCAGCAGACTAATTGCTCTTCCCACCGGTGTCACCAGAGGCAGATTGGTTCTGGCGGCCGGTAGGTAAAACAATATGGAGTCGGAGATATCTATCGGGGACAAAAAGACCAACATCCTCCATTAGGAGCTAATACCACTGATTACGAGTAAACCATTAAAGATCCAGTACATTTCATTCATATCTCTATTGTATGGCTTGTTGCATCCCTGGCATAGATTGGCGAGCGCCAATGAATATACAGCTCAGGTACCACGAGGTTTTAAATAGACTTCACACCCACTCGCGTCACAATTCACATATTGCCTGCAAATTAAATTAATCCTCCGTAATATTCACATGACTGCAAGTAATATAGTGAACGGGAATAATCGAATATTTACAACGCTCACTCCGGTAGGGTAGGTCCGCGTAACTCGGACCAGCGCGAGCGTGTCGTTTTGGCCATAGAATTATTTTTATATTTTTAATATAAGGCGAGACTATGAATTTTCGAAGACTACGGAAGTCGAAGAACATGAATTTTATTTTACACGTTGACTGCGAAGCACTGACCGAGGCAGTGATAAGAGGAAAATACCAACGGCAGGCCGATTTCCCCAAAGAGCTAAAAAAAAGGTCTTACGATTTCGATATTAGTTTAGCGTTTCAATATTCGGCTTCAATTTAGTTAAACTATCTCGTGGATCCCCATTTACATCTCACGGACCGCCAATTTTTTTTTTACAATAGTCGTAGACCCCTTGCAAGTTGTCGTAGACCCCTGGGGGTCTATATAGACCACTTTGGGAATCACTGCCCAATACCGTTCGGTTTTAAAGCAATTGGAGGGGGTTTGGTCGTCAGGGAAAGATTCATCAGTTCCTACAAGTACTTACTTAAAACCGAACGGCGTAAGACCTGACCTGGACAGTTCTCCCCTTACCACTGTCCCGGTCAGTGCTTCGCATTCAACATGTTGATATAAAATAATTAAAAGTGGTGATAATAGACGTGAACCATCGTGACCATCGGGTATGTGGTGGGAACCCTTCTGTGGTGATAATGGAGTGAAACGTGTCACTATCATAAAATCGAATAAATCTTCTAGAAACAGACGTTTTCATCAATATTATTTTAGACCTCTAAGCCAACTTTACTATTGTGTATCTGCCATCCGGCATATTCATCTTGGACGCATTTTGAATAAAATGTCCCATTTAAAACGGTAAAATAACGACTTACAAACCAAATAATTACAACAATACTTTACTTTTTTCAGTCGTTTCAATTTCCTCGAATATCAAAGAAAACACACTCGAGATTCTGATGCGCATGTCTTATAAATCTGACTTAAGTCAGTCGTAATGGCCAAAGTGTTAACGCATTTTGTATTCGGTGTTTTTTTCTGAATTCAACGCAATTAATTTATACTATACGTACACATATGGTAAATAATATTTCAATTTACACTTTTAAAAACCGTAATAAATAATGTTTTTTTTTTTAATTATATGTTTTTTCAAACCAATTAACCATCACGCCGTCTCTCCGAAGGGGTAGGCAGAAAGAATGGACTGTCACATTTTTCTGTTCTGACATATTTCTCTCGCTTCCTCAACATTCACAAATCGTGTCATGCACGCGCGTCGATTTCTCTGATTCCTCACATGGCCGAGATTCAATATTTGATTCATTTGATCGTGCCAGGTTTTCCTCGGTCTTCCTCTATTTCTGGTTCCATTTACATTGTTAACATATTTTTTTTAGCATTCTTTCTTTCCATACTTCCAAACCATCTTAATGATCCTTTCATTGTTTTGTATATAACACCATCATTCGCACCGCATTCACTTCTTATAATTTCATTCGCACTATCATACACAGAATATCCACACATTCGTCTAAGCGATCTCATTTCTACTGCATTTATTCTACTTCCATACTTCTTTTGCCAGTTCCATGCTTCGCTTCCATACATATTTATATTTTTTAAAAAGTGGTTTTATAAAATCTTTTATTTTTTCTTCAATGAAAATGTTTTCTTTTAATGAGTTTTCCAATTCGGTATTGGCAATTGAAAAATAAGTGGCCAAAGTTACCCAAACTTCCCCCTACACACATAAATGCAATTTCACGCTTCGCGGGTCACATTATTGTACTTTGGACAGCATCTGAGGACAATATTCTCCGCGCCTCGCTTGTTGAATCGTATCGTTAGATACTTAACAGATATCTGTCGTGCTAATGAACCTGTATTTAGCACAAAGCACAATGTTGCTACTGGAGAAATAGTCTTCTCTTCCAACTTAACTGTACTATAGTTTAAAACACAATTGGTGGTAGTACAAAATAAGAGTGTTTAATTTTTTGCTACTTTGACGGAGTTTTCTGTTATTGTGTAACGTAAATATAGAAGACATTAATGTAAAAATAATATTTATATTAAAATAACTAACTAACTAACTAACCATCACGCCGTCTCCCCGAAAGGGTAGGCAGAAAGAATGGACTGTCACATTTTTACTGATGCGGCACTTCCATCTCTTTTCGCCCCACGGGAGACGCGGTGTGATGGGTTGCGAACCTCATCGCCACCAATAGGCATCTCCCGCGCACACTTCGATCGTCCAACACCCACAAAATAAATCTAAAACAAATAATATAAAATACAATGATATAAAATAAAATAACAAAATAAAAAAAATTAAACACAAAATGTTCTTTTTAGATGGTGCACATATTGTCATTTAATTTATGTTCCACGTATCCACCGTTTTTTTAATTTAGCACATAATATAATAACACAATGTTTTTTTCGATGTTGCACGTGTTGACATGGACGATCCGGATTTTTTTGTTTATTTAATTTATGTTACACGTATCCACCGTTTTTTAAATTAGCTCTAATTAGGCACTTAACCAGCAAGAACTTTAAAATAATATTGAAAATATCTAAATAATAATGTTGTTAATTGAAAGTTCTTGGTGGAAGTTCGTTGTAACTAACTAACTAACCATCACGCCGTCTCCCCGAAAAATGGTCTGCCACACTTTTTTTCCGGACGTTTCTCTCGCTTCCTCAACATTCATACATCGTGTCATGCACGCGCGTCGATTTCTCTGACTGCTCACATGGCCGAAATTCAATATTTGATTAATTTGATCGTGCCACGTTTTACTCGGTCTTCCTCTATTTCTGGTTCCAATGACATTGTTAACATATAATTTTTTTACCATTCTTTCTGAATGCTTTCAGTAGCAACATACTTTCTGAATGAAAGTTCGTTGTAAATAATGAAAATTAAACAAATATATATTATTCCTTTATATTATGTATTAAGTTGAATTCTACTTGATTTTATTACTTCGACTGGTTTCCCAGAATAGATCCTAGAAGATGGGAGCGAGCTGCCGAAACTAGTCGAAGCCATATTATCTAGTGGCATTGAATTCAATACATATTAAAAAGGAACTTGTTATTAATTTTATTTTGCTCATAACAAGAATTTTTTTTAACTCTTTATTATGCACAAAATTCTCACTGTCTTTGATCTGGTAGAATTCACGTGACAATAAAAACGATAGACCTATCACATATCACGAGAATCAATAGCTTAAAATTTTGTATACAGTAATAACTGTATTTACTGTATACAAAATTAAGTAATCGCTGGTGCTCTAAAATCCACAGTATGGAAGAATAGAAACATGGCAATTAAGAGTAAGATGAGAATCTCTAAAGCATGCGTCAGGTCAAAATTAACATGGCGTTGAAACAAGGGCAGACACAGTCAGGACCAAACAATTTTTGAGAACTTCTGAGATAAAAATACTGAGGATGATAGCAAGTAAAACACTAAGAGATCGCGTAAGGAACGCCAGAATTAGAGAGATGTTATAGAATGGAGTGGACAGCGAAGAAGGGACTGGTACGATCATGCCCAAAGAATGGACACCGCCAGACTCCCATATTTTGCATGACATAATCAGCCTCAAACAACGTTATTGCTATGCTATTACTGCCACACTCAAAGTCCCCGATTCGATTCCCGGCGATGGCAGTGTGATTGTCACACTGTCTTTGGTCTGGTGTAGAATTCACGTGGCAATAAAATGGCTCTAAATTAGCATGAGAGCACATGTCATGAGAATCAATAGCTGAATAAAAGTTGTGTACAGTAATTGGTTCAAATAACCTGTTGTATACGAAAATGTGGAAAGCATCGAGAAACTACCACATTCAAAAGTGGCATCCCAAGAACCAGCAATGATGTAAATAAACTTTGCTGGAAACTAATCTCTAGAATTGAATCTTAAAAATAAAACAAGGACAGCTGGGACAAAAAGCTGGACAAAAATAAAACAATTGTGTGCAACATAGTAGCGTATATACAACTTCCAAAAAATTGTCAGACGTGGTGGTCGTAAGAAGGGCGGAATGGGGAATGTTGTTAACATAAAGCGATCGCTCAACAACCCAAACATTAACAGGTCATAAGTCATGTGAACGCCTCGACCACCATATTCTGTTTCCAAAAAAAAAAAAAAAACAATTTACATTTTCGTCTCTATTGAGATGCAATCACTCATTAACCCTTAACGTACCGTGTTCAAAACAAAACGCTTGCTCCCATGTGGTAAGTTCAGTTTACCGCTAACTTTATCTAAATATCAAGCATATGACTAGATGAATCAAAATTTAATTTATGTCATCTTGTAGGGAATTTCATTAGAAATAGATCGATATCTATAACATACATGGATTATTTGAAAAACATATCATTATTAATTTTTTTCTGGAACCATGCGATTTCTGATATGTAATGCGTCATAGCATACGAGTGACTGGACACGCAAGTAAAGACAAGCGCCGCGCGGCGGCCGGCGCGGCTAGACTTTACGAGATTTTACGTATGATAAAGGCACCTAGGCAAAATGTATAGTACGTTCAAGACAACGAGTACGTATTAATATTTGTCCCTTTTGGTAAAGTGTTAATATTTTCACAGTTCTGATATTATTAAGTTGCGTCCTGCGTTTCCGTCTACAGTCGGTATTATTACGTACATATTGAAAAAGCCAAAGATATAATTTATAATACGTTCAAAACAGCGAGTAAGTATTTGTCACTTTTGATAAAGTTGTAAATATTAGCAAAACAAATTCTACCTTAACACGAATGAAGGTGAGGGCAGTCTTAGAAAATATTTTTTTTTGGGATGAAGGAAGTAATTTTTTGCTTTTTTTTTATTACGAAATATTGAGAACACTTCAATGGAGGATTACAATTTTTTTTATAATATTAGGGTCCATAGGTTTTAAGAAAATCAACTTTAAATTGGCAGTGGAAACTCAATTTACCACATGGCAACGCGACGGTTAAAACAATGTACATATATTGTAATTATTTCAATCACATTGCATCAAAACAATCGCAGATTATATGAACAACTCATAGATTCGCCGATATTAATGACTCAATCCCATTAGTAATACTCTATTGAAAAATACAAATTAGTTTTGGCTGTCTTAGACCGTACCTAGTGGCTATTAGTCACACCTAATCGTGCATGAACGTTGATGTTATTCAAGGTATATAGAATAATCTATATACCTTGGATGTTATTCGATGCCTGCGTTGTACATCCGATACAAGAGAGTCAGTCCACGAAAACACGATTGTTGACTATCGATGGGTTCAAGGTGACTCTAATTTCTATTATTAATATTATCATGTTTTTTATCAAATGCAAACTGTTTTTTTATATTCTAAAAATAGTTTTATAGTGTTTAATTACGCGCATTAAATATACACCAATGTACCTACTTAACTTGTTTACATAAAATGTATTTGTGTGGTGTCAAAGAACTGCTGAAAATCGTAAACAACACATCATAGATCATCAACTGTTTATAATGCACTAAAATTTTCAATTGGCTTCATTTGTTTCTGTAGTTCCTACCGTGTATTTAATTTTTATTAAGCGATGCCTTGCTATATCGGTTATTATATGAAGGAGACTGATGAACTATTTAATCATCTTGTCAAAGCAATAGCATACTAGGTATACTGAAAGTAATTAAACCTTATAAGGATCCACAATAAAAAAATACATATATTCTAGTGAAATCTTACAAAAGTTCGTAGATATACCAAATTATTTTGTATTTAACTTCATCAAAGCACTTCTATTATTTTTTTTAAACCCAATTGGGTTATATGGATACATTTTTAGATCTCACTTCTAATTATATAATGTTTCAGGTATATTTTAAATTGATTTGTAGTGAGACTCCTTGTGTCTTTTGGTAGTTCATTGTAAAGTTTCAATCCATTGTTCAATATCCTTGATTGTCCTGTCTTAGTTCGTGCATTCGGTAAGTGGTATCTGTCACAGTTCCTGGTCCAGTGTCTGTGTATGTCTGAATTTTTTGGTTAATTTATAGCTGATGTCTGTTGTCTCTTCCATGGTCACTCTGCGTACAATTTTCAAGGTCTCGAATTTGGTCAGGTCTAATATGGCCGTTTGTTTTGTTTGTCTGTATACTTGAATGGTTGGGGTAAAATAGTTAATGTTATAAGCTAATTTTATTATTTTATTTTGTTGTCTTTGGAGTCTGGAGATGTCCTTTTGGTTTCCTGTCCCCCAGAAGGGAATTATATATGTCAGTCGGCTTTCACCATACGCTTCGTACATCATAACTTTTTATTTTCTTGTATACACACTTAATTTCATTATATTTTCAGCCAACAGATATATTTTGAGTAGCCTTGGAAATACTTTATATATGGAGGTATACGAGTATATAGAAATTATTGCTTACTTTTGCACTTTATTTTTTTAATTGATTTTGAAAGTTTATTTTAACTGAAATTAATTTATCTCTTACCGTAGAAACGATCATATTATGATGTAACATAATGTTTAAAATAAAATTCGTTTAACAAGAGAACCACGAATGTAGTATGTAACTAATTCACATCGGTTTCGTTTTTCCTCCTTATCTTTACTCTCATTTTCAGCTGAATCTCGTGGCCACATTTTTATAAACATACGTGTTTTTATACTTACTTACTTCCTATGGCCATACAACTCTTGAAGAGTTTTAGCCTCCTTGATGATTTTTCGCCTAGCTCCTCGATCCTGCGCCTTTTGTTCCCAGCAGTCCGATTCGCCCAACCTAGCCAGATCAGCCAGAACATTGTCCATTAGGCGCTCTCTAGGCCTTCCTGGAGGTCTTACTCCAGTCGGTCTAGACGCGTACAGGGTCAGGATTGCTCTGGTCTCTTCGGCTCGGCATACGTGCCCAATCCATGTTAGGCGACCGGCTATCACGGTGCTCGTTATAAGGGCCTGCCGGGTGTGTTTTTATGCAAAGTGATTTTTTTTCTTTCATATACTCGTAAATAGAAGAAGTATTATCACAATACGGAACCCAAAATCGTCATACTCATAACTTACTAACGTACGAGTACATACTCATAACTTACTAACTAACCATCACGCAATATCGTTGGAAAGGTAGGCAGGTTCGATATTCTGTAATACATCGAAAAATTTAGTCAATTAAATCGAATCGATCCCATGTCAAAGGATCTGCCATAAAACATTGCCCAACCACAAAAATGTTGATGTTTATTTTTTTTACCATTTATTTCATTTTAATGTTTATATTTTGGTGTTTTCGTATCTTGCTGTAAATTTGTAATTTATTATTAAAAATATATATGTATAATAATAACGTCATGGTAATACAAACATTCTGGAGCATACATAAATAGTTCATATATATCTGCGTAGATTTTCATGGTTGGTGGCAATATGTTTTTTTGGATCTTGGGAAAATCCGTGTAACTCGTCTATCTTGACAGGCGTTTCGGAGATCGTTACAGTGTCCGTCTTCAAGATGGTTATATAAGTTATATAATAATGATATGATATAACCACCCTGAACAATCTCTGAAACGTCGGTCCAGAAAGACAAGTTACACGGATTTTCCCATGATCCCAAAAACATATTCATAAATATCATTTCACTGTTATTTTCTTAGTAATGTGTAGATATAATTATATTTTCATTATTATTATATTGCCCTTACTTTCTCTCTGTAATTTCCTCTGTTCATTCTCTTTTAGTACAATAGTAATAATGTGACATTATGTACCAGTAGAAATGACGATAACTTGGCGACATGAAAGTCATAAGGAAGTCGCCAAATGATCGGACCATTCACCAGTAGGTTTGTGAGATGCTACAATAACATATCTGTGCTGTATTATTTATATTCGAAGGACTCGAAACAGTAAACATGTTTAATGGCAGAGACAAAAGATAGTGTTCCTGTAAACATGCATGTATTATTTTTTTCAATGATTTCGCGTACTGCGCTTGAGAAAATCTGATAATATTATTGTGACTAAATATTGCGAAATTGGTACGTGATTCCCGACAGGTTTTCAAGTAAATATGTTTACAAATTTATATTTACTCTTAATAACAGTGTGACTGTTCCTTTTAGTATTAGGTATGAGGATAGCGACGTTAAATTTTAGATGTTCATTGATTCTTGAACAATGATGTCTTCTTCTTCTTCGTCCTTGTTGTAGACCTATGTGGTCTGTTCTCCAGAGGGCTGTTCGTCCTGTGAGGTAAACTCCCAGCTATCTTTCCATCTTTTAAGAGGTCTTCCACGAGGACGAGTCCCATAGGGCTGATTATGCAATGCAGTATAGGGGAGTCTGGTGGTGTCCATTCTTTGAACATGACCGTACCAGTCCCTTTTTCGCTGTCTGCTCCATCTTATAATATCCTCAACCTCACATATCTCTCTTATTCTGGTGTTCCTCACGCGATCTCTCAGTGTCTTGCCTGCTATCGTCCTCAGTGTCTTCATTTCGAAAGTCCTCAAAACTTGTTTGGTCCCCACTGTGTCTGCCCTTGTTTCGACGCCATATGTTATTATTGGTCTCACGCATGCTTTATAGATCCTCATCTTACTCTTAATGGCCATGTATTTGTGTTACCATATTGTGGATTTTAGAGCAATGATGTAAAACTATATATTAAATAATTATTACTAATTAAAACATCTGTTTTCTAGAAGTACATAATATTAATATTGAATGTCGTTTTTCTCCTTTCTAAGGCATTATTAAATGCATTTGCAAATGCCTTAGAAAGGCGAAACATGTCATTCCCATAAATTATAATAATACTTATAGAAAACAGACGTTTTAATTCGTATTAATTAAATTTGGGAGATTTCTAAAGACCGCACTGTTCGATCAATCTTTTCCTGATGCGCCATTGGAATAATTGATTTTACAAAACTGCGTACTTAAGTAATAATAACAATTATTATTAAAAAGTAAGTAAAACATTTTCTTATTATGTACATAGAAACTAATTTAAATATTTGTTTATAAAATTAAGGCGTTAACATGGAATTACAATATAATACATCATCACTTATGAAAATTTCATGAGAGTAACCTTTGGCGTAAAATAATCATAACGATGTATATTCGATGATATTTTTGTAGACATTTTTTATTGCCCAGCTGTTACGTAATATAAATAATGCAACCCATGTTTTTAACAAACTTGAATGTTTTAAATTTTATGTATTCTTGAACCCGATTCATAAATCAAATTAGTTTGTGGCCAGTTATCCCGAATGACACGCACTGGGAAACTCCTGAGAACACGTGTAATTAAAAGCCGTTTAATAGGGGTTTCCAATTGAAAGATTGCATGCGAAAGCTGGAACAAGTGATGGAGATTGCTCTCGAATAGGTGATTTACCTCAATGAGTTTCAATGACGAACAGTGACATGCAAAAATACAATTAAGTGAAATACACGACATCTTCTACTCATGTCGCCATTTATAAAATAATAATAATAATTAGGCTCCTTTGTATGGCATCGTTTTCGTGAATAATTCTAAAACCTACTTTATCCAAATTTATGTATTCATTATAATCTAGCAAGGCAGAAATCGTCAAAGTCAAATGTTTTGTGAAAATGAACTTATGACTCGCAGAATTAATTAGGGTAAAGAAAATAATCCATTTCTTTAATTCTTGATATTCTAATTTCTTGTATCACTGTGGTGGTGATATCTTCCTTATCAATAATGACCCTTTACCACCAAGTTAACCACCATCATTCAGTCCTTTACCCCTCCCGCAATCAATGCAGATAAAAAAAAATCCTCCCCGATAGCCTACTACGTACTCCGCCAAACCAAATGGTCTCACGCAGGATGCTATCTCCTACCACAACTCCATCCAGGCACTGCTCCTCTTATCTTCCCCTCGGGAACAGACTTTTTTATAAATACAATCCCAACCCTAGTTGGTCTTCCATTCCTTGACAATAATGTGAGACATTATCATAAACCCTAAATCCCCCCTCACCCTCTTTCGGAGGGACACTCCGGGCCATACACTTAGCCCCATCATAAAACAACTACCAAATCACATTCCAACAATGTTTCCTACAGACGTAAGAGGAATAGCCATTAGAGCTGAACCTCTGTAAGCCAGAAGATCCAAGTCATACATTATATTCTAGCAATACTAAAAATAACATCTTCCAACTTATTTCATCATATTTACAAACTTTCTTTTTCACTTCTAAGGACTTCCTTCATTACTTCAAGGCTTAGCTTTTTTTTGGAATAAATCTAAATTATTTTCTGTCTAAACATAAAATCAAATCAAATCAAGTCAAATCAGTTTATTTTCTCAAAAGACAATACAAATTGTTTTTATAGTTTAAGGCATCTATTGAGAACAGGCAAAACATAATAAATAAATATATAATACCAGGAACGCATGAGAGATGGTTCGACATTAGGAATACAAGATACTCTCCAAAGTCAAGAATATTTGTCTTCTGAACGTACATTCACGAATATGAAAGACATCGATCTCCGAAGCGATCATGTTCAGCAGTTTGATTGCTCTCCCCACCGGCATCACCAGAGGCAGGTTGGTTCTGCATGTTGGGAGATAAAACAGTCTGTGCTGAAGCTGTCAAAGAAAATGTATCAACCTCCACCAAACCTTACTGTTTATAAGAAAAATCAAATAAAAATAATGGTATTAATTAATCATTTTTTAGTATTTCGTATATGGAGTCAGTTCACCTTGCTATTAACTTGGTAACAAATTGACATCGTTGAATTTATCAAATCGAAACAATATTTATACTTTTCAACACGCAATGTTTGCGTTATGTTTTCTGTTTTGTTTATGATTTCAATAGTTCATGTCGGCTGTTCAATAAACCTGCCGTTTTTATTATATTCGTCTACATATCCAATGGGCTTGTAACATGTAAGAAATGGACAAAGCAGATATCCTTCCGCATTTTCATAGTTAATTAGAAGTGAATGTATAAAAAATGCTAAGTTAGTGAGAAATCATGTTTAATACGTGTAATTACACGCATCGGTATCGATATGTATATTAAGAGCACTCACAAAAAAATGTAAGTGATGAAGGAACGTGTATTTTTTATCTTTATGATTTCGGTTTGTCAGGTCTTTGTCCCTTTGGTTGTCAGTTGAAAGAAAACCTATAAATTTTTAGCAATACCAAACAGCTCCTGCACTGTTCCAAAACCGGTCCATTCGCTATGGTATTGGAGCATAGATTTATTTTTATTTTTTATTATTCACTGCCTTTTATGAAAGCTATTTAAACTCATATCCAATATTTTTCTATCGTTAAAACCTTATACGTTACTTGTTTATTTATACGTTCTTTACATATTACGCATACGTGGAATTCCATAATGCCGAATTTTTATGAATTAAAACACCATTTTTTCCACATTTAAGTTTATTTTTCTCGACATGTTTCGAAGGCTTACACAATCATCGGGAGGACGAAATAAACTGTTTATATGGTTCTCCCAATGATGAAGGTGTAAGCCTTCGAAACATGTCGAGAATAAATATAATAAACTCAAAAGTGAAAAAATAAACTCAAAAGTGTAATAAACTCAAAAGTGTCAAAAGTGAGAAGTATGGTTGCGTAATCCGTGATAATCATATATATTTTTAAATCCATGTCATGTTTCATCGTCGGGAGAAGAACCTTCGACACATGTGGAGAAAAATACACCAAAACGTAGAAAATATTATAGAATATTTTATATCATTAAAAAATTCATCAGTATGGAATTCCACAGTGTTAACGCTTTAATTTTATCTAAAAATAAATATTTGCATTATAGATCTTAACTCCATAATGACTTTATTGTTTTTTTAATGTAGGACCTGTGACCTTTTATGATACTTCATGAGGGTGATATTTTACCTTACTAAGACATTATTAAATGTATAAATTGACGATAAATACCCTGGCAAGGCGAAATATGAAGAAAACGTAGGTTTTTTTTTTTCTCATTCATATTTATTTGCCTTACGTTCAAAAATTGTCATAATACTGTCGAAATAGTAATGTGCAGAACTGTATTTAAATGACGATGCATCTATAGATTGTCAAAAGATTCATTCAAATTCGCGTCACTTATACCCCTGTCAAAAACTGCAAGGCAGTCTATCATAATAGCTAGGAATGTACAAAGAAAAATAAATACTTCTAAATAAATAGAATGTGATTTATTGAAAGTATATTATTCAAGTCTACACCTGTGTTCTCATATCTCTCAATATCTCTGTGAAAATACCTAGTATTAGCTGTACACGTAGGTACAAGTATACCTTTAGGTAAACAATATATCTAGCGACATCTTGTCGCCAATGTATTTTATTTTGATAATCAAGCAATGTAAATCATTGTTTAATTGAGTGTCGATAAATATCTGAATTGCATTCAATTGCTTATTTTTATTGGCTGTGTTGAAGTTTAGAAGACAATGTTTTTTTTTTGTATTAATATCGTTTTTATTTGTAAAATATTCAGACGTACATTTAATAACTGGAAAGTACGTACTCAAATATTTTTGTGTCAAAAAATATGGAAAGCAATGGAAAACTACCACATAAAAAGGCCCAAAGTGGTATCCCAAGAACTAGGTGGACTTGCAGCAAAGCAAACCTTTTTTTAAGTTTCAATCCCTGGGATTGAAACTAATTATAAGTACAAATTATTATAATTGAGTATTATAATAATTTGTGTGCTTGTGCTATTAATAAGTATAATTTTCATAGATTTAAATAAGTATAACAGTTCTATTTATGAATATTTAAACGTAAATATTTTAAACGGATTTCTTAGAACGAATTACTATTTTATTTGCCTTTTTTTATTTTTTATATACTTTGTATATACAACACTAACTTTAAAAAAAAAAATATTACATATCAGGCATGTTTCGGACAACCGGCCCTTCCTCAGTGATATTATAAAGATACATACGAGTATTTAACAACAAACTATCACGCCGTTTCCCCGTAGGGGTGGGCAAAGAGAATGGACCGCCACACTACTCTATCCTGGCACACCTCTCTAGCTTCCTCCACATACACGAACGTCGATTCTTCCCACTTCTAACATGACCAACCTTTAAAATTTGATTAATTTGGTCGTGCCATGTTACATATTTAAAATATTATAAAATTAAATTGTTTATAGGTATGATCAGTTTTGACAGATGTTATTAAAACTGATCATATTTGTAATCAATTTTATAATATTTTAAATATGTATCTTTATAATATCACTGAGGATGGACCGTTTGTCCGAAACATGTCTGATATGTCATATTTTATTTTATGTTAGTGTTGTATAAACAAAGTATATAAAAAAGAAAAAGACAAATAAAACATCAACAACACAAAGTATGACGAACTTAGAAGAAGTTCTATTTAATTGAAATTTAAAATAAATTCATTTGAGTGGGAAAAATATCTTTCTAGAAATTGGGTGGCTATTGCGCTTTCAAACTTGACTATCGACGACTCTCAGGGGGTACTACAATCCTGCAAAATCCCATCCTGAAGTCAATTTTCTACGTCGTGCCCTCCTTTGTTACTTTATCAAATATTTCGACGTATTTTTTTACACTTGTATTTTCTACTTTCCCTTTTTTAATATACTTCATCTTTGTATGTAAAGCATTGTGCAAGTCATTAAATTGTATTGTTTTGTTTTATAGACAGAAGAAAATGATCTTCACTAGTTTTGCGGTCATACAAGAAGAATTTAATTAAATGTGATACCACAATATGAATTCTCTGCAGAATTAGTTTCTCCACAAATGATAATTTGTACTTTCACTTCAGATTGTTTAAGTAGTTTGTTTTGGAGAATGTGTTGTTTATCTTTAATTGTGTTAAATATTATGAAATTTATGACTTCCGATGACCTGCAAATTTGCTTTGATAAACTTGGAATATAAATGATAATGATAAATTGAAACATTTCATTCGTAGTTGATTTATCGTTATCGTATATTGAACATTTAACGGAATTTAATCATTTCAGCATGCTTACAAAATTCCTTTATACTAAATTCCCCGTTTATTTGAACGAAATGTCAATGGAAGTGGACTTTTTAGCTTCTTCTTATATGGCTCTACATCCCATATCGAGCCTTAGCCTCCAGTATTCTTCGTCTCCAACTCCTCCTGTCCTCCGCTTCGACCCTCCAATCTGACACTCGTAACAATTTCGCCCTGTCTTTCCCAACTTCATCCTCCCATCGCAGCCTTGGTCGACCAATTGGTCTTCTACCACCTGGGTGCCACTCCAGCCATCTTTTTGGGGTTAGCGATGACGGCATCCTCTGCACGTGACCGTTCCATCTCAGTCTATTCAGTCTGACCGCAGAGTGTGTGTGTGTGTGCAGTGTGCAGTGTGGCCATCGGGAAATTAGGTCGTATGCTGGTTCGCTACATTGCTTGCAGCATAGCTCTAACACCATGCAAGGCTCTTTCCCGTGTATCTATGGCCTCAGAGTTCATTCCACTTCTTCTTCGGCCTTCTTCCCTCCACTGCTGGATAAAGACCTCTTCCATTTTCTTCCACTCGTCCCTGACTTGTCCCTTCAGCATCCAAGTCGTTCCAACTATTCCGACAAAATCGTTAGTCCATCTTTTAGGTGGCCTTCCGACACAGCTTTTCTTTGTTCAAGGCCTCTACTGAAGTATTCTGGATGTCCATTAGGACATCGAAGATCATTATGACTTAAATAAAAATCGCAAATATTGTGTACTGTTATAATAATATTTTTTACTTGTACATGTCTCAATAACGACCAAATTATCTAAATTACATTGCTTATGTTATAAAATATAAAAATGTATCACACATTCGTCTTAGAGATTTTATTTGCATCGCATTTATTTAACTTTCATCCTTCTTTTGCTAGTTCCATTATTCGCTTCCCAACATAAGGGTCGGTACATGAACACCATTGTTTACTGTCATCTGTTTCATTCGCGTATTTTTTGTTTTTTAGAAGTTTTAATTTATTTTTTGCGGATGACATGTTTCACGAAGCAGATTCTGAAATGAATACGTGACCAGAATGGCAGAATCAAAAACCTTAGAGCAGCAAGTGATAGTTTAACTCAAGGTGTAGACCTCAAGGACGACATGTGATAGGTAGCTAATCTATCGCCATTTCATTGTCTCGTGAATTCTCCACCAGACCAAGGACAATGTGACAATCACAATGCCATCGCCGGAAATCGAACCCAGGACCTTCGGAGTGGCAGTCAAAGAACTTACTACTCGGCCACGAAGGTCGACGCAAAGACGAATGTTTACAAAGACGCACTCTTTATTTCTTCTATATAGCCTTACTTTGTGTTCAGATCATGTAAACAACAACAATTTTATAAATATGTTTCTTTACTGAAGAAGGGTTGTTTGTCCGAAACATGTCTATATCATTTTATTTTTTTAATATCAGTGTTGTATTATATTTATACAAAGTGTATAAAATAGAAAAATAGAAATAAACACACTCTTTATTTTATATCTTTGTTTTTTGTGGTAAACACAACTTCATTTTCATCTATTGTTTTCACGAACTTTCTCCTTGGAATCTACGATATTTATCTCCAGACATTCAATGGCTCATATCTAGACATGCCTATTTCCTATAAGAATGTCGTTTCTGCTTATTAAACGCTAATAATATTTGAAGATAAAGCATTTATCAAAAGACAGTACTTTCATGTTTATATGTAATGTTTTGTAATAAAATAATCAAAGTACGTTATTTTTATAAATAGCATTGGGTCAAACTCCTATCTGTGTATATTTATTAAATATCGTTTAATATAAAAATATCATTCATTCTAAATTATAGTACACGTGACAAACGTATCCGAATTTTTAACCACAAAAAAATATATTACTTATTCGTGACAAAATTTTATTAATTTGAAAAGATAATGTTATACTGTATAAAACCACGTTTTATTTACTATTTTTTATTTCTAATAAAAGTAGATTATCTAAAAAATATTTACGCAGTGTTAAAATTTATTTACAAATCAACAATATATTTCTATGTTAACGCCCTGAACTTGCATAAAGTAATGTAATGAAATAATTTCTTTATATGCATTTCTTTTATTTCTACTATTCTCATATTGTATTTTGGTTTCATTAGTATTTTGACAGTATTGTATGAGATAAAGAAACTGTGTTGTAATTAATATATTATTTTATTAGTGTCAAATTTTCGACTGACATTTGATATATATTTTTGTAACACCTGATGATGTCAACATTTGTTGATAAAACAGCTGTCGTAAAGTAAAATAAATACAATTTGGGATATAAAACAAAGTTTTTGAATTAACAGTTATAAAATGTTAAAATATCATAGTGTTTCGGCCAAAACAATGGACTATTTATTATATTATTGTTTGGTTCTGTGGATGTGCGAATCTTAGATATACTCAATTTGTATCTAAATAGTATTGTATATCTAAATCAAGAAACTATGCATGTAAAATCTTCTTATTCTTCTTCGTCAGCCTTCATCGGTCCACTGCCGGACATAGACCTCTTCCCTTTCTTTCCACTCGTCTCTATTTTCTGCCAGCTGCAGCCACATTTTCCCCCCCGCGGCAGCAATGTCGTCGGCCCACCTTTTTTGCGGCCTGCCGACGCTTCTCCTATTTTCCCATGATCTCCACCTTATTATTTTCTGGGTCCATCTATCCTCACTTTGTCTCGCCACATGACCCGCATATTGCCACTTCAGTCTCGCTAGTCGTTCCATGATGTCCGCTATTTTTTTGGCGTCTAATCTCCTCATTTCTGATTTTATCTCGGAGACTAACGCCGAGCATATGTCTTTCCATGGAACGCTGCGTGACTCTTAATCTCTCTACATTTCTCTTGGTGAGGGTCATAGTCTCCATCCCATAAGTCATCACTGGCAGTGTGCATGTAAAATTTAGTATGTTAAATAGTGCCGAGAACTACGAGTGACCCAAAGAGCCATGGAAAAAGCCATGTCAGGAATAAGCCTATGAGACACAGTCAGAAACGATACGGTGAGAGAAAAAACAAAGGTCACTGACATCATCCACAGGGTGGCGACTATAAAATGACAATAGGCAGTTAGTTATGTAGTTAGTGGGTTTATTTAATTCGGGTAGGTAATTCCGACAACGTTTTTACATATTGTTTCATCTCACTTAATCTGATCTTTGATCATTCTAATGAGAGGATAGTTAAATAATTGTCTTTTACATAAGATGTCTTCAAATTATTTGAAAGTACAAATTTATAATATTCAATTTAACAAGTGGCGAAAACAGGTTTTATGTCAATTGCAGCGTTGTTGTAAACACGTGTTTTATGTTCACCATACTCAATCTCTCTTCGTTAACACAATTATTTATAAAACGTTTCATATCATATTTAATGTTTGTCCTTATTGTTGATAATAATAATATCGGACGGCCACCCATTGTTCCCGCGCTAAGTTGATACCCTTTATTTAGGTTGTTCAGTGATCATCGAGATGATTTATTCATTGATTATTACATATGCTCTCAATTCTCAGCTGCGACTAGATAATTGATTTATGAATAGTGTTAACTCATTGTATGTGGGAAGAGTATAAATACCCGTTACTGCGCTGGTGGTGACCGGCGGGAAGGGTATAAATACTAGGGTTGGCCGAAAAAACTCTTTATTTTTTTTTTCAAAGTTGTAATAGCACGGAAAAGTTGCGAATTAGGAAGAAAAACAAGTGAATTTTTTTTTATCAAAATCGGTTGACATCTTCCAGTCGCGCACAGGCCCTAAACTTTTATAAATTATGGAAAAACGTCATTATTGCGATTATTTTTATTTTTAGTTGTTTTTGTAATGTAATAGTTTAAAACGTTTTTGACTAGAGCCTAAAAACATTGTGGTATAATTGGTTTAGATCAGTTGATATTTTTCTGTCGCGCATAAGGCCTAAAATTTGACAAAATATAGAAAATTTCACATTTTTATGTACTTTTTTTAAGTCTTTAATTTACTTTTATTTTAACGTAATATATCAAGTATTTTTATTTTAGAACATAAAAACACGGTATTTTATTATGGAATGATTAAATCAACAACTTTTTTCATGACATTTTGCCATATAAGTTTAGGGCCTGTGCGCGACCGGAAGATGTCAACCGATTTTGATAATAAAAAAATCACTTATTTGTCTTCCTAATTCGCAACTTTTCCGCGCTATTACAACTTGAAAAAAAATAATGAGTTTTTTCGACCCACCCTAATAAATACCCTTTGGGGACTCATTGAAAAATTGATAATTTTAGTGACATGTTTTTTCTTCTTATTATTATTGTCCTGTCACGCCTCCGTGGTGCATAGGGCCTCAAGGAACCTTCTCCAACCGACTCTATCGCATGCCTGATGCCTAACATCATCCCAAGTGCGGCCTGCTGCCTTAACCTCGTCCTGCAGGGCTCTTCTCCAGGTGGCTCTAGGTCTGCCTCGCTTTCTCTTTCCCCCCATAGGGGACCAGTCTAGTGCGCCCTGAGCGATGCCGGCTGGGTTCCGTCTCAGAGTGTGACCGATCCACTGCCATTTGTATCTAGCGACTCGTTCTCTAATTGACTTTTCGCCTGCCATGGTCCAGAGAACGGCATTTGACACTGTTTGGGACATATTTTTTACTCATTTCAAATCGGTTTTTCCGACATATTTTTTACTCATTTTAAAGTTTTCATGAAATTAAATTATTTACTGTTTAAATAAAATAAAAACTCTGTTATAAATATCACAATTGATTATATTTTGGCGCGAAAGCTGTTTCGCTAACCGATGTTAGCATCGTCGGATCTTACAATCAATTAATTAATATTTTTAATTGAAATTTCTTGGTAGAAGTTTATTTTAAATAATGAAAACAAAAAAAAATTATACAAAATTTCTTATTATTATATATTTATTATTATATATTTTAACAGAGTTTATTTTATTTTTAAAGGTGTTAATAATGTTGAAATATCAACGTGTTTCCTCCAAAACAATGGATTATCTAACGAAATAAATGTTATAATTGTATTTTAATTGTGTGTTAATAAGTGCGCAAATCTATCCGCAGACAAAGTTTTAATGTAGGGGAGAGTCTTGCAGTACCGGCCGGCATCCAGTACCGGCCAGTCACTGTTACCGAAATTATATAAGGGTTGGCGCAAAGTCAGTTCACGGCATTTGTGTAGTTTGCTCTCATAAGCTTATACCCCAAGCGGCGTCAACCTGTCCCAACCTGCTTGCTGTCAGCGTGAAGATTTGCATTACGCGCGTTGGGCGTACGATACCCAAGTAAAGTTCGGTGGGTTATCAGTGGAGATTTTTCGACAAAAGTTAAACGTCGTATGTATTGATACATCATAAAACATGTTTAATTCACACTTTATGCGTTATATTTTATACGTTTCTATTTTTTTATTTTTTCCGTTTCCTACAGTACCGGCCACAAAATTGTCCTCCAGTACCGGCCACAAAATTGTCCTCCAGTACCGGCCACTATTTAAGTTTATTTTAAAGTGGTTTAATTTTTTTGTAGGTATACCTACACTAATAATGTCAAACAGGCGAGAATTTCTTAAACTGGCTTTCCTACTTGCCGAAAAGTTTTAAATTAGGTTAAGGAGAAGATGTCTGCGGGGAAGATCTATTATTATTTTATGAAAAGACAACTTCAGAGCAATCGTTTCAGAAATATCACCGGTTTCTGATGCTTCGAAAAGAAAAGCTACTGCATGACGTCGTTCACCATACAAAAAGATCCTTGAAGAGTAAAGGGCAGGAAAAAAACACTGGCTTAAGTCAAAACTTTGCTTTCGGGAAAATAAGTCAGCAAGAAAGGCAAGAAAAAGATAAATGAAAACCAAAGTCCCCCTCATATTGTTCAGGAAGAGACAATTTTCTTTGTACCTTGAATCTCACGAAGAGGATTGGATACAGTGTAGAAATTGCAAAATTTGGGTCCATGAGGCTTGTGCCAATATTTCAAAATTATCAAATCAATATGTTTGTGATTATTGCTTTTTTTAAACAACATTTTATACTGGCCGGTACTGGAGGACTAATTTTTAAATGTCTATTTCTCACTATCCTAAATTGTTATTAATAAAGTTGTTTATTTCTAAAGAAATGGATATTTTATTATTTCCGTTTAAAGCCTAAGAGTTTATTTACACACATCAGAAAGTATTGAACATATAATTAAAGTCATTTTTATTTTATTCTACATAAACCTAAGGGTGACGGTACTGTAGGACTCTCCCCTACGCCAACTGCGAATGTTCAGTTCGTATGCATATAAAATCTGCATAAATATTTGTAAAACAAATCTGATAATTATACATGAAATTGTATAACTTAATCAAATGGATGTTTTAATTATGTTTTATTACTCTTACTCAAAGTGGCCATACGTGAAAAAATTGTACTTATACCATTGGGATTTCGGAGCCTCGTCATATTTGTTATAGTCGATGCAATTCTAAAGTAGGCTGTGTGCGTGGTAGTTGACTCCTATATTTATGCAATTGAAAATCTTTCTCCTAGCGAATTCGCCGTGACGGAATGTGAATGATAATTAATTGAAGAGAATCAGGGCTGTCCAATACCGATTAACTACTTAATTGTGCACGTACGAGTATTCTTTTTAACTGTTTCAATAAATATATTGTTATTCTGATTTTGAAAATTTGGTTTGGTTCATGTGGTTCTCCTGTAAATTTGGAGATATTTCTTGTATAAGTGAATTGTTATGGCCAATTTAATTGTTGCTGCACTTCATAATAGTTAATTGTGACACGTAATACGTTTGTACTGTTTTGCTGTTAAAATTATATTAGTTTTTTTCGTTTTTATAAAGAATTTTGACATGTGTAAAAAAACATTTTCATTTGTTCCAATGACAATTTGAATAATTTCTTCAATATTATTTTAAAGTTCTTGCTGGTTAAGTGCCTTATTACAGATAATTTAAAAAAGGTGGATACGTGTAACATAAATTAAATAAACACAAAAGTCCGGATCGTCCATGTCAACATGTGCAACATCGAAAAAATCATTGTGTTATTACTTTATGTGCTAAATTAAAAAACGGTGGATATTTGGAACATAAATTAAATAGACAATATGTGCACCATCTAAAAAGAAAATTTTGTGTTAAATTATTTTTATTTTGTTATTTTATTTTATATCATTGTATTTTATATTATTTATTTTAGATTTATTTTGTGGGTGTTGGACGATCGAAGTGTGCGCGGGAGATGCCTATTGGCGGCGATGAGGTTCGCAACCCATCACACCGCGTCTCCCGCGGGGCGAAAAGAGAAGGATGGAGTGCCGCATCAGTAAAAGTGTGACAGTCCATTCTTTCTGCCTACCCTTTCGGGGAAACGGCGTGATGGTTAGTTAGTTAGTTAATAAATAACAACTTTTGATTTATACCTCAATGCCGTTAGTATATCACATATTATTATTATGAACCATTGTATCATCATCATTTTCAACATTATACCTTTAGGAGTACATAAATATGATGTTCCCAGAGATTGATAAATTCACACATAATTTTTTTGAAATATTAAATTGGAACGTGTGCAAGTATATTATTCAACGCTTTTTTTATTCACAATATTCATCATATACTTTGAGCCTTTTATAAATTTCAAATGGGAATATTTTTACTCGTCTCGAATACATACATGTTTCCATAGCTTCAGTATATATTTTCCGTAGTCTGTAGTGTCTTGGGATGGAATGATGAATACGAGGTGTGGCAATTAAATTCCGAGAATTTAATTGTGGCGTGCGAACCGGCAACACTGCATGACTGGCACGCATGCGTCTGGTTAGATAGGTCACTCAATCGCAGTGAAGATTTCATGGTAATCGGGCATCTGGTTCGTTTTTTATGGGTGTTTTTCGGATACAAGTTTTTTAACTCGGTCGCAGAAATGACTGACTCAGTTTTTAAGCAACATGCTGTGATCAGATTTTTGGTCGTAACGGGTGTAAAACCTGCAGAAATCCTACGAAAATTACGGCAGGAATTCTTGTTCCCTAAAATGAAGGGTCACCTCAAAGGAACCCATCATGGCAGTGTGGAGGCCGTCCAGGAGGCTGCGACCGTCGTCTTGAAAGGCCTTACTTTAGAGGACTATCAAGGCTCCTTCCAATCATGGGAGAAACGTTGGAAACGCTGTTCTGAGTTAGGAAGGGACTACTGCGAAGGCCGTTAAAAAATTTTGGTTGCTAACTTTATTTGCCTGTGTTTTATTTACAAATTCTCGGAATTTATTTGCCACACCTCGTACATGAAATATTTTAGTTTGACCTTATTTTATTCCACATATGTATATCAGATTGAATATCGTTTCAAAGGTGCTCTCCAATTGAATAGAATTCACTAACTACATGTTTACCTCAATGAATTCGTCTCTGATTCATACTAGAATGTTATTTGTATTGCAAAGATAATTGGAACTTTCTTCTCTAGTCCATTACCTAAAATTTATATGTTTACTCTAGGGGCACGGCGCAATATCACAACATTATTACTTCAGTAAGTAATAGCTCCCATAAGATTTTGGGATTTGTTCTTAGGAATGGGAAAGATTTTACCAATTCAAAAGTTCTGAAGTTATTGTATAACTCTTTGGTAAGAAGTCGGTTGGAATTTGGTACACTGGTGTGGGCACCACATGAAAATAAATATTGCCTGTTGATTGAAAAGGTACAAAAAAAGTTCTTACGTTTTTTGTACCTCAAAGATAACGGTTATTACCCCTGGCTGTACCCAACTGATTTCTTGCTGGGTATGCTGGACTACCAATCATTAGAAATTAGACGAACTATCCATTTGGGTGTTCATTTTTTTCAACTGATTCGTGGTCGAATACATAACTCGGATATTTTGAATGACTTGACTTTGTTTGTCCCTGACAATTATCTGCGACAAAGGCAACATAGATTATTTCACCTGCCACTGTGTAGAACCAATTTACCTAAAGTTATGCCCGTGGGCAGGGCAATAATCCTTCTAAATCGCATCTCTTCGGATGTGGACATCTTTCACGATAGTGAGGCTTCCCTCAGAAAACATCTATCTCTTAAATAATGTGTTGTTCTTCTTATTGTTTCTAATTATTTATTTCGTCTTTATTTTTTAATTATCTGGTGTTTTTTGTGTTTTTGTCTATTTTTAAATTTCTTTATTGTATTTACTGTTTAAAATAATTATTTTTTTTACCTACCTGTATAGTCATAAGCGCCTTGGTTTAATACTGTAATGTTTATGATTTAAAAATAAATTGAATTGAATTGAATTGAACATATAATCGTTTACATTCGTTATTTTACTCTTATTGTCTTGAACATTCCAACATCTATTTTTAAATCTTGATTTATTAAAATTCTGTAATGGCGACTGGACTTCAGCCAGTATTGTCTCGTTTTAAGATATCTCGGATTTAATTTCAGACTGGCTGAACGGTCCGACCGCACCCCAAATCTAAAATTAAAAGCAGTGCGCCCGGTAAAATGGAAATACTTACACGTAGGTTTGTAATATCTATACAGGGCCAACTTAGTTTTATAATTTTAATAATTTTAAGTTAAATATTTTATCTTGATATCACATGCGACCAAGGACCGGCCACATAAATCCTGGCAGACCACGAGCAAGATGGTCTGATGACAATTAAATAAACTTCAATCTGCGTTCATATATAATAACACAACATCTCAAAGAACTTCACTGTCTTAAAAGTCCAGAAGGATCCAGTATAAACTCTGCTGGACAGTCTTCAAAGCGCTACATGGAATGGCTCCAAATTATGTATCCGAACTCTGTATAACGGACAGCCTAAATACAAGAAAATCCACACTTCGCTCGGCGAACTCCTCGGCAATAGGAAGAATAGTTGAGCCAAAGCGTTGCCCTAGTACAAATTTCGGGGATCGAGCGTTTGCGGTAGCCGGTCCATCAGCTTGGAACAATCTTCCTTCACACCTCAGATGTATAAATGATCCGACAGACTTCAGATCTAAGCTGAAAACCCATATTTTTCATATTTCATACCCAATTTAAAACTTGCATATTTTGTTCAATTATACTTTCTAATCGATCGCGAATATCAATCAGATGCAGCGGTCACATTTAGATTTAAAACACGTCTTAATGCGCTCTTGAGGTAATTATATCACAAAAACGGCGCTTTAAAAGTTAGCATATTATTTTTATTATAATTGTTATGACATAAGGGATAGAGAGCTGTGGAAGTCGAAAAGGGAGGCCTATGTCCAACACAGGACGAATTATGGCTTATGATGATGATATAACGTGTTTACATCTGCGGTTGGCAGCTTTAATTCGGTTTTACACACAAGATGTTACCATTAATTTTAACTTTCCCAAAAAGAAAAACAATAATTAGATCGGTGTTTTTTCAAAATATTGTTATCAGCACGTGTGCATAATATCTGTGGTTTTCTTAAAAATAACATATTTTTAAATATACCTGAATTCATTAGCAGTGCTTTTTTTGTTGCATTGAAAGTAAACCAGAATTTTGTGTTTAAATGACCTTTTGTATACAAAGAAAGACACATTAGCGGAATTTAACCCCTATTGTGCGGCTGAGATTTACAGTAAAAAAACATGGAATCGAAGTTCCGTTAGCTACATTTGCAGCTCTAAAAGATAATCCTAACTCAACATAATATACGTACAATGTAGTAGTTTTATCAAATACGAGATGTAAATGTAGTGTGCCGCAGTTTAAAACTATATTTTGGGCTGCAAACGTTGCCAGCCCCACATTAGGGGTTAACTAAATATACATAAAAAGGGGTTTTTAAAAATTTGTTTATGTATGTTTTGTATTTTACATAAATATACGACGAATATTTTTTGATTAGAATAAAGACGAGTGAATTTTTATTTTATCAATGCCGGGCCTGCAGAGAAATATTCACACATTCATATCTCCTACGCAAGTTCGTTGAGATAAAGCATGTTCATTCGTGTTTTGGTTACAATCGGATTAAATCTAAATCCTCTCTCAAGGTATTTAAATATTAAAGTTTTAACCGACTGTTTAGGTTTAATGTATAACTTCTAAACTTGCCTTATTTTTATTCGAATCGCCTAAAAATGTAACATGCAAGCATTTTGTCATCTTAAAAATACTTGCAGGCAACTCTCGGGTTTACGATTTTTTTCAATAGATGAATTCATGAGATATATTTTGAATTTTTATCATGTTTATTTGCATTTTTATTCTGATGAAATTGTATTAGTAAATATTTTTTATTGATACTTTACTAATTTAAAAATTTTATCAAGTATCGTTATTTTAGCATATTTAAATGGAAAACTTTTTTAATTCGATTGTGGTGTTTGAGACCGAATTACATATTATTGTTACACAATTAATTTAATAGTCCATTGTTTTGGCCGAAACACTATGATGCTGCAACATTATAAACTGTTAAATTAAAAAACTCTTTTTATGTAAAATAAAATAAAAAATCCATATCAAATATGCTAAAATTTCCTTTTTTAAAGGTTTTGAAAAATAACGAAAATTAAACAGTTGGATATATTCCACTTATTTTTATTGTTTAAACCGGTTTCGAAACTAGAAGAACAAGTGAAATAAATCTAAATTTAATAATAAAAATAATACTCCATTGTTTTGGCCGAAACATTATGATACGAGTACTTAACATTTTTAACTGGTAAATTATAAAATTCTGTTTAAAATATCACAATTTTTATTTTTTTATTTTTTCGCGATAGCCATTTCTACAACCTATGTTGACATCATCAAGTGTTATAAGCATTTATCAACATTAATTATTTTTGCATTTTTGATAAATAATTGGAACACCTGATGACGTCAACATAGGTTGACGATACAGGTGTCGCGAAAAATAATAATAAAATCGTGATACATGTAAACTGTTAACTTTTATAATTTAACAGTTTACAATTAATTTGATACTTATATTTTTTATATAATGTATTTTAATCGACTCGTAACGAAATTCTACAATTTTATATACCATAATCAAATATGAGATAAATCCTAAGATCAATTACTGGAAAAACTTGCGAAATAGAGGATATCGTTCGGTGGAGTAGATCCAGAAGAAGATACTGGAGGGACCGTATAGCCCGAATGGACGACAGACTCGCATATACAGCCGCTTATGAAATCCCCTCCGAGCACCGCCCACCTGGAAGACCGCCTAAGAGATGGAGGGACAGCTGGACCTCCCACGAGACATGATTTCTGTGTCAGATTTTCAGATCAATTAAAAGAAGAAGAAGAAGAATCAATTATCACATATCGCCAATATACAATAATAATATTCCCTTGCGTGTAAATTGGATTCTCGTATTTTTTTTATAAATAAATCTGGAATCATTCAGAGAAAAACATCTCATTACCATTTTATTGCATATCCTATTTGTGCTATTAAAGTAATTGTTTTGTTTTTGCACTTGAACAAAGAATTATTATTTTAACCTATATGTAAGCACTCTTATTATCACATTCCAAAGAACATTTGATTCGCTTGGAATCCTTTTTTTCCCTATGTAATAAATGTTATTTATAATTATCGTTACATTTATAAATATAAAAGGCGTGCCACACTGTTTTAAACAAGCTCTCCACATCGGTCTCCACTTGAGAGAGAGCTTGTTTAAAACAGTGTGGCACGGCTTTAACTGCTAAATTATATTATAAGATACCAAAAAGTAATTTTCCTAAAAACAAAAAAAAATCATTTTTCATGTGAACTTCAACCTTCCTAACTCCAACTTTACCCTTAATTTTTACAATGAGGAAATAAATATATTACTTACTAGTTACTCCATATAATATAATAATCCGCTTCCTTGTCAGATTATAAAATTTCCACCTATTAACATTTAACAATTGAGTGTAAAATAAGCAATTAAATAAATAAAAAATATATTATATTATTTTTTATAACTGTTTAATTATAAAACTATGTTTATGT
This sequence comes from Lepidostoma basale, assembly GCA_022606425.2. Classification (NCBI taxonomy): domain Eukaryota; kingdom Metazoa; phylum Arthropoda; class Insecta; order Trichoptera; family Lepidostomatidae; genus Lepidostoma; species Lepidostoma basale. The sequence continues at coordinate 107,881 of JAHDVF020001587.1, forward strand.
ATCCCATTTTTTTCCGCGACAGCTGTTTTGTCAACCTATGTTGACATCATCGGGTGTTACAATATGATGTCCTGATGATGTCAACACAGGTTGACGAAACAGCTGTTGCTTAAAACAAAAAATAAAAAATGAGAATTGCGATACTTAAACAGAGTTTTATGAATTTCAATAAACCTCATCAATATTTGGAGTCCCTGAAAACCTTATAATTTGATTTCAATTAGGAGAAGAGATTCATAAACATTAGAAACAAGAATGGCAGTGCACAATGGTGTTCTTCTACCGACCCTTATGTTTGGAAGCGAAGCATGGAACTGGCAAAAGAAGAATGAAAATAGAATAAATGCAGTAGAAATGAGATCTCTTGAGAATACTCTGTATGATAGAGTGTCGAATGAAAATATAATAAATGAATGCGGTGCGAATGATGGTGTTATGAACAAAATAATGAAAGGATCATTAAAATGGTTTGGACATATGGAAAGAATGAAGGAAGAAAGAAATATGTTAACGATGTAAATGGAACCAGAAATAGAGGAAGACCGAGGAAAACGTGGCACGATCAAACAAATCAAATATTGAATGTCGGCCACGTGAGGAGTCAGAGAAATCGACGCACGTGCATGACACGTTGTATGAATGTTGTGGAAGCAAGAGAAATATGTCAGGAAAGAAAAGTGTGGCAGTCCATTCTTTCGGCCTACCCCTTCGGGAAGACGGCGTGATGGTTAGTTAGTTAATTAGTTAGAAACAAGAAGACATTGTACTGAAATTGATCACTTAGGTAAAGAGTTAAGTTAACGTATACTTGTCCTCTATAGAATGACTATAATCCAGGATGTTTATTCTCAGTACATGTGTACTCAATACATAACAACTCGATTATTATTTTAAGTGTTGTGTTTTTCTTACACCTCATAGGTATAATGCAGGAAGAAAAATATAGTATGCAAACGAGTTGGCGTGTTTCGCATCGTGCATATGAGTGAATTACTTCAGCTTATTTACACCGATCAATTTATTAGGTAACCATACAGTTATGCAAATTGATATTATTATTTAATGTTATACACTCACCGCACTGTGATGAATACCGAGTGACAAGTGACGTGCGAGTTCATTACTATCGCTACTGGTGCACGAGCATGACATATGTACAAGGTCTGTCCAATAAATACGCGAACTGTTTTTTTTTTAATTTTCCAAAATTTAGGGTAGATCAATCTTATCCCCTTCAAAAAGCTCCCCATTTGTATCAATACACTTGTCCCACCTCCATTTCAATTGTTCAAAACATTCCTGAAAGTCTTCAGGAGTCGAGCTCTTCAGCTGCTTTGTCGTTTCACTTGTAATCGTCTACACGTTGTCCCAGTGCCGCCCCCGCATGACCATTTTACATTTCGGGAACAAAAAGAAGTCGCCAGGGGCTAAATCTGGGGAATAGGGAAGGTGACCAATCACAGAGATCGCATTACGGGTCAGAAACAGACGAACAATGTGATGGCGCATTGTTATGATTTTCTCAACTTCAAATGTTCTGTTAAAATCATGTGTACAGACGATTTTCTTAAATTTAGTTTATCAGCAAGCATCCGAACAGTTAATCAATGATTGGAAAGTATAACAGACCGAACACATTCAATGTTTTCATGAACACAGGAAGTCGACAATCGTCCTGAACTTGCATCGTCCTTGCAATCATCACGGCCCTCACTAAAACTCTTGATCCACTTAAAAAGGGCAGTTTTCTTCAGTGTCTCAACTCCATAAACAGCCGTTAACATTTCATGAATTTCCCGATAATTAATCCTAAGTTTCACCAAAAATTTGATGCTGACTTCTTCCATATTTGTTTGTCAATCTCCATTGTCGACAAGAGCAAAAACACAAGCCACAAAAAAAATTCCTCGTTCTAGCGGTACGTTTATCTCGACGGTTTGGTGATTATTCACTTAGTGGCTCACCCGGCAATTAAGTAGCCAGTGAGTGCTCTTGCGCGAATTTCAACGGAAGACCACCCGAGCAACACAGTTCGCGGATTTAATGGACAGACCTCGTATATACTATGCACATGTACATTTCTTGCGCTTATTTCGTATTATTTTTATATGATTCGACGCTTCAATCATGATAAAAAAAACACGTTTATAGCTAATTATCATACAATAATAAACCGGGAAACGTTTGACTTATAGGAGTATCTTACTCGTAAACATGCACAAATGATAAAATTATTTGACAAATTGCAAAAAAAAAGTTTATTATAGATTTTATACGAGTATAAATACCATACTTACATTAAAGTGTCAGATCTTGTTTCTATATTTTTAAATATCTCTTTGTGCGCATTGTCCTATTTCCCATGGACCGCATTTTCAATTTGTAAATTTTATTTAAATAACCAAACATTGCTTATTGTGTGTGAGTTTTTTTTTATTGGTGAAAATTTTCTAATAAAACAACTTAATTAAAATTTTCTTTAATGTATATATTTAGTTGAATTCCACTTAGGTTTGTGGCTTCAGCCGATTTCGGCAGCTCGCTGCCATCTTCTGGGCAATATGTCATATGACCAGAAGATGGCAGCGAGCCGAAACCGGTCGAAACCATAAATCTTTTTACCTAATATTATTAATTTCATTATTTACAATGAACTTCTTCCATGAAATTTCAAATTACTTCATTAATATTTCGAATTATTCTTTGGAATCAGTTATCATTTTATCTTTTTTGTAATATTATAATCTCACATTATTCTTAGAGAATTACGTATGTTTGGTAAACTTATTCATTTACTAATAATTAAATAAAACTATGTTTTTTTTAACTACTTCCAATTTTGTCTTTATTTCGACAGCGACCGGTTTCGCCAGGCTCGCTGTCGATATAAAGACAAAAGTGTAAGTAGTTAAAAGAACATCGTTTTATTTAATGATTATTTAAAATGAACTTCCATCAAGAGATTACAGTAAAATCATTTGTTTATCTTATTCATTTGATATTGTATCACATATTTTTTTATTTTACTATTTTCTACACACATTAAATATGTAAATAAATTATTCTGCCAAGATACGAATAAGACTTATTACGTTCACATTTAAAATACAACATGTAATTCAATATTATAAAACAGATTCAAGGTAGAGTTATGTAAAAGCAAAAAAAAAATATGTCAGAAATCTTTTCGACGGATCGTTTGCATAAACTGTAAAAAATCGCGTGATGTATTCGTGAAGCGAATTTATTTCAGGATTTGGGAAACTCGCGACCTGAAATTTTTTTTTTCAGCGAAAATTTAAACGACCCGGTATATTTCGATTGATTTCGCTTGGCAACTGCAAATACTTTAGATCCTCAAAATACCTCATGAAAGTAGAACAATATCGTAAACTTGTATGAAGAATAGACTATACATTTTTTGCAGTCCTGTTCAGAGTTCAGTATTCCGTAAAATATTTATATATTTTTAGTTTTACATCCAGTATATCTCTACATTTTCCCCTTCGTTTACGCGACAGCTGTTTCTTCAACCTATGTTGACATCATCAGGTGTTACAATGTGATGATGTCAACATAGGTTGACGAAATAGCTGTCGCGTAAAATAAAATAAATTGTGATACATAAAACAAAGTTATTTAATTTAACAGTTTAAAATGTTAAGTTATCATAGTGTTTCGGCCAAAACAATGGACTATTCACATATTCATCAGGAAGTATCCTTTGTCATACATGTTTATTGGTTATTATTACAACTTGTTTATTATTGTGAATTATGATACAGTAGAATCTCTCTTAACCGGCGTCGCTCTAACCGTCCCACCGCTTTAACCGGCCTCTTCTAGGAAGTCTAGGAGACATGTGGCGATGTACTTTCTGCAGCAGAACGATTCTACTACAGTAGATGTAATGTTTATTTCTTTTAAAAAGTCGATTCAACACAAGAAGCAGCAGAAAATATCAGAATTGTTTAATCCATTGTAGGCCTGCTTTTTAAATATTTTTGGAGTGATGTGTGGCTTTTTCCTGTACTTATTATTTACAGTTTGTGAAATGTTAATTTTTAATGTGTGAGTTTCTAATACAGAATAAATGTTCTGTTTTCTTAGTATTTTATTGTTTTTTTAAATGTGTTTTTCACTACCTACTCTTTAACCGACTTTTTCGCTATCCGACCTTGGGTCGGTCCTGTCAAGGCCGGTTAAGAGAGCGTCTACTGTACATAGTTCAAGCATAAATAACTCCGTTTGTGCATATATTTTAAAATTATTTTTAAGTTATTGGTATTAAATTGTTCATTTATAATTATCCCAATCATTTTATTTTGCTATATTTTATTATGTATAGTATATTTATTTTATCTCTCGGAGCTACATCCCGGTGTGGGATTTGGCCTCCTCCTTAACAGTGATCCACTGACTCCTATCCCTGACCATCTCTCTCCATATCTTTCTAATCTCTCCCAGTCCTCTTCCACGTAATCCTACCATCTTTTTCTTGATCGCTTTTCGCGCGGCACCTATCTAGACATAATTTGCAGTGCTCTATCATCTGGCATTATTTCAGTCAGCCCACCATAAGCGTTGAGACATATATAATCTCATCACTGTTTCCTGGTTAATCAGTACTTCAATCTCAAGATTCCTTTGATTCTGTAAATTCCATCCTCCGACTTGGTCCAAATTTTTTTCTCAGAATCTTTCTCTCAAAGATTGCTATCTTTCTTTCATAAGTGCCCTGTCGGGTCCCCCCAAACGTTGGCGATCACCTCGGCGAACCTGTCCCTTTCCTGCTCCGCTCGAAACAGCTCCTCCACGCTTCGGATGCCGGTCCACTCCCTCACGTTTCGCAGCCAGGATATCTGTACCCTACCGGGCCCTCGGCGTCCCTCAATTTATAAAGCATATACTTTAATTTGAATAAATATAGTATCACTTTGTATAACAACACTTTTTTTTTTACTGAACTCAGACACAAGCAGTGTGAGTGGGAAAAGAAGCCGAGGACGACCGAGGAAAACATAGCATGACCAAATTAACCAATTACTAAAAGGCGGCCACATTCGTAGTCGGAATAATCGACGTGCGTGCATGGTGCGATGTATGAATGTGGAGGAAGCCCGAGAAGTGTGCCAGGACAGGCCAGTGTGGCGATCCATCCTCTCTGCCTACCCCTCCGGGGAAATGGCGTGATGGTTAGTTAGTTAGTTAGTTAGCTGAACTCAGACATGTTTCGGTTACAAGTAACCTTTATCAATGAATAAAATTGTAACCGAAACATGTCTGAGTTCAGTAAAAATAAAAAGTGTTCTAATACTATGTGCCGTTATATTTATTCAAATATGAATCCACAACACAGAATAAAGGCGAATATAGAAGAAAAACATATAGTTTAAATTAATTGGTGGAAAATTTATATTTATTTATGAAAAAATTAATGCCATTTATTTCCTAGTCAAATATTTTAAACTTTATTATTATATTTGATTATCTATTAGTAATGTATTAATTTTTAACCTTCAATGTAAGGACCTTGTGAAACTATTAGATAGGGTGTATTGTAATCAGCATATTGCAATATGGCCTTTGGTTATCTGTAATTCACATTATTTCAGTATAATGGATATCAAATCACTTAACCACACATTAAATTTAACGTTGATCACTTGACAATGGATTATAATAAGATTAAGATAATTAATTTTACATTTGTGTTAAAAAATATATATTTTAAATTGGATATGTTGCAAGCTAATATAACATATCGCACAATTCTAAAGTGTCGTATTTTTGACACGTATGATAAGTGAATTTTTTTATTGAGAGTTTTCTTTATATGTAATACAAAATAAGAACTCGAAAAATAAAATGATTAATACGTCATTATAGGATTTCTCAAGTGACACAAGTCAAAAATGTGATTTTGACTTATGTCTGAAAATACTAATGTGATATGCATGTGTATATATTTTAAGTATTAATGAAAACTCCAGCCTTCTAGATGCTGAAGATGATGAGTTAATGCTCTCTGTGGGAGTGACATGATTCGCCTTGCTAGGGATTTATCAAATGTTTTTTTTCATTTCTGTTTATATTACTTTTTACAACCACCTAAACAGAAACGACAACAATTTATTTTCTACTGCACTTTTCTGTATTGTCATATTTTTCTACGCTTCTCCGAATTCATGTTACGCATTAAACACCCACGTCAACTGACTTCCATCACATAATTTTACGTTTTATATTGCATTACATTAGCACGTGAATTACGGTTGTGCAATCACGAACATTTCGCCAAAAATGTTATTTTGCGCTATGCTGGGTAACCATGGAGATAAGGAGCGATATTTACGATATTCTTATTTATGTCTGAAACGATTTATATTTGATTTGATTAGTACGGTAATAAATATCATTCCACTTGACATTGCGGCCCGCAATTCTACAGAAAGCCTTCCGCAGTATTAATAAATTAATAGATATTACGTTGGCGAGTTCAGACGTTTATCATATGGATATCAAAAAATATAGTTTTACGCAAATAATTATAATTTTTAGAAAAAGAGATCAAGATATTGCTTAAACTACATCTAAACATATATTTTTTAAGTTTTAAAAAAAATATTAAATCTTTGTATCATATATGGTTCGAGTCTTACTGACCGATTACTATTTTAATATATTTTTTCTTACACGTTTTTTAATAAAACATTTTTGTCACGTATATTTACATATTTATAATTTTTTTAATATATATTTTTTTTAATGTTATATATTAACTTTACTGTTTCAAACTGCCGAGGACTGAGACACCTACTCTCAAATGATATTCAACGTCGAGGGAACCTGACATGACACTGGAATTAGAAGATGTGTTAAAAAGAAAACTGGTAGAAATCTAATCAAAGTGTCAAAACCGAGATAAGCCTAGAAAAACAAGGCATTAAATAAAACGAATACTAAAAGGAACTTCTACACAATTGCAGTAATAGTAGAGTAAAAGTTGTATGGGTATAAGAGAAGCTTAGTTTGTTACATTAGTTTTTCTCAAACGCGTACGTGATACGGGAAAGCGCAAAATGGTACTGTCAAAGGGTGGTTAAAAAGTTTTTCACTTGTATTTTATTTTTGTTTTTGCTTGAGGTATTTTACGTCCTCAAGATTAATTAAGCGCTCTAAAAATCTATTGAATAATTAACTATCATGTCGATTTCCCGCAGAAGTACACAAATAAGTTGTATCGTTGAATCATGACCAGCTCGTGACCAGCATCTCTAACCTCCTCAATACTACTAAAATGTGTTATCACGGACCCAATTGTATTTCCTTGCTTAGCCTAAATGACAATTATTATTATACAACATGTTTTTTTACTTGTGGTACTAGTTGGTATCGTGCCCTCTACGTCATGTATTTAATGTAAAAAAGCCGGTATTTCTCAAGTACGTCACATCATTCCGTATAACTGTAGTCCACCCTCTGTGGAAGGATATTTAATAAGTATGCAGCTCATAAAGTGGGAGTTGGTTCCATTATTCAAGCTGATTATTTTAACCCGCGGTTTATGCATCTTCCTCATACCAGATTTATCTGCCACTCCCTCTTATCTTCTTCGGCAGATGTGTTAATAAATTCCGCAGTTAATTATCGGGACCAGCCGTATCTGGTATATCTTTGGTAAACAGTGTAAACGTATAATAGGTAAAGAGATTTGTTTAATTTTGTATAATTAATACACAATATGTACTGTGTGGCCCAAAAAATTGTCACATCAGAGTTAACGTGGAAAATTATATTTTTTTTTACTGAATTCTCATAGTGGAAGTCGTTTTTTAGATATATTTCAAAGTATACAGTATAATATCGTCGGTTCAAAGGTAAAACTCATTAAGTGACATTTTGGTCAAAAATTATATTTTTGCATTTTCTGTATCAGATTTGTGAATTCTACGTCAGGAAATAATCACCAAGTGTATTTATTAAAGAATAACTGTTATTCTTTAATAAATACACTTTATGATTATTTCCTGACGTAGAATTCACAAGTCTGATACAGAAAATGCAAAAATAAAATATAATTTTTGACCAAAATGTCACTTAATGAGTTTTACCTTTGAACCGACGATATTATACTGTATACTTTGAAATATATCTCACTCTTGTCTATTCCGAAAGTTAAATGTAATATAATTTTGGTTAAACCCTTTTATTCCAAACATATTTTTTTCCAAAAAAAAAAAAGTATGTTTTATTTTTATATCAGTAAATTTTCAGATTATTATCCATTTTTTAGAATTAAAAAAATATTTAATTTATCAGTGAAATTATTAAATAAGTAAAAAATATCCATAAAAACGTGTGTGAAAATTTTGAGGGTGATAAGCGGGCCCGTGGAGTTTTTGGATACACCAGTTAGGACCGATAATCGGCCGCGTGGGATTCAAAGGGTTGTTTTTTTAATACAACTGAGACATTGTACGTACGACAGTTAAGTTTATTTTTACATCATTATTTATGATCACTTAACATTATTTAATGCTATATAACTGACGATGCCGTTCTCGTTGCGGATAGTGCGGACGAATTACAAGCCTTGGTGTCGAGAATGTATGAGGTATGCAAGTCAAATGATTTAATGATGAATGTCGGAAAGTCAAAGGTGATGGTTTTTGAAAGGGAAGAGCAAATGACAGCTTGTTATATAAGTGTGAACGAAGAGAACTTGGAACAGGTGAGGGAATTTGTGTATTTAGGTAGCATGTTCACAGCAGATGGCCGAACGGATAGTGACGTCGAAAGAAGGGTTGGTGCGGGTAACAAAGTGAATGGAGCTTTAAAAATAGTTATTGGAAACAAGAATTTATTAATGAAAGCGAAAACAGCCGTTCACAATGGAGTTCTGGTCCCAACCCTAATGTATGAAAGCGAAGCATGGAACTAGCAGAAGAAGGATGATAGCAGAATAAATGCGGTAGAAATGAGGTCCCTAAGACGTATTTGTGGTAAAACGATATACGACAGAATCTCAAATGCTGATATAAGAAAATAATGTAGAGTGGAAGAAGGTATTATGAACAAAATTATGAACTGAAAAATGAAATAAGGTTCGGACATATGGAACGCATGGATGGAGAAAGAATGGTTAAGAAAGTATACGTTAATGATGTAAATGAGGTACGGAGTCGAGGCAGACCGAGGAAAACATGGCATCACCAAATTAATCAAATTTTAAAGGTTGGTCATGTTAGAAGTCGGAGGAATCGACGTGCGTGTATGACTCGTTGTATGAATGTGGAGGAAGCTAGAGAGGTTTGCCAGGATAGAGTAGTGTGGCGGTCCATTCTCTCTGCCTACCCCTGCGGGGAAATGGTGTGATGGTTTGTATTGTATTGTATATAACTTTATTAATGAACAGTATTTCACAAATTCAGTTATAATGTGTTTCCGACTTCTTCTTCTTCTTTCAGTCTTCACTATTCCTCGCCTCCGACTCCTCCTGTCCTCCGCTTCGACCCTCCAATCTGAGACTCGTAACAATTTCATGCATCTCTTTCAACTTAAAAATAAATTTAGCCACTTAAATTCAAATGAATATGTGACATTTATGTATGTCTGTAAAGACGCCAGTGAACAGTACCAACCCAGCCAAATCGCCACATAGAATGCAATGTCTTAGCTACGAGTACAATGACATAGATATTTTTCGGTTCTCGTTCTAAAATAGACCTACAAGCTAACCGTTTAATAGGTTTCAATAATAGATTCAAGATTTCTGTTTTCTCACTCGATTTCAAAGTTAACGAATATTTTTTTTATGACATTTTGAATGTATACAAACACTTGTAGACGAATACTGGATTTTACCCATTGCGGGTTATCATTTTAAGGATTAATTGTATTTCAATAAAGACGAAGATGCAAATTGGTGGTCGAGGCGTTTACAGGATTGGTTGGGTTAAGCGCACGCTTTATGTTATACAACATTCCCCATTCCGCCCTTCTTACGACCACCACGTCTTACAAATTTTTGGAAGATGTATATATGCTACAATGTTGGACTACACTTCACATTTTTTAGTTCAATCTACACTAGCGCCATCTATTAAGATTTTCTATCATTTTTTTTTTTATGAATATGAATTAAAACACTTTTATAGTCATTTGAATGTAAAAGGGTGTATTTTATATCGTGAATATGGGAATTCCATAATTTTATTTCCTTAAATTTATCAAATGATAGTTAAATTATTCAAGATGTATAAAACATCGTTTTAATATTTGTATATTAAGTTGCAATATTATAGTACTCTCTTGTTTTTTTTAACCAATTTCGTTTCCCGTTTTGTTTCGCTAACGCTTCACCTGCCACTGTTTAGAAACAATCTGCCTAAGGTAATGCCCGTTGACAGGGCAATAATCCTTCTAAACCGTATCTCATCATTCTTTTCTTTCTCTTCTTCTTCGTTGGCCCTACAGCCCATATCGAGCCTTAGGCTCCAGTATTCTTCGCCTCCAACTCCTCCTGTCCTCCGCTTCGACCCTCCAATCTGACACTCTTAACAATCTTGCCCCATCTCTCCCAACTTCATCCTCCCATCGCAGCCTTGGTCGTCCAATTGGTCTTCTACCACCTGGGTGCCACTCCAGCAATATTTTTGGGGTTCGCGATGACGGCATCCTCTGCACGTGACCGGCCCATCTCAGTCTATTCAGTCTGACCTGTGTGGAGAGACTGGGAGCTTTGTAAATATGGTACAGTTCGTCATTATGCCGCACTCTCCAGCCTTCACCGTCATTCACAGGTCCCAGAATTCTGCGCAGCACCCTTCTCTCAAAAGTATCTAGTCGCTCTGCGGATTTCGCTGTCATTGTCCACGCCACACATCCATAGGTCACTACTGTTCGGATGATTGTTTAATACAGGATGATTTTGGTTTTCCAGTGTACGTTTCTTGATTTGAGCGCTGGTAGTAGAGAGAAGAATTTTTTGTTACCAATTGTGATTCTTCTTTCGATCATCATCATTTTTTTATTGTTCCTGGATATATATTTTATATTTGACCTGTTCTCAAAAGATGCCTTGAACTATAATTGTTGTTTATAATATCTTTTGAAAGAAAAATGATTTCATTTCATTTGATTCATATTTTTGGGCCAGTTTGTATATTAATACCATGAATGATTGTATGTTAGATACTCGTATATAAAACCGTCAACGTTCTAGGAAAATACATATTCTATAATGTGGGAAGTACCTGCTGACGCCTTACTAATAAGCCCGCATTTGCACACACCTTTACTATCGGTATATCGTGCTGTGTGGGATAATTATTATATTTCTTTGATTCTATTTTAACATAAATTGATCCTTAGACAAACTGGTTATTTCTACTACTGCACTAATAAGCTAATTAATTGTATTTTCTAAACATGCAATTCCATTTTATTTTATAAACAAAATAATATTTTGTTTTAATAGTGTTTGATATTGTTTAAAGTTTTCTTCAGAATCCGAAGATAAAATGTGGCCTGAAGTCTTCCTTGATATGCTCCATTCATAAAAAAATAAGTAACCAACCCTGCATGAACGGGGGATGGGCCTAGAATGTGCAAGAGCGAAATTTACGAAAGCACGCTGCTGCGTTCTATTATAGTTGTGTGTGACACACAGCTTATATACAATTTTTAAATATGGAATAAAGTTCTTAATTATTTACAATTAAACGTGATTCTTTTTTATTTGAGCCCTGCATGGTGTAGCAAATTTGGTACAAACCGGAAAATCTATTTTATTATTTGAATTTTATACATATTATTCTTGTACGCTACATTCTATAGCCCAATATTCCTATTAATATATACAAGCCATCACTAGTGGCGCTAGTTGAAAAGAAATCAATTTTACAATAATTAAAAATAAAATTCTTTATTTATTTAAAAATAATATTTTTATAACTCAAAATGTGTCTAATAAACTGCCAGTGATCGATGCAATTCAACCGTCAACCAAAGGTTAAAGATATCCATTTTACTTTAACCTTTGGTTGACGGTTGAATTGCATCGATCACTGGCAGTTTATTAGACACATTTTGAGTTATAAGAATATTATTTTTTTAAATACAATTTAAATAAATAAAGAATTTTATTTCACAGTTAATCGTTTATTGTATGTTATAATAAAATATATTATGAAATATTATCAAATTTAGCTTTCTAGTAAATTTTTACAAAAATATTTTTACTGATATAGGTTTATAAATAAACCAATTTTTTACCAATTCTTCCGCCTCGGATCATTAATTAGCAATCCAAGGAGCAAGCAAAGTGAACCATTTTTGTTAATTATTGTGATGCCGCTTAGGCCTTTAATGTGGTGATTTCCCGTTGCTTTCCACATTTGTATACAACGAGTTAATTGACCCCAATCACTCTATACAACTTTTTAGATGTTGCTTCTCATGACATGTGATAGGAAGCCAATCTATCACCATTGTATTGTCACCCATATTCTATTTCACAATAGATATCTAATAATATTTTTGTTATAATTTAAAAAATCGTGTAATGATGGGTCAAAGATCTTTGGTTTGCGTGAATTATATTTTAGTTAGGTACCATCGTTACACAATTAGGTATATACAGTGCTAGAGTAAACATAAAATGATCGCACTAATTCAATTATTACACTATGACTGTCTCAGTAGGTTGTCTACTGACCTCATTCAATAAATTGTTATTCATAAATATTCCTATTTTAAAATTTTCAATCATCAGAACCGACCACATCCGCCGCCATTGTTTACTTTCACGTTTCCAAATTGTTTTGTTTCACAATAAATTATCTTTTTAATTCACAATTTTACATCAGGAGTTTGGGTATGTAATATTCTTATTAATATATTATTATCTTGATTGATTCTTGTGGTGATAAATGCGGTTTCTCAATGTTATCGTATTTCGTATTATTTTTAATCTAAATCCATTCTCAATAAATCTTTTTTGCTTAATATCTTAACAAAGTTTTGGCATCTCAAATTGTTCTGTTTCATGACACTCATCACCTACTAAAGTTTTGTAAGATTACGATGAATTAGCTTACCAACTTACTTCCTATTGCCATTCAACTCTTGAAGAGTTTTAGCCTCCTTGATTATTTTCTTACAATCCTGCGCCTTTCCCACCAAATCACCTTCCAATAATGTTCCCATCAGACGTAAGAGGAATAGCCACACGAGCTGAACCTCTGTTAGCCAGAAGATCCAAGTCCCAAGTTCAAGTGCTCCTAGCAGTCCGTTTCACTCAACCTAGCCAGATCAGACAGAACATTATCCATTGGGCGCTGTCTAGGCTTTCCTAGAGTTTTTTCTCCATCAGTCTTGACGCATTTAGGGTCTTGATTGCTCGGGTTTCCGGCTCGGCATACGTGTCCAATCCATGCTAGGTGACCGGCTCTCACGATGCTCATTATAAGGGGCTGATGGATCATCGTACGGATCTGCTATACCTCTTAAGTTCCCGCTGCAACATCAGGTCTGGGTTTCAGGATCATTCCTAGGATCCTGTTCTCTAACCAGTAGATTATTTGTTGTTCTTAAGAGTCGGAGGAGCGTTCCCAGGTGACAATAGGGGAATGGCCGATGGATATATATACGAGTATATATACCAGTTCTCTCGTCTAAGTCCGGTGGACCCGCTGACTAACTGCAGGTATGGTCCTCCATTTATATTGGGAGTTGTGCGTCGGACATCATCCAACCATATATTATAAAAAAACTAATGTAACGAGATCTTGTGATAAAATAGCCTAATCAATCTTTAGACGGATCACCCTAACAAGACACGATGAATTTCTTCTTCCTCGCGTGCCGTATCAGGTCCCCCTGAGGTTGGCAATCACTCCGGCGAAAGCTTCTCTATCTTGCACCACCCGGAACAGCTCCCCCACATGTCTCATCCCGGTCCAGTCTCTTATGTTGCATAGCCAAGACGATTACCTTCTACCAGGACCACGCTGCCCCTCAGTTTTTCCCATCAGTATTAATAGTACGATGAATTTAACCTCTCTAATTTCGACCCACAGCCGCCACAAGCGCTTAAAATCTATCTTCCTTCCGAAGAACATTCCGGACCACACAGATCAAACCACGTATAACAATCCATTAATCAAATCACATTTTCAAAATGTCCCCATCAGACGCAAAAAGAATAGTCACTAGAGTTGAACCTCCGTATACCAGAAGATCCAAGTCCATGGCCGAATTTGGGTTACAACAAATATACATAAATGGGCCCTATAATATTTGTAAAGATGTTACTTTAGTATTTTAATTCATATAAAATTCCTCATTATGACATTCCACTGTGTGAACACCTCAATTTTATCAAAAATCAATATCATATAAAAAATGATTATTTGTGTGTTCACAAACATATTTTTTACGTGTGCATTTTAATGAGGTGCACGTAACACAGGTACGGTAGAATTACGGCCGAACAGCTGCGAATGTGAATAATTAATACCATCTACTTATTGGCTGCATAATTACGTTATGTTTTTCTTTCGCCTCCCGGAAAACACTCTTGTGAATAGGTACGCTTGTGAAATGATAAAGTGTTAGTGCATTCGTATTCTACAGGTGGTAGTTAATGTACTACAACGTTTTCGAATCTTTTTTGTTTTGGAAACACTTCAAATCGTCTTGTTTTTTTATAATAATTTAAGTTGTTTTAAATTTCATGGTAGAAATTCATTGTAAATAAAAAATATTAATAAAACTAGTATAGTCAGAGAAATCGACGCGCGTGCATGACACGATGTATCAATGTTGAGGAATCGAGAGAAATATGTCAGGAAAGAAAAGTGTGGCAGTCCATTCTTTCTGCTTACCCCTTCGGGGAGACGGTGTGATGGTTAGTTAGTTAGTTTACCCTGAAAAAAGTTTCTAATAATAGTTAAATGAAATGTATCTTTCCATGTAAAGAAGAGAATAATTTTTTTATTCTTGGTTTAAGTATCCCTAATTGAAATATATCTTTCCATGTAAAAATTCAGATTCAAGGTTGCCCAGCGCGCCATGGAATGAGCCATGCTTGGAATACCTTGAGGGACATATTTAGAAACGAATTTATTCGACAACAAACCAAGGTGACTGAGGTGGCTCTACGAATAGGCGAGCTGAAGTGGCGGTGGGCTGGCCATATCTGTCGGAGAACCGACAGCCGATGGGGAAGACGGGTTCTGGAGTGGAGACCGCGTACAGGATTCCGTAGAGTTGGACGTCCTCCTGCCCGCTGGACCGACGATCTGAAAAGGATTGCTGGACATGGATGGATGGGAGCGGCAATGGATAGGGGGCGGGCTTTGGGAGAGGCCTACATTCAGCAGTGGATGACAGATGATGAATGATGATGTAAAGAAGAGAATAATTTATTTATTCTTGGTTTAAGTATCCCTAATATAGAGTGTTTCAAAGGAATCTGTTATTCATCCACAAGGTACTCTATAACACAGCGTTGATTACTGACACAAACGAGTGCCAAATTAAATTAACAGCTTACTAAGGTGCAAAGAGCTTTGTGATCATATTTGATCGCAGCAACAGAAGAGTGAACTTGACTTCTATGGATATTTACATTTGTGCCACTCTTCGAGCAGCGAGATCTGGTTTACCACATCAAATTAAAGGTCGAGAGTTGGGTCGAAATATCGGAAATTTTAGCTACAATTGCACGTTTTGCTTTTTATTTTTTTTTAAATGCTGTATTTTTGAGGATTCTATGTCGCACCACAAATTTTTGATTTTAAATTATTTATTTTTGAAGTTACACATTCTTGCCTAATTCTTGCTCTGAGGATGGGCGGGCTGAAATGGCGATGGGCTGGCCATATCTGTCGGAGAACCGACGGCCGATGGGGGAGACGGGTTCTGAAGTGGAGACCGCGTACACGATTCCGCAGAGTTGGACGTCCCCCTGCCCGCTGAACCTACGATCTGAAGAGTATTGCTGGACATGGATGGATGGGAGCGGCAATGGATTGGGGGCGGTTGCGTGCTTTGGGAGAGGCCTACATTCAGCAGTGACAGACGGCTGATGATGACATTCTTTCCGCCAGGTGGCAGGGCGGTGCGCTATCTTTATTGTTGAAATTCACGATCAACAATCACAAATATTCAAATTTCGTTTATACGATACTGATTCTTCAACATCAACTTATACTCGTATCTTCTGGCATATTGAACTTCACCTCTTGTGGCTTTCAAATCACGTCTGATATATTCTTCGCTAGTTTCAATCCGAGGGATTGGTTTGCAGCAAAGTATAACATTTTTGCTAGTTCTTGGGATGCCACTAAGGCCTTTTAAGTGGTAGTTTTCCGTTACTTTCCACATTTGTATATAAATATCAGGTTATTTGAATCCAATTACTGTTACAACTTTTTAGATATTAATTATCATGACATGTGATTCGTAGCTAATCTATCGCCATTTTATTGTCACGTGATGGATATATTGTTAGAAAGTTAATTTGGTGATTGGTTATGTCACTCGATGCAGGAGTTAGATCTATATACGAGGGTTGCTACTTATATTTCTGGCCTTGGCAATAAGAAGTGTTGCCAGGCGCCATCCAATGTTTCCATTGGGAACATTGACATTTTTTAGCAAAACCCCATTCATAACATTTCTTCATTTGAACGCCATTTGTTTTTTTACTGTAACTTGAACATTTCATTTCGGGCAAAAAATGGAATTTGAACATTTTCGTGCCATTATTTTTCATAAATTTCGACGTGGATTATTAGGATACGGATGCACCGATAAACGAAATTTTTAATATGGTGATAAAGAACCATCCTTCAACACTAAAAAACTGGTAGAATGAATTCAATCGTGGTCGATGTTCACTCCAGGACGAGTTTCGTCAGGGTCGTCCAAAATTGGCTATTGTGCCAGAAAATATCGATGCTGTGCGTGAACTGACAAAACAAGATTGTCATGTGATATACCGTGGATCGAGGCATTTTTGGACATTACCATGACAAAGCATCAATAAGATATTGCGTGATCATTTGGCCGTAAAAAAAAATTGGTCGCATTGGATCCCGCATAATCTGACAAACGCTTGAAAGACGGCTCGTGTCGATTGGTCCAAGAAAAAGTTGAAAAAATAAGTTAAAGGTACGTTAAAGACTGTGCATAACATCTACACAGATATCATTGATTTATGCATATGAGCTCTAAACAAAACAGCAATCGACTGGTATAGGTCTTCCAAAACGAGCCCTCTAACAAAATTTGTTCGCTGAAGAAGCACATAGAAGCAAATGGTTGCTGGTTTCTTCGGCATTACCGGTCATGTGGCGATAGTGGAGTTAGAGAAACGTAGGACTGTCACTACTGAATGATAAACGATCATTTGTCTAACAGAAGTCTTCGGAGAAATTCGGAAAATGTCGAAGAAGATGCGACTATTCTTTATAATGACAATGAGAGCCCTCACACATGGGCTCAAACAAAATCATTTTTGACCGGCCAAAACATCGAATTGATGGGTCATCCGCCGTACAGACTTAATTTGGTACCCAATGACTTCTTTTTGATCCCGCACATCAAAAACAAATAACGTGGTCAGCGGTTTTCGACACCCGAAGATGAGGTTGATGCGTTCAAAGCGCATGTTTTCGAGTACCTCAATCGGAGTGAAAAAAGTGTTTCGAGGATTGGTTCAAAGACATGATAAATTGTATTGATCTTAATGGAGAAGATTTTGAAAAAGAATAAAACCGATTTCGATCATACTTATTTGTTTTTTCATTATTTGGCCAGAAATATAAATAGCAGCCCTCGTATTCGTAGTTTTAGAGCCCCCGCTGATTGTTACAAAAAGTCACAGTAACATTTTGTCGCCGAGTCAAGTGCTATGGAGGTAAATGAGAGTGCGCTCACTGTGGCGACATGACAATACGGTAACAAAAAGTTCCAGCGGCCGGCGACATTAGCGTGACGTGACTATCACCCGGCCTGTGCATTGGTATGGGAATGCGCTCACTAGAAACTTTTTGTCACTCTGCCGGGAGGCGCCTACCGAACGGACGTGTGTTGCGAATTTTTCAGTCCATAAGATGGCGGCTTCTCTGCGAGAAGATGATATTGACAATGAGTTGTTAATAGAAAATATTGAGAAAAGGCCAGCATTGTATACAAAAAAATTAAAGGAATTTTCGGATATTCATTTAAAAAGGAAATTGTGGGAGGAAATTTCTATTCAATTATTTCCAGCAACAACTTTAACAAGTCGTCGAAACTGTTCATTGACATACGAAAATAATTAAAAAACTTAAGAGGATATTGACGTAATTCAGAATACAGGGTGTAAAATTTTCCTTTTAATAATAGTTCATTATATATGGGATGTACCCAGTAGCGTTTCTTTCGCTTAATTTTCCTTCTGCGTAATTCAAGAGCGCAAATTACTGCAACCTCTTCGAAATCCATCGCTTAAATGAACATTTTGTCACCAGTAGTGAGCGCATCCACGGTGACACAACGTGACAGTTACAAAAAGTTACTGTAACAAAAAGTCACAGTCAGCGCCTAGCCTTAGATAACATTATGTTACATGTTTGGTATAACTAAGGAATTAAAAACTCTTTGTGATTTTCAAAAAAAAAATCAAAAATCTCCGACACTTATCCACAATTAATCACTTTTTTAAACCAACAAATCAAGAAGGTATTACAACCGGTGCGCGTCGAAGTCTACAGTTGTGATCTCCTTATTTTTGACACAATGCATTTTAAGTTTAACCGTTTGGTGGTTTTTGTCAAGTGCAGTTTGCCGGTGATGCAACTCGCACAGTCGGTGCTGGGTGCAAATGCACTTCACGTAACTGAAGCGTGAAATATGAGACAAAGCAGTTGTTGTGGCTGGTAGTCCTTGGACTAGTCGTGTGGGATCCATTCCAAGCGATATAAATATATTGTTTCACACTATTATATCTAGATTTTTCTGGCGTAAACATTCTATGGGGGTCAGTCACAAGACACACCACGCAGCATCAATAATAAAAAATAACTCCAAATATTTTTATATGTTTGGATAAAGTTATATATCGATGATATAAACATACTATTGTATACACCATCAAGATTATAATCTTTGTTTAACTATTACAGATTTTAATACTATCCAGTGGCCACCCAGATTTTAGTACTAGGAAGTTATTCGACTTCTGTATATATATAATATTTACAATACATATACGATAGCAAGCACGGCAATATTATTATATATACAGGATGTCACAAAAGGATATTTATAGTTTGCGTTATTTGTAACATTATTGTATCGCAAAAAATAATTTATTTTCCTTTTTACGTGTATGCGAATATGAAATTTAATCATTTTGTTTCATTTTTTGATCTTAAAAAGATCATTTTGCGCCATCCTATATATGACAGCAACCAAAAATTACACAGAATGCCGTTAACTACAAATTTTTATAAGCTTAAGGCGTTAACCCTCTGGAATTCCATAATTATGATTCTATGTTGCTTTTTTCACTTATAATTTTATTTTTCTCGACATGTTTTGACGGTTGGAGCAAACGATAAAAAATATATTATATCCATCTCCCGATAATGAAGTATAAAATCTTCGGAATATATTGAGAAGAATATATAAAATTTGGAAAAACGTGAATTTTAATTTTGAAAATTTGGTTTGGTTCATGTGGTGCGGTGCTCCTGTAAATTTGGAGATATTTCTTGTGTTAGTGAATTGTTTGGTCAATTTAACTGTTGCCGCACTTTAAAATAGTAACTTGTGACACGTAATACGTTTGTACTGTTTTGCTGTTAAAATTATATTAATTTAATCTTTTTTATAAAGAATTTGGACAGGTGTAAAAATAAAATTTTCATTTGTTCCAATGATTAAGTGCCTTGCCTTGCTGGTTAAGTGCCTAATTACAGCTAATTTAAAAAAGGTGGATACGTGTAACATAAATTAAATAAACACAAAAGTCCGGATCGTCCATGTCAACATGTGCAACATGGAAAAAAAAACATTATGTGTTATTAAATTATGTGCTAAATAAAAAATAAAAAAACGGTGGATTCGTGAAACATAAATTAAATAGACAATATGTGCACCATCTAAAAAGAACATTTTGTGTTAAATTATTATTAATTTGTTTTATTTTATATCATTTTATTTTATATTATTTGTTTTAGATTTATTTTGTGGGTGTTGGACGATCTAAGTGTGCGCGGGAGATGCCTATTGGTGGCGATGAGGTTCGCAACCCATCACATCGCGTCTCCCGCGGGGCGAAAAGAGAAGGATGGAGTGCCGCATCAGTAAAAGTGTGACAGTCCATTCTTTCTGCCTACCCTTTCGGGGAGACGGCGTGATGGTTAGTTAGTTAGTTAGTTTTTGAATTTTAATTTATAAAAAAATCTTTTTAAATTCATTACGTATTTTTTATAACTCTTATAAATTACACTATTTGTGTGATGTGCTTGATAAAATATGTATGTAATTTATTCTTATTTAATCATGTTTACTACAAATTCAGATTTATAGACTTTGAAATTCAAAAAGTTCGTCATTATATGTAATATATAATAACCTAGCTGTACATTCTTCAATCGTTCGCCATGCTTTATATATTCAAAATGTTGCCAAACTTAATTCTTTATTTTTGTCTTGCACTCTGTCCATGAAATGCATATCAATCGTGTGTACAGTTACATCTTAAAAACCGTCGATCTCATTCTAATGACGACGACCAATATTCAGATTTATTATTAGAAATTATTATTTTATAAAGATTTATTTTTAAATGCACCGTTTTGTAGAATCAGTTACTCCAAGGGCGCACTAGAAAAAAACTAACTGAACAGTGCAGTCATTAGAAGTCTCTAAAATTTAACGTCGCTATCCTCATACTTAATGCTAACAGGGAATCTCTTACATGCCAACGGACCCGCAGCGCTGAAAGCACGATCATAAAAACTTGCTTTATTAGCTCTGACTAGAATCGCAATGTTTTTCGCATTTTTTCCTACTGATCGGAGTGAACGTTGCCTTTTCGTTGGCATGGATGTCACGCAGATATTCGAATTTTACGCCGGCGCTCTCTGGTGTCAGTCTTAAACACTATAAATCGAGTACGCTTTATATTCTGCTCAATTGATTATTTGGCAATCCAGCATACATTCCGTTACAATAATCTAAACGTGACACTACACACAAATTTTCTAGTTTCCTAGCTTCATCAATCGGTAAACATCTGATATGTTTATTACCTATAAAGCAGGACAGGAAATTTGTCGCATTGCGATTATCGAATTATTTTATCACGCCTAATATCACAGTGGTAAAAATATAGAATAATACATGTAGGGCTTCTTTTGCGAGTTTTTCTCAAGAAAAAAGAAACGACAGTAACAATTTCTTTCATAACAAGGGCACTGTGCATCATAAATTCTTGCCAAGAGGTCGTACGGTCAATAAGCAATATTATCTTGAAGTACTACGACGATTGCATAAGAATATCCGCCGTAAGAGACCAAAATTATGGGCCTACAAATCTTAGATAATGCAACGTGCTTAATTGTGAATTATTCAAAAATATTACCACAATGGTGCAACAGCCTCCGCATTCAGCTTCTTGTGGTTTATTTCTCTTTCCGAAGATCAAGAGAACACTATAAAGACATTTATATTTTTAAGAATATTAATGAGATAAAATGAAAATCACAGGACCATCTCAAAAACCGAGGTCGTTAATGAAGAATTCGTGGTAAAAATGCATTATGTCTGACACCAATAATAATACTTTGAAGGAAATAAAATCATAGTTGACCAATAATATTTATTTTTAAAAATAATACGTCGAAGTACTGAAATACGTAGAAGGTCGGGAGTAACAGATGCAGTGGCGGTACTCCCATAGAAGCCCAGAAGCCCGGCTTGCGTAAGAATTTTGAATCAAAACCTCTTCTGGCTTACAGAGGTTCAGCTCTTGTGGCTATTCCTCTTACGTCTGATGGTAACATTGTTGGGAGGTAATTTGGTGGGTTGTTGGTTTATGCGGGGGCGCGATTACTTAGATTTGGGGGTTATGATTCAAATATTTTTTACGCAAGCCGGGCTTCTGGGCTTCTATGTGAGTACCGCCACTGATACAGATGTAGTCAAAAGGGTAGATATGCTTAAATGGTCATGTGCGGGACATGTTGCCAGATTGGTAGACGATGGATGGACCACAAGGGTGATGGAGTTGAGACCCCGCGCAGATAAAAGATACAGAGGAAGACCCCCCACACGTTGGTCCGATGACATTCGAAGAATTGCTGGCGATTGGATGCAAAAGACACAAGATAGGAATACGTGGAGAAGTATGGGGGAGGCCTATGTCCAGCAACGGACGACAACGGCTGTTTAAGAAGAAAAAGATACGTCGGCCTCCTGCAACGTGGATGTCCACACTTAGAAACGACTTGAGAGCATTGGGACTAGACATCCAGATGACCCAGGATCTCCAATCTCGGAGGAGTCTTAAGAGAGCCGAACCCAAAAGAACAGGAAAAAGCTAGGCGAAGAAATAAAAATTATCCTCTACTTTTACTAAACTTATTCTTCTTCTTCTTCTCCTTATAGACCTTTGGTTTGTTACTGAAATCAGGCTAGAAGGTTGACTCCCAACTATCTCTCCATCTCTTCGGCGGTCTTCCGGGGGGACGGCAGCCGGCAGGAATCTGATGCGCCACAGCGTGTGGGATTCTGGTAGGATCCATCCTCTGCACGTGCGCATTCCAGTATATTCTGCGTTGTCTGCCTCATCTCACGACATCCTCCACCTTGCAGATCTCGCGGATGGCCGTGCTCCTCACCCTATCTCGAATAGTCCTTCCTGCTATCATCCTCAGCGTCCTCATCTCTGCCACCCGTACTTTAGCCTTTGTTCTAGTGGTATCCGCTCTGGTCTCAATGCTATATGTCAGTATAAGCCTTACGCAGGTTTTATATATTCTGACCTTACTGTCAGTTCTCATATACTAAACCTCGTATAATATAATCTGATAAAGTAAATATTGGCTATTAACCATATGAACCATGAATCAAATCTAGTAAAATTAATCATCTTCTTTGAACGTGAACTTTGAATTGGGTTACATACCTAATTGTCTTTCGTCATTATTTTTTGACAGTTTTTGGCAAGTCTCAGACGGAACGTCACAATCCACATATAGCCGTTATGGCTTCGCGATTACTATGAACCGTCTACATCTATACTTATACTTGCGTATGTTTAATAATTAAATATAGCACGCCTTAGAAATTCCTTGGAAACTTTGACGTAAAGGCGTTGCATAATTATATATTTTCACAAACATTTTCATTCATTCGGCAAACATATTATACATTGTAACTGTATTGTCTTGTGACGTGGGAGTCTTGTGATCACACCACGAGTTCTCTTAAAGCGTTTTATATTTAATGTAAATTCTCCTTTCAACCAGTTAAAATATACCAAGTTTATTGCATCGAATTATTCTTTTGAAATTCAAATCATTTTCTACTACATATAAGTATGTTTCCTCTTCATGCTTGCGTCAATCTAGAGTAACAAATCTCTACTATTGATTGTCATTCAGTTGTTATTTTCAGAGGACAATATTTAGACATTTTCTACATATACCGCCATACGAAATACGCTCGAATCTGCCTCTTTTTTCACAAGAGGATGTTAATGTTATCTTTGCCATATTCTTCGTCTAATAATATCCGTTGCCGTTATTGTTTATACATAAACTCAACAATTTGAGAATAGGGTCAAAGCACCAATGAATGACCGTTTAAGGTTCAGCTTGTACTGAAATCCACATTAAAGGCATTAATTTCATTATGTCTGTGTACAATATAAAAGAAAACAATAAAAAACACATTGACTTCTCTAAATTCTCTAACTTTTTTTATTGAAATATGAGTATTACTATTAAAATTAATATTTCTCTAAAAAATAGCACAATCACCAGTAAATGACCACTTCAGGTTATATTGATACAATACATAGATTTTGTTACATTGTCACATTATGAAACACCCTAACATATAAAAATAAGTAAATATTCAAAGAATTGCATAAGAAATAACATTAAAAAAACACTTACCACACTTTTCCTTATAACAAACTACTAACAATCTCAAAACAACAACGGGAAGACGCACTTTTACCGTTTGACAAGGCACAGTTCAAAACTGATAGTTTTGTTTCTTACCAATAGTTGTCTCTGCCTACCTCTTTTGTCATAGTTTCTTGGGATTTAAGTTTTTTGACTGGACACATAGAGCAATTCTTATTATATTTTGTTTTATTAACCAACGGTCATTTACTGGGGGGCGGTCAAATACTGGTGCTTCGACCCTAGTTCTTATTATGTAATATGTCTTCCTGTTATTTAAATTTCAAAGCTACTGTTTGTAATTCAATAAGTTTTTTTTATAAGCTTAAGATTTCATCACTATGGTATACCAATATACATTTTTTTTAGAAATGTGTAGTTGTAGTGTTAGTCAGAAAAGATAAACTACCAAACTCTTCCCTTCTTTTTGTATAATAACTCTCCACATTCCTCTACATTTTTCCAATTTTAAATATGGCTTCTTTTTGTTATCTAATGAATTTAGTCGTGCCATGTTTGGATGGATTAGAATTTTTAATGTTATTTTCTCTATCGGATCTACATATACATCGAAACAATTTTTAGACCTTTTAGATAAACTTAAGGCGTTATCACTGTGGAATTTCATAATGACGAATTTTTATTAATTAAAACACTGTTTTTCCACTTTTTTATTTTTATGATTTAAAACACTGTTTTTTCCACTTTCTACTTTCAAAAGTGGAAAAAAACAGTGTTTTAATTCATATAATTCGCAATTTTTAGACTGTTTATCTTGTATATTTCTTTGTTCGGTATTCCCTCATGCATCGTCTATCTTCACATTTAACTTCTTTTTCAGCCTTCTTTCTTCCACTGCTAGATATAGGCCTCTTCTATTTTCTTACACTCGTCCCTGTCTTGTACCTCCCGCATCCAGGTCGTTCCAGCTATTTGCAAAATATCGTTAGTTTATAGTTTAGGTGTTTAATCGCATATAACTTAATTATACGTTATCTTTTTACATACATAAGAGATTAAGAACGCTAGATCTCGTTATTAATTGTCATATTCTTTTGAGTGCACTACATATATTAGGAATGTTACCATCACCAACACTGATTTCGAGGTCATTCTACGTTTACCAATGTTAAAATAACAAGATTTTGTATAACAATATTTTTTTTTGTAATTATTAGTAAACAAATTATATATAGTACTTAATTATTATTATGTCTTCCCAACTTTTCTCATTTTATTTCCTGTTTTATGCCAATATCGTGTGTACACGGGGTTCACAACACCGATAACATCTTGGTAATTTTACTGTTTATTTACACTGGTCGGTTTATGACTTCTCAGCGGTTTATCTTCCATTGAACCTGCGAACAGATAGGATCTGCCGTGTTTGACTTGCTGTTCATTGTGTGATAAAACCCAATGGAGCCATTCTGAAGAAGAACTTATCTTAATCTTTCGAGTTTCGTTCTTCCTGTTCAGGGCTTAATACCTTAATTAGCACTTCATAATATAATACAAGTTGCTAATGTACTTGCCGAAGAAATAACATTGTAAGCGGTGTTAAACAACCAGCTTATTATTGTATACTTTTCATGTTACATTACGATAACAACCATTTATATCTTGCAAACATTTAATTTGTTTGTCAACAAGAACGATACTTGTTAATAACCTTTTTAAGTTCCCTTTCATTATTACTCACCAGATCAATATTTTAGCTATAATTATAAATACTTCATAAACTGTGATTAATATCTAAGGGGGCGTTTTGTTCCAACGCTAATTAAGAATCAACTGCCTCCTTCTAAGGCAATACTCTCAAGAACGCGCTCAAAAGAAATCATAAAAAATTCAAATCAAATAAGTTTATTTTCTCAAAAGATATTAGAAACAACAATTATAGTTTCAGGCATCTATTGAAAACAGGTAAAACATAAAAAATATATAATACCAGGAACACATGACAGATGGTTCGACATTAAGAATGCAAGATACTCTCCTAAGTCAAAAGTATTTGTCTTCTGAACTTACTTTCACGAATATGAAAGGCGTCGATCTCCGAAGAGATCATGTTCAGCAGTTTGATTGCTCTCTCCACCGGCATCACCAGAGGCAGGTTGGTTATGCATGCTGGGAAATAAAACAGGAACATAATGATGCATAGCCTCCAAGATTCTCTTTAAAAACCAATTTAATTTTTTTTTAATTATTATGAAATCATATAAGTGTTAAGCTTTCTATTAGAATGAAAATTAATATCCTCTGCCATGACAGAAAACGACATCTATCTATGCTTCCAGAAACGAATATTATTCGCACACATAGCAATGACCCGGGTATTGGTTCTAGTTATCCTACTTAAGAACTATATTTCGTCCAGTGTCGCTCCTTCGTAGCATTAGGAAGTTTATTTACTAAATGAGAGCTCAAACTGGGGACGAGATACGTGCACACATACAATAACGCCCGTGTTGCATGTAATTAATATACTTGTTTAAAACAAAAGAGTGTATAATTGGCCTGGCGCCACTTAACACGACACTTCCCTGCACACATCTGCTCAACAATAACAATCGGCTAAGTACTTCGGAAGTAAATTTCGGGCTAACATTGTCAAGTATGCGAAAACTTTTTATTGTTATTTTGTTCCATTTTCAAAAATTCGTCTCTAATGAATTCAATGACCCAATCCGCATTATCGCAGCAGTAGAATTAGACCAAAAAAGCTAGAATGGCAGTGCACAATGGTGTTCTTCTACCGACCCTTATGTATGGAAGCGAAGCATGGAACTGTCAAAAGAAGGATGAAAGAATAAATGCAGTAGAAATGAGATCTTTTAGACGAATGTGTGGATACTCTGTGTATGATAGAGTGTCGAATGAAAATATAAGAAGTGAATGCGGTGCGAATGATGGTGTCATGAACAAAATAATGAATGATTGTTAAGATGGTTTGGACATATGGAAAGAATGAATGAAGAAATAATGGTAAAAAAAATATATGTTAACGATGTAAATGGAACCAGAAAAAGAGGAAGACCGAGGAAAACGCGGCACGATTAAATAAATCAAATATTGAATGTCAGCCATGTGAGGAGTCAGAGAAATCGACGCGCGTGCATGACACGATGTATGAATGTTAAGGAAGCGAGAGAAATATGTCAGGAAAGAAAAGTGTGGCAGTCCATTCTTTCTGCCTACCCTTTCGGATAGACGGCGTGTTGGTTAGTTAGTTAGAATTAGACGGAACTCAATGTTCAATTTTTATTGTAATTAAATTCTCATTTAAATATCACCCATCATATTTATTATTTGAAATGTTACTCATCATTTGTACGCTTACAATTTTAATGGCAGACAAATTATGGGTGGACGATGGCAACGTTGACTTGGGTGGCATCCAAAACGCCGCATGTTCTTGCAGTCAACGCTGGCGAACAGGGCTCCGAGCACGTGGTCAAGGTCCACCGCGAACTAAACGTCATCATGAAAAAAATAATTTAAAGATGCTGCATTAAAGTTGTTTACATAGTTAAGACAAATTATACTCTTCCGTGCCATGAATCGCTTCCTGTTATTTTAAGTTACAATACTTTAACCCATACCTGACCTAGCAATCAATGCAACATTTTAAAATTTCCAACATTTTAATGTTGAATATCTTCTTCTTTCAGGGTCCAGGGTCTACACTGGACCCTGTAAGTGCACACTATGAACCGGTTGGAAGCATTTGATATGTGGTTGTACAGGAGAATACTTCGCATACCGTGGACAGATTTCGTCAGCAATTTGGAGGTTTGGAGGAGAGCCAATTGTAGTAGACAACTGCTAAAGGACGTTAAGGTCCATATCTATCCTAAAATTTCATATCTGGGTAACATTCTGCGGTGAGGTAAATACAGTTTGCTCCAACTCATGCGATGGGAAAAATTGAGGGGCAGCGTGGTTCCGGTAGAAGGCAAACTTCTTGGCTGTGCAACATAAGAGACTGGACCGGGATGAAACATGTGGAGGAGCTGTTACGGGTTGCACAAGATAGAGAAGCCTTCGCCGGAGTGATTGCCAACGTCAGGGAGACCTGATACGGCACGCGAAGAAGAATCTTCTTCTTTCGGAGCCGTGTCAAGTCGCCCCAACGTTGACGATCACTACAGCAAAGGCATCTCTATCCTGCGCCACTTGGAACAGGTTCTGAACTCTTGTTATTCCTGTCCACTCTTTGATGTTCTGCAGCCAGGACAGCTGCCTTCTACCAACTCCCCGACGTCCCTCCACTTTACCCATTAATATCAGTCGAAGGAGGTGGTATTTTTCTCCCCCTAGCACATGACCCAAATATGTGACCTTTCTAATTTTCACACTTGACAACAACTCTCTATTGGTTCTGGCTCTCTGCAGTACGTCTGCATTACTGACCCTATCGGTCCACGGTATACGGAGCATTCTGCGGTACACTCACATCTCGAATGCTTCCAACGTGTTGATTACATTCACTTTTAGAGTCCAGGTTTCGCTGCCATATAGTTGAACAGACCATATATAACATTTAATCATTCTTTGTCGGAATTTCAAGTAAAGATTATCGTTGCAAAAGAATGTTATCATTTTATTAAATGCAGCTCGTGCAACTTCAATTCTACATTTTATTTCAATGTCCAGGTCAAGCGTTGTTGAATATAAATTTTTAAAATTATGCAAATCAAATCGAAATACAGAATCTAGAAAAATCGCGTTTCTTGTTCTTACTAACCTATATACCATTTATTTGGGGTCAGCTCTTCTTGTATGACGTCTCCAGGACTGTGTATCCTAGGTGCGTCTTGTGGGTTTCGGTCTCATATTGTTTCTTTTGGGAATTTTCGCGTTTATGTGAAGACCAATGATGCAACATGATCATCACTGATATCGACGTCTTTCAACTAATCTTACTAACTAACTAACGATCCATTTGGCTCGCTTCCCGCCGATGGTTTTTATTAATTGCCTCCCTCCTTCGATTCTATTGAGAAACTCGTCATTCATGATATGGTCTATCCAAGAAATTCCTAATATTTTTCTGTACCTTCCATTACATCTCAAAGGCTTCCCGTCTGTTTCTATCTTTTTCGGTTAGGCGTTATTTTTCAAAGCTATACGGGTAAGGACCAATTTTTTTACAAACCCTGCTATATTTTTTGTCCGTCTTATTTCTATCTAAAAATTAACCATTTATTTGTTAGTTTAAATAGTTTTTGGCTAAAACCTGACAAACATGGGTTCTTGTTAACCTCAATAATTATTACATTAATGTATTTACTCTATTTAAAACGTTTTAGGTCGTGAAGAATTTGATTTCAATGTTTGACAAGTGACTGTAAATAAACTTTAAAATACCTATTTATTGTTTCTTGATCAATGATGTAAAACTCCATATTAAATATTAAATACGAATGGAAACGTCAGTTTTCTAGAAGTTTTATCATATTTTATGGGAATGACCGACCAAGACAGACCAAGACAGTGTGACAATCACACTGCCCTCGGCGGGAATCGAACCCGGAACCTTCGGGGTGGCAGTCAATGCACTTACCACTCGGCCACGAAGGTGATTCCTGTGTGCTACAACAATTTCCGTTGTGATACTTTCAGTTGTAATTTCCGTTGTGCAACGATGCAAAGAATTTGGTCTTTACCCATACATCAAAATGCTCCATACATATATTTTGGTTAGTTACTTACATACAGAAATAATGGATTTTCAGGGCTCGTCGTGGTCTGTCTGGCCCTGTTTCCAGGTTGTTCCGATGCTGATTTGTTTCCGCCGAGCAAGGGAAGGGTAAACCCGCGATCCCATTTGCCGTTTGGCGCCTCGGTCCATTATCCGGCGCGAGTCATCGCGGCTCACATGACCGGTACTATTTCGGACCGGCTCGTCTGACGCGCGCGATTTACCACGTCATTAGCAAGACACCCACAGCCCCACAATAATTTATCGCGAAACTAGACTTAATTGAAAATGTAATTTTAGCCTTGATTTACTTAGAGCCTTAACGACTCTTCTAAGTGATCCTCGACTTTGATTGATTTGCAATACTTCACCCCTTTACATATTATCATTATCATCAGCCGTCTGTCATCCACTGCTGAATGTAGGCATCTCCCAAAGCACGCCACCGCCCCCTATCCATTGCCGCTCCCATCCATCCAGGTCCAGCAATCCTCTTCAGATCGTCGGTTCAGTGGGCAGAGGGACGTCCAACTCTGCAGAATCCTGT
Organism: Lepidostoma basale; assembly: GCA_022606425.2. Lineage (NCBI taxonomy): Eukaryota > Metazoa > Arthropoda > Insecta > Trichoptera > Lepidostomatidae > Lepidostoma > Lepidostoma basale. Next base: position 138,335 of record JAHDVF020001587.1, read on the forward strand.
ACGCGGTCTCCACTCCAGAACCCGTCCCCGTCTACATATACATTATATTTATTCGTAAAACTGTTTTATATGCATATTTGTTTCTTTCAGATATGGAGGAAATGAATATGGGAAGAATACTTAAAAAGGTTAAAGGTTACAAACGGTATGAATGGAAAAAAAGGCGATATTGGCCAAGGAAAGCACGGCATGACCAAATTAATAAATTACTGAAAGGCGCCCGTGTTCAAAGTCAGGACAATCGACGAGCGTGCGTGTCTCGTTTAAATGTAGAAGAGCCGCGAGAGTTGTGTCAGGATAGAACAGTGTGGCCATTCTTCCTTTCTGTATACCCTTCGAAGAAACAGCATAACAAATGTCTTTTGACAAGCGAAACATGTTATTCACATAAAATATTATAACCACATAATTATTATTTTGAAAACGTCTATTTTATGAATGAAACAGACGTTCTCATTCGAATTAATCAAGTGTGCTTTAAAAATAGTACTATTTATAGCACACTACAGCGAAAGCGAAGCGGATGCTAAATTCTAACTCGGTATATCATGTTTTTTTTATTGAATCATTGCATACAGCACGCGGAACGAAAGCGGGCCGAATTCAGTTCGCCTAACGTCCGCAACAAGTTCGTACATGTTGACAGATTTTCAAAAAAACATGATATACAGATTCGTGTAACTCGTCTTTATATATTATATACACCAATAATGGTTTTAACTTATAACCACCCTGAAGATGGAGACAGTAACGATCTCCGAAATGTCGGTCCAGAAAGACACGGATTTTCCCAAGATCCCAAGAAACATATTGCTACCAACCGTGAAAATCTAGAGATTGTATCAGAGGTTCCCAAACTTTTTTGTGCCGTAGGCCCCTTGCCGATTTTTTCTATTTTGTGTAGACCCCCCAACTTTTCTAATTGATTTTTCATATTGATTACTAAAAAAAATTGGTCGCCGTCGAATTCTCTACCTACTACCGGAAGTCGCTGTCGAGCTGGAAAAAAAAGCGTCCGATTTTCCCCATTTCGATATTCGTATTGCGTTTCAATATTCGGCTTCAATTTAGTTGAACCATCTCGTGGACCCCCATTTACATCTCATGGATCCCCAATTTTTTTGCAACTGTCGTAGACCCCTTGCAAATTGTCGTGGACCCCTGGGGGACCACTTTGGGAATCACTGGATTATATGATATACAGAGTTTCGATATTCGATAAAGGTTCGCTTTCGCTTCAGTGTGCTACAGGCGTAACACTCGCTTTTAGGTACAATGCTTTACTTCAATGTTTAATTTCTTAGATATGCTGAATTTCTCCAGTGCTAAAAGTATTAATGTCTCTCCTTTCTCAAACTATATTTCAGCTATCGTGCGTTTTTTTCTGTCTGTTTCGTGTCACTGTCAGAAATGTTTACGGTTTAAAATTGGATTACTCTATAATTACATCCGAATTCAATTTTTCATTGTCAATCAAGTCAACACGAACAACATTTGCACTATAAAATTTCTTTCTATTCACAAAAGAAAACAATGTCATTTCGTTATAGCATTTCGACATGATTATTAAAAATTCTTAAGAACTTATGTTCATTGTTATCTTCAAGAATTTCACTATTTTTTTATTCATATTTAGATACATAATCGTTGGGTCTTATGTTGTCACGTGGGATGAAGGCATAATAGAATTAAGATAAATTATGATAATATGTTTCTCGTTCGTTAACAGCTGTGTGGGTGTATTGTTTATTATGGCGTTAATAGTGTATTTCATTATTTGAAAACCGAACAGAACAATTAAAATAATCAGGTGTATATTTATTCCAATGGCTAATGGGTTTATTTTTGTGGTGGTCTAGGGGATAGAACGCTTGACTCCTAATCTAGGGGACTTGGGTTCAAGCCTGGACACGACCAGATTCCTTCTTCATAATAATGAGCTATTTTCTGCTCATATTGAAGATTGTAAAAATCATTGATTTAAATCTTTGATGTTAGTCTTTTTTTTTTTTTTAATATTTACATTCATTTTCACAGCCGACCGGTTTCGTTGCTATCCGTATATGTATAAGCACATTTACTAAAGTCACGTTAACAACTGCTTTAGTGATTACTCTGACAAAAATAAAGCTGAAACCGGTCAGCAGTATTAAAACAAATGAAAAAAAATTAACCCAAAAGTGATTTAAAAATGTTTCAATTCATAAATAAAATCATTACTGTTTTTTTATATTTTATTACCACATTGTTAGTTTTCATTTTATTTTTTTTATTTTATTTTTTTTTAAAAAACGTTCTATTTTCACAACACTTTTCATAATGATATTTCGGATAGCAGATGTCCTTCCTTAGCGCAAAATTTTTAACGATGTAATGATGGAAAATCGTTGCTTATATTATATTATATTATATATTAAATAAAAGGTTTGTAGGTGGATTCAAATCTAGTGGTAGGGATTATAAGACAACGGGAACATATCAATAATTGGACTTAAAGTTAAGTTTATTTGATTGTTTTTAATATTATCATTATATTTAATGGCTTTTTATATTCTACAATTAGAAATTTATTTAATGTTATGTTTCTTTTAAATAAGGTGATTGGCGAATTCCCAAATGTAGATTATAAACTATATGAGAGATACATCGTATGTGCTCTTTTATTCCTAAATTAATAATGTTTCAAATATTTTCCATTTTAACTATTTACAATTTATTATCCATGTAGCAGTTTTTATTTACTTCTACGGTGTGTGAAGGTGAACTGAAGTTGTTTATTTTTAATGTTAATTTCAATATTTTCCACATTCAGCCGTCTGGATATGGGGGCCAATCTTCTTGTGAATGAATGGCTTCTATATGTGACCTCACATTAAAGTATCGATAAATTTTGAAAATAATCTGCTACATCTATAAATTCATACACAGCTTCGAGAAATTTGTATAGAAGACCTTAAATTGTATTGGCGTGTCTAAAGATACCATTCGAAAATGGTTTTGTTTAATTATGTTACCAGAAGTAATAAATATTAGCTGTTTGCATTACAATTTTTTATTTTTTATCCGCATACGATTTCGTATACTTTTTGTTACCTGTAATTTCGTGAAATTTATTACACATTATTTAAAGAAATCCAAAATATTTCTTCTTCTTAAAGTGCCCTGTCAGGTCCCCCCGACGTTGGCGATCACTCTGGTAAACTCTTCCCTATCCTGCGCTGTCCGGAATAGCTCCTCCACAGTTTCGATTCCTGTCCATTCCCTCACATCGCGCAGCCAAGAGATCCGCCTTCTCCCTGCCCCCTGCGGCCCTCCACTTTTCCCTTCAAAATCAATTCCCTTCTAAAATGTTTACTTAAGTTTAATATATTGTGTTTTATTTTGATAAAACATTTTTTACTTCATTATACTGGTTTATATATCGGAATTAAATTTATACATGGGTTAACCCATTTCAATGCTTGCCAAGGTCGGTAACCGATACAATGTTTTTTTATTTTCATATACTGTTTCATAATTAATCAAGGTATAATTAAAACGAATGAAAACGTCTGTTTTCTAAAAGTTTTATTATATTGTATGTGAAAAACATGTTTCGTCTGTCTAAGGCATTAACAAATGTTCACAAATAAAGAAGCTTCTAGAAAACAAATATTTATTCATATTAATTATCAAATATGAAGCTTTACATCATTGTTTTAAAGTTAAGGCATTAACACTGTGGAATTCCATAGTTATATACTTTGGGAATTAAAAAAACATTGTTTAAACCACTTTTTAATAAAATAAAAAAGATTAAAATACACGACATGTTTCGGGGGATACCTCCATCTTCAGGTGTAAAAATATAATATAACAAAATTTTGTTATATTTTTTACCTGAAGATGGAGGTATCCTCCGAAACATGTCGTGGATTTTATATTTTTTTATTAAAAAGTGGTTTAAACAATGTTTTTTTAATTCCCAAAGTATTTTACATCATTGTTCAAGAAACATAAAATACAATCAAGATGTAGTAAGAAAAGCGGAAAGATTTAAGACTTTCTTTGTCTGTTTAATGATAGAATTCTTCTTGAAAAAAATGTTATTGTCATTTTATTAGAAAAGTGTGAATTGATTATTAACTCATGATTTAATTGTATCTCAATAGAGACGAAGATACAAATTGAAACTGAATATGGTTGATCAAGGTGTTTACAGGACTTATGACCTGTCATGCAATTACAACATTCCCCATTCCACCTTTCTTTGTGACCATGAATTGATAACCCACGGTGGGTAAAATCCAATATTCGTATACAAGTATACATTCACAAAAAATAAAAATAAAAAATGATTACTAACTTTTAATATTTAATAAACCTAACGACAATTGAATAACTGAGGTATAATCTTATAATAAATGTGATTTCATGCATATTAACAAAATATTATAATCTTTAAACTGACGAAAGTGTCATGGTCTAAGGCACTCAATTATCTCGTGTTTTTTGTTATATTTGTTCCAATCTATATTACATTACAAATCACCAGAAAAAATATATAGGTTGCGTGTCATTAACCTTTGATGTCATGTCGGGTGTGTGATGAGATTGCGGTTCAGAAGTTATCTACAATTAATACATACGAAGTACCCACCTATCAGCGGCAATCTACTCATTAATTAGGTATAATAAATTAATACCCACATGTACCAATATCGCCTAGTGGTAATATGATTACGATGTGGAATTTAATTACAATTTGCTTTTAGATTTGCCATCTTGTTCGATAAACTTGGAAGAACATAATTTTGCATATCTTCATAAAATCATGTAAGCATGTTTTATGTAATATCAATTATTATAATGATCTACATATATAGTACACATGTGTGTATATTTCATGTTATCTACAAAGACCTACATGAAGTTATCTTAATTAACTAACCATTACGTCGTCTCTCCGAAGGGGTAAGCAGAAAAAATAGACCGCCACACTGTTCTGTCCTGTCATATTTTTCTCGCTTCCTAAACGTTCATACATTGTGTCATGCACGCAAGTCGATTTCTCCGACTCCTCGCATGGCCGACATTGAATATTCGATTTATTTGATCGTGCCACGTTTTCCTCGGTCTTCAACTATTTCTAGTTCCGTTTACATCGTTAATATATATTTTTTTACCATTAATTCTTTCTGCGTGTCTTAACAATCTTAATGATCCTTTCATTATTATATTCATAACACTTTCATTCGCACTGCATTCTCTTCTTATATTTTCATTCGTCACTCTATCATACACAGCTTTTCCACACATTCATCTAAGATATCTCATTTCTACCGCATTCATTCTACTTTTTCCTTCTTTTGCCAGTTCTATGCTTCACTTCCGTACATATCTTTTATTTATTTATTCATAAATCTATAATAGTGTTATAGTATTCCTATGAGTAAATTATCATGATGAGACAAAAAGATAAACTTACATACATACGAGTATAATACTATAATTATAAGGCATTCGGAAAACGGTTAAAACTCTGACTTAAAATTTAAGATATCTTACACAATTTTTATTAAATAATATTATACTCTAATAGATATATTATAACACATTTCGCAAATATTAGAACATTTGAATTTTTTTTTTAAACTGCTTAAATTTGTGTACGATTAAATTAATTTTAATCACCATATCACTTATTTTTCTTTCTTTCTTCTTCAGCTTATTCCCGTCCACTCCTAGACAAAGGCCTCTTCCATCTGCTTCCACGCCACTCTGTCTTATGCAAACTGCATCCAGTTATTCCGGCTTGTCTGTTCAGGTCATCCTTCCATCGTAGTTGCGGTCTACCTGCCCTTCTCTTTGCCGCCCACTGTCTCCATGTCAACAGTCTTCTTGTCATTTTTTTCGTCCGAGCTACTAGCTACGTGACCTGCCCATTGCAACTTTAGATTCGCTACCCGGTGGATGATGTCAGTGACCTTTGTTTTTTCTCTCACCGTATCGTTTCTGACTCTGTCTCTTTGGCTTAATCCTAACATGGCTTACATTTGCCTTACAATTAAAGAAACCATGGAAAACCTCAGCAGCTTAGGGTATAACTTCTGGTAGAATAAATAGTTATAAAAAGCTTCATTATATAAGAACAAATATGTACACTTAATATATACTGAAATTGAAAAAGCCTTTGTTTAATCCACTAATTATTAAAAACAATATTAAAAAACACGACATGTTTTTCTAAATTACAATTTTTTATGTTTTTTGTTATATTATCATAATGTATTATTATTATTTGTAATTGTTAATGCAAAAACTTTGTTTTATATCACATTTATTTTACTTTACGACAGCTGTTCCATCAACCAATGTTGACATTATCAGGTGTTACAAAAATATATATCAAATGTCAAATTTTCGTAATTTTTCGAATCTTTGTGTATTTGTTCCTAAGTCAATTTATTATTAAATATTATTTTTTATTTTTTATCAGTTATTATTTAATATTATTTATCAGTTCTTCCTGTTAAAAAAAATATTAGTACTTTTAACAAATAACCCAGGTTAATTTTTAAATTTAAATTATTGTATCGAATTTTAAATGCGTTTTTATATTAATCTTTCTTTGTTTAGTTTTTATTATATTTTGACACCTGAAGATGGAAGTATCCTCCGAAACATGTCGTGTTTTTTAATATTTTTTTAATAATTCAATTTTCTAAGTATATTAATATGGAATTCCACAGTGTTAATGCCTACGCGTTCAATAAAACACTTAATATAGTTTTAGACTATGAGAATGTAAGATTCATTATATTCATAATAGTTTTATTTACTTATTGTCCTTAATTTATTAATGATGCTGGTGACCATCTTTAAAAATGTCAGTCGCAAATACTTATTGATCCGTTACAATGAAACAAGACATAATAAATACCTTTGTTCGTTATTGATTTTTTTTTCGTGTTTTGTATTGGATTATTAACGCGCAGTGGGGTGACCTTCGCGTCCTGTGAAGCTCAGGTTTTATTGAACTTCACCCACTACTAGAGCTCTCACCCAACAATGACTCCTTTGTCACCTTGCGCCGCATATATGCTAATATTACATCGCGTGTCCCAAGTCTCTGAACGACGCTGGCGACTTTTCGCATATAAAGTTATATAACCGATCGATATTTATCACATTTGTTAACCAGAAATAAACCATTCATAAATTAAATATCCAACTTTTTTTACATAATAAAAATCATATTGTGATTTGTAAATAACTATTTTTAAGCAAAAATAACCGGTTTCAACCGTTTCCAGGCTGAATCAGAGCAATGAAACGAAATGTATCCTCTGTAGACTTATTAAGAATGGTGGAAACAAAAGGAGCGAAAAAAATGCAACATAAGTTTCGTTGTACTCGTATATACTGATTATTCTATGGATATTATTTTGTATTTAGGTAGTATGCTTACAAGAGATGGGCGAGTGGAGAGGGATATTGGAAGAACGGTTGGGGCAGGCAACAAAGTGAATGGTGCACTTCAAGTTGTCATCGCAAACAAAAATCTATCCAAAAAAGCTAGAATGGCAGTGCACAATGGTGTTCTTCTACCGACCCTTATGTATTGAAGCGAAGCATGGAACTGGCAAAAGAAGGATGAAAGTAGAATAAATGCAGTAGAAATGAGATCTCTTAGACGAATGTGTCGATACTCTGTGTATGATAGAGTGTTGAATGAAAATATAAGAAGTGAATGCGGTGCGAATGATGGTGTCATGGACAAAATAATGAAAGGATCATTATGATGGTTTGGACATATGGAAAGAATGAATAAAGAAAGAATGGTAAAAAATTATATGTTAATGATGTAAATGAAACCAGAAATAGAGGAAGACCGAGGAAAACGTGGCACGATCAAATATCAAATAAATCAAATATTGAATGTCGGCCATGTGAGGAGTCAGAGAAATCGACGCGCGTGCATGACACGATGTATGAATGTTGAGGAAGCGAGAGAAATATGTCAGGAAAGAAAAGTGTGGTAGTCTATTCTTTCTGCCTACCCCTTCGGGGAGACGGCGTGATGGTTAAATAGTTAGTAAGTTTAGAAATACGTTAATATTTTTAGCTTTATTTCAACTGAGTTACGCCATTATAACGAAAATTAATAAATATTGTAAATTAATAAAAAAAAACTGCTTCAAGAGACTTATTGCACTACATAATCAGCCTCCGAGACTCTGGAAGACCTCCTAAAGAGGGAAGGACAGCTGGGAATCGACTTCCCAGTAAAGCAACCCTCTGGAGAACAGATCACATAAGCAAGGAAGATGAATGAGAAGACTGAAAAAGGGTATTTTTTATATTATGAAGAAACTGATTGAAGAAAAGCAATATTGAAGTCGTTTTTTTTTCTTCAATAAAATGTGTATTTAGTTAAAATCTACAAATGTTTGTGTCTGCGACTAGTTTTTCAGTCTTCTCATTCTTCTTCCATGCTTATGTGATCTGTTCTCCAGAGGGTTGCTTTACTGGGAAGTCGATTCCCAGCTGTCCTTCCCTCTTTAGGAGGTCTTCCAGAGTCTCGGAGGCTGATTATGTAGTGCAATAAGTCTCTTGAAGCAGTTTTTTTATTAATTTATAATATTTATTAATTTTCGTTATAATGGCGTAACTCAGTTGAAATAAAGCTAAAAATATTAACGTATTTCTAAACTTACTAACTATTTAACCATCACGCCGTCTCCCCTGAGGGGTAGGCTGAAAGAATGAACCGCCACACTGTTCTGTCCTGACACACTTTTTCGCTTCCTTTACATTGTCATGCACGCACGTCGATTTCTTCGACTCCTCGCGAGACCGACATTTAATATTTGACTTGATCGTGCCACGTTTTCCTCGACCTTCCTCTATTTCTAGCTCCGTTCACGTCGTTTACATATACCTTCTTCACCATTCTGTCTTAATCATTCTTTCCATGTGTCCAAACCATCTTGACGACCCTTTCATTATTTTGTTCATAACACTTTCATTCGCACCGCATTCACTTCTTATAGTTGCATTTGACACTTTATCATCTACAGATTTAACACACATTCGTCTTAGAGATCCCATTTCTACTGCATTTATTCTACTTTGATTTTTCTTTTGCCAGTTTCATGCTTCAGTTCCATAAATAAGGGTCGGGAACATCTTAGCTTTTTAACATATGTCTGCCCTCTCAAATTGTTTTAATTTATAAAATAATCAGGAAGAACGGATGTTTCTTATTAAATTCAGCAATATCTTTGGTGGTTTAACTACACTGTCCAACAATGACGTTGTAACTGAGATTTTGGTTACTGTATATGTATAATAAACTAAGTTCAAATCAAAGTCGATATGCTAACAAGGTTATATTAAAATCTATTATACTTCAAAACTTGCTTTATAAACGATTATACCCATAAAAATTTTAAGTAGGTTTTTCATTAAGCAACCTTACAAGTAGCTGCTAATAGTTTTTGCTCTCTTTTTTATGATTTGAAGCTCGTAAACAGTATGGCATTCCTTATATAATAAGTTATGCCCACGTCTTTGTTGGAATAGGGATCGCCTGCAATTTAAATACTTGGAAGTAGATTTGGAAACAGGTTTTATTTCATTGTTTGACAAATGGGGAATGTATCATATAATGGCACCATTGTAACTCTGTATATTTTTATTTCACTTAAACCAATCATTGACGTCTTTAATTTATACCTGTTGTTTGATTATCAACTTCTTATTCTTAAAGTGCCCTGTCAGGTCCCCCCGACGTTGGCGATCGCTCTGGTAAACTCTTCCCTATCCTGCGCTGTCCGTAATAGCTCCTCCACAGTTCCGATTCCCGTCCATTCCCTCACATTGCGCAGCCAAGAGATCTGCCTTCTCCCTGCCCCCTTGCGGCCCTCTATTTTTCCCTTCAAAATTAGATGCAGCAGGCGATATTTTTCTCCTCGTAGAACGTGACCCAGATATGAAATCTTGCGGACTTTGATTAATGTCAGCAGCTCTCTATTTACTCCTGCACGATTCAGGACTTCTGTGTTCGTCACTCTGTCTGTCCATGAGATCCTGAACATTATTCGGTGAAGCCACATTTCAAATGCCTCTAACCGGTTCATTGTATTTACTTTTAATATCCATGTCTCACACCCATATAACAGAACAGACCACACATAACACCTTAACATCCTCTGTCTTAGTTTTAAGTTGACAATCACATGTGAAATAAATTGAAAATCAACATGTGAAATAAATTGAATTTCATTGTGAATATGAAATAAAGTTTTTAAGCGGGTTAAGTTCCTCGACCCCGCTTTTACACATCAAAATATTATATTATTGCTGTGTATAATTGAGATCGCAATAATGAGGTTTTAAATTTTAGTCTATTTGGTTCATTCAAAACGTAATCAAAGCACCATAATAAGACTAATATCCCTCGCAATATGTAATTTACCACAATCTTGCTATCTTCAGTAAGACGCAAATTACGTGAATGAAAATATGGGTCCTAGAACAAGTCAAGCTGCAAACGATTGGGCGGGAGTGGGATAGGAGGTTTCTACCCCCTTACGGGAAAATGACGCTCTCACCCGCTAATGAGGTTCTTCGTCAACTTTTATGGTGATTCGTTGTTTATTACCATGAGTTACGTCAGTACTAAACATATTTTTATATTGCCTCTTTATGCACGATGGTAAAATGTGACTTTTATGATAATACGACGACCTTTGTGGCAGAGTGGCAAGAGCTATGACTGTCACACCGAAGGTCCCGAGTTCGATTTCCGGCGATGGCAGTGTGACACACTCACACTGTCTTTATTCTGGTGTAGAATTCATGTGACCCTTCGGCAGGGCAATAATCCTTCTAAACCGCATCTCTTCGGATGTGGACATTTTCCACGATAGTGAGGCTACCCTCAGAAAGCATATATCTCTTATATAATGTATAAAATTGATATTTGCTTCTCTTGTTCTTCTTATTGTTTCTTTTTACTTAATTGGTCCTAAATGTTTTGTATTTTTTGTGTTTATGTTTATTGTTTATATTGTATTTTTATATTTTTTTAAATTTAACATTTGTATCTTCTTTGTGTTTGTTATAGTTTTTTTTGTATTCTATAGTTATAAGCGATTCGGTGATATACTGTGATGTTTATGATATTTTTTTAATAAATTGAAATTAAAAATGGCTCTAGATTAGCTTAGCTATCTGTCACATGTCATGAGAATCAATAGCTCAAAAAATGTTATGTTTTATAATTGGGTTCAAATAACCTGCTGCATACAAATGTGGAAAACAACGGGAAACTAACACGTTGAAATCTGAATAACAATTGTCTCGCTATCGCGAATACATTTTTGCACATAGCGATAGACGTATGTTCTTTCCTCTTTACACTTAAATTAACACACTAGACGTATTTGGTTATATTGGTGAGTTCCCAAGTATTCGGTGCCCAATAAGTATTTATTATGTAATTATACAACACGTTATATTTATTTTAATCAATGCGTAAATGCATAACGTGATAAAACGAATATATTAATTATTTTTATAGGGATTTCAATTAATTTTTTTAAATCATAAACATAACATTACATCACCAAATCGCTTATGACTACAGAATACAATAAAAAACAATACTATTTTAAACACAAAGAAGATACAGAACAATTGAGAAATATAAAAAAATACAATATAAACAATAAACATATACTGTTTAGTAAACATATTTTTATATTGTCTCTTTATGCACTTTATGCAAATGTGACTATTATGATAATACGCCGACCTTTGTGGCAGAGTGGCAAGAGCTATAACTGCCACACCAAAGGTCTGGCAGTCATAGCTCTTGCCACTCTTATCAGTTTACTAAGTAAGACCCAATTATTGGCTTCTATACCAGGAAAAATCATTCAATTTATTTCAAATATATATAAACATTACAGAATAAAACGTTCCGATTTGTTTATAGTTACAATTAAATTAATTAAAATAATTTAATTTAGGATTTTAAGCATATTTAAGTTATTATAATATAAGCAATGTGTATCAGCTAAACAGCACCGTCATCGGAAGATTTATAATTCAATTGTTTATTTCTGCCATTTTGCCATAAAACTATGGATGAGGATCCCAAGATTAATTATGCGTGTATATTATTTGCAGACGTGCAATATTGACAAATTGTATTGAACTTTGGATTGTTTACTTCTATTTTCAGACCAAACTAAATTCGATTTGTAATGACTAAAATAAATGGCTATTGTTGGCCAATTCAAGTACAATATAAGAATGAAGGAAATAATTAATCGTAACCGGACCGGTGTCACAGTTTATAAGCGTCGAGGAAGTGAAAAAAGTTGCGGAATAGAAATATTTGGCACAAATTCTCTTTTCCTACCCCAATGGAATCATTTCACTATGTCATGATCTCGGATAATAATAGTTAGAGACTCTTAAGATCTATTTACACTGGACAGTCATCAGCCCATACCGACACGTCACGATAAAAATAGCCTTGAATCTCACCGACACGTCATCTTAAATGCTATAATAAAATCGTCATCGGGGGTTGCCGAAGAAAGCACCTACCTACATAAAATTGACACTTAATAAAAATGATCCTACAGTATATAATTATTTTTTACCGAATACCATTTTTACTACCATTTAAATTCGCCGTGGAGAAGGTGATTTTTTCGGAATTTAAATACAATATGAACTTAATCGGCATTAATTAAAAGTAACAAGACATTTTTTCCCTTAAAAATCCATATCCTGTACATATGAATATTACATATATAAGGCTCTCTGGTACCTTTGTTATCCTGTTTCCATGACAATTGGGCTCTTCTCACTTGACAAACTGCCGACCCCTGACCTTAACCAACGTTTCGGCGTAACCACAAGACAAGGTGGCATAGAAGCCAGTGGAGGAGGTCTTTGTCCAGAAGTGGACAATAGTATACTGAAGAATAAGAAGACATTTGTTGACTGCTTAGTAAACATTTAATTATATCTTTGCGATAGTAACGGTTCCACTGCCAACGTCTTCTCCTGCTCTGATGCCCCAGAGTTTGTGGGTCCAGGGTTGGACTCTATAGCCACATTAGGACCCACAACCGTGAAGAAAAGTCTTCCTTGGATACGAGAGACAGCCGATGATGAACCTCCGTGCTGATACTCCCGAAAAGACAAGATCGATTTTTATCATTTCTTGTTTTACTTGATGTGTTTGTTTTTTCTTTGTCTCGTGCTATTGTCTTATTTTACCTGATTTGTATATTTCTTCTTTGTCCTTTGCTATTGCCTTATTTTACTTAATTTGTATATTTGTTTATCTTACATTAATGTCTTGTTTTGCCTGAGGCTTCTTTAAAGCCGTGCCACACTGTTTTAAACAAGCTCTCCACATCGGTCTCCACCGGCGGCTTAAAACTGTGTAGACACTTGTTTGAAACCAAAATTCGTTTTACCTTCAACAAACTTTGTGGACGGACGCGCATAGTATGCATGTGGATCCACCGTTTAAGCACGCATTCCACATGTGGAGAGCTTGTTTACAACAGTATGTGGACGCTACACCAACCGTGGGCCCCACAGCTTTCCACCAAGGTCACCCCTGTGGAGAGCTTGTTTCAAACAGTGTGGCACAGCCTTTACACTGAGGGGTGGTACAAGACAATTGAATTGCCAGTGTTTATGAACTTGGTGTGCACATTTAACTGAGGCATCTAATCTAATATATCTATTTTTTATTACTTATCTTTGTTTGTGTACCGACAAAAAAAAATTAAAAATAAGCGACCATTTATTAATTATTCGAACTTTGAATATTAAAACAAAAAATATGATACTCAACACTATTATATGTGTTAATTTGTATTCTATGAGTCATCCGCAAGAGTACGTGTACCATAATTAGACTAAAATTCAAAGTTCAATTAGAATGTGAACACATCACGAAGCTCTCCGATTCGTGCCTTATGATTTTCTCTGGTATTTAAGTTAATCAAACAGCAAACACGTCGCTCTATGACGTACCGCGCGTGTTCCCAATAATTAGCGCTCTCAGACGGCAGAGGAATATTATTTTATGTGTGATTTTCAAAAGAACAATCAGAGCCTTTGTATTACACAACAGTCGTGTTTTCTTCATTTCTATATTCTCTGTTCTGTTTCTAGACTTCCCACGTGATTAATTATTATATTGCAATTCTTTTGCCAAAATTTCGTAAAACAATTTATATATTTTTCCTTTCATTATAGTACTTCATTTTATATCTCAAAGCAAATTTTGTTTCAAATATAAAAAAAACATCACAAGTTGTTAAATTTTTCAAAATCTTTTTGTGAGGTTTACCGACATTCAAAGCGACATGCAAAGATGTTTTATATATATTGGAAACTTTTATAAGAAGTGAATGCAGTACGAATAAAAGCCCAATGAACAAAATTATAAAATAATTAATACAAATGAAAACGTCAATTTTCTAGAAATTTTATTATATTTTATGGAAATGACATGTTTCGCCCTTCTAAGGCATTATTATTTGTTTAATTATAGTATTTCATTCTATATCTCAAAGCTAACTTTGTTTCAAATATAAAAAAAACATCACAACACGTTAAAAATTTCAAAATCTTTTTGTGAGGTTTACCGACATTCAAAGCGACATGCAAAGATGTTATATATATATATATATATTAGAAACTTTTATAAGAAGTGAATGCAGTACGAATAAAATCCCAAATAACAAAATTATAAAATAATTAGTACGAATGAAATCTTCAATTTTCTAGAAATTTTATTATATTTTATGGGAATGACATGTTTCGCCCTTCTAACGCCCTTCTTCGCCCTTCTATTTGATGATGCCTTAGAAGGGCGAAACATGTCATTCCCATAAAATATAATCAAACTTCTAGAAAACGAACGTTTTCATTCGTTTTGATTATTAATATGGAGTTTTACATCATTGTTCAAGAAACAATAAATAAAATTATGAAATGTTAATAATTATGAATTGGACACATGGAAGTATGAATGAAACATTTAATGGTACAGTGTTGGTTCAAGTTTCTTCTTTGTGTTTTATATTATGTTTAAACCATAATATGTTGTATTAAAAGTGTCATTCATTAGTTGTAAGGAATTTTAAAAAAATATAACTAAATAAAGTAATTAAAAAAATAATTTAAAAATTAAATAAATAAATCCAATGTTATATGAATTCAAATATAGATTTTTGTCCGTAGGTCGTGACCCGGCGCCACGATCTCCGCCTGATCGTGACTTCCGCCACCATGGACTCCAGCAAGTTCTCCTCGTTCTTCGGCAACGTTCCCACCTTCACCATCCCCGGCAGGACCTTTCCCGTGGAAACTTTCTTCAGCAAGAACGTCTGCGAAGACTACGTCGATGGAGCAGTCAAGCAGGTAACCATAATCAGAAGAAAGAAATGACTTTTCTCAGTCGTATGATTTGAGTCATTAAATAGTTTTATTCCTTTTTTAAATATTGAATTAAATTTATTTTTTGCTGATATTAACTAGTCGTCACTTTGAGTACCCCTCGTGTGCCTTTGGGGTTACAGAGGTGACCACACAATATAATAATGAAGCCTTTTATCAGCGTTGTTAATTTTTTGTATACGCAAAATAAATACTCGTATTTAAACAAATCTCCGTGAATGTGGTCAGTTTTGACAGATAATAAAGTGTTTTTTTTCGAACGTTTATGTATGTAATACGTATTTTGAATAAATCTAAAATTATATAATATTTTTAAGTTCTTATTGCAGTCCAGGTTAATCTTGCGACAAAGGAATTAAATAAGTTTTTGAACTTGAATTTTCTTAATTTTTAATTTCTAAAATTTCAAGATTCTATGTCATATTTATATTATTAACTAACTAACTAACTAACTAACCATCACGCCGTCTCCCCGAAAGGGTAGGCAGAAAGAATGGACTGTCACACTTTAACCGATGCGGCACTCCATCCTTCTCTTTTCGCCCCGCGGGAGACGCGGTGTGATGGGTTGCGAACCTCATCGCCACCTATAGGCATCTCCCGAAATATTATTAACATGTAAAATTTCAGCGACATTATCTTTTTCAATGATACGATTTCGAAAAATTCGTATTTTTATCTGTCAAAACTGATCACATTCGGTGAAGGGTTTCTGTGTCCGAAACATGTTTGTATTTTAATTTTAATTTTTAATGAAGTAAGTGTTGTTAACAAAGAAACAAACATTGTTCAATGAATCCGCAACACAAAGTAATGGCGAATATAAAAGAAATGAATGGGTTTCTTTCAGGCTCTGCAGATTCATCTCCAGCCAACAGAGGGCGATATCCTCATATTCATGCCGGGGCAGGAAGACATTGAAGTGACGTGTGATGTAAGTTGCATTTTACATTTAGTTATCTCTACCTCCCGGCGGATGTTTCTGACGGTCTGAAATATATTTACAGATAGTTTTCTCGGAATTCGCTCTGAATGTAAACACACCCCATACAATAGACGAAAACGTGTTTTCCTACATTTCGCCCATATTGAATTGAAAAACCCTTTTACTATATAGTTATCTTGTGTGGATATTCTGTGTTTAATTAAGTGTTAATTATGTCGAACCACCAAGTAATTGCTTCTTATCAAAGATTTGATAATTCCCCATTTAGGGAAAATTTGAAAATCCAACTAAATATCTTACATCTGGACGAATGTGTGGATATTCTGTGTATGATCGAGTGTCGAATGAAAATATAAGAAGTGAATGCGGTGCGAATCATGGTGTCATGAACAAAATAATGAAAGGATCATTAAGATGGTTTGGACATATGGAAAGAATGAATGAAGAAAGAATGGTAAAAAAATTATATTTTAATGATGTAAATGGTACCAGAAATAGAGGAAGACCGAGGAAAACGTGGCACGATCAAATAAATCAAATATTGAATGTCGGCCATGTGAGGAGTCAGAGAAATCGACGCGCGTGCATGACACGATGTATGAATGTTGAGGAAGCGAGAGAAATATGTCAGGAAAGAAAGGTGTGGCAGTCCATTCTTTCTGCCTACCCCTTCGGGGAGACGGCGTGATGGTTAGTTAGTTAGTTAGTTTATCTTGTAAATTTGTTATTTTCACATTGTTAATATTTTTTGTTGACTGAAGACTATCGACATTGAATAAGTTTTGACGGTTTATATAGAATTGACTTATTTTTCGGCCTAATAAATGTAAGATATTTAGTTGGAATTTCAAATTTTCCCTTAATGGGGAATTATCAAATCTTTGATAAGAAGCCATTACTTGGTGGTTCGACATAATTAACACTCAATTAAACACTTTTTGTACTCGGTATACAGCCACTTTATTTGTGAGGATGAGGGCCTACCGGTTTCAAATCAAATCAAATCAAATCGGTTTATTTACTCAAAAGACATTACAAACAGCATAAATGTTTAAGGCATCTATTGAGTACAGGTAAGACATTATACACATACAACATAATACCAGGCACGCATTAGTGATGGTTCGACATTAGGAAGACAAGATACTCTCGAAAGTCAAGAGTATTTATCCCCTGAACGTACTTCCACTAACATTTAAAGTACTTTCAAATCATTTAAAAATGGCCAAACAAGATCAAAGATATCACTCCAATAAATTAAAATAAAACCGTGTTTGGTATTTAATATCGAGTTTTACATCATTGTACAAGAAATTATTGAAGCATTGTGTTTAATTTAATACGTTTGTACTTTCATATGTAAGTAAGAAACATGAAACAAACGGATCTTTTTGTCTGAAAATACATTGATTTTATACTACAGATTACTTTATTCACGAGCCAACTGGTTTCGCTCGTAACCACGCTTCATCAGGATAAATAACAATGATTAGCTTTATAATTAACAAATTCATTCATCTTCTTCTTCGATGACCCTACAGCCCATATCGAGCCTCAGGCTCCAGTATTCTTCGTCTCCAACTCCTCCTGTCCTCCGCTTCGATCCTCCAGTCTGACACACTTAACAATCTTGCTCCATCTCTCTCAACTTCATCCTCCCATCGCAGCCTTGGTCGTCGAATTGATCTTCTACCACCTGGGTGCCACTCCAGCAATCTTTTTGGGGTTCGCGATGACGGCATCCTCTGCACGTGACCGGCCCATCTCAGTCTATTCAGTCTGACCTGTGTGGAGAGATTCAACAGTAACAAATTCATTAACTTAATCAATTCTTTAACTTTCTGGTTAACGCTTTGTTTTACCACTTATCATTAATCGCATATGAAATTTAATATCGTCCGTCTCTTATCAGCCATCTGTCATTCACTGCTTAACGTAGGCCTCTCCTTAAAGGTGCCACTGCCCCCTATCCATTTCCACTCTCATCTATCCACGTCCAGCAATCCTTATAACATCGTCGGTCCAGCGGGCCAGGGGACGTTCAACTCTATGGATTCCTGTGCGCGGGATGTATTCATCGACTGAATCATTAATCGATTATATAAAGTAATCTAATGATTTTACTGAAATCTCTTCATGGAAGTTGATTTTAAGTTATAATAACAGAACAATTTATTAGCTACTTAACACTTCCACTATTTATCTTTATTTCGACAGCGACCGGTTTCACCAGGATATAAAATCGAAAACATTAAGACGGTTTGGACACACGGAAATAATCAATGAAGAAAGAATGTTAAAAAAGTATATATTAACGATGTAAATGGAACTAGAGAATCAATGGATCAAAACCTGCCTGAAAACATTAAGACGGTTTGGACACATGGAAATAATCAATGTAGAAAGTGTGGTAAAAAAAAGTATATGTGAACGATGTAAATGGAACTATAAATAAAGGAACAAAAACGTGACACGATCAAATAAATCAAATATTGAATCTCGTCCACGCGATGAGTCGGAGAAATCGACGTGCGTCCATAACACGATGTATGAATGTTTAGGAATCAAGATAAGTACGTCAAGAAGGAAATATCTGGCAGTTCATTATTTCTGCCTACCCCTTCGGAGATACGGCGTGATGGTTAATTAGTTAATTATTTAAAATCGAAAAAACTATTAATTTTCATGAAAAAATATGAAATTGTGAAAACGTTCCACTGCTTAGATACATATTAAATAATACATCTGTACGAAATAGGTAATACATGTTTCCGTTCAAATGTAAATTGACTCATTTTCTACGATTATAACGTTTTTTTTTTATCACAAACAAGTACACGTGAATTTCCTGTGTGTATAAATGCAAACGAACAATTCGCGTGTCTAAAATAATTTCCGAGTTGTCATCAAAGCCATGCTTTATCTTTATATAACAATATGTCACAGTTCAAGGTCAGATAAGTCATCTGAAAGTCGAAACTCCCATAAAAGTTTATTACCCTTTATAGAGATCCTAATTCGAACTTTCTAATAAATTTAGCAGCGAAGATTCCGTTATTTTTCCATATTTCAAAACACGAAGGTATGATTCAAACTTTCATTATTCATTTGCGATCTGATAAATATTATTATGTTTTACGTGGATGGTACGAAAATCTTGTATTGCTAATTTATTGTTGGTTTGTTAACTTTTCTCCTAAATCAATACCCTTGCGTCGGGAATAATTTCAGGATCGGTAACCTATGGCAACAATTTCTAAAAATAACTCCGCTGATCGATCGCGTTTTTTGCACAGCACACGGTACACTCCCAATTTTATATCATTTATTTTTGTATCGAGTTACACTCGGCAATATGGACAATATTATTAGGCTTACGCGTTTCCAAGGCAATACAGCAGGATGCATACAGCTTTGATAAGGAGAGATATGCGGATCGATGAATTCTTTTGTTTCAAATGACAATTTGAACAATGTGAAAACATTTTGTTGTTAACCATTTCGAAAATCGAACTTTGGTATTCTTTTATTAAATATTTTCGTTTTGTTATGGCTTAATTATAGCATTATACGACCTTCACGGGCAGAGTGGAAAATGCTGCCACACCAAAGGTCCCGGGTGCGATTCCCGGCGATTTCTGCTGGAGATGGTAGCCAGCTGCTGAATTGAATTGAAGAATTCAGACTAAATACATATTATAAATTATTTTTAAATATAACTAACTTACTAACCATCACGCCTTCTCGCCGAAGGGGTAGGCAAAAAGAATGGACTGCCACCCTTTTCTTTCCTGACATATTTCTCTCGATTCCTCAACATTCATACATCGTGTCATGCACGCGCGTTGATTTCTCTGACTCCTCACGTGGCCGACATTCAATATTTTATTTATTTGATCGTGCCACGTTTTCCTCGGTCTTCCTCTATTTCTGGTTCCATTTACATCGTTAATATATAATTTTTTACCATTCTTTCTTCATTCATTCTTTCTGTGTCCAAACCACCATCTTAATGATCCTATCATTATTTTTTTCATAACACATTCGCACCGCATTCACTTCTTATATATTCATTCGACACTCTATAATACACATAGCATCACACATTCGTCTAAGAGATCTCATTTCTACTGCATTTATTCAACTTTCATCCTTCTTTTGCCATTTCGATGCTTCGCTTCCATACATAAGGTTCGGTACAAGAACGAACACCATTGTGCACTGCCATTTTAGCTTTTTTGGATAGGTTTTCGTTTGCGATGACAACTTTAAGTGCACTTTGTAGCCCGCCTCAACCCTTTTTTCAATGTCTATCTCCACTCACCCATCTCTTGTAAACATACTACCTAAATACACGAACTCCGAACGAATCCATGGTATTCCGAATAACTTGCTCGGATGGACGATTATGTCGACCGTAAAATGGACATAGTCCACGATGAGTTTGGCGAACCGAACCATTATTTTCATAATAAATCTGCACAATTCGCAAGAGGTTCTTTCAATTGGAAATTTATTAAATATATATTATAAAGGAATTTTTTGATTTTTTATTTTTATATTTATTATGAGCATGAAAATCTTTTATTATAATTAAAGCTGGGATTTTGTCCTCTAACATTTAATGATGAGTATAAACAAGGTGAAACAGACAATCTTAATAACAAAATTCTACATTATACCAATTGATTCTATAATTTGATAATTTCGAATCAATTGAATTGGGATCATTGTTGATAAATTGAGTTATAAACATGCTGATACTCAAATAGGTTTATTTTACAACCCACATTCAATGTTCTATTCGCGGGGTATATAAATCATGTTCTCCAGATAACTGTTTATCCTTGTGGCGCTGATAACAGAGAAGAATGCTCTTCGTGCGTGCGTATTCTGAAGAATGTGTTTTTTTTGTTTATTTTCCAAATTCTCTGCTCTTATAAATCTTTGACGTCATGTTTACAGTAGAAAAATCCGTTGTTAATGGATTCGTGAGTTGCTTAAAAAAGGTTTAAAAAATAATATAAAATGAAGTCTTTTTCATACACATCAACTGTGACTTAAGTTACAACGTAAGTAAATTCCATAAAATGTATTTATATAACATTTGAAATTCAATGTATTTTAACAACACTTTTATGCACTTTAAAAGAACACCAACCTTCGTGGCAGAGTGGTAATAGCTCTGACTAACATACCGAAGGTACCGGGTTCGATTCCCGGCGATGACATTGTGATTGTCGCACTGTTTTTGGTCTGGTGTAGAATTCTCGTGACAATAAAATGGCGATAGATTAGCTACCTATCACATGTCACGAGAATCGATATATCAGCTAAAAACAAATTGTATAAACGAATTGGGTTCAAGCGACCTGTTATATACAAAAAAACATGTTTCCTACCGCAGACATCCTTCTTCAGTGTAAACATTGTAACAATAAAATCATCAAATCATTACGTATATACAAAATAACAGGGGTGAAAAATTCTTACTTATGTACAAAATGACAGGGAGTGGAGTTAAATTTAGAAGTAGGGATCATTGTTTGTTAATTAGTTATCGCAAAACAGTGCAACATAATCTATGATTGTTATTGAAGTTATGATATTTTATTTGATTTAAACATTTATTATAAACACGAAGTACGAGAACAAGTCAGTAAAGCCTCTGCCGTGTCAGGAAGTCTGAAGAATCTAATCTGGAAGAACCAGCACATGCGTATCGACAGCATGATCAGAATTTATAAAACATGCGTGTGACCTATCATGACGTACGCTGTAGAGACGCCGGCTGACACTGTGTGAACCAAGGAACTACTAAGAACATCGAAGATGAAGGTCCTAAAATCAATTACTGGAAAAACTCTCCGAGATCGTGTCCGCAACGTAGACATAAGAAGAGTCTACGAAATATAGGATATCGTTCAGTGGAGTAGATCCAGAAGAAGATACTGGGGGGACCATGTAGCCCAAATGAATAGTGACAGACTTACATATACAGCCGCTTATGAAATCCCCTCCGGACACCGCCTCCCTGGAAGAGATGGAAGGACAGCTGGACCTCATCATCCAATGTGACATGATTTCTGTGTCACAGATCGTCAGATCTATTAAAAGACGAAGAAGACTTATTATTATTATTGATCTTTAATCAAATACCAAAAGGCGGCCACATTCGAAATTGGAAAAATCAACGAACGTATAATACATGTATGTAGAGGAAGTTAGAGGGGCATGTCAGGACAGAGAAGTGTGACGGTTCATCCTCTATGCCTTCCCCTCCGGGAAAACGGCGTGATGGTTAGTTAATTTGTTTGTAATGTTTCATCCGTCATCCTGGTTGTTTCTGATCTTCCTATCTCTCTCTCTTCTTACTAGCCACGGAAAGATTTTTTTTTGCGACATGATCGTGATGTCTCCTCATCATGTGACCGTACCATCGGAGCCTTTATTCTGATAAATTTTCATTTATGAGTACAACCTTGAAACTTTCCCTCACATATTCGTAAACCTCCTTACCTTATGTTTTAATGTGACTCCTTCCGACCATCACAGCATGCGAATTTCTGTCAAATGAAGTTCCTGTTGATAATCTAGCCATAGTTGGCTTCCATGTAGTAATGCCTCTCCTGGTCATTTATATTAACCTGTCCAGTTTTATGACCGTACGGGTACGGTTGCGCCTACAAATATATTTTTTTCAAATACCAAACGATACTAGCCTCTGTGAACCATTTGTCACAAATGTTCCAAATTTTAGCAATGTAACTATAATACCGGATTTATTCACATTTTAAATATTCTGTGACGTCATCACTCTCATTTTTATTGCCAACTTTTTAATTTCAGGTTGCGATTTATGTTTAATTTAAAAATAAAAAATAAATTTCAATAATTTTATGTGAAAATAAAAAGAAGATTTGGTTCTTCTAATTTATCTTGACATAATCCCGATTGTGCTAAATAAATGAATGAGGAAAGACTGATCAAAGAGCGTTTTTTTTTTACCTCTAAATTGCTAAATATTGATTTTTTATATAAGTTCCTAAGTAGAAATGTATTGTTATTTCATATTCTATGATTTAGTATTTGATTATTTTTATTTTGTTGATTTCAAAAAGACTCACTACTGGACAGGTTATAAATAAACCTTGCTTCAAATTATGATTATCTGGTTTTCCTCGGGCTTTGCAGCTCTCCATTATCTTTTATTCTCCATATGTACATATCGTAAGATATATGATTTTAAATTGGATTCCATTTCCAAATTTAATGCCCTTGATCTTTCGTCTTTGTGGCTATCTCTTTACACTTTTACGACGTAGAAACTGCCCAAAATTAATTCTTACAGTCATGATTACATTAACTGACAAAGGCATTCTTCTTTTACTTATATAAATTAACAAACATTTTGTGTATATTTTGATATATGTTATTTTAATTTTCTTTGATTCCAAGACAAAATATCACTCTTTATCGTCTGAAAATGGCGTGAAACTTTGTATTTATTATTTAATATCGATGAAAACGGTCGTTTTTTAGATGTTTTTAAACGATGGTTCGTTTATTTTTCTGACCGATTTTTCTCTTAATTTTTTTAAGTACACATTTATAAATTGAGATTTTATTGATGGTTTATTTGATATTTAGTTGTTTACTATTGTATTTCAAATATAATAGTTGATATTTTTCGCCTTGCTGGCGTTATCGAATGATATTTGATAATGCGAAACGAAACAAACCATTCCCATAAATTATATGATAACAAAACTTTTAGAAAATAGACGTTTTCGTATGTATTATTTTTTTAATATGAAGTTTTGCATCATCGATAAAGAAACAAAAAAAAATAATGATTTAGGATATAGAATTGTTTTTAATTTAAAACATATTAAATTCAATAACTACTGAATTGAACAATAAACGCATCCTGCATTATGGTAGTGACACGTTTTGCCTTGCTAGATATGTTTTTTTTAATTGAAAATGCTTTGGCAAAGATTGTTAATGCTTTTTCTAGAAGTTTCATTATATTATATAGGAGAAACTTGATTTCACTGTGAGGTCACTATAGAATGTTTGTTTCCATATACACATTAAATGATTTCATTGCATGGCGAAACATATTACTTTCATAAAATATAATGAAACTTCTAAAGAAACAAACATTTTGATCACTATTAAATATATCGTATACTGGTATTGAATAGAATTTTGGAATATATAAATGTATCAAATGATCGTGCGACATTGTCGGTTGACTGTTTTTGGTATACGTTTTCATCAGTTCGTAATATTTTTTTTTATCGCTTATTAATTTATTATACTTTCCATAGCATCATGCATATCAGACTGTCGGCCCTATCTGCATCAGATTTAATTAAAATTAATCCTATACAGCATATAAGCTTGCACAGGTGTAAAAAATATTGATGCAATAACATTATGTTATTTGTTCATCATGCATTTTTATAAAATCAATTAAATGTATTTAGTAACCATGGCAATACTTTGCGTTTAGTTATTTAAGTTTCCTATTTCGAATATACCATTCATATACGAATTATTTTCTCTATATTTAATTAGATATTTATTGCTTGTTAATACACATACAAATGAACAAACATACAGTTAAAGACATAGAAGGTTACCCACCGCTTACCCGAAGCTGTTATAGGACGTAGCATCGCCCTTTCGTCAGCTTCGCTCGCACAATCCCTAGGCTCACCCCCATCCACACGGGACTTACATTAACTGGGGAATGCACCATTCCAGAAAAAAAGCAAGAGGCAAAAGGGTCTCCAGGCCTTCAATTTACTTCTATATCCCAATCTCACAAAACAAAGCAAAATATGTTACATGCTAACTAACTAACCATCGCCACAGTGCTCTGTCCTGGCATACCTCTCGGGCTTCCTCTACATTCATATATCGTACCATGCACGCACGTCGATTATTCCGACTTCGAATGTGACCGCCTTTCAGTAATTGATTCATTTGGTCATGCCATGTTTTCCTTGGTCGTCCTCGGTTTCTTTTTCCACTCACGCTGCTTGTGTACAACTTTTTAACCATTCTACTCTCATCCATTCGTTCCATATGTCCAAGCCATCTCAGGGATCCTTTTTTAATTTTATTCATGATACAGTCATCTGCCTTACATTTCTTTCTTATTTCATCGTTCGGTATTCTATCATACAACGTTTTCCCGCACATTCTTCTTAGTGATCTCATTTCTACGGCGTTTATCCTGCTTTCATTCTTCTTTTGCCAGCTCCAAGTTTCACTTCCATACATGAGGTTTGGCACTAGAACTCCATTGTGTACTGCCATTTCGTACTACAACATTAATAATTTATATAATACACTTGGATAACAGAGAAGCCAGTAGTTAGATGCTTTGTACTCTGATTACCTTACTTATAATTTATTTTATCATAGGGCCATTACTTTTTACACGAAGAAGAAGAGTGAAAAGTTATCTTCTTCTTTTTGTCCTGTCACACCTCCGTGGTGCATAGGGCCTCAAGGAATCTTCTCCACCCGACTCTATCGCATGCCTGATGCTTAACATCATCCCAAGTGAGGCCTGCTGCCTTAACCTCGTCCTGCAGGGTTCTTCTCCAGGTGGCTCTAGGTCTGCCTCGCTTTCTCTTTCCCCCCATAAGGGACCAGTCTAGTGCGCCCTGAGCGATGCAGGCTGGGTTCTGTCTCAGAGTGTGACCGATCCACTGCCATTTGCGCCTAGCGACTTGTTCTCTAATTGGCCTTTCGCCTGCCATGGTCCAGAGAACGGCATTTGACACTGTTCGGGGCCAATAGATTTTGAATATTGAGCGAAGGCACCTATTTATAAATAGTTATAGGTACTTAGTTATATTATTTATAAATAGTTATAGTTTATATAATGTTATACTTTCATAAAAAGCCATTTTAGAAATAAGTAAACTCTTAAATATTTTGTTTTAACAACACTTTTTTTTAAACGGTAGGTACCAAAAGTGCTCCAAGCGTGATTTTTTTTTTGTTCTCCTGACCAAGCTTCGTTTGGAGCAAGCTTTGTTAGTGCTAAAAAAGTGGTGTTAAAACAATATTGCAGTGTTTCTTTTATTTGTAATAAAGAAGGCATTTAAAATAAAAATACGTAAACTAACTAACTAACTAACTAACCATCACGCCGTCTCCCCGAAAGGGTAGGCAGAAAGAATGGACTGTCACACTTTTACTGATGCGGCACTCCATCCTTCTCTTTTCGCCCCGCGGGAGACGGGGTGTGATGGGTTGCCAACCTCATCGCCACGAATAGGCATCTCCCGCGCACACTTCGATCGTCCAACACCCACGAAATAAATCTAAAACAAATAATATAAAATACAATGATATAAAATAAAATAACAAAATAAAAAAACAAAATAAAAAGAATAACACAAAATGTTCTTTTTAGATGGTGCATGCATTTTTAGATGCTTTAATTTATGTTCCACGTATCCGCCGTTTTTTTTAATTTAGCACATAATGTAATAACATTTTTAATTTAGCACATAATGTGGCGATGAGGTTCGCAACACATCACACCGCGTCTCTCGCGGGGGCGAAAAGAGAAGGATGGAGTGCCGCATCGATTAAAGTGTAAAGTGTGGCAGTCCATTCTTTCTGCCTACCCTCTCGAGGAGACGGCGTGATGGTTAATTAGTTAGTTAGTTATGAAATAACACATGTTTTTTTCGATGTTGCACATGTTGACATGGACGATCCGGAAATACGTAAACTATTGCATTTTTATTTTTAATATCTTAAATTACACAAGAATCGCATATCTTGCGGATACCCTTATGAAGATCCTGCAAGTATGAATGAAATCTCATTCATAAATAATGTATAAAGATTGATCTTTAAATAACTTGGTTTAGCCTAAGTATAACGTATTACTTTTAAACATGTTTAATCCATAATAATAACGTGCGCATTCCTTACACTTAAATGATGAGTAAGAACTGACTTAACTCTGTATTTCCCTGCGTGTACATGTATTGGATAATGGCACGCAATCAATCATCGGTGCTTATTTATTTTAAAGTTATCATTTCCAATCTTTGAACAGCATACTTTGAGGCATTTTATGGATCAATATTTAATTCTATAACAAGTTCGTTTCTAATGTTTCTAAGATCGAAATAAACCGTTCTCACCAATAATAATAACAATATGTTAACTTTTAGCGCCCATTTTTGTGATGTTATCACCTCGATGGCGCATTTAACGTGTTTTAAACTAAAGATCTAAATATGAACGCTGCATCTGATATTCGCGATCGGTTTTGAAATTATAACAGAACAAAATATCTTCTTCTTTCGGTGCCGTGTCAGGTCCCCCCAACGTTGGCGATCACTGCAGCAAAGGCATATCTATCCTGCGCCACTTGGAACAGGTTCTAAACTCTTGTTATTCTTGTCCACTCTTTGATGTTCCGCAGCTAGGACAGCTGCCTTCTACCAACTCCCCGACGTCCCTCCACTTTACCCATTTATATCGGTCGAAGGAGCTGGTATTTTTCTCCCCTTAGCACATGACCCAAATATAAGATCTTTATAATTTTCACACTCGACAACAACTCTCTATTGGCTCTGGCTCTCTGTAGTACTCTGCGTTACTGGTCCTATCGGTCCACGGTATATGGAGCATTCTGCGGTATATCCACATCTCGAACGCTTCCAACCGGTTCATTGCATTCACTTTCTGAGCCCAAGTTTCGCAGCCATATAATAGAACAGACCATTTAATCATTCTTTAAGCACCATTTAACCAACCAACATTTAATCATTCTTTGTCGGAGTTTCAAGTTAAGATTATCGTTGCAAAAGAAAGAAATAATAAGTTTTAAATATACAAGTTATAAAATATACAATTCCTATACAAGTTTCTGGAACAATAATGTAAAACTCCTTATTAAATAATTAATACGAATAAAAGTTCTGTTTTCTAGAAGCTTTATCATAATATAAATAGGCATAAATGTCATCATAAAAAAGAGTACGAGAATATTTTCAATACAAGAGAGCGAGAGAGTAATACTTCGATTCTCTCCGGAAGTAATTTGAAATGTATTCGATGCGCATGCCAGAAAACCTTCTGGATTGTTTTGAATTTTGTTCTGTTTATTGTTGTATGACAGTTGTATAGAAAACAAAAGGAGAACAATTTGATGATCCTAATTGTGAATTTTTCAACGTGTGTGAAAATAAATATTTACATTAAAAGTTAAAACTTATGGTAGACAAACGTTACTTCCATGGGTTGCAACTATTATAGATGTAAATAATAATTAAATAAAACGATGTTTTTTAACTACTTCCACTTTTGTCTTTATTTAGACAGCGACCAGTTTCACCAGGCTCGCTGGCATCGACAGACTGGTAACACTATTGTAAACTTAGTCCTTTATATACATGCAGTTCAGGGGTGGTAAACATGATTGTATACAAAAATAATCTTCAAATATTTATGTAAAATTTTCTGAATTATATAAATATTTGAAGATTATTTTTGTACATAAATATTTGAAGTTTATTTTTGTATAGAATCATGTTTACCACCCCTGATCTGTATGTATATAAAGGACTAAGTTTACAATAGTGTTACCAGTCTGTCGATGCCAGCGAGCCTGGCGAAACCGGTCGCTGTCGAAATAAAGACAAAAGTGGAAGTTGTTAAAAAACATCGTTTTATTTAATTATTATTTATTATAAAATGAACTTCCATCAAGAGATTTCAGTAAAATCATTTGATTATATTATAGTTGTATTAATGTGAATGCCATGTTTTGCCTTACTAAGGCATTATCAAGTGTTGATGTTGATTCCCATAAAATATAATTATATTTCTAGAAAACAGATTTTTCTTTCATATTATTTATATTTTTGTGGTTGTCGTGTTTTGGGTTGAATGTTATAATTATCAGAAAGCGATATCAAAATGGGATTTTTTATACAAAGTATTTATACAAAGTAATTTGAATAATTTCTTAAATATTATTTTAAAGTTCTTGCTGGTTAAGTGCCTAATTACAGATAATTTAAAAAACGGTGGATACGTGTAACATAAATTAAATAAACACAAAAGTCCGGATCGTCCATGTCAACATGTGCAACATCGAAAAAAAACATGTGTTTACATTATGTGCTCAATTAAAAAAACGGTGGATACGTGGAACATAAAATAAATAAACAATATGTGCACCATCTAAAAATAACATTTTGGGTTAAATTATTTTTATTTTGTTATTTTATAATATTTTATATCATTGTATTTTATATTATTTGTTTTAGATTTATTTTGTGGGTGTTGGACGATCGAAGTGTGCGCGGGAGATGCCTATTGGTGGCGATGAGGTTCGCAACCCATCACACCGCGTCTCCCGCGGGGCGAAAAGAGAAGGATGAAGTGCCGCATCAGTAAAAGTGTGACAGTTCATTCTTTCTGCCTACCCTTTCGGGGAGACGGCGTGATGGTTAGTTAGTTAGTTAAAGTATTTTTTTGTTTTATGCAACTATTTTACGTGTGTTAGTGCATTCACGTTGCACACACACTTGAGCAAAAATCATAAATCGTCATTTAATTTTATCTCGTACGATTACTAAGTATAGTATATTTTGGATAAGCAATGACGGGACACGATAAATTTGGCGTCACTTTTTATCGGCGAAAAACCGTACATGTCGTTTTTCCCGCCTGCCCACAATTTAAACATTTATTGTTTCAAAGTACACCTATTATTGCCTTGGCTTAATGATTTGCACTATCCGCGAGCTGTAAATTTGTCACCAATTCAATAGTTCACTTTACTGCAGTACGTTTTCGTGCTATCATCGAACTGATTAATAATTATATTTCTGTTTATCCCCGCATTAGCGTGGACTCGTTCACACAGACAAATTTCATTTTTAAACCATGTATATTTTTCTATGATTGATTATGTTTACCCAAATTTACTCACTTTAAACCCAATTATGGATAGAAGATCGGTTCTCAGACTGAGATTGGAACAGTCAAGGAACTATTTAGAACTGCACAAGACAAGAACATGCAATCTCAAGTGATAGTCGACGTCGGATAGGGGACCCGACATGACACATGAAGATAAAGAAGATGAAACCCAATCTCGTCTAATCATAATAAACTAACTAACTAACCATCACGCCGTCTCCCCGAAGGGGTACATATGAAAGCTAAGCATAGAACTGGCAAAAATATAATAAATGCAGTAGAAAGCATCTCTTAGACGAATGTGAAAACTCTGTGTATGATAAGAGTCTCGAATGAAAATATAAAAATTGAATGCGGTGCGATTGGTGGTATTATGAACAAAATAATCAAAGGATCATTAAGATGGTTTGGACACATGGAAAGAATGAATGAAGAAAGAATGGTCAAAAGTATATGTTAACGATGTAAATGACGACCTTCGTGGCCGATTGGTAAGTGCTTTGACTGCCCTACCGCAAGTACCGGGTTCGATTCCCGGCAATGGCAGTATGATTGTCACACTGTCTTTGGTCTGGTGTAAAATTCACGTGACAATAAAATAGAGATAGATTAACTACCAATCGCATGTCACGAGAATCAATATGATAGCTATACCCTTTACGTCGATTTGTCTCGCGCTGTAATGATGTAAAGAGCGATTCAAAAAAAAATAGTAATAAATGGAACTAGAAATAGAGAAAGACCGAGGAAATCGTGGCACGATCAAATAAATCAAATATTGAATGTCAGCCACGTGAGGAATCAGATAAATCGACGTGCGTTCATGACACGATGTATGAATGTTGAGGAATCGAAAGAAATATACCAGGAAAGAAAAGTGTGGCAGTCCATTCTTTCGGTATTCTTACGGTAAGTTAGTTAGATTTTTAGTTATTTATATCAACCAGGATTCCCACTATACGTAAGATATTATATCCACTGAAATCATAATTCTTCAAAACTGTATTAGATACTAATTTACCCATAATACCCACTATACAGTGGCGGTACTCCCATAGAAGCCCAGAAGCCCGGCTTGTATAAGAAATTTTGTATCAAAAACCCCAAATCATGCCCCCGCATAAACCAACAACCCACCAATTCCAACAATGTTCCCATCAGATGTAAGAGGAACAGCCACAAGAACTGAACGTCTGTAAGCCAGAAGAGGTTTTGATTCAAAATTTCTAACGCAAGCCGGGCTTCTGGGCTTCTATGGGAGTACCGCCACTGCCACTATAAACTTACTTGATATCATTGTTCATATTTTAACCACGACAATATCTATCGTACCCTCTATAACCGTAATTCTCGAATTTACCCTCACTATAAATATTCACAATAATCATGATATATTAGGTCCTTACATATGAAATTGGCGTTTTGGCAACTGGCAACTTTGATCTCAAATATCTTCTATTTGGTTAGGAATTCCAAATTCAAATTTATACAGCTATTTGTGTTTCGAAAATTAGAATTCATTCGTTTTTTCCTCAATTGTTTTTTTTCTTTGCGTCACTCAGTTTACAAAATGGAAAACTTGAAATATCGCGTTATTTACGAGTACGAGTTCCACCGTGGCACCAGTGCTGCAGAAACGGCTCGAAGGATTAATGATGTGTATGGCGACGGTGCCGCAAAAGAAAACACAGTGCGTTTTTGGTTCCAACGTTTTCGTTCTGGAAATTTCGACCTGCAGAACAAGCCCCGTGGACGGCCGGAGACCAAAGTTGATAATGAAGAATTGAAGGCTATTGTGGAAGCGGATCCATCGCAAACCACGTCCGAGTTAGCTGCAGGCTGCGGTGTTAGTGATAAAACTGTTTTAATCCACTTGAAGCAAATTGGGAAGGTGAAAAAGCTTGAAAGGTGGGTACCTCGCGAATTGAGTGAAGCAAATCAACAAACGCGCGTTGACTGCTGCGTTGCATTACTCAACCGGCACAATAATAAAGGGATTTTGAATCGAATCATTACCTGTGATGAAAAGTGGATCCTGTATGATAATCGGAAGCGCTCATCGCAATGGCTGAACCCTGCCGAACCAGCCAAACCATGCCCCAAGCGAAAATTGACTCCAAAAAAGTTACTTGTGAGCGTTTGGTGGACTAGTGCTGGTGTCGTTCACTACAGCTTTCTTAAATCTGGCCAGACGATTACGGCAGATGTCTATTGTCAGCAACTGCAAACCATGATGGAAAAGCTAGCTGCTAAACAACCGAGGCTGGTTAATCGCTCTAGGCCACTGCTGCTTCATGATAACGCTAGACCACACACTGCACAACAGACGGCTACCAAATTAGAAGAGCTTCAATTGGAATGTCTAAGACATCCACCGTACTCTCCGGACCTTGCCCCAACAGATTACTATTTTTTTCGAAATTTGGGTAACTTCTTGCAAGGGAAAAAATTCAACTCCAATGGGGCAGTCCAAACCGACTTCAAGATTTTATTGATTCCCGTCCGAATGTTTTTTTTAGTAAAGGGATCGATGAA
Organism: Lepidostoma basale; assembly: GCA_022606425.2. NCBI lineage: Eukaryota > Metazoa > Arthropoda > Insecta > Trichoptera > Lepidostomatidae > Lepidostoma > Lepidostoma basale. Next base: position 171,288 of record JAHDVF020001587.1, read on the forward strand.
CTACCTATGAGATGGCAAAAGTGCATAGATAGCAATGGTACATACTTTGATTAAATAAATATATTATATTTTAAAAAAATCAACTTTATGTTCCTCCCATACAAAACGCCAATTTCATATGTATGGACCTAATACAACCATATTTCCCGCTATTTTTGCAGTACATACCCACTATAAACACGATACTCCCAATATATATTTGATACCCGTTATATCTTAAAGCAACCGTTGTAACTAAAAAATATTATACTTTTTCATTTAACTTTACCATCATTTGTATTCTAAATGTCAAATATTTTGACATTTGATTTGAAACTGTCGTAGCATGCTAATCGAACGCCGCTTTCATTCTCGCATTACCTTTTCGCCGATAAGTTTTCTCGTTTTATTATCCTATCTATTTCGCACTGGTTATTTACTGTTTAGAAGACAGACACGTAATTACATAAATAAATATTATGTGACTAGCAGTTTATACCTTATAGATGTACCAACGTATCTATAGAGTTGGCGAGCACGCTACGAGTACCAGCTTTCAGCGAAAATTTTATGTAATTACAGTGTTGCCCTTTTCTGAAAACTTCCCCACTTTCTGGGAATTAGTAAATTTTCTTAAATTATTTTATGCAAATAGCACGTGACTTTAGGAAAAACAGCATTTTCTGTTATTATACTCACATATAAAACCATTTGATTTATGGTCTTAAAAAAAGTTCCCAAGTAAAATCATTTATGAATATTTACTTTGTTAAACAAAAAAAATTAAATGTGGTTCCATCGCCGAATGCTTAGCATTCCCTGGACAGACATGGTTACCAATACCAAGGTCCTAAGGCGAGCTAGAGTTGACAGGGAATTGTTATCAACTATCAAGTTTTTTTTTTTTTTTTAAAAGACTAATACCAAGGATTTTAATCAATGATATTAGAATTTATTTTACAATCTTCAATGTGAGCAGAAAATAGCTCATTATTATGAAGAAGGAATCTGGTCGTGTCCAGGCTTGAACCCATGTCCCCTGGATCAGGAGCCAAGCGTTCTATCCCCTAGACCACCACCCGATTCGACTTGGATTTGGATTGTTGACTTATTGGAGTGAGACTCGGAAGTCTGATACTCCTTCCCATATCAAGGTTCGAAAGATCTCACATCTGGGTCATATACTGCGTGGGGAAAAGTACCACCTTCTCCAACTAATATTGAAGGGGAAAATTGAGGCACGCCAAAGGCCCGGAAGGAGACAAATGTCCTGGCTGCGAAACGTGAGGGAGTGGACCGGCATCCGAAGTGTGGAGGAGATGTTCCGAGCGGCGCAAAACAGGGACAGATTAGCCGAGGTGATCGCCAACGTTGGGGAGACCCGGCAGGGCACTTGGAAAAGAAGAAACAGAAAAAAATTAAACACTCAATTATTCTTCAGATAACATTGTACTTACAATATTTGTGAGTTTCATTTTTCGGTCCCGCTTTTATATCTACAACAACCTTGAAACCCACAATAATTATGAAACCCAAAGCATTCACGAATACTTATATCTACCCTGACTCCCGGTATATTTCGGAAGAATCGTATTTTGTTTGTTGACATTAGAATATTTTCACGATGAAGTTAATTTATTATATTGCTAAAAATAATTCAGGAAACTAATTATACGAAATATGGCAATACTAATATATTATTGTTATTCAATATGGCGGCGTTATTTCGAATTTTGACAGGTCTATAGAAATGTTGGACGCGCTATAAGTCTAATACATCTGCAATTACGTTCGTAGTCCCGCAAATATGTACTATTATAGCGCCATCTGTCGCTGGCGAAGCAGACTGCAAAACTAAATTGTTCCTTAATTATGTTTTTAAAAACTAACTAACTAACCATCACGCCGTCTCCCCTAAGGGGTAGGCAGAAAGAATGGACTGCCACATTTTTCTTTCCTGACATATTTCTCTCGCTTCCCCATGCACGCGCGTCGATTTCTTTGACTCCTCACATGACCGACATTCAATATTTGATTTATTTGATCGTGTCACGTTTTCCTCTATCTTCCTCTATTTCAAGTTCCATTTACATTCGTTTACTCGTTAACATATATTTTTTTACCATTCTTTCTTCATTCATTCTTTCTATGTGTCCAAACCACCTTAATGATCCTTTCATTATTTTGTTCATGACACCATCATTCGCACCGCATTCATTCTTATATTTTACATGATAAATGATGTAAAATGAAATAAGTAAATATTTCATGTAATTGTAGGTAGCCGACCAGTCATTAATACGCGTACAATACAAAGTAGCTTAATGGTTGAACTATCTGCTTGAAATATCGTCATGTCAATGAGGATAAATGATGTTCCATTACCAATCCATAGACCGTGTGTTTAGTACAGCGGACGTATAATAATTGCATTGATTACAAGCGCCCACACACTCCATGGCAGATTCGAATCGAGCGAATTGAAATCTGAAGGGCTTTTACTTTTTCTAAGTGCCAAACTGGTTTCCCACATTTTAAAACCAATATACGAACGTCAACGTTGCGACGCTGCACATAGCGGTATTAACCCTCATTGTGTGGTTGGCTTCATTTGCAGTAAAACAAAATTTGCAGAATATTAAAAACTTAATCATGAAAGAGTTAATTATGAAAGAATTCATATTAAAAACATAATCACAATGGAGTTTTGGTTTCATCACTAATGTATGGAAGCGAAGCATGGAACTGGCAGAAGAAGGATGAAAGCAGAATAAATGCGGTAGAGATGAGGTCCCTAAGACGTATGTGTGGTAGAACGATATACGACAGAATCTCAAATGCTGATATAAGAAAGGAACGTAGAGCGGAAGAAGGTATTATGAACAAAACAATAGAAAGAAAGAATGGTAAAAAATTTATATTGTATTTTAACGATATAAATGGAACCAGAAATAGAGGAAGACCGAGGAAAACGTGGCACGATCAAATAAATCAAATATTGAATGTCGGCCATGTGAGGAGTCAGAGAAATTGACGCGCGTGCATGACACGGTGTATGAATGTTGAGGAAGCGAGAGAAACATGTTAGGAAAGAAAACGAAGCTATGCTAAAATCACTCCATTCTTTTGTAAAGGAACGCGATGATCATTTATGCATCTAACAAAAAATCCGAAACCACTTCATACTCGTAACAATTAATTAAAATTTATAATGTCTGCTGCTTTTAAACGGGCAGAGATATGAAGTACTCGTAGATGTTGTAACAAGTAATGTAGAAGATTATGCCCTCTATAATCCTTACTAAGTTTGGTTTTAACGTATCCACCTGATTCCGAAATAATTGAAAAAAAACAGTTTTGCTTTTTGTATTGAAATTAGCAGTTATATCAAGAAAAGTTCAAATGTAAAAGTGATTTGGAATCACACAAAGGACCTTATTTAAAAAAATTAGGGCAAAATTCGGAGTTCGACCCCTAATTCCCTGTTTTTGCCAAATGGATCCAGTGTGCGGCGTGTGGTTAGTTAGTAAGTTAGTGAGTGGATTCTCAGTATTTCATCATACGTATTTTTATATCACTTTCTTATTCAATGGACCTCGAAAGCTATATTTTCATTCATTTAATCCAAGAAAATGTAAACAGGAAAACCTTCGCTGCTTATTTCCTTCACTCAATTTTAAACATGTTTTCCGATCTAACAAAAAAAGCGTCTCCTCGCATTTATGTGACAGACACATTCGACGATTCTGAATTTAAAAAAAAGTCGTTGAATAAATATTCAAATTTATTATCAGCAGCTGCTTGAGCATTCAAATATTTGATTTTACTGTCGCGACCGAGCGCCGGTCTGCGGAATAAAAGGACAAAAATAATTACATCATTATCTTAATTTTAGTTTCAGGGCTACCTCGTGAGTTCTGATCGTAATTCTAGAGAAGAATGGTTAATATATAATATACAAGCACTGTAAGTAGAAATAAAAGCCGTGGAAGACCAAAATAATCAAATTCAATAAGGCGGTCACATTCGAGGTCGGAAAAATCGGCGAACGTGCATGTTACGATGTATGAATGTAGAGGAATCTCGAGAGGTATACCAGGACAGAGAAGAATGGGGGTACATCCTCTTTGCCTACCCCTCCGGAGAAACGACGTGATGGTTTGTTAATTAGTTAGTAAAAATCACATTTTTATTGGATTCTCAGGTTATTGTTTTTTTTTATTTATTTTTTTTTATGTACGCAACAGGTCGTTTGGACCCAATTACAGTATACAATTTTTATATTTTAGCTATTATATTGATTCTCGTGACATGTGATAGGTAGCCAATCTGTCGCCATTTTATTGTCACGTGAATTCTACACCAGACCAAAGACAGTGTGACAATCACACTGCCATCGCCGGGAATCGAACCCAGGACCTTCGGCATGGAAGTCAGAGCTCGTAACCACTCTGCCACGTTTTGTTCTTACTTTGAGGTGTGCTATGTTTAGGAATAATTACAAGTTTTGATTCCAACAGCAGTGTATCGCGCACGTGCACGCAGTGAATAAAAACATGTCCAGTTTAGGAAACATTTTAAGTTGAAGAAAATTCAACATTCGGGGTATCTCCGGGAAAATAATTGGGAATCTCTGCTCTAGATAATTCATATAACTAATATTTTTGTGAATGTATACTTATACTTGTATACGAATCCTGGATTTTCACCCATGGTGGGTGGTTAATTCAAATTTAATTGTATCTCAATAGAGACGAAGACGCAAACTGGAAACTGAATATGGATGATCAAGGGGTTTACAGGACGGGTCATAAGTCCTGTAAACACCTTGATCATCCATATTCAGTTTCCAGTTTGCGTCTTCGTCTCTATTGAGATAAAATTAAACATATAACTAATGTTCGGCGTACTTACAAATCTCTAATCCGTATAAAATACTGTCTATTCGATATTAATTAATATTCTTATTTGTTTAGTTATAATATTTCGTTTTATTATAAATATTCATACAAATACTAATGAGGTTACCAAGTTCGTTCAAACATACGTTTCACTCTTCGTGAAAAGAGAAATGTGAAAAACGTGATATGTCCGCAAATATTCTAATAAATTGAAAGTTTATTTGTACACAATTAAGACAAATCTTATAGGTATGCTAAGCAACCAATCATTGGAGAGAAGGAGGAATATTCACTTGGGAGTTTACTTCTTTCAGCTGATTGGCGGCCGTATACAGAGCTCGGATGTCCTTAGTGATGTAGGTCTATTTGTCCCTGATAATTACCTTCGTCAAAGACAGCACAGATTGTTTTATTCGCCGCGCTGCATAACCAACCTGCCAATGATTATGCCTGTGGGTAGGGCAATCTTATTGCTTAATCGGGTCGCCTCGGAGGTCGACATATTTCGTAAAAGTGTGAGTTGCCTCAGGGATGCAATATCAATGTTATGATTCTTTCTAATTCTTAAGCTTAATTTTTTATGTATATTTTTTTATGCTTCTCTTATAAATTCTTATAATGTGATTGCAAATCTGGAATTATATGTCTGTAATGTTTGTGATTTTTATTAAAATAAATTAAATCTTAATTTATGTATGACTGCATGTTGAAAAAAAATACTGTTGTTTAATTTCTTGTTCAAAAGTGATATTGTATAAGGTGTCCCGAAAGAAAGTTTATATTTATTGAATCGATTTAAAAAAAGTAAGCCATTTATCGAAAAATTGTTTATTAATTAGATTACACAATTTGGGAATTTATTTCTTAAAAATAATATCGTCCAAATGTAAACCCCCGCGTTCGCGGCACTCATTTAGTCGAACAGTAACATTTCTTATGACGGCTCGACAGATGGACACCGTGATGGCTGCCATTTCGTGACGAATATTTTCTTTCAAATGCACCAGGGAAGTCGGTTTATTGGCGTAAAGTTTAGATTTAAGATAACCCCACAGGAAAAAGTCCATAGGGGTTTTATCAGGACTGCGTGGAGGCCAATTTATGTCACCTCTCCTGGAGATCAATTTGCCAGGGAAAATTTCACGAACTTGTGGCAAAGACGTATTGGACGTGCGTTACATTGCTCCGCCCTGCTGAAACCATATTCTTTGTTTATAGCCAGGAGAGTTTTGCAATTCAGGCACTTAGAAGTCGTCTAACATCTCCACATAACGCTCTGAATTCAAACATAAACTTTCTTTTGAGACACCTTATAGTATTGAAATATATAGAAAATTCAACATCGAAATATTTCTTCTATATACGCCATACTTTGTATTGTTATGATGGCTTATTTTTCTTTTTCTTTTTTATATACTTTGTATACACAACACTTTTATTAAAAAAATAAAATTACATGGACATGTTTCGGACAAACAGTCCTTCTTCAGTAAAGATACATTTTTTAAATATAAAATTGTTTACATGATCTGACAGATGTTATAAAGATATATTTCATCAAATATCGTTTGAAAACGTTCATAAACGCAGTTATGTACTAGGTATATGTTATTTATTATATGTAATTATTTTGTTAGAATGTCAGGTTGGTGTAATATTACAAAAATACCGCCATGGTGTAGGTCCGGGAGCCGAAGCGCAGCGCGGCCATCTTGGTTTACTTCAGCAATGAACTTGTATCGTCCATTCCGCGCTTAAAATAGTTGAATCGAAGTTTTCCCGCGTATTTTAAATTTGACAGAACCCGGTATCTAAATTCAAATAACTCTTCTATCTACGATCTTGTTTTTCGGCAGTATCAGCCCGAAGGCTATTGCTCCCCTACTTGTTGGAAGTGACTTTGTTGGGAATGAGGATATTTTATGTAGGATTGGGTAATGAGGGAAGGATTATGAAGACATTAAATAGTTATAGTACATTATTTATCTTTTTTTTTTCACTCTAATGTGGATCTGGGGGGGCGATGGTTGGGAGGGGTTCTGGTGGGAAAGAGAGAAGTGACTGTGAGGTATGGCCCGTGGTGTATCTCTGAAGGAGAATGTGTTTTGGGCGCTTGCGACGGTAGTGAATGTCGGGGATGTAGTTAGAAGTTTCTTGTTTGGGTGTGTGGCGACCCCCTGAAAGAAACGCTCGGCCAGTGTGTGGATGTGTTTGCCTAGAGTGGGGAGACCCGCCTCTAGGTGAAGTTGTGTAATCCTGGTCCAAAAGGGAGCACCCAGCGCAAGCCAGATGACTTTTTTTTGCAGGATTTGAAGTTTACGTGTGTGACTCTGAGCTGCGTGACCCCAGATGGGGGCTGCATAGGTGATTATGGGTCTAATTATAGATTTATAAATCAGGAGTTTATTTTCGGTGTTTAGAGAGCTGTTTTTTTCCTAACATGGGAAGGAGAGCACCAATGGCTCGTGATGCGGACATGACTTTATCTGAGATATGTGCTTCCCAAGTTAGCTTGGAGTCCAATGTGACTCCAAGGTATGTAGTTGTGTTAGTCCAAGGGACTGATTGGCCAAACATTTGTTTATCAGGGGGGCTGATGCGGGGTGCATGTATTTTTGTGAATTGTGTGATTGCGCTTTTGCTTGGATTGATGGTGATTCTCTTATCATATAAATGTTTTAACTTTTAAGTCATATATATTTTAAAACTTGTATCGTTTGATGGCCGTTCACAATAGAGTCTAGTTTAAACCCTTGTGTATGGAAGCACATAACTGCCAGAAAAAGGATGAGAGCAGAGTAACATAAATGCGATAGATATGAGATCCCTAAGATGTCGATATGCGAGTCTTTCAGTCGACAAAAATAAACTCACATATTTTGAAATTCGCAATGTTAGTGCTTTATTATTAACAAATATTATTTATATAAATGTCATTTTAATAAATATTCAATTTATACTTAATACTTTAATTCTGTATGATATGTATACAATGGGGTTATTCAGGTATTCCGATAGATATTTTTGTTTTTACTTCCCCGCCCCCTTTTTTTAAAACAGATAATCAAAATCCAAATACCGATATTTCCAGTGATTCAACTGAAATTTAAAATAATCAATTTCGCAATAGGATGTCTGGCCATGGATCGTTTTTGAGAAATAATAAAATTTGCCTGAATGTTTTGATAACGAATATTAAAGATTGAATAATTTAAATTTTGGGAATTTCATTAATCACTTATTTAATCTTTACGTGCGTTAACGATACAATCAGTTCACAATGCCCGCATTTATTTATGCGTTATCTTCCATCTTATTGAACTAAAAAAATATATAATCAGAATAATCTTACCCATCTCTTATTTATCTAACTAACTAACTAACCATCACGCCATCTCCCCGAAGGGGTAGGCAGAAATAATGGACTGCCACACTTTTCTTTCCTGATATATTTCTCTCGCTTCCTCACATGGCCGACATTCAATATTTGATTTATTTGATCGTGTCACGTTTTCCTCGGTATTCCTCTATTTTAGTTCCATTTACATCGTTAACATATATATTTTTTACCATTCTTTCTTCATTCATTCTTTCCATATGTCCAAACCCTCTCATTATTTTATTCATAACACCATCATTCGCACCGCATTCATTTCTTATATTTTCATTCGATACTCTATCATACACAGAGTATCCACACATTCGTCTAAGAGATCTCATTTCTACTGCATTTATTCTACTTTCATCCTTCTTTTGCCAGTTCCATGCTTCGCTTCCATACATAAGGGTCGGTAGAAGAACACCATTGTGCACTGCCATTCTAGCTAGTATTTATATATTTCTTAAAATATATTGTTAACCAATAATATATGCTGTACTCTTGACATTAATGTTAAAATTTAAACACTGTTTTCTCCCTTATATGAGTTTATTTATCTTGTCATGTTTGTGAGTTACCTACTGTTTCTTCGTGACCGGTAGAACAGTATTGATTAATGAATTGTTTCGTGATCAATGATGTAAAACTCCATATAATACAGGGTTATTGGATATTGAACCTATTCCTTCTAGGAGGGGGTTGTAGGGGAGGTTATTTCCGATGAATTATGTCGTGTAAGGCATTTTGCAAAAGTCAACCATTTTTGAGATAAAACGAATTAAAGTTTTTTTTCATTTATCTAGGTCAAGTGTTTTGAAAAATAATTTAAAAAAGAACTTCTTTGGCATATAGATAGGAATGACATCTCCAGGCGGCTTCTAACAATGCGCTAATGGCGGTAGCCTTTCACATTATGTTTAAAAGATGTTCTGCTTAATGCTTAATAAACATAAATCTCCAAAGATGGCGTTAGTATGTGGATTATATAGAGTAATCTTAAAAAGATTAACATATGTAATCAAAATCTTCATAGATGGCACATTGAAATAGACATGTGAAATCTGATATAGGAATTTAACATATATACAACTTCCAAAAATTTGTCATACATGGTCATAAACAAAGGTGGAATGGGGAATGTTGTAATTACATAAAGCGTGCGCTTAACCCAACCAATGACAGGTCATAAGTCCTGTAAACACCTTGATCAACCATATTCAGTTTCCAATGTGCATCTTCGTATCTATTGAGATACAAACAAATCATAAAAAAGAACTGTTGGTCATAATCAAACTTTATTTTTTCTTAATTAGTGAACATAACAGGCATTCATTATCAATACAAAAAGTAAAACTGTCTATCCACATTAGGAAATCCCAGACGGAAACATCAAACCTTTTATTTGACAATTTCAAAAACAACGCCGATTTAAAAAAAAATCACAAATATTTTTTTCAGACAGATTATTTTAAAAACATGTATATTAATTAGCTTTCAAACGAGATATCTAAACTAAACATCGGTTATAAGATTACAGAAAAATCAACATTACTCTGGAAGTAAGTAGAAATCGTCTAATTACATAAAACAACAAAACATTGAATTAAGTAACTAAATATTACTTAAATTATAAATAAGAACAAATACACATAAAAGCACATTCTTTTTCATAATTCGCTTTTCAGCACTTTACTTGTTAAAATTGTCTTATTATACAATAATTTGATTTACCCCACTGATAATTCGCTCGAGTCACGATTCAAAATCTCTTGTGTATAAAAAATATATAAATTGTTTGAACAAACAAACCATCACGCCGTTTCCCCGCAGGGGTAGGCAGAGAGAATGGACCGCCACACTACTCTATCCTGGCAAACCTCTCTAGCTTCCTCCACATTCATACAACGAGTCATACACGCACGTCGATTCCTCCGACTTCTAACATGACCAACCTTTAAAATTTGATTAATTTGGTCATGCCATGTTTTCCTCGGTCTGCCTCGACTTCGTACCCCATTTACATCATTAACGTATACTTTCTTAACCATTCTTTCTCCATCCATGCGTTCCATATGTCCGAACCAGCGCAGCGATCCTTTCATAATTTTGTTCATAATACCTTCTTCCGCTCTACATTCCTTTCTTATATCAGCATTTGAGATTCTGTCGTATATCGTTCTACCACACATACGTCTTAGGGACCTCATATCTACCGCATTTATTCTACTCTCATCCTTCTTCTGCCAGTTCCATGCTTCGCTTCCATACATAAGGGTTGGGACCAGAACTCCATTGTGAAAGGCAGTTTTCGCTTTCATTGATAAATTCTTGTTTCCAATAACTATTTTTAAAGCTCCATTCACTTTGTTACCCGCACCAACCCTTCTTTCGACGTCACTATCCGTTTGAATATTCTTAAAATTAGTATAAATAATTACCTAACTAACCATCCCCGAAGGGGTACGCAGAAAAAAAGAACGACTACACTATTATTTCCTGACCTACTTCTCTTGCTTTCTCAAAATGTACCTATGAGTCGTGTCAGAACAAAATTCAAAATAATCCAGAAACTTTCTTGGGCATGTGCATTCATGTACATTTCGAATTACATTCAGAGAGAATCGAAGTATTCCTCTCTCGCTCTCCTGTATTTAAAATATTCTCTTACTCTTTCTTGGTTGTAAATTCCAAATTGAAAAACGATTTTGTTTTTTTTTTTCTAGAAAAAATATTGAAGAATATCTTGGATCTTGGATATTGTCTTTTCGGGAGTACCAGCCCGAAGGCTATTGCTCCCCCACATGTTGGAAATTTCTTTCTTGGAGATGAAGTTGGATATTGTTGGATGGTGAGGGCAGGGATACTTGGAGGTTGTAGTGGGTTGTGTCCGACATTTGGACCTGAGTACCCGGATAGGGAGGAGTGTGGAGGGATTGGAGATGACCTTGGAAAGGGGCCGAGGTCTTGGGTGGAGACCGAGGGACGGTGACAGGGAGTGGCCTTGGGTGGGGGCCGGTTGGATTTGGATATGGAACCAAGTGGGACAAGAGTGGCCTTGGGTGGGGACCAATATGGCAATGGGGTTGAGATACAGGATGGTGGAAAGGAATGGTTTAGGCATGAAGCATTGGAGTAAACAGCAGGTCGGCGGCGGGGCAGGCGGAGGCGGCAGGATAGGGAGAGGTTGCGGTGCAGGAGGAGGCGGCATCGAAGGTGGCAGGAGAAGCAAGGGATGGACGCGTTCGAGGAATGCCAGCAAACTTGGAAATGGCAGCGGGTCAGGAAGATGGTAGCAACGGCAAAATGGAGAATGAGCGATTACGATGGTCAGGAACTGTGGCGGCGGCACCGGAGGTAAAAGCCTATTCAACCAGAGGTTGTCATTTTAATTGGCTGGCTGATGGGAGGGCAGGCAGAGCGATGTAAAGTTTGAGTATGAGAGTGTGCACCAATAAAAAACAATAAATCACTCATGATGATACATATACTTGTATATGGAACTATTTTTAATCTTAAAGGATTGCCAAATTGCAGAAATAATTTTTTTTTGTGAGAAGCTTCAAATGACAGCCGCCCATGGGCGCCATTTTGAAACAACTGTTATTGAAGAATAACAATATACCATTATATTTCTTTTTATACTGTTCAGATCTAGTTTTAAGGTAACCGAAATAACTGCTTTAAACCGCTTCATTCTCGTTACTTCAGTCGTGAATAACGAATTTGTTCCGCCTTTTAACATGCTTTTCGTATTTCCAATCGTGTTGTTTGCAGAAAACGTTTTTCCCGGAGACTTCTGTACTTTGGCTAGTAGCAAGAGTATTTGGTTTGTGACGTATTTCAGCATACAAAATCAAATATATTTTTTATTACTTTATGTTATAACTGTGTTTATATTACTTTTTATCGTACTGATCCAATAAGTTTTCCGTATTTCTTGCTATTGTCATTGACTCAGCACTGGCCCCAATCTATTTTATACTATGTTACGTAACATCGGGCTAGACTAGATGGACTAATTTTTTCATTATAATCTCAAATATATTTCATTACGTCTTATTAATATCGAAATATGTCAGTAATTGGGTTATTATATACTGCTGTATATTAAAAAAAATGTGCAAATCAACGGGAAACTACCACATCAAATGACGAAATAAGTTGTTTAAAAAACTTAACTGCAAACCAATCCCTATAATTGATACTTGAGAAGATGTATAAATACACCTAATCAATTTAATTTTATAAAAAAAAATCATAAAGTATTTCTTGATTTATTGGGGCAGGCAAAGAGAAAGGTGCACAATTGTTATTATCGCAAACGCTTATCCGGAAAAGCTAAGATGACAATGCACAATGGTGTTCTTGTGCCAACCCTTTTGTATGAAAGTGAAGCATTGAACTGGCAAAAGAAGGATGAAAGTAGAATAAATGCAGTAGAAATGAGATCTCTTAGATAAATGTGTGGTAAATCTATATAAATGATTGGGTGTCAAATGCAAACATAAGAAGTGAATGATTTATCATTAAGATGGTTTGGGCACATGGAAAGAATAAATTAAGAAAGAATGGTAAAAAAAAAAAATATGTGTTTACGACGTAAACAGAACTTAAAATAGAGGAAGACCGAGGAATACGTGATACAATCAAATAAATCAGGTATTAAATGATGGACACGCAAGGTGTCGGAGAAATAAAAATGCGTGCATGAGACGATGTATGAATGTTGAGGAATCGAGATAAGTGTGTCGGGAATGAACAGTGTGGCGCTCCATTCTTTCTGCCTACCCCTTCAGAGAAACGGCATGATGGTTAGTTAGTTAGTTGTTTCTCGAGTGTATGTATGTATTCTATATTTTATTTTCTTGCTCATGTTGAGGTATACATATCGTCTTCATTAGGTCAACAACCCATTTCATTAGCTTCCACGTCGCTCTTTTCTGTGATATCTGAATCCAGTTTCTTCCAGCATGTCGGTGATTATCATCCCCCGTCTTGTTTGTGGTCTACCGTCACTTATTTTGTGTTGTCTTGGTTTCCACTGAAGTAGCGGCTTTGTTAATTTCGTTTTGATCTCTCCCTATATGGCCTGCCCATTGCCATTTCATACAAGACACTTTCTCTATCACATTGGTCACTTTAGTTCTGGAATGAGTTTAGAGTTTCGCAATCTATCCTTCGATTGACCTTTAGCAGTCGGTTGACACTGTTAATCGTAAAAGTAGGTGTAAAGGCAATATGTTTTCATGGGAAGAACCTCTGAGCCATAAACTTTTCGTTTAAGGTTCATTTTCATAATATAAAGCTCATTTTCAACATCATAGATACTTAAATCCAAATCATTTGAATCCATAGAATTATATTTCAAAAAACAACAATAATCATTGATTGTTTCTTGAACAATTATGTAAAACTCCATGTTAAATAATTAATAGGAATGAAAACGTCTGTCTTCTTGGAGTTTTATTATATTTTAGATGGAATAACATGTTTCACCCTTTTAAGGCATTGTCAAATGACTTTTGATAGTTGTTATTATATTTATTGGTTTTATTTTATTTTATTATTTAACATGTTTCACCCTATTTTAATTGTATCTCAATAGAGACGAAGACGCAAACTGGAAACTGAACATGGATGATCAAGGTGTTTACAGGATTTATGACCTGTCATTGGTTGGGTTAAGCGCACGCTTCATGTAATTACAACATTCCCCATTCCACATTTGTTATTGTGATCATGCATGACAAATTTTTGGAAGATGTATATATACTTCAAAATCCATATCTATCTTCACGTGTCAGTTTCAGTCAGCCATCTATGTAGATTTGGTTGCACTTGTGAATTTTTCAAGATTAACCTATACAACCGACCCACTAACGCCATCTATGGAGAAAGATTTTCGGCATTTAGCAAACTACCTTATTAACACAATGCGAAGGCTGTCGCCTAACATATTGTTAGAAGCCGCTAGGAGTATTATTCCATTCTATATGCCAAAAAATTTTGACCAGAATATTTGAAGAACAAATATTTGTGAATGTATACTTATACCTGTATACGAAATCCTGGATTTACACTAAAGGGTGGTTAATTCCAATTTTAATTGTATCTCAATAGAGACGAAGACGCAAACTGGAAACTGAACATGGATGATCAAGTGTGGATGTGTGAAACATGGATGATCAAATGTTTCACCCTTCTAAGGCATTGTTAAATGACATTTGATAATGCCTTAGAAGGGCGAAACATGTCATTCCATCTAAAATATAATAAAACTCCTAGAAGACAGCTGTTTTCATTCAAATTAATTATTACAATAATGTCCATTTGCAAAAATAAATAATTAGATTTTGAATTATGAATTTTGTTTTCTTTATTTTAGGTTCTCAGTGAAAGGCTGACAGAGATTGACAATGCACCGCCACTATCTATTCTGCCAATCTACTCTCAGTTGCCATCAGATCTTCAGGCGAAGATCTTTCAGAAATCGCCCGATGGTATCCGCAAATGTGTTGTGGCGACAAACATTGCAGGTAGGCTCCTGTTGATGCAATGATTAATTACATTATTACCCTCTCAACAAGACATCTGCACTTTCGATCTCATTTCGCTTTCATTTGTTTACATGAATCAATATTTTTTATCTTCAAACATTGATAATTTGATGTTGAATCTTGTTAAAAGTGAATCATATCGCATTTGAATAATTAGATTATCATCTTGACATATTTAAATGTAATTATGAAACATAGATTTTTTTTATTTATTCTTGAAGGTTCCTTGACTATTACATTTTTTTTTTTTTGCAAATATCTATTCAGACTTTTTTTGTTATAATTCAGTTGTGATACATGCCACACATCCCAGAAGTTTTTAACAGTTACCTACCGGGTCCAATTGTGAATCTAAACCATCCAGGAACCCACTTAAACATACAAAAAGAAATTGTCAAAATCGGTCAAGCCGCTTAGGAGGAGTTCAACTACATACGCCCATACAAATGAAGATATAAAATTTCTCTTTTATAAACTGTTAAATTAAAAAAAACTTTGTTTTATGTATCACAATTGTATTTTTATTTTACGCGACAGCTGTTTCGTCAAACTATGTTGACATCATCAGGACATCGTATTGTAACACCTGAAGATGTCAACATAGGTTGACGAAACAGATGTCGCTTAAAAAAATAGAATTGTGATACAGAAAACAAAGTTTTTTAATTTAACAGTACACGAGGTGTCACAATTAAATTCCGAGAATTTTTAAATAAAACACAGGCAAATAAAGTTAGAAACCAATTTTTTTTAACGACCTTCACAGTAGTCCCTTGCTAACTCAAAACAACGTTTCCAACGTTTCTTTCATGATTGGAAACAACCTTGATAGTCCTCTTAAGTTAGGCCTTTCAAGACGACGGTCACAGCCTCTTGGACGGCTTCTACGCTGCCATGATGGGTTTTTTTGAGATGACTCTTCATTTTAGGGAACAAGAAGAAGTCACAGGGGGCCAAGTCGGGGCTGTAGGGTGGATGCGGTAACGTTGAGATACTTTTTTTCGCCAAAAATTCCATCAAAATCAAGGAGGAATGAGCCGGTGCGTTATCATGGTGCGAGAGCCAGCCGTTCGGGTCGTTTACGGAAAACACGCTATTGCAGCCGCTCCAAAACTTCAACATAGAACTTTTCACTCACTGTCTGGCCCTCAGGAACATATTCACGGTGAATAATACCATGAATATCGAAGAAAATGATCAGCATTGCCTTCAGGCGTGATTTTGACACCCTTGTTTCGTTGGGCGCTCCCCACCCTCTTCCACCCACTGTAGGTTTTATCTACGGGTCTCGGAATCATATTCGAATATCCAGGGCTCATCTCCAGTGACTACACGGCCCATCCAGTATCTTCCATCACTCTCAATGCGGGACAACAAATCGTCACAAATTGATTTTCGCATCTGTTTTTGGTGCATTGTGAGAATTTTGGGCACCATTTCCGTGCACAGCTTTCGCATATTCAAATTTCCGTGTAACATCTTCCCAATTGTTTCTTTATTTATATTTAATTTGTATGATAACGCACAAAGGGTTAGGCGACGGTCAGACAGGACTAGCTCTCAAAGACGGTCGACATTTGCGTCTGTGTGTGAGAATAGGCGCTCCTGACCGCGGATCGTCATCCAACGATTCACGACCACTTTAGAACCGTTTTGCCCGTTCAAACACATCCAAACACCCGTGATTGTGACAATCAAATCAAATCAGTTTATTTCATCAACAGACATTACAAATTTTATTTTTAAGGCATCTATTGAGAACAGGTAAAATAATATATTATATATAGTATACTACCAGAAACGCATAAGAGATGGTTCAACATTAGGAAGACAGGATACTCTCCAGAATTAAGAGTATTTGCCTTCTGAACGTACTTTCACTAACATGAAAGACGTCGATCTCCGAGGAGACCGCGTTCAGCAGACTAATTGCTCTTCCCACCGGTGTCACCAGAGGCAGATTGGTTCTGGCAGCCGGTAGGTAAAACAATCTGTGCTGTCGCTGTCGGAGATATCTATCGGGGACAAAAAGCCGAACACCCTCCAGTACGGCCGAGTTCTCGAAGTATCCCCTAATTAATCTAAAGAAATGGGTAATTAGATGTCCATCTCTTCGAAGCACTCATCTCCATCTACTCATCTCCATACACCTGCAGTAATTTAAATAGTCATGGGATTTCTTCAGGTTTTACACCAGTTACGACCGAAAATTGTTTAAAAACTGAGTCAGTCATTTCTTCGATCGAGTTTTAAAACTTGTATCCGAAAAACACCTGTAAAAAACGAACTAGACGCCTGATTACCATGAAATCTTCACTGCGACTGAGTGAAAGAACCTATCTTACCAGGCGCATGAGAGCCAGTCATGCAGTGTTGCCAGTTTGCACTACACAACTAAATTCTCGGAATTTAATTGCCACACCTCGTATACTGTTAAAGTATCATAGTGTTTCGGCCAAAACACTGGACTTTTTAATTTCTCTTTTGTTTTTCATTTTATTTTTGGATATTGTTTTTTTTTTTTAATAAATCTCTTCCATAAGCTTTTGCTTGGAAATAATTACTTGAGTAGCAACCAAACTGTCAAAAAAATAAGAAAAACATATACTACACTATTATATTAATGTTTTCTTATATAACACCATTTTACCATTGTTTTGTATTATTAATCTGTAGTTCCATAGAGTTTTTGACTGATATGATTTAATTTTCATTTCCAGAAACATCTCTCACCGTTGATGGGATTATATTTGTGGTGGATTCTGGATTCTGTAAACTAAAAGTATACAATCCTAGAATTGGTATGGATGCTTTACAGGTTTGTTATCTTATTCACTTTATTCTACATATCCTTTGACTTTGTTGTATTTTTTTTCATCCAAATATTATATAATATAATAAAGTATTTAAAATTGTCTAACAAACTACCTAATTATTATGCCCTTTCCCTAAAAGGGTAGGCATAAAGGATGGACTGCCACACTGTTCTTTACATGCTTTCTCAATATTCATACATCGTGTTATACACGTTTTAATCGCTGACAGCATGGACGATCTACAAGTCTTAGTGTCAAGAATGTACAAAGTACCTATGCAATAAGTATGACCTTGTGATGAATTTGTCAAAGTCTAAAGTTATGGTATTTGAAAAGGAAGAATGTATCACAGATTATGACATAAGTGCGAACGGTGAGAAATTAGAACAAGTTACCGAATTCGTCTACCTGGGAAGCATGTTTACAAGAGATGGAAAAATTGAGAAAGATATCGGAAGAAGGGTTGGAGCTGGAAACAAAATAAATGGTGCACTCAAAGTCATTACTGCAAATAGAAATATATCGACTGAAACAATGATGGCAGTGCACAATGGAGTTCTAGTGCCGACCCTTATGTATGAAGGTGAAGCTTGGAGTTGGCAGAAGAAGGATGAAAGTAGGATAAATGCTGTAGAAATGAGGCCACTAAGAAGGATGTGCAGAAAAACAATGTATGATAAACAAACTCAAAAGTGGAAAAAACAGTGTTTTTATTCATAAAAATTCGTCAAAGCACAGATTGTTTTACCTACCGGCCGCCAGAACCAATCTGCCTCTGGTGACACCAGTGGGAAGAGCAATTAACCTACTGAACGCAGTCTCCTCGGAGATCGACGTCTTTCATATTAGTGATAGTACGTTCAGGTACAGAGGAAGATGTAGCCAGCAGACTCAACAAGGCAAGGGGAGCTTTCGCTACGCTTCGCCCTGTATGGCGTTCCAGTATCATTTAGAGAAAACTCATGCTCCAAATATTCAGCTGTACGAATGTGAGACTTGGAAATCGTTAGACGTTATTGGAAAACTCCAGGTTATAAATAGGTGCCTTCGCTCAATATTCAAAATCTATTGGCTCCAAACAGTGTCAAATGCCATTCTCTGGACCATGGCAGGGGAAAAACCAATTAGAGAACAAGTCGCTAGACGCAAATGGCAGTGGATCGATCACACTCTGAGACGGAACCCAGACTGCATCGCTTAGGGTGCACTAGACTGGTCCCCAATGGGGGGAAAGAGGAAGCATGGCAGACCTAGAGCCACCTGGAGAAGAGTCCTGCAGGACAAGGAGCAGACCTCACTTGGGATGATGTTAGGCATCAGGCGTGCAATAGAGTCGGGTGGATAAGGTTCCTTGAGGCCCTATGCACCACGCAGGTGTGACAGGACAAAAAGAAGAAGAAGAAAAAGACGTTCAGAAGACAAATACTCTTGATTTTTGAGTATCTTGTCTTCCTAATGAACCTTTACTCATGCGTTCCTGGCATTATATTTATATATTTTATTACCTGTACTCAATAGATGCCTTAAACAATATTATTATTTGTTATGTCTGTTGAGACAATAAACTGATTTAATTTGTTTTTCTGTGATTTTAGATCTACCCAATAAGTCAAGCCAACGCCAATCAGCGCTCGGGGCGTGCGGGGCGCACAGGGCCCGGCCAGGCCTTCCGCCTCTATACCGAGCGCCAGTACAAGGACGAGCTACTAGTGACCACCGTCCCTGAGATTCAGAGGACCAACCTCGCTAACACAGTCCTGCTGCTGAAGAGTCTGGGTGTGAAGGATCTTCTGCAGTTTCATTTCATGGACCCACCACCACAGGTAATGTGACATATTTTTAATTTACTTCTTGATGTGTCAATTTTATTTTTAGGTTCTTAACAAAATATTTACTTTTAGAAAGTATCTCTGAATCACTGTTTATTTTACGTTTCGTTTATGTGATTACTCATTTCTTTTTTCTGAAAATGAAAAGTGCAAATAAAAATCTGAAACATTACTCAGATGTCATTGGCTTTAAATTTTTGTAATGGATACGATATTTTCCTAAAACTTATATTTATAAGCCATTTTCATTTAATCACTGTCATAGGTGAATGGAGTAAAATAAATACAATATATATCGTACGATCTTGGGTGTCCGTGTTCATGTTACAATGATAATAACTAACTAACCATCACGCCGTTTCTCTGGAGGGGTAGGTAGAGAGGATGGATCGCCACATTGTTCTATCCTGACATAACTCTCGCACCTCTTCTACATTCACACACCGTGACATGCACACTCGTCGATTGTTCCTACTTCGAACATGGCCGCCTTTCAGTGATTGATTAATTTGATCATGGCATGTCTTCCTTGGCCTTCCTCGACTTCTTTTTCCATTCACACTACTTGTATATATCTTTTTAACCATTTTTCCATCATCCATTCATTCCCTATGTCCAAACCATCTTAGTGACCCTTTCTTGATTTTATTTATCACGCATTCATCTGCTTTACATTCCTTTCTTACTTCATCATTAGATATTCTATCATACATTGTTTTTCCGCACATCCTTTTTAGTGACCTCATTTCTACGGTATTTATCCTACTTTCATCCTTCTTCTACCAACTCCAAGCTTCACTTCCATACATAAGGGTTGGCACTAGAACTCCATTGTGCTCTTCCATCTTTGCTTCAGTCGATATATTTCTAAAGTCGATATATTCAAAATATACCCAAGATTTGAAAAATTCAGTGGAAATGATTTCTCTTAAACGAACGTGAAGAAATGCATTACGAACCAAATAATGAAATCTGAATTAAGTTGGTTTGGACACATGGAAAGGATGAATGAAGAAAAAATTAAAAAGAAAGTATATAAGTTGACACTGTTTGACACGGCTAACAAACAAACAAACAGTGTCAAATTCCGTTCTCTGGACCATGGCAGGCGAAAAGCCAATTAGAGAACAAGTCGCTAGGCGCAAATGGCAGTGGATCGGTCACACTCTGAGACGGAACCCAGCCTGCATCGCTCAGGGCGCACTAGACTGGTCCCCTATGGGGAGAAAGAGAAAGCGAGGCAGACCTAGAGCCACCTGGAAAAGAACCCTGCAGGACGAGGTTTAGGCAGCAGGTCTTACTTGGGACGATGTTAAGCATCAGGCATGCGATAGAGTCGGGTGGAGAAGATTCCTTGAGGCCCTATGCACCACGGAGGTGTGACAGGACAAAAAGAAGAAGAAAGAAGAAAGATATAAGTTAACAATCTGAATGGAACCAGATATAGATGAAGGCCAGGGAAAACGTGGTACGATAAAATCAATCCAACCAATAATGTCGGCTATCTGAGGTTTCAGAAATATTGATGTTCATGCATTACACAGGGTATGAATGTTGAGAAATGGAGAGAAAATGTCAGAAAATAACAGTGTGGCAGTTCATTCTTTCCAGCTACCCTTTCGGGAGCTGACATGATGGTTATTTAATTAGTTATGATAATGTATTTCACAATTTTCCAAACCTATTCAATCTAAATCCCCCTTGGAAATTTATATATTTTAAATGAAATAAATCGAAAACTCCTCCACTACCCTCAGGTGAGCCAATGGGTACACTAAGAGAAAAATAATTTTAATAAATAACCAATAGATTATTTTTTTTCTAAGCAACTTACTTTACTTTATATGGCCGTACAACTCTTGAAAAGTTTTAGCCTCCTTGATGATTTTATTCCAAGCCCATTGATCCTGGTCTTATTCCAGCTGGTATAGAGGTATACCAGGTATTGATTGCTCTAGTCTCTCCGGCCCGACATACATGACCAATCCATGCTAGGTGACCGGTCTCACTGTGCCCATTATAAGCGGCTTTTCCAAAACAGTT
Source organism: Lepidostoma basale (assembly GCA_022606425.2). NCBI lineage: Eukaryota > Metazoa > Arthropoda > Insecta > Trichoptera > Lepidostomatidae > Lepidostoma > Lepidostoma basale. The sequence continues at coordinate 192,792 of JAHDVF020001587.1, forward strand.
TTTCATTCAATCAAAAAGTGTTATTCATAATCAAAAAAATACTTTTTTGATAAGAAATTTGTTTGATTTTTAACAATACATTCTCCCACATTTAACATTAACTTGCTTTTGTTAAACAGAGCACAGATTGATTAATGGAATTTAGTAGTCAAAGAATTTGATACAAAACATGCTAATCTTCTTTGTTTTCCATGTAGTTTGGTATATTATTATGTTGTTTTATTTATATTCTAAGGTTTTGTGTTTTCTATCCATAGGACACTCTGCTTAATTCAATGTACCAGCTTTGGATACTTGGAGCGTTGGATCATACCGGAGCCCTCACACCCATGGGGAGGCAAATGGCTGAGTTTCCTCTCGATCCTCCTCAATGTCATATGCTTATAGCTGCGGCTAACATGGGCTGCAGTGCAGACATACTTATCATCGGTTGGTTCAAACATATTTAATAAATAGTCTAGATTTCTTCTTCTTCTTTTGGTACCGTGCCAGGTCCCCCCAACGTTGGCGATCACTACAGCAAAGGTATTCGCCATAGTGATTCCAGGGAAAAGGTGACCAGAGTGGTTTCCCGTTGCCTTCTCTGGTAGATTTTTCTGTCAAGGTTACCTTCCCTTAGCTGATTGGATCTGGTTTGGAGGCGCCAGAAACTCGCCTTTCATCCCCTCGTTATCTGCTGTGATCACACGCTTATGAGTGTGACCCCATTGCCCGGGCTTCGCGACAGGGACGCTAACGAGTTGGACTAGTCAGTAGTGTTGCCGGTGGAATGCAACTGGGCGTTTCGCAGCATTTTATAGAATCACACCCTCCAGCAAGATGTGACTCGCCGCGACCCTACTGACAATTCGAACCCCTAGAGTCTAGATTTCATCAAAGTAATTTATATGTATTAGTATAGTGCAAAATATACAATATCTGCGTAAGGCCTATGAATGTAAGGCGTATGGCTACCGTCCATAGGCCTTACGCTGTTGGCTATCTACCGTCAACCTGGAAGACCGCCAAAGAAATAAAAGAGTAGAATAAGTGTACGAGTATGTAATGCAGAGGGTATTGTACTTTTATCATCCGGAGAATGATATAAATTTAATTCTCCCGTTGATGAAAGTATAATATTTTCTAAAAAAGTTGAGGAAAATAAGCCCGAAAGTGAAATAAAAGTCTGAATTCATTAAAAGTTCATAATTATGGGATCCCATACTGTTAAAGCATTAGATGTAACAAAAATTACCTTTTTGATTTATAAAATTCGATTATTTGTATGTCTTTGATTGTTCTTACTTTCAAATTTGAAGTGTTTGGATCTGCTCCCTAAAATTGTAAATTATATTATATATTGAAATTATATGGAGTACTAGGAATGCCTCCCTAGAACGGGTTACCCCAGTTGGGAGGTATTAAAACCATGTACTTGGTAAATGATCAATAAAGTGCAAAGTGAAAATGCCACCTATGAAATCGTCATCATCTTAAGTTGTCCAGTCTTTAGTCGTCCAGCCTTTAATCCTCCAGTGCTGAACACAGACCTCCCTTCCTGACTTCCACAACTCTCTATCTCTCGCTTCTCTGTGCCATTGACCTCCTGCCACTCTTGATGTCATCAGACCATCTGGCTTGTGGTCTGCCAGGATTTCTATGGCCGGATCTCAGTCGCCACTCCAGGGTGCGTCTTATCCACCGATCATCCGTTGTCCTCGCTATATGGCCGGCCCAATTCCAATTCAATGAGGCTACACCCTACGTACCTAACCGTCACCTTTTGCACCCTACATCCGCAATTTTGTACCTTTCTCTGATCCATTCATTTCACTTCCTGTCTCGCAGACTAATGTTTAACATCCTCCTCTCCATTGCCCGCTGGGTCGCTTGGAGTTTCTGTGAAATCGTCAATGTAATACCCAATTATATAAATGTATGTATTTATTTAATGCTCTCCACTTATTCACGCTACTTTTAATTTATTGAATAGAATTTCCCACCTATAAAAATTGTGTCATCATCGTTTTGGGTTTAATATGTATTTTTTAATTAGAGAATATATGTTATTATTATATAACTAGTTTATATTCCTTAAACGATTGTTAATGTATAGTTCAGTTTTTTTTAAATAGCTCTTAAATTTTTTTTTTTTCAGTTTCAATGCTTTCGGTACCGTCAATATTTTATCGTCCAAAGACACGTGAAGAAGAAGCTGATGGAGTCCGTGAGAAGTTCCAAGTTCCCGAATCAGACCACTTAACACTACTCCATGTTTACAATCAGTGGAAACAAAACAAGTAAGTATTCATATTTTTACTTACAAAGTATTAAAGTTACATGAGGATTGGCAGAAAATGATTCTAGAAATTTCATTTTTCTTCCTTTCAGCTATTCCTCGCATTGGTGTACGGACCACTTCATCCATGCCAAAGCAATGAGAAAGGTGCGGGAAGTTCGACAACAACTGCGAGACATCCTCCAGCAGCACAAGATGCCACTTGTCTCCTGCGGAACAGACTGGGATATCATCAGAAAATGCATTTGTTCCGGTAAGATTCACTTTCCTATAATACATTACTACATTTATTATAATTTTTAGCCTTATTTTGTGATCATCATAAATATTAACATAATTTTTCCACACCGAAAATTTTAAATCTTAGGACATTCAACATTAATTGAACTTTTATTTATAAATCGTTATTCATCTTTCTACAAAGAATTGTACCACTGAATTTGTTAAAATCATTTTATTTTTGTATCTAAGATCAGTAAAAATCTTGAAGTGTTTGAATCCATTAAATATTATATTATTAACGTAAGTTTGTAGTCAAACACTATCAATTTATATTATTATAATTTTCATTTCATCTTATGATTTTAAATTTGATATACATTTTTATATTCTTTGTCCACCAGTCCATATTAAAATTATTGTAATATTGATCAATCTTCACTTTTCAGAAATTTTAATTGACATATTTCGCCTTACTAGATCATTTCTGAAAGCCCTAGCAAGATGAAACATGTCACTCTCATGAAATATACAACCTTTGTAGTCATTCTAATGGTTTAAAATCATTCAAAATTTGAGTAGTTTCTTTAATTTTAGAGTTAATTTGTAGATTTTCGATTTTTTGCAACAAAAATTAAAAATGCTCACATAATTTTAAAAAATACATATTTATTTCAAATAAAATTACATAGGTATATAACACTAACAATTATCAAAAACCAACAAAATCAGTACTTTGTTCCTCCTCCTTTTTTTTAATAACTGCTTCAATACGTTTAGGCATGGATTTCACCAAATTATGTATGTAGTCTTGGGAAAAAAAATTATTCACACTTTTTTGATGATATTTTTAAGGTTTTAAGAGGCTTCAGTTTATTTATTTCAATTGCCATTTTATGCCACAAGTTCTCGATAGGGTTTAGGTCAGGGCTATTTCCGAGCCAATCCAGTGTTGGAATCCCATGAATTTTCATATATTCTTTGACCTAAAAATTATTTTAACAGTGTTATATTGTGATTTATATTGTTTTGTGAACATTATAAATCACAGTGTCAGAAAAAAATATTAGTTACAGTTTTTGCTCGGTGGCACAGTGCAGAGTCATCTTGGAAAATGCACTCTAAAATATAAGACTTTATGCATTTCAATTGGCGGGAATAGAACTCTTCCAGATTTTTTTTGTAAATTTCTGCATTCACAGTTCCTTTTATGAATGCTAATTGACCCACTCCATAAAAGGATCAGTGTGAAAAGATTTCTGTGCTCGCTGCTGTATCTTAAATTGCAATCATGTTAATTTATTGCAAGTTAATATTATATTATTATAATACATGTCATTTAATAAAAATTCACATTCTTTTTTAGCTTATTTCCACCAAGCTGCCCGCTTGAAGGGAATAGGGGAGTATGTGAACTGCAGGACAGGTATGCCATGTCACCTCCACCCGACCTCTGCCCTGTTTGGGCTGGGCTCCAGCCCCGATTACGTGGTCTACCACGAGCTAGTGATGACAGCTAAGGAATACATGCAGTGTGTCACGGCAGTAGATGGCCACTGGCTGGCGGAGTTGGGACCTATGTTCTTTTCTGTTAAAGAAACCGGAAGGTTTGTTCAATATACATTTTACTTTATTAAATAATTGCATACATTTTCTTGGTTGGTACCAATATGTTTTTTGGGATCTTGGGAAAATCCGTGTAACTCATCTTTCTCGGCTGATGTTTCAGAGATTGTTGCAGTCTCAAACTTCTGAATAGTTAAAAATACATATATCATAACTACCCTCAAGATGGAGACTGCAACGATCCCAGAAATGTCAATCGAGAATCACGACTTATACGGATTTTCACAAGATCTCAAAAAACATTTCACTTTATTATATTATTAAAAGGTTAAATGAAGTTTATTTTTTGTAATTATTTTATTTTATTATGGATCAATTTAATCTTCTTATGTGTATCATTATTTATATGAATTAAATTGGTTTAATGTAGAAATAAACAAAAACAAAAAAATGTGTAATTAATACAAAAAAATCATAATTACATTATTTTATCTTTGAAGAATAGATCTGTTATGATTCAATTACGATTTTTGAGGATTCAATTTAACCGTTTGAGTGCCAAACATATTTCGCCAAAATATTCTAAAATATCAAAAGAAATGTCTATTTTTATAGATAATTTATATTTACAAGAAAACAATGTGCCATTTCTGTAAAAATACACCAATTTTCATATTTCTTTCAACATTCTCTTCACTAGGTTTCACACCATGATAATAATAAAAATACAGAAATTGAATACTATTAATCTACCTACAAGCGCGACGGCGCTCTTCGGCACTTTAACGGTTAATCTGCACAAAGAATTATTTAAAAAATGTTGCTATAAGGAAAAAATATATTTCCTTTTAGATCTCACCAGTTCCATATTCTATTGGTTAAAACATTATTTTTTGACCTTGTTGTTCTTAAATTCATTATATGTTGTATGTCTGTCGTATTTTGACTAAATTGAATACGTTTTTTTTATTGTATTGCTTTCTACTTATATTGTTGTTTTTTTTTTTCAGGTCTGGTCGAGACAAAAGGAAACAAGCTGCAGTTCATCTTCAAGAAATGGAGATTCAGATGCAGGAAGCAGAAAAGCAGATTGCAGAAGAGAAGCGTATCAATGACCAAGCCTTGCCTATTAAGGAGGAGATTGCCACTCCCGGAACATCTACTCCGAGAAGAACTCCTCAAAGACTCGGCCTTTAATTTATTGAAATAAAATTCAATGTAACATTTTTATTTAATTTATCTTAGTAACATTTAAATCATGTGCGTGATGAGTTGTTAGATCTCATCACCATCTCGTAATGTATTTTTAACCTTAAAACTCAATTTTATTTGAACATTAGAGCAACCCGAGTTTCGTATCTCCCATTTATTCAAATGTGACTAAATTTCCTTTAACCTTATTAACACTCATAAGCATGATCATTTATGGTATGGAAAAATAACCGATGATCGTCTTGTTCTAAAGTTATGTATGTAATTTTTATCTGATAAACTTTTATTTTCCGCTTCATAGATTAGTTATACAAACGTTTTAGTTCTCCATTTATATTTATAAATAGTTTTATAGATTAGTGCTTAATTAATAAAAATGGTATAATATTTGTTAAGAATGCAAAATGTGTCCTTTAGATTAAATATACTAATGAATTTCTTAATTATCTTTTCATTTTCCTCTATATTGTACACTTTCATCATAATACAGGATGCAGCAGAGCATGCAGTGCAGTTTTGAAGGGCTATTAAAAAAAACGGCGCAACTTACAGAAATGATATTAATTTTATTTTATTTAATACATCAGGCCGTTTTACGCATCTAGCCTTGAAGATGACATCAGAAAGATGATGGCCCCCAGCAGCGATATATTTGTGGGACTGGGAGGATTAATCCCATCCCCCCTACCTAACCTATGGCGCTTGTGTGCTGGCAGCAGCATAGCGCCCCCTGGAGACAAGGACCCCGTCTTTGCTCCGGGCTTATTACCGCGTCCTTCGGCCGAGCGACACGCGTCCGCTCGAACGCTCACGCCCTATCTATTGTTATACACTTGTCTGTGCCGAAATAAATAACTGTGTATCAACCAACCTCTGACTTTTCACTTGCACACCGAACCACCTCACACTACATATTGATGAAGATGATTTCCAAAGTTTTCGGCTGAATTTTGGCACATCTCGATGGGTATAGCGGCGTTTTCCTCCCGAATTCGATCCTTATGTTCTTTCAAGGTGTGAGGTCGATGTTTAAAAACTTTTTCCTTCAGATAGCCCCACAGGTAAAAGTCGCAAATGCTTGAATCAGGTGAGCGGGCGGGCAATTCCACGTCACACCTCAGAGAGACGAGGTGCGCAGGGAACATCTGTCGCAGTTTTGTCATCGAAACTCGAGCAGTATAAGCCATAGCACCGTTCTGTTTAAACCAGATATCTCCCAGATCTGTTTCCTCCATTAGTTCTTCCATTTGAGGTTCAAAAAAAATTTTCAACATGGAAACAACGTGGAACATGGACAGTCACAGTTCGACCATTCTCCTCGAAAAAATACAGCCCAATCACCGGATATTTGGAAATTGCACACCACTCAGTCACTTTTGGGGGGTGAAGAGGTCTCTCGTGATGTTGTGTTGGGCTATTTTCAGTCCAGTACCAAAATTTTTGTTTATTCACCTCTCCACAGAGATGAAAGTGGGCCTAATCACTACTAAAAAAAGTTGACCTCGCATGCATTCGGTTCAACATTTCTTGGGAGCCATTCATGCGGTTTTCATAATCAGGAGGTTTCAACTCTTGGACAATCATAATCTTAAAGGCCCGCTGGGTGGCGATGACAGAACAACCATTTTCAAGAAACCTACGGACGGCAAAGCCTCGGTGTTGTCCGGACCAAACCATGGCAATGACTGAAAACGGCAAGACCCTCCCGATACAATGAGACCACTTCCAGGTTCCTACCCCCACCACATGGGATGTACCGGCCTTTCAAAACTGCACTGTCTGCTTTGCCACACCCTGTATCATTACATTATATTTAAATAATATTTTTTTAATAAATTTAAGGCGTTGACACTAGAATTCCATAAAGATTTTTTTTATGAATCAAAATGCTTTTTTCCACTTTTGAAGATATTTTTCTCAACATGTTTCAAATAAAATCAAATCAAATCAGTTTATTTATTCAAAAGACATTACAAACATCATAAATGTTTAAGGCATCTATTGAGTACAGCTAAAATATTATACACATACATTATACCAGAAACGCATTAGAGATGATTCGACATTAGGAAGACAAGATACTTTTTAAAGTCGAGAGCATTTGTCCCCTGAACGTACCTTCACTGTGGACGTCGATCTCTGAAGAGGCCGAGACTCTATTATTGGGAAAACGATATAAACTATCGTAGATTGGGTTTTCATAAGGATTAAATGATTAATTTGTTTCACTAAAAATAAGGATAGCTATTGTAAAACCATTAATTCTACCAAATTTCTAAAGATATTCCTATTAGACAAAGTTCTTACCCATACAGCAATTTTAAACACTGTTTTTATTCGAATGTTTTGTCAAACAAATGAATTTGCTGTATATATGAATTAAATGTCTTTAAAAGACTTATACGAGTATATGTGTGTGTGTGTTTTGAATTGACAAAAAATATTTATTTTATATGGTTTCATCTTTATCATCCATGGATCTTGTATTTATGCACTTTGAGTGAATACTGTGTGATGGAGGCACTCTGCAAGGTAATTTTGGACAAATTGCTATTTACATATCAATTAGTTTTCTTATTTTGTTATTTTATTTTATATCATTGTATTTTATATTATTTGTTTTAGATTTATTTTGTGGGTGTTGGACGATCGAAGTGTGCGCGGGAGATGCCTATTGGTGGCGATGAGGTTCGCAACCCATCACATCGCGTCTCCGCGGAGCGAAAAGAGAAGAATGGAGTGCCGCATCAGTAAAAGTGTGACAGTCCATTCTTTCTGCCTACCCTTTCGGGGAGACGGCGTGATGGTTAGTTAGTTAGTTAGTTAATTCTACCAAATGCACAAAATATCGATGAAAATCTGTTAGGTAATTAACGAAACTGATGATTTTTTTTAACATTAAGCCTCGTACAATACGCTCTTCGAATGACCATTTTCAATCATTTAATTTAACCTTTCCCTTACGGTGCTAAAATAAAAACGTGCGTTCCGGTGTAGGGTAGTCACTACGCGTTAAAAAATTTGCGATTTTAAATCGGAAAAATAGGAACATTCATAGCTAATAGTAATTTTCATAGCTAAATTAAAGTAAAAAATTATAATAATTGCTGAAAACATTAAAAAACCATTTGGCAACGCTCACGGAACGGGCATAAATCCACTCTGGTCGCAAGCCCGAAAGCGACTGCCGCCACTGCCGCGGCGAGGCGGGACGGCGACATTGAGCTAGAACATACGAGTATGTAAGAGTGAGATGCGAATATAGTGTCGCGCACTCAGCGCTACGAATTTCGTTTCCGATTTCACAAAATATCTCGAATGTTCCCGATAAATTCTGATTATTATTAATATTATTTTTTAAATCAATGCGTAAATATATTATGGAGGAATACCTAAAATCTTAACCTTGTATTTATTATATTTATAGAGATATTGATGGTTATTAGAAGCAACATTGATATAGCCATGTTTCATGGCATACGAGTACTCGTACATGGCAAATATCATATAGTTTGATCTTAGTTAAGTTTAACTTTAATTAGTGATGAGACTATGAAAAACAATAATAGTGGGTAGGAAAAACAATAATAGTGTTAAAAGAAGTGAAGTGACAATTTTCGTGAGTGGCAACACTTTGGGGGGGCGTGATCTCAACCCCCCCGCCTGCGGAATTGCAAATCCGGGACTCAAGAGTTCCGGGCAGCTCTCGAGTCGTCAGTCGCTCTCCGACCTCGGTGGAAGGAGCATCTCTCTCCGGCCAACGCGCGCCGGGGAGATAATCTCAGAGAGACGGCGCGGCGGGTTGACCAGCACGAGGACTGCCGGAGGCTGCACGGCACAGAAGCATCACGCGGATGATGGACCGCGGATGGCGCGGGTCCCCTTCGCAGCGACAGCAGTGGCCAGCATCGGGCCTCAATGATAAAAGGCTGGCGCCATGGTTATTGGCACCATCCGGCGATATCGCGAACTTTTCTTCCGATTATCTCCCCGGCGCGCTTTCGGCCTGGGGAGAGATATTCCTTCCCGAAGGCCGGGGACTCACTGACTCGCGATCTTTTGAGATTATCTCCCCGGCGTGCGGCCGGGGAGAGATGCTCCTTCTAGAGAGGTCGGGGACGGACTCACTCACTCGAGAGCTGCCCGGAACTCTGCAGGGTGGGGGGGTTGAGATCGCGCCCCCCCAAAGTGTTGCCGTTCTGTATCCGGCCGGCAGTACCTAACTGAATTGCGATACCGGGGCAGAACGCTATTTTCTTAATCACAAAATTGTCACTTCACTTCCTTAAACACTATTATTGTTTTTAAATTGTCTTATCACTAATTAAAATTAAACTTAACTAATATCAAATAAGCCTCCAGAGAGAAAACGTATTTTCGGCCATGTAAAATTTGTTTAGCGCAATCTCACCTAGTATTCCATGAAACATGACTACGAGGTCTGTTCAAAAAGTATCACGAATTTTATATTTTTTTCAAAAAGTATTTATTTATTCATGAATATCTATTTTGTCCCCTTCAAAGTAATTCCCCTCGGATATAATACATTTATGCCAACGTTTTTTCCAATCCTCGAAGCACTTAAAAAAATCATTTTTGTGATCTTGTTCAGCTCCTCCTTCGATGCCGTCTTTATCTCCTCAATCGTGGCGTAGCGTCGTCCTTTCATGGGCCTCTTCAGTTTTGGAAACAGGAAAAAGTCACAGGGGGCCAGGTCTGGGGAATACGGTGGCTGCGGCACCATTACTGTGTTGTTTTTGGCCAAATATTCGCGCACAAGCAACGATGTGTGAGCAGGGGCGTTATCATGGTGCAAAAGCCAGTTTTTGTTCTTCCACAAATCCGGGCGTTTCTGGCGGATTGCTTCGCGCAAATTGCGCATAACTTGCAGGTAATATTCCTTATTGACCGTACTACCCTGTGGCAAGAACTCATGATGCACCACGCCCCTGCAATCGAAGAAAACTGTGAGCAAAACCTTCACGTTCGACCGAACTTGGCGCGCTTTTTTTGGTCTTGGCTCATGCGGCAGCTTCCATTGGGATGATTGAGCTTTGGTTTCCACGTCATAACCATAAACCCATGATTCGTCACCAGTTATGACCCTCTGGAGCACATTTGGGTCGTCACGGACCGAGTCCAACATCTCCTGAGCAATGTTAACGCGATGCTGCTTTTGGTCGAAATTGAGCAATTTTGGCACGAATTTCGCGGCGACCCGACTCATGCCCAAATCATTGGTTAAAATCGAATGGCACGAGCCAATCCGATATGTTTAGGTCCTCAGCAACTTCTCTAACGGTGATTCGACGATTGGCTAATACTATTTTCTTCACTTTATCAATGTTTTCGTCTGTTGTTGACGTGCTCGGGCGTCCGGCACGCTCTTCGTCGTTCATATCTTCTCGGCCCTCTGAGAACATTTTGTACCACCGATAAACGTTGCTTTGGTCCAAGGTAGCTTCACCATATGCCACAGTCAACATTCGAAATGCGTCCGCGCACTTTATTTTGTTTTTCACACAAAATTTGATACAGATTCTTTGATCCATTTTTTGGAATAGGCAAAAATCGAAGACGAGCCAAAACACATCCAAGCAAAACAGCTGTCAAAAATTAACTAAACATTCAAAATGGCCGACCTTGTCAGCATAAGTAAGGGACATGAGTACCAACATAACGCTACAAAAAAATCAAAAATCAAATATACGTGGCCAGCGGAAATTCAAAATTCGCGATACTTTTTGAACAGACCTCGTATATCAATGTGTTATGAATTTGTTGGTCGTCACGGGGTGAAACATGAAGATTCGTCGTATCTCACTCCATATCTCTAATGTAAAATTTGTCTAGTGCAATCTCACCTATTATGCCATGAAACATGGCTATATCAAATGATACCCTGTTAGTAAGTAGCTTTCGACACGGGGTGAAACATGAAGATTACCCGTGCTCCACTCCCGATCTCAAAGCACCCTCTCACAACGTATTGCCCAGCGTTTATTCGCTAATGTAATCATTATTACGTTAATTGAGACTGTTCCAGAAGGTATGATGATATGAGATTGAAACCAATATTTACTATTTACAATTATATTTAATTAAACAAACATACAATATACAAAAAAAAAAAACAAGATCACTTATTAACTAAAGATGACTTACTTGCTAATCGTTGGAACGACTTAAAACTACTCCGTCACTGAATAACGCTACTTGATCTGCGGCGAGGACCGACGCTGACGCTGTCGTGGCCAGCATCAAGGACTGCCGGAGGCTGCATAACACAGAAGCATCACGCGGATCATGGACCGCGGATGGCGCGGATTCCCTTCACAGCGACAGCGGTAGCCAGCATCACGCCCCAATGGTGATGAGCTGGCGCGGCTGGTTAGCACGAGGACGGTGATCTGCGAAGCCAGCGTGGTGGCGAGTCGGCCGCTAATGGCGTCCGCGCCAAGAGGGACGTGCGAGGCGGGAATGGCCTCTGGCCCGCGCGCCGCGGCCAGCGGGCGCGGGGAAGCCGCACGTCCGCCTCCTCTGAAGTCTGATTTTCAACTGTCGAGCGCCGCTCATGCAGCCCTCTCGAGCCTGCTCCGCAGGGTGAGGGGTTAGGTCATCTCCTTCAAAGTGTGGCCACTCGCGAAAATTTGGCCCGGCAGTACCTAACTGCTATGCGATACCGGGGCAGAACGCTATTCTTTTTTTATCACCAAATTGTCACTATCACTATTATTGTTTTTAAATTGTCTTTCATAATCTTATCACTAATTAAAATTAAACTTAACTAAGATCAAACAAGCCTTCAGAGAGAAAACGCCTTTTCGGTCATGTAAAGTTTGTCTAGTGCAATCTCACCTATTATGCCATGAAACATGGCTATATCAACCCATCACAGGGAAGGGAGGGTTAAACACCCCGTTTTTAATGGATACGTAAGTACTACAAAATTTGGTTAATTTATTATTTAACGGTTTTATGGGGAAAATATTAATATATGGCAACACTGCTTATAACGTCAAACGCGAATGTCTGGAGAGCAATTTGCACTTGAGAAAGATAATATTTTAAAATGGCGAAAAAAACATACGACCTTTTATTCAAATTGCTGTTGATTGGAGATTCCGGAGTTGGAAAAACTTGCATTCTGTTTAGATTTTCAGATGATGCATTCACAACTACTTTTATTTCTACAATAGGTAAGTCGTCACCTTGACTAGTATAAGGGTGGGTTTTCTCTCAATCAATGTTCTCCATATAAGTTGACAGTTATTATTGTCGCGTGTAATTTTCATGTACACTGTATATTTCTGATTTCGTTTTGCAATACTAATTCCATATTAATTATTGTATTATTAATCCAAAATTGTTGCATCCTTTGTAAAGAAATAATTGTCATCTGTGTTGTCTGGACTCTTACAGTTCACTGTCCAATGCTTTGTGTTTTCTTTTATGATTCATAAATGACCAGTGGTTTTCATAAAACGCATTATTTTTTCACACTTTTTATTTATCCTTGAGGTTTGGATAAAAAAAGTAGGTACATTTACATGTTCTCAATTGGCTTCTAAATTTCTTTGTTTGAACTCAAAACAAATGCAAAGCCTGACTTTGAAATCGTCAATCGGTTTTTATATTTAATATAATTGTTTTTATATGTGTATACAGAGCATTATTTACATAGTAAAGAATTTTAACTTTTTTTTTCATTTTCTACATAACCTAATATTATTCATTTTGTTTATGACATGAAGATTTGATGTTTTGCTTCTTTTGTGCATATTTTTGTGATTTGCAACAAATTTTGAAGCTACCTTTTTATATATATATAAAAAATTATCTACAATTTCGGATGCAATATCTTAATTAACAATTTTCACCTAGGTGCCTTATATTTTTGAAATGCTTAATTTATTTTTGTTTAGAATAATTTTAAGGTTTCAATCTTACAATAAATATCTTAAATAAATTTGTATTAATGGGCTCATATAAATGAACAGCTCTCAGAATACACCGTTTTAGAGGATGCCAAGATAGAATTATTGTATAGTACCATCATAATATATAATGTTTTCCTCATAACCTCAAAGCATTGACCATTTTGTATTATTTAATTATTTCTGTTTATGCACAGATAATACATTATCTCACTTATTTCCTCTCTTGGTGAGTCTTCTATGTGCTATATGTGTGTTATTGAAGATAACTGGGAATTCGTTTTACGGATAATTTTGTCATTATGTATTTTTTTTCCTTGAAAAACAAACTATACAAGTTCTTAATATTTCAATTTAACTACATTAAACAATAACGGGAGGCCAAAGCTCGATTTGGGCTGTAGCGCTATCGGAAAGAGAGAGAGAGAAAGAGAGAAAAATTATCAAATATATTTATACGTGTTTATGTGTATATATTTAAATTCCAGGAATATTGAGAGAATTTAATCTGTACGTTCCTCACAGCTATAGTAAAGCAAACGACCGTATCTTATTTTATTCCCTCTTTTCCAACCTTGTTTGTACCATGCCCCACTTCAACGATTCAAAAATCTCCACCCCCCCCCCCCCCACCAATTTTTTATTGACCTAAATATTTCCAAAGAAAAATGAATTGCTTCAAATAAATGCAAATTATACTATTTTTATTTAATTTTCATAAATAAAAAATTGTATATTATGTTACATTACTACTCGAAAGAAAAATTAGTGCGATCCTTGGGCTTCATGTGAGCTGCAAAGGGTTTTTATGTGAAGTACTAATTTGGTCAATTTTAATCTTAAATCTCCACAGTTTGTGATATCAAGACAATTTCGTTTTTTTTTTTCAATTACAAATTATTTACAGCGCTAAAACTGCATTCAACTAAATATGATGATGGGAATGGCAACAGTAATTTTCTTGCTAAATTTATCATTAGATTTTGCATCGATGAGGGTCTTATTTGTTCCTTGTAGTTGTTTATTTAGCATGCTTAATTTTTAAAAAAGTCTCAATTAATTCACTAATGCTTCACCAAAAAGTCAGAGTTGCAAACAATATTTTTTTTCGGAAATGCGTTTTTTGACAACAATGTAACAAATATTAATGATTTGAACATTGCCCCCCAAGACATTCAAATTGCCCCCCGGTGGGGGGTACGCCCCACATTGGGAAACACTGCCCTAAATTGTTACACAGAGATGTTTCAAAGTTTTCCTGTATAGACGGCAATTCCTCGTCTAAACAAGGTCATAAATAGACCTCTTTGAATGCAGTTATAGTGAATTCATGAATACCCTAACGATAATAGCAACAAAGAGATAACTGTCTATTCTATTCATATAGTTCTATGCATTTTGAATAAGGCTATTTTTTTTTTTTTTTTTCATCATTTACATTGGTGTGGGTTATGCTGTAATGATGTAAAAAGCTATTTAACAAAATCGTAATAATTTCCTTTGTTTAATTTCCAATTTGTCAGAAGTACACAATCTTCATTACTTATTTTGCAGGAATAGATTTTAAGATAAAGACAATTGAACTCCGCGGGAAAAAAATAAAATTACAAATATGGGACACAGCCGGGCAGGAGCGCTTCCATACCATCACTACCTCCTACTACAGGGGCGCCATGGGCATCATGCTGGTCTACGATATAACGGATGAAAAAAGTTTCGAAAATATTGTAAAGTGGTTACGAAATATAGATGAGGTAAAATTTGACAACCTTTTGAAAATAACTCATTAATATCCCTCATTATTTTAACGCTGCTTCATAAATTTAGTTTTCACCGGTTCATTAACTGCTAATGATGACTAATTAAATATTTATTTTCAATTATTTAAAGTTTCTCTCGAGGTCATGTAATAATTTATTGTTTCTTGGACAGCTTGCATTGTGGATTCACATTTGAGTAATTTGAAAACACTGTATTTTCAACACACTTTTTTTAATTTTTTCACCAACATTTTTGGGCTACAGACAAAAAAGAAGGGCCGCTATGGCCCTGAAATATGTTTCTGAAAAATGTAAAAAAAAGTGTTGTGAAAATATGTATGTATAATGTTTATAAAAAAAATATTTAAATGATATAAAACTCCATATTGAATAATTAATATAAATGAAAATGTCTGTTTTCTAGAGGTTTTATTAAATTTTTGGCAATAACATTGATTTTTCATTCCCAATTGCCATTTGATGATGCCCTAGCAGAGCGAAATATGTCATTCATAAAATATCTTAAAACTGCTTGATAACAGACAGTTTAATTCATATTAATCATGTAATAATCTGTAGAAACATTTAAGTATTAATGAAATATGTTTATTTTAGCATGCAAATGAAGATGTGGAAAGAATGATTTTGGGAAACAAATGCGACATGGAAGATAAGAGAGTAGTGAATAAAGCAAGGGGTGAAACAGTAAGTAACTTTTTTTCCCATTTAGATTATAGAGATTGAAATTGAAATATAATTATTGAGTTCTTGGGTATACACGTGACTCGTGGTGCCCTCTTCAAACAATGTTTCCTAGATGTATAATTCAGTTATAATTCTACATCCTAACAATTACTGCAATGTACACCGATGAGCAGATATTGATAAATTCAAGATCCAAAAAAATATTTAATTAACCGTGATAATCCAATCTACGCACAAAGTAAATTTTTGTTGAGGCATTAATTTGTTTTCGCTTTCCCCAAAAGATTTATCTGTATAACCTATTTTCTATGAATCTTTTTTTTTTTTTAAGTATTGGATGAAGCTTTCATGTGTGCTGACTGATTTTTTTCTTGCAATATCCTGCACTTTTTTTTAATTACCACTATCATACATTTCATATAATAATTTTTAATCTTCTAAATTTTAATATTTCTGCAACAACAAATCGTCACGCCGTTTCTTCAAATGGGTAGGCAGAGAGAATAAACTGCTATACTATTTTACCTTTCTAGATTCTTCCACATTCATACAGCGAGTCATACACACATTGATTCTTCAGACTTCTAACATGGCCTACTTTTAAAATTTGATTAATTTGGTCATGCCATGTTTTCCTTGTTCTTCTTCCTCTCCGTAATCCATATCTTCTTAACCATTCTTTCTTCATCCGTGTGTTTCACATGTCCAAACCAATGGAGTGATCCTTTCATAATTTGGTTCAAAATACTTTCTACTGCTCTACATTCCGTCCTGATACAGCATTTGAAATTCTACATAATAATAATAATTAGGCTAATTTGTATAGTGCCATTTTTGTGAATAACTCACCTCAATATGAGGACAGATGTCATGAGAGCTGCATCTGACACCAGCAATCAGATAATAGTTGTTAATATTTTATCTGATATTTTTAAAAGTTGGTTTTTAAGTTAGATTTAAACTCAGTCGGATTGTCAATGCATCTGAGACGTGCAGGGAGCATATTCCAGGCGGACGAACCTGCCACTGCGAAAGCCTGATCTCCGAAATTTGTCCGGGGGCTGCGCTTTGGCTCAACTAATCTACCTACTGCCGAGGAGTTTGCTGATGGAAGCGTAGATTGCCGCAAACTAGAGGGCTATCAGGAATACAAGGATCAGATATATAGGCTGGTGCCATTCTGTGAACCACTTTGAAAACCGTCCAGCATAGTTT
The DNA here is from genome assembly GCA_022606425.2 of Lepidostoma basale. NCBI lineage: Eukaryota > Metazoa > Arthropoda > Insecta > Trichoptera > Lepidostomatidae > Lepidostoma > Lepidostoma basale. The sequence continues at coordinate 209,684 of JAHDVF020001587.1, forward strand.
ATACTGGATTCTTTCAGGACACTTGAGCCAGTGAAGATCTTTTAGATGTTGTGAAATATGAGAATATTTTGACTTAACTTTAAATTTTAACCTTTTAGAAGTCGTGCTGCCGCATTGAAAGCAGATTGAAGTTTATTGCAGCCCATATCTCGGCAAATCTGGTCTAGGTACTCTTTACGAGGTCGTCCTCTGCCAATCGATCCCTCGACCATTCCCTCCAACACATCATGCAGGAAACATTTGTGTCTCAACACATGACCAATCCATCTTACGCGCCTCTCCGCTATGGTGTTCAACATGTGCCTACTCTCTTCAACTCTGCTGAGAACCTCTTCATTTGTAATGTGGTCCCTCCATGAAACATGGGCAATTCGTCGGTAGGTCCACATCTCAAATGTCTCCAGCCTTTTGCGCTCTCTTTTGCCCAGACACCAAGTCTCGCAGCCGTACAGTAAAACACTCCACACCAATGTTTTTATAAGTTGTTTTCGGAGTTTCAGGTCTATGTTGTTGGACTCGAATATTTTAGACGCTATGTTTGGTATATGTTATGGTATATAAAATGTTATGTTTGGTATATTTAAATAGTTACGATTGTGCATAAAATAATTTGTGAAAGCTCATTATAAAATTCACTTGATTTGAAAAAAATTTAAGTTTTATTGAAGGTTAATTTTTATTTTTAATCAAATAAGTGGATTATACAGTGTTTTATATTATCTTTGCAGATAAGTCAGGAATATGGAATAGCTTTTATGGAAACATCAGCGAAGACGGATACAAACATCAACCAGGCATTCTGCCAGCTGGCCGAGGCCATCCTGGAGAAAACGGCGGGGCGCGAGGCGGGCGACACCCAGGACAAGCTGCTGGTGCAGGGCGGCGCGGCGCGCAGCTCCTCGGGCGGGCGCGCCTGCTGCTCCTAGGCGCGCACCCCACCTAACTTTACACATTTCTCATTTCTTTAAGTTCCGCTAGTTAGTTGATAGCCGCTTAGAGAGTTGCCAAATATAAACTCTGAGGTAGATCGTCTTCTGTTCCGTTTCCCCAAATATTATATTTTTTTAACCAATCTTATACATAGTCAATCAATCCCAATTTATTTTGCTGTTTATTGATACATTCAAGATATCTGTCCGCCGAATCAAAAAAATTTGCACATTTGATTTTTCTGTAATTTCTTTCTCGCCTTTAAAGTAAACGGTTGATTTTAAGCATGCTGGTTTTTTTTGTCATATTAAAGGGACAGTTTTTTTCCCGTTTTGTTTATTGACTAAAGAAATCTTTCAATCAATATTTGACACAGCAATATCTTTGTTGTACTTCATATTTATGTCAGTGTTTATAGTAGCTACACTTATTGAGGTTCAACTCTGACGCTATCACATGTACAAGTGATTTTTAAATGTGTATCGTTGGCTGACAGACTGAAACAATCATCCATCGTTTTGTTGGGTTCAAATTGGGCTTTGAAGGAATGTTTCGGTAACCATCTGTGTCACTAGGATCAAAACATAATATTATTTTAATAAATTTGCTCATTTTATACAAACGCATTCATGGTATTGATGTATGCATATTGTTGTCTATGACATATTATGTTATCTCATAATGCGAATCATAAATTTTTTGTGTATTGAAATATGTATTATGTAATATTTAATTTTAAGTATAAAAAAAATAATACTAATTTTATTGACAGCGGTGTAAAATAAATATTTCTTACATTACATATTTTCTTAATTATTTTTAATAACATTATTTTTCGATTTCCGATTATCAGATTTTCGTTTATATTTGTGTCTAGTCCCAAACGAGTTAAGCACAAATGTGTGGAAGTATTGTTTATGAACAATTTGAGTTGATAACGGTTAAAGAAGTTATAATAAAATCTACTTAGATTTTCGCGAAGATCTGTCCATCATTTTACTGTGTACTTTGCATGATTTTTCCAACCAGAAACCTCTGATGTATTTCCTTTGCTAAGAAAACTACCCATCATAAAATTCCTTTTTTATAATTCTAGTATGACGTGAAGCAATATTAAAAATATATATATATTTTGCAGTGATAAAACATATCAAAACCAAAGCAAATATTCACCTGTAGATTTTTTAAATTTCTTGATCATTCTCTTTCACGATGATCATATATTTGATACGGTAATATACAACTTTTAAGCTTAATTACTGACATACTTTTATGTAGGTTTTAACGTAGTTATCTGTGAATTATATTTAATATTCAAAATAAAATGTTTTTTTTTTTCGTAGCTAAGAGGTTTACTTTACAGTATGTACTACACATAATCAACAATGCCATCGTTTCAAAACTACCACCCAAACATCACTACATATTCTGCCAGCCAGTATAAATTTACAGCTTGACAGATTTTTACCAGTTTTAAATTTGTATACTTACGACCATATCTTTGTTTTTAAATATGAATAATGAATTATGAATATAAGACCGTATACTTGTTCAGTTAATTCAGTCATTGGTGTAAGTAGTATTTAATAATTTCCGAATGTGACTACAGGCTTACTATAACCAGATCCATTAGGAAAATGTAAGTTCGATTGTGTGATTTGAGTCCATGATTCCATTTTTAAATAATGCTGAATATTTTTTTTTGTAGGTGGGTACTTACGTAATTCTCATTTTACTCTTCTGACTTCTTACATGGCTATTAATAGTTGCATTATATTTTACCTTCATTATTTCTAAATGTATGGGGGTATAACTTGTCTTTAGATTTCCACTGTTTACTGTATCAATATAAAATGTTTGTGGATTAAGAACATGAAATGTAATTAGAAATTGGCATGTATATTATAATAAATGGCCCAACATCCTTGTATTCAACTTTCTGACTATTTTCTTAAATAATATTAAACATAGGTGTTGTGTTAGTATTCTATCCATTTTTTATTACTTATAAATATTAAGAATTGTAATATAATATTACATTCAGTAATGTTTGAAGCTATTTAAAACCAAACAAAACTTTCTTCCAATCTCCCGTATGCTGAGAAATATAACCAGGAAGTTCAGTAACCATCCATTTATTTAACCTGCATTCACGCTAACAAAACTCAATCAATTGACATAAATATTTTTAATAAATGTGTAATCTTAGTTTTCTTTTAATACTAATTTGGCTGTGGTATAAAACAACTGCATACCACGCTTCAATACGCTCATCCTGTAACAATTAGGGATATTATTGTTTGTTACATAACTTAAATATGCAATGTTTCAATGCAACATCTTTTTTGTATATTATATGTAGGAAAAATATGTGTGCTTCAAAAAAAACTTCTCTACAAATGTGTTATTGTATCAAATACTGCTTATGGTAATGAGACAAGTGAGGTATTAGTTTTTTATATAAAATGATTGAAATATATTTTTATGAATTTATAATATTGTATTTTGATGTTTTGCTCGATGTATCGCCTATAAATCTTCATCACTTTAAATTGTAAGATAACAATGTACCTTTCTAAATCTGTTACCATTGCGTTGTCAAGTTTAAGCCCACCATTATTTCTACCTTTCATCTTGATCGGTAATCATTTATATGGTTGTTATAATGCATGATTGTGAGAAATTTATTAAAATCTAATTAAGAAGTACTCTTTTGTCCATATATTATGCTTTTGGCTTTTATTATTTTTACTGGAGAGGTTGCAATGCTAAAAGATAGCTGAAGCCTACATTCATTTCATCTAATGTGAGAATATTGTATATTATTTGCAATTAAATACATCCTTTTGTAATTTCAATACTTCGTATTATTTATATTCATAACACATAATTCTCATCAGATTGGTTCATAAGTACTCACTAGGTCAAGGATGGTGAACCTTTTTCGCAAGCGGGTCAAATTTTTTTTTTTTTAAAAAGCGCTGGCTAGGGTTTTCATAAGAAAGAAAATCGTGACACGTTTTTATTTAGAAGAAAGTAAATGGCGACCTTTTTTTTTAGCTCGGTTAGTAAGTACAGAATTCAGCGGTGACCTTCTTTTTTACCTCGACAGAGACTTCCGGTTTGTAGGCAGAGAATTCAGCGCTGATTTTTTTTTAGGGGTCGACAGACTTCCGGCCAGAAGGTAGAGGATTTGGCGGCGTCCTTTTTTTTAGCCCATAAGCAACTTCCGGCTGGTAGAATTCGGCAACGACCAATTCGATTTTCCAAACTCGGGACTGACCGGAAGTCCCTGACGAAAAATATCCCTGAAAATGACCCAGAACTCTGAATCAAATTTCTTCCGCGGGTCCGTCGTTCAATAAAAAAAATAAGTAGCCGAGTTTTAATGTTTTACATTTTTAATACATCTTATTAAGATCATTCTAAACAGTAAAGTGTGTTTAGAACTAATTACAAAATAAAATACATTATTTAATCTTTCAATAAAGTTGTTGAACCCAGTGAGGAAAATATTCTAAAGGAATCTAAGCTGCAGCAAAATGTGTATCCGTAGATGGGACGCGCATACTTTTTATTTTTCAAGATTCTACGTAACCAAGAAATTTTCTCACATTGATTATCGCAGAACATGTCTTTTTTAATATCATCTACTGTAACAAACGGGTTGTTTATTGTAACAATGGCCACCGCTTGTTTCTTCTGCTTGTTGTGCACAATAGCCCACACGTAGTGTGGCATCGGTACTTTGTCTTCCATCAAGTTGATATCCACTTCCTTCCCACCAGGTGTTGCTAAGCTCAGAGTGCCGTGTGTACCGAGGATAACTTCATGAGGCTTTTTCTTTTCCTTTGTGTATTCGTGTATGTCATCTAGCAATTGCTTCCAATTTCCTGTAGCCACTGTTGTCCAAAGTCCTACAAAGTTTGTCTCAAATTTCTCTATTTCATAAAGCTGATCATTGAAGAATAACTTGGGCAAAAGTTTAACTGCAACAACGCCTTGGTGGGCAAAGTTAAATTCATCTGTTAATAACCTCTTAAGGTTTATATCTGTTTTGTCAGCTCTGTAAGCGGAGAGCATAGCTATTTTGTGTGGTATATTAACATTGCTTTTGAGTTCCTCCGTATGTAGAGTGCGTGGTTCTGCCTCATATGGAAGTTGTACTCTTATGAAAGTGGCTTGTTCAACATCATAGTTGTAACATACTTCAGCTAGAACATTATAAGCAGCTTCTTTTCCATCGTAAAACTGTAAGTAAGATCCCTTACTGGAGTTTGGACACTCGTTGACAGCATGTTTGCCTTCTTCAATAGGTCTCAGGTCACAATTGAGACCTTTGAACTGTAACTTGCTGCTGTCATGTTGAACAATCAATGTGTCATCATCACACTTCGCCGTCAGATTGTGTCTCTCGGGATATGCTTTGAAAAAGTTATTCTGGCAAGAAAATAATGCCACCTGACCGTGGGGAATTTTGATTTGATAATTTTGGGATTTTTGTAAGATTCCTTCTTCGGTGTAAACAAGTGGTCGGAAAACTGGTGTTTTTAGATAATCCTTCAAAAGCAGTATGCATGGCTCTGAAAAAAAGACACAAGAAAATTAGCATATTGTGCGGCAAATGTCACAAGCATATTGGATTCCAAAGGCTTATTGAAAAATAGACACAAAATTATCATATTGTTAGGCAAATGCCACAAGCATATTAGATTCCAAAGGCTTATTGAAAAATAGACAAAAAAAATTATCATATTGTGAGACAAATGTCACAAGCATATTGAATTCCAAATGCTTATTGAAAAATAGACAAAAAATTATCATATTGTGAGGCAAATGTCACAAGCATATAGGATTTCAAAGGCTTATTGGAAAATAGGCAAAAAATTATCATATTGTTAGGCAAATGTCAATATTGGATTCCAAAGGCTTATATGCTAATTGCTTTACTTAATTATACATTTATTATCATAAATTCATTGCCAATAAACAATAATAATAATATGTATGATAATGTTACATGAATATTAAAATGTTTATATTCGGCAGCTCAATTATATTGTTAGAAAGAATACATATTAATAAAAAAAAGCAGAGGGTTATTACCTTGACATTGAACACTGTAGAGGCAGGAGCCTAAAATCAGAAATAATAAATTTACTGCTCTTCCTGCCATGGCCGTGCGGAGACAATATGTTTTACACTAAATTATTTTTTAACTCGGGACTAGTTTTATATTGTCTTTATCAAAATCCAGAGGTGTTTTCAAGTTCAATTATTAATTGAGGTAATGTTAATAAAAATTTGGAACTTTTTTTTATCATAATTAATATTATGTTCATTTATAATCATACCATGTAAAATATTTTAATTCCATTTTCATTTTTTATTATTATCAATTTAAGTATCTAAAGAAGTGAATGCGGTGCGAATGAAAGTGTTTTGAACAATATAATGAACGTATCGTTAAGATGGTTTGGACACATGGAAAGAATGAATGGTAAAAAAGAAGTATATGTTAATGATGTAAATGAAACTAGAAATAGAGAAAGACTGAGGAAAACGTAGCACAGTCAAATAAATAAAATATTGAATGTCGGCCAAGTAAGGAGTCGGAGAAATCGACGTCCGTGCATGACACGGTGTATGAATGATGAAGAAACGAGATAAGTATATCAGTCCGTTCTTTCTGCCTACCCCTTCGGAGAGACGGCGTGATAGTTTAGAATCAAAAGTGTTACAGAATTTCTGCATTCCAATATACCTATTGAAGAATCTACGCACGTGTTTATTCTTTCTCATTACTTCTAACCTGGCCGACCTTCAAAATTTTATCAATTTCGTTATGCCATGGTTCTTTCAAACTTCCTCGACTCCATACTCAATTCACATCTTTAAAATATTTTTTCTTAACCTATTTTGTTCATCCATGTGTCCAAACCAACTCAGTGATCCTTTCATGATTAAGGGCTGGACATTACAAAGGTGTCAAGTATCAAAAATGTTAATAGTGAGTTTTTGATCCCAATTGGTGTTAAACATAAAGGCAATAACTTTGCAAAGGTGCAAAATGATTGAATAATAAAGTGTAGTTCAAACATCACCCTAAAGATGCCACCTGTGGTACTTGACATGTGGAATAATAAACAGTTTTTGCTATTTTTCTCTGTTTTATGTTTAAGCCACTCAGCACCTTTGTAATAACCAGCCTTCAATTGTGTTCATAATGCTTTCTTCCTCTCTGCATTCCTTCCTGATATCTCGTCTCTACCGCATTTATTTCATATCCTACATATCCTTTATTTATTATATTCCTGCATTTATTTCATATCCTACATATCCTTTTTGGTGTTTGAACCAGAACTCTATTGTAAATGGGCATTTTCGCTTTCATTAATAAATTCTTGCTTCCAATGACTACTTTTAAAACTCCATTCATTTTGATACCTAAACCAATCCTTCTTTCATTGTCAGTTCCGTCATCTACTGTGAACATGCTACCTAAATATATAAATTCAGTAACCTGCTCTAAATTATTTCATACTTATATTACAAACTATCATTTCTTCTTCGCTTTCAAAAACAATCTCGTTTGGCCATAAACTTCTCTGTCAGTGTTCGAAGTGCAAAAATCTTAATTCATCCTCTTCTGTTCACCATACTAATGTAAATATTTCAGATCAAAATCAGATTTTTAAATAAATATATTAATATTCTTAATAGATTGTTTTAAAAAGTTCTTATATTTATAATGATTAAATAAAGCGATGTTTTTTTTTACCTACTTCCACTTTTATTTTTATTTAAACAGCGAGCCTGGCAAAACTGGTCACTGCCAAAATAAAGTCAAAAGTGGAAGTACTTCTTAAAAAACACTGTTTTATTTCATTATTATTTAAAATAAACTTTCAACCAGGGATTTCAGAAAAATCATTAGATTATTACAAAGTTGTTACAATTTCACATTTTCATTCAATGAAATAAAACTTTTTGAGTCCTCCTCATGATTTGTGACATGTGGTGTCATTCAAATAAGATAATTTTGTGTTCCTGGAATAGTTCAAAAATATGTTTACTCTCTGAAATTCCCGTAATTAATTGAGTTTCTTTCTGACAACTTAAATTTTTTCAGTTTTATGGTAGTGTATTAATTAATTTCTTATCATTTACTTCCACTTAATTTATTTGAATACATATGAAATTGACAACTAACTAACTAACCATCACACAGTTTCACAGAGGGGTAGGCAGAGAGGATGGATCACCACACTGTTCTATCCTGACATAACGTGCTCTTCTATAATACATTCACACGCACGCTCGTCGATTGTTCCTACTTCGAGCAAGGTTGCCTTTCAGTAATTGATTAATTGGTCATGCCATGTCTTCCCTGGCCTTCCTCGACTTTTTCCATTTACACTACTAGTGTATATATTTTTAACCATTCTTTCCTCATGTATTTGTTTCATATGTCTAAACAATCTTAGTGAACCTTTCTTAATTTTACTAGGACGCATTCATCCGCCTTACATTCATTTTTTATTTCATCATTAGGTATTATCGGGAGATGCCTATTGGTGGTGATGAGGTTCGCAACCCATCACACTGCGTCTCCCGTGGAGCGAAAAGAGAAGGATGGAGTGCCGCATCAGTAAAAGTGTGACAGTCCATTCTTTCTGCCTACCCTTTCGGGGAGACGGCGTGATGGTTAGTTAGTCAGTTAGTATCATTAGGTATTCTATCATACATTTTTTTCCGCACATTATTCTTAGTGACCTCATTTCTACGGCATTTATCCTACTTTCATATTTCTTCTGACAGCTCCAAGCTTCACTTCCATTCACAATTAATATGAAACTGATTTTACATCATATTCTCAAATATATAGCATACATTTTCTAAAAAGCATCGTAATGAAAAAATATGTATGAATAAGACAAGTCTTATTAGACAAATCCCTATAAAATTTTTATTTAAAAATACGTTTTCTTTTTATTGTTTATATATTTCTTTAATCTCTTAATATCCTGTAAAAGGAATATATTTATATATTTAAAATTCGATAAAAGCATATTTTCATTCTAAGAGAAGTCTTATATCTAAGTTTATTCCAAAATAGGATAAAAGTAAACTGTTTTGTTGATTTTGTTTATACAGGGTTAAATTGCAGTAATGCAATTAATATTGAATAATCTTATTCCTTGTCTTGAGCTCTAAAAATACACATTTATTATTGGGATAATAATCACTTGATTATTCATAAAATATACATTTAAAAAAATCTGAATGCTGTCTTGGTGTAAATCAATTTTATAAATCGGCACACTTTTAAAATAAATCATAATATAAATAAAATAAAATAGACAACAAATATATTTTATCTAATATTTGATTTAAGATTTGTGTAATGTAATAAAAAGTAGATAAAACAAATACTTATAAATGAACTGTTTGTTTTATAAACCTGACAAACCTCTTGTGGGAGCATAACTTGTTGGTTCCCTATAAACAAGTAAATTATTATTATTATTATTATTATGACTTGTATTTTAAGTGCGCTGTTTTGTAAAATCAATTACTCCAAGGGCGCACTAGGAAATGGTGTTAGAACAAATTATATTAAATATTTTTAATGTTACACCACGAATCGAGTTCTTCATATGAAAAATTCTTGTTCATCCCTATATTAAACAGGGTATTTGCTAATAATTAATGCGGATGAAGAAGTTTTATTATACTTTATGGGAATGACATTATCAAATGTGACATTTGATAATGCCTTAGAAGGGTGAAACATGTCATTTCCATAAAGTATAATAAAACTTCCAGAAAACTGATGTTTTCATTCGTATTAATTATTAAATATGGAGTTTTACATCATTGTTCAAGGAACCATAAATAAGTATTTGCTAATATTTTTACTTGCTTAAGGTTATTATTAAAATGAACACCTTGTATGAGATTCTTCATTTTGTATTAGTCAGACATTGGTAAACAAGTCCACAAAGCCCCGGTGCTAAGGTTATCAACCATTTGAAATATTCTTAGATAAAAGGGGTTATAGTGCAGAGCATCTCAGTTAAGCAGAAAATATTTTTATTCTTTGAAAGGATGGGAGCTTTTGCATATATATTAATATTTATTTTCGGGTTTAGTGTGTGTTTTTGTGAAGGTGAGTGTGATTAATATTATTAATATACAAACTGCATATCAACATTATAATATTGACAATCTACGCTCAAAAATTGTCATTAATTTTCCGAATTGTCTTATGATAAATTATTCCTACTAGAAAATTGGCCACTTATCTGGCAAAAGGTCTTAAATACATTATGTATGCATTTGGTACCTTTTGTCAAATAATTACCAAATTACTTTAAGCAATATCATAAGAAGTCCATACTGTATATTCATGTTCAATATTGATAAATGTTGGTGCTTTATCTGTTAATTGTTTTTTATACTTGTTGAAAAACCATTTTCTGTCCCGATTATTATTTCTTTATTCTATTTGATCATATTACAATGTTCCAATGTGCCATTTTAATCGAATTTTCTTTGTCTTTCACATTGCTCGGTCTGATAACATTTATTTTCCTTTTTAGAATCATGCAGACTGGACATTAACTGCGATGACTGTCTCCCAGAAAACTTGCCGCTGGTGCTATCTCACTCGGCTATTGACGATGTTCTGGATATACCCCACGGTGATGAAGTTCATTTGAATTGTCACGAAACAAAATTTTTAAGCTACCCCGAAAAGAATTCAATTAAAGCCTTCTGCGAAAATGGTCAGTTCAGGGTGATTGAAGATAACTATGTTACTAGCCACCTGAGTGAACTTGGTTGTCTGGCCGACCATTTTGAAGATGTCCTGCATGAAGTAGACTTCTGTCTAGATCCTTACCAAGGGCGTTCGTACCAGCACCGCCACGCCAGCGTGTTCCACTTGGTGGAAGTGTGCTATGATACTGAACTAGGTCAAACTATGTTTACCCACATGACCCTGAACAATGAAAACAATATTGATAAAAATCCACATATTGACGGAAATCAAGCATCACTTAGTATTTTGGGAAATTTCAATAAAATGTTTGACAAATCTAACAAAATTGAAGCAGAAAAAATTTACGACAACAACATTTCAATGAATAAAAAGATCCAAAGTATGTTGGAGCAGCGTAAATTCTATTATGCGGGTCAAACATTAATATCCACCAAATTACTTCCAAACAAATTTTTCAATAATCAAAATGGAAGAGTTACAAAATATGTTTCTAACAAAGTTGCTGTATGGAAAAGCGTCGCAGGAGGAAATTTACAAAACTTACAAGAAGACATTGTTACCGCATTTAAAAGGAATGGAACTAATTCAAACAATACTATAGATGTGTATGTGGGAACCCATGAAGTTTTGTCTCTTAATGCCGGAAATTATCAACATGAAATGTATCTGAAACCAGGAAAAAAATATCCTGTTCCCAAATACATCTGGAACCTTGTTTACAATAAGAATGACCACAAAGCTGTGGTTCTTGTTGTCATTAACAATCCTTTTATTTCGATTAGTGAAATTAGACACAACGTATTCTGCCCCAGTTTGTGTAACTCTGTTAATTGGATCAGGAATTTGAAAAACGCCAACAACTATGAGAGAAGCGCATACGGACTTATTTTTTGTTGCGATATACATTCTTTTGCCAGAATTGTCAAAGTCAGTCCCAACTTATTGCCCAACGTACACGCAGGAGAGAGGGGTTTTCTAAAAGATGGCTTACCTTAATATTTCTATATCAGGTCAGGCACTTCTGGATCATCAATGAAATCTGATGGAGGTATTTTTTCTTTCGGTAAATATATCTGGGCCTTCATTGGTGTTTTATTTACCTTGGTTGTTATATTAGTCAAATCTAAAATATTGTGGGATGTTCCAATTTCTAAATATTCACGCCTAAAAATACACATTATTTTATTTTTGGATAAGTTACTTCTTATCTAGTTTTATATAATATATATTTTAATAAATAACCATTCAATACCTGCTCTGTTCAGTGTTATGTATTTCTGATGTAATCGGCTTATTTTTACTTGTCAGGTCTGCTAATGGTTTTATTGTATTAAAGTGGCTGACTTTGGTTAGCTTGGGCATTGTGATCAGTAAATGTCCTGTGGTTTGAGACCTTTCTGCCTTTGATTCAGTGACATTAATTTCTTCTGGTAAGGACAGTTGAAATATTTTTCCTTTAATAGTTACTCGGACATACATTGGTTGAACGTCCACATCCATTAGACTTGTATCTAAGTGTCTGGAAATTTTTTTTTAAATTAAATTTATGCTTTTATTATTGTTTAACTCTAGCTTTATTGCTATAAATTATCAAAATTTTCAGTCTGTTTTTACCTAAACCAAGGGGAATGAAGAAGTGTCTTTAGGAAAGTATATGATTTCATTAATTAACTAGTATTAGTATTTTTTTTCATGTTCATATATGCTTCATACCTGAAAACTTCAATGTCGAGTTTAAATTTATCGGGATCATCATCTTGAAAAAAGAACTTGAGTTTTGGTTGGTTGATGTTAAATGGTCTTCCATCAGGATAAAAGAGAGGTCTTTCCTCCTTATTTTTTTCTTCCAGTTTTTTTGGATTTCTTCTTAGTTGACTCTGCCTGTCCATTTCAATTCTCACTTCTGGTGAATGTTCACTCTTTTCGTTCCAAAATCTGGAAAGTATTTTACTCCTAGCAAACTCATTGCAAAAAAATATATATTATAGTGTATTAATTTACACATTACCTATTATCAAAAAGGAATTATTATATTGTACTGATTTAGATTACCATTCAGAATCGATAAAATATGTTACATAGTTTGATTATTGATTGGCATTGAAGTAGAGAATTTTTTGTAATATAATATATCTAATGAAATAAAATAAAAACAGGCAATATTATTATTTTATTTCTTAATAGCCGTACCCAGCCACGCATTGTTGTGTCACAGTCTGGTTAAATGGAAAATGGTCCCAAATGGTGGTTCAATGTTTCCCACCCGAGACCACCGGCCCACACCCTAGGGCAACTCTCATTCTACACGGTTCTGTACCCAGATCCAACCACCCCCCACCCAAAGCCACTACCTGTCACCGTCCCTCAACCCCAATCCAAGGCCACCCCTGACCCCTCCACACTCCTTCCTACCCCGGTAGTCAAGTCCAAATGTCGGACCCAACCCACCACATCTTCCAAGAAACCCTCCTCTCACAATATCCAACCTCAACAACAACCAAGAAATAAATTTCCAACTTGTGGGGGAAGAATAGCTTCCGGGCTGGAACTCCCGAAAAGACGTATCTAAACACATGACTGCAACGTTGTGTCAAAATTTTACAGCAATCGGTTAATAAGTTTCTGAGATTTAAGATTTGGAACACAAACATTTATATTTTTATTTATATAGATGTGGAAGAATTTGGTTTAATTATAGGAAATTATTTGTAATGTAAAATTAAATATGTAAACATGAAATATATAATAAAACAGTGCTATCAATAAACCTTTTGCATTTTTCTTCATCATCAATATCCTCTTCAGCGATCCTCTTTTGATCAAATTCTTTTTGCAGTCGGTGTTTTTGTTCTTCTCTTTTTAGAGCATATTTTTTTTGCTGCTGGATGATGTTCTTTTCTATTTCGCTAAAGTGTTGCAGTGCTTGAATGCGTTCTGACTTGTTGATGGTTTCATTATCTAAATATTCCAATTGAGGTAGAATTGATATTACATATTCTCGGTACCCATTATAATCTACAATGATAACAAGATGTTTATTGTTAATAGAAAGGTGAGAAATTAAAAGAATAGTTATAAATTATGGTAAATTTGCTTAATTTCAATTACAAGGAGTACAAATAACATACAAATGTTTATGTGTATATATAGATACGAGTACTTTCCGTTTAACAAAACATTATTAGGTGTCGAAATGATAATGATGATTATAACTAATTGGGAGGAAACAAAAAATATATTTACCTGTGCAAGGGTTACCAGTCAAATAAAGCATCCGTAGATTATAGTTGTTGGCAAGATTAGAAACACTTGTCAACTCTCCAATAAAATTTAAAGTGAAGTCTAGCTTATTGAGGGATTCACATCTTTCTAAATTTTCAATTATTTCAATGTTGTTAAGTGCCACGTTTAGATATTCCAATTCCTTCAATTTATTTAAATTTTCTGTCAACATAAAACGCACATGAATATTTTAAAATGTATAAATACATACAAATATAAATATTTAAATGATTAACACGTTACATTCATTGGTTGTTTATTGGTAAAATATCATGTTTTAAACTCACCAATTTTTGATATGAGATTAGATTGGAGTAACAAAATTTGTAATTTGGGACACCAATCCTGAATAAATTCTAATTTCTCTATGCTCTCCTGATGAAGAGAAATCTCCTTCAGGGGGGCTAATTGCATATCATGATGTTCAGCTTTCTTGCGAACTAATTCCACTGTCACTAAAATAAATGCCGAAATTCATTTTGATTTCAATTTATGTATATATGTGCTTTTGTGGTTTACCCAATTTAGAAGCATTGATATATTATTTAAATAATATAACGTTTACCTTTCACCATTTTATTGCAAATTGGATGATTACTATTATTGGTATTCGGGACAATAAAACTTTATAATAAAGCTACAATATACGCTTTTCAAAAATAAACAATTGATTTATCACATGGTTACCATGGTAATTTAATAACCCACAATATTCGCAGATACAAAAGATACATATATTTTTTTTCTGAAGAAAGATGCACATGTTTTTATAGAGGGTCATTGTAAAAATATGATGAGAATGATTTTCTTTTTCGTTGTCAGTTTATTTAAAAAGTAATGAAAATAAAATAAATAAGAATAGTTAAAAAAATATACATATATTTTTCATAATTTATTATTTCTTGAACAATGATGTAAAACTTTATATTAAATAAATAATATAAACGAAAAATTCCAAAAAATTAAATATTAAATAAATAATATTTAAAAAATATCAAACGCCTTAGAAGCGTGAAACATGTCATTCCATTTAATAAAACTCCTAAAAGACAAACAAACCATCACGCCGTTTCCCCGTAGGTGTAGGCAGAGAGAATGGACCGCCACACTACTCTATCCAGGCTTCCTCCACATTCATACAACGAGTCATACACGCAAGTCGATTCCTCCGAAGACAAATGTTTTCATTTATATTAATCATATATTTTTCATTATTTACAGTGAACTTCTGCAATGAAATTTCAAATAACAACATTCATACATTTAACCCTTTACCGCATGTCGTTCCAAATTTGGAACATTCGACTTTTATCGTCAAAGATAACTACTACTGGCATCTGCGTATTATTTTTTGAAATAATTCCATACTGTAGAGTCTGTTATATCATAAAGCATACACTAGCGCTATCGTGGAGCATTCTGATAACTTTAAACACGTTAGTAAACTGTCAGATCCGCCATTTGACGAGCGAGAGTAATTGTTTTAAAAACTTTCATACCTAAATGTTGTTAAAAGTATAATATTTCGTGCAAATAATAAACAAATACATCGTGATGACAACTTTGTTTTATTTTAATAAATTTCAAATTTAAAAAAAGAAGATGAATAGATTTTTGAGACCCCACTGCATACTGTTCCAAATTTGGCCACTAGATAATCATAACCCATACTGCATGTTGTTCCAAATTTGGAACAAACTGTTTTTTCCGTATATGTTTTCTTAAAACTACTGGGTTTTTTTTATATTTCCTTGGTTAGATTTGTCGTTTAAAATGACATATATTTTTTTCGATGGATTTAAAAATTCCACGCGGTAAAGGGTTAATTAGGAAAACTTAAAAGTAGGTACTATTGAATTCAATAATACCCCATTTCTTTGATTTCAAAGTTGAGCCATAAACAATATAAGAAAATAAACAAATGTCAAAACAATTTATTGTTGGAAGTGGAAGTTAGAACTGTCCTTGTTTTCGTCAAATTTGTACAAAATATAACATTAGAACATTTCTTGTTCACATATGCCATGAAATGAATGTCGCTAACACAGCAAAGTATTTAGAACTTTTGGAAGCGAATGGAGACAAAGTTTCCTTCGAAACATTATCATTATGCGATTACAATGAACCGGATTTACAATTTGAGTTTTCGGTAATTATTCAGAATATTTTTTTCGCTCTATTTGTTTTTATTCTTTCTAACCTCGCTGTTATTATTTTCAGACGACCTCATGTTTTGACTGCAACGGCTACTACGGACCTAGTTTTGGAGAACCAGTTTGCTTAACCTGTCATTCCTTTCTTTTCCCCGACTATGCAACTTTTCTGCCCACTTCGTTCATTAGCAGTGAAAAAACTGATGATGGCGATTCTGGGAATGATGAGCCATGTGACTTAAACTACGCTTCGGAGAAAAGGGCAAACCAGCCTCCGGCACAACCACAGAACAATGTCAATTTGTGGATGCTTCAGGTACTTGCTTCATATTATATTCACTTCAGAATAAGAACATGTAATTATCATTGTAACTATTGATCTTTTATGTTGACATTGAATCATGATCTGCTCCGAACACTTGTATAATTGACGGCTGGTTATTACAAATGTGCTAAGAGGTTTAACCTTTCCCTTACGGTGCTAAAATTAAAACGCGCGTTCCTGTGTTGGGTAGTCAGTACCAAATCAAAAATTAGCGATTTTATATCGGAAAAATAAGAACATTCATAGCTAATCCCCTTAATTAATTATAATTAAAGTCAAAAATTATAATAATTGAGATTTATTTGCTAAAAACATTAAAAAACCATCTGACAACGCTCACGGAACGGGCATAGATCCGCTCTGGTTGCAAGCCCGAAAGTGACTGCCGGTGCGGCGGGACAGCGAGAGTGAGAACATTGAGCTAGAACACATGCGAGAGTGAGATGCGAATATAGTGTGGCACACTCAAAGCGCTGTTTATACGCGACTTTGTTTTCGATTTTCACAAAATACCTCCGAAGTACCCGATGAATTCTGATTATTATTAATATTATTTTTTTAATCAATGCGTAAATATATTATGGAGGAATACCATAAATCTTAACCTTGTATTTATTATATTTATAGAGATATTCATGGTTTTTAGAAGCAACGTGTAGAAGATACCCATCATAGGGAAGGAAGGGTTAAAAATAGAACAAAAAAAATAAATAAAAACGGTTTATTGTTACATATGTCATGTACCACGGCTGGCATATTAAGGGTGATATATATTATTCAATCAATTTGCACACTTATTGGCCTTTATGTTTAACACCAATTGGGATCAAAATCTCATTTTTGATTTTTTATATATAATTATCAATGGAAGCGAAAATGGCCGTTGACAATGGAGTTCTGGTCCCAACCCTTATGTATGGAAGCGAAGCATGGAACTGGCAGAAGAAAGATGAGAGCAGAATAAATGTGGTAGACATGAGGTCCCTAAGACGTATGTGTGGTAGAATGATGTACGACAGAATCTCAAATGCTGATTTTAGAAAGGAATGTAGAGCGAAAGAACCTTCTTAAGGTCAATCCAAAGAATTGTGAATAAAATTATGAAAGGATCGCTGCGTTGGTTCGGACATATAGAGTGTATTCGGACATTTGTTGTTGTTTTACATACTTGGCACCTTTGTAATGTCCAGCCCTCCAGCCCCCATAAAAGAGTGAGATTGTTTTATTTTGATTCTAGAATCCCATCAACAACAACCAAGATGATGAGATGCCGAGGGAGCAGAATGAGCCGGTGCTGGCCAACATCATTGCACCTAATCAGCCACCTAATTTGGAGCGCCGCCTGGAGATGCTGTCCACCCCGCGTCCCGGAGACCAGATAGAGCCTGACTTTGTTCTGAGGCTTCCTCCTGAAGGTGAATATCTGGTTTACAGCTGATTATTTCTCTGTGTATGAAGATTATATTTTAAACTTGAACATGGTATTTTCTATTATGGTTATTTTATAATTTGTGATGATTTATATTATATTTTAAGTGCGCCCTTTTGTAAAATCAATAACTCCAATGGCCCACTAGAAAAAGACCGAACAATGCAGTCTTTATAAGTTTCTTAAATTTAACGTTACTATCCTCATGGCAGGCGAAAAGCCAATTAGGGAACAAATCGCTAGACGCAAATGGCTGTGGATCGGTCACACCCTGAGATGGAACCCAGCCTGCATCGCTCGGGGCGCACTAGACTGGTCCTCTATGGGGAGAAAGAGGAAGCGAGAAGAGCCCTACAGGCTGAGGTCAAAGCAACAGGTCTCACTTGGGATGATGTTAGATATCAGGCATGCAATAGAGTCAGGTGTAGAAGGCTCCAGGCCCTATGCACCACGGAGGTGTGACAGGACAAGAAAAATAAGAAGACTATCCTCATACTTAATATTAACATGAAGGCAAGCCAACGAACACGCAACGCTGAAAGCACAATCGTAGAAACGAGCTTTATTGGCCCTGACTTGAATCGTAATGTTGTTTGCATTTGTTTCTACTGATCGGAATGAACATTGCCTTTCCGTTGGCATGAGTGTCACGCAGTGGTCCAAAATATACGCTGCCGCACTCTGGTGTTGAGCCTTAAACATTGTCAAACACAATTTTTATTTTATTCACTCCCGGATTTTGAGCCAGTGAAGTTCCTTCAGGAGCGACGTGATATGACAGTATTTTTGTTGCCTCATAATCAATCGGGCACTACATGATAATAATGACCAAAGTTTAAAAAAATTAAGATGAAAATATCTTCTACTCTTGAATGATTTTTGGTTAATTAGTATGAATGAAGATGTCTGTTTTATAGAAGTTTTTATGTTGCAATACATTTGATAATACCTTATCAAGGCGAAACATGTAATTTTCATAAATTATAATAAAACTTCTTAGTAACAGACATTTTCATTTGTATTATGTAATTATTTAATATGAAGTTGTTTACATCATTGTTCAAGAAACAATAAATAAGATTATTGGTTAATTTGTGTGTTTATAATTAAAGTGCTTTTGATTCATGTGTGATATTTCTTTGATAAAATTGGCTTAATTAAAATATATGTGAACCCTTAATTTTAAATTTTTAAGCATTAATATCTCAATCTAAATTTGTTAAAATCTCAATATAAACACCATGAAGGCGGCCAGCATACAATATCTTAATAAATTCGTAGGCTCAAATGAAATGACTGGTTACCTATTTTAGTTCAACTGTGGATATTCACATACTTGGATGACCTGTCCCTGTGCATGGTGAGCATGGTGTGTGAGCAATGGAAGAACCTTCTACGTGCGCAGGTCCCTAACCAGAATTGGGCTCAGTTCACGCAGAAGAGGTGGCCGCTGTACAAATCTTTAGTCAATGACAGCAATTGGTTTGAGGTATGTGTCTATCAATTACTAGTCCTTTTTTCAAATCATCTAGCAATGAATCAAACCATCAAGCCGTTTCTTTGGAAAGGTAAACAGAGAGAATAGGCTGCCAGACTACTATATTCTAGCAAACCTCTTTGGCCTCCACACATTCATATAACGAATCATACACAAATTTGATCAGTCGTTACTTTTTGTCATTTCACATATCTCCACTTATACATTATACATTAATTACATTATACATTAACTTATACATTAATTTTAATTATTGTAATTAAATTGAAAGGTTAGTAAAAAAAAATTATTCTTCATAATGTGATCATATAAAAATAATTTCTGTAGCACATTGTAAACATTAATATCCTTAAAAAAATATGTAATCTGTGCGAACCCAATAATCAGCATTTGTTTTATGTCTAATGTAAATCACTGTTTTATGTAAATCACTGTTTTTTTTAAATCACTGTTTTTTTTACACTTTTGAGTTTGTCTTTCTCGACATGCTTCGAAGGATACCTTCATCAAATATACAGATAGTATATAATCACATCATTGATGGTAACATCATCACCGTTGATTCATCATGTTGGAATTTATTCCACCGAATTAGTAGAGTTTGCAAGAATCCGTATGTTTTGCGAATACTGTACAACTCATCGGTCCGGAGCCGGCTCAAGTTTGATTCTGTGATATGGATACTCACTCGCTCATATTAGAGAGGGTTCATAAAAGATTTCTGAGATATCTCTACATACCCTTATCCTGCATATTGTCTCCTCCCTCCCTCCTGTGCCTCCTGCCGTGCTACCTATTGTATCTATCATTGCCTTGTATTTTCTCTTGTTGTATTATCATGTATGTATGACTAGACATCGAGGGAGAGTAGCATAGGACATATAGGATTCCCACCGCTTATCCGAAGCTGTTATAGGGGAACGGCACCTTTCATCAGCTTCGCTCATTAGTTCCTAGGCCCGTCCCTCGTCCATGCCGGACTTTAGTTAGAAAAAAAAATGTATTAAAGAAATCAAGAGGCACCAGGCCACATTTAATGTACAGCTATTCTCCTCTATATCCCGCCTAACATGCAGATAACACTAAAAACATTTAAATATTTCTAAACAAAATATATAAAAGGAAAAAAAAGACACAGGATTACATGAGAAGCAGACTCATGGACACATGACAGCGGGAAATGAAAAGAGGAACAGAGGAGACAAATGCGGAATGGCATGAGTACACACAACGTTATTATGTAGCGGACACGGGACAGGTCAAGGGAACAGAACATATACATATATTAAGAAATCGCCGCGATGGGGAGGGCGAGGCCCAGCTTTGCAGGCAAGTCCCAGCCCTAACGAGGCAATCAGTACACCCTCAGAGGGGTCAGAGATTAAATGTGGTCTGGGTCCCCCTTGGATGAACAAATATATATTTTTTTGAATTTTTTTTTTAACGTTAATCCCGCATGGAAAGGGGCCAGGCCAAGGGAGTGAAGAAGTTTGGTAGGTCTCTGTGGCTTTATCCCACTGCATTCCTCTTGGGTATGCTAGGGATTGAAAATCTACAGATAAGGACGGATGGGTTCACACTTACCCATTTCTTCAGACTTATGGGATTCTTTAAGAACTCTGTTATCTTTTTATAATATTACTTCACACCCAGTAAACATTGTGTATTTTCTTTATTGTATTATTTTCTATTGAAGTATGTTTATATGGAATACAATTTATTTGTAGATCTACCGAAGACTGATGACATCTTGCTTCTGTTACACCTGTCTGGTGCAGATGGCGGTACAAGCCCAGCCTGTGGGGGATGAGAACAGCTGGAGGCGGAATCGGCTGATGACTGAAATCAAGGTTTACAATACTTCATCATCTGTGTATTTTCATTGTAAATGTTCAAGTCAATCTAATTTCAATCTCTAACTAAGACATTTAACTTGACAAGCTCATCTCTCAATCGAGTAGATTTGCGTGCTAATTACTACATGTAGCTTGTAGCTGAAATACAATTGTAATATACTGTATTGCATACTTACATAACATAATGATTAAAAAAATGTCTCTTCACCTGTGAAAATACACTTACAAGTCTGCGAAAAAGATATTTGTACCCTTCCCACTGACCACCACCACTCTAATAAACGGGTTGGAGTTAATATTGGAATGTTTCAATTTCTTAATATTTTTGTTAGCAACTAACTAACCATCACGCCGTTTTTCCGGAGGGATGAGCAGAGAGGAAGGACCCCCAATAATTGCTCTATCTTGACATGCATCTCGAGCTTCCTCTATATTCGTACATAGTAACATGCACGCTCGGCGATTCTTCTAACTAACATTTATATATTATTCTCAAACTCTTAGTCTTGAAGCTTTCCCTTCTTTTTTTATATATATTTTTTTGAGTTTTCATAATGGTTATTCTTCAAAGCATGAAAAATGTTTTAATTTGTAATCAATATCTTTTAGGTTCTTCACAATGATCCCCCTGAAGGAATTGCTGCCATTCCTTTAGACGCCAAGTGCTGCCATTGGCAAGCTACGATCACGGGTCCCATTGGTTCCCCTTACGAGGGGGGCTTATTTTATCTCTACATACAAGTCCCATACAGGTAAACATTGCTTATTTTCTTTAACCGGTTCTATCCCATAAGCGCATATATGCGCTGGTATAATCCCGTGTACGGCGGACCGGCCATTGAAAATAAGTGCATATATTATACATGCTGTACTTTATCACTTAATATCCAGCCAAGTTTTACTGTTTTATATTATCTAATATTTTACATACACAGTGACATTGTGTCACTAAGACGCTTTTAAATCTTTATTATATATAATAATGAAAAAAAACAATGTTTTTATAACTATTTCCACATTTGTATTTATTTCGACAGCGACCGGTTTCATCTGGCTCGCTGGTATCGACAGAATGGCCTGGCGAAACTGGTCGCTGTCGTAATAAAGACAAATGTGGAAGTAGTTATAAAAAACATTGTTTTATTTCATTATCATTTAAAATGAACTTCCTTTTAGAGATTTCAGTTAAATCATTTGATTATCTTTATTATATACTTTCAACATATTTTAATAAAAGGTGTATTTATTAGATTTTGATTTTTCAAAGATATTACCGGCCCTCTGGGTCCTGCCATATGAAACCTCCTGGTATTTAATATGTTAAAGAATAGTAGTAACTTTGTTCATATCAGTATGTTAGTTTCTTTCTTCAGTATAATAAAAAAAAATTAATCATACTAATTCAATCTCAGAAATAGCTCATTATGAAGAAGGAACTGGATCGTGTCCAGGCTTGATCTGAAGTCTCTTTGATCAGGAGCGTTCCATCTCCTAGACCAATGTTCCGCAAACGGTGTGCCGTGAGCCCGATCAGGTGTGCCGTGGCCAAATACATAAAGAAAAAAAATATTTAGTTAGAGCGTTGGTGATCTTTTTTTATTGTTTTTTTAAGCTATTCAGCTTTTTCGTGAAAAAGGTCCGCAGATTTCTACTGGCCGGAAGTTGCTGGCAAAAAAAAGGTTACCAACGTCTCCCGGTCTGATCGACGTCTACGTCCAGATCGAATTTTAGCTTTTGGTGTGCCGCGGAATTCTAGGAAGAACTTAGGTGTGCCGTATGTGAGAAAACTTTGCGGAACACTGCCCTAGACCACCACCTGCTTGAATTTTAAAAATGTAGTTATTTAATTTGATTGCAGCTATCCATTGAACCCACCAGTTGTAAGATTCCTAACAAAAATCTTGCATCCTAATATCTCAAGACACGGTGATGTGGGCATTGACTGTATACACCACAACTGGTCACTGGCCCTGACAATCAGCAAGGTCCTCATATCTATCCAGAGCCTCCTCACTGATCCGTATACGAAGGTTAGATCAGACTACATTTAATGATAATACATAATTTTATTTCATTAATACAGTAGAACATTGTTTATCCAGGCTAATTTTATTTTCCGGATATATTTTCCGGATAATCGACATTCTACTGTATTACGAAAAAATATAAATTTGTAATTACATTTATATTTTTTGAAGCAGTTTAAACAACTTGCACCCCAGGTTAAGAACTACTGCTTTAGATTATTAAAAGAAAAAATATTGTTTGTATTATCTTATTGTGATAAAATAATTATATTTCTTGACATTATACACTACAGTCGATCAACCGAATCACTGAAACATCTTTTGTATTACATATAAGTTTTTCACTACATTTTTTTTGTGTTTGTTATGACTACTGTTCTTTTTCATAATGCCTCATTCATGTAAAATAAAATATTATTTCCCTACATTTTTAACATACTCTATTTATAAATGAATACCTGTAGCGTTGTGATGCATTGGTTTGTAATCAGTCTATTGTAATGTGCCTTGCTATTGCAGACCTTGCTCACCCGTGGACCGTGAACAACACAACTATCCGGTTTGAGATATGAAAATACATATTTTCCGGTTTAACCGAAGCCTCATCGGTGCCATCAAACTCGGTTAAAACTGTTGTGTATATGTGTGCATTTATTTTTATTTAAAAAATATTGTGCAATGTGTAATATGTTACAGATTTGTATGGAGCCAGCCCTTGGCCACATGTACACAACGGATCGGAAGAAGTTTGAACACCTCGCCCGCCAGTGGACGTGGAAGTACGCCATGCACGATGTCTTGCTGCACCAACCTGACTTCAAATAGAATGTCTTCACTCCTTATTATTATGTACCTACCGGTTATTCTCCATTAAACCCTCATGCTAATCTGTTGTACGGAATATAACAAACTATTATCATATTTTATAAATGAAATGTATCATGTAGGAATGCTTATTTGCTGGATATTATTAAATATAATGAAGAGATAAGCAGATATATATGTACGAACAATTCACGTTCTTTCTTCAATTAATGCATTCTTTCACTAAAGCTTTCTTTATTGTCTGCTGCATCATTTGAGCTACTTCTTAACTTGTTTTACATGTTCGCTGCTGAATATAAATACCTAATAATTATGAGCATTCTGAATGCTACGCAATGGGAATTCCGCTTCCAACTAAACGCCTTGCGGTGCACTGTGTAGTTATTGGCAGACATCGTACCAAACTAGACTAACACACTCTATAAAAGAGCGTGACGCAAATACGCGTCCTCAGCGTGGCTACAAACCATACTTCGACACAGATATGTGTCATCAGCACTCAACGTGTTAATGGAACAATTGAACACGAGTTTTTTCAAGATTATGTAAACAGATGTATTTATCAATATTAAATACTCAATCACTGTTCCAGAGACAGTAAATACGATGCAATCACTAAAATAATATGTAAATTAATTAAATTTCATTTTCAATTAGGTGAACCTATAACACAATCAATTGTAAAATAATTTAATTTGTAAATTATTATAGTACGTAAAATAATTACTTTGGTGCAATGTTATTATTTCTGGTTAGAAAAGTTATGTAATGTTACTTATAAAATTGGGTCATCCAAATTGTTAATTTTCATATTTGACAAACTACGTAAATGACGTATTTAAATACATACTTTGCTTATTTTATCAAATAAATTATATCATTACTTCATACTCTGTACTTTTATTTATCACAACACAAGCAGCCATATTTATTTCCATTACATTTCATGAGTTAAAATGATTTTCACATCACTCCTTCAAATTGGTATGTGTATGTAGAAAATGAACTTTGTAACAATGTGAATTTTTGAAAAATTGTAATGCAACGATGTGCACTTCAGACAACCTCTAATTACCTTCTGACGGCGCCGGACCTGCGACATGATATCACTGACTCAGTGCGCGTTCCATGTTCTGCCGTTAAAACACGAGCACTGCCGACTCGACCCCGAAGGTGGCCGAGTACATAGCCGCAGGTTTTAGGCAAAGTTAGTTCATACTTACGTCAAAGTAGCGCTGCCATCGCGATATCTGAGAGTACCGAACACCTATAAAAGGTGTTTCCCCGGCTCTAAAAATTTGAAGTAGTTAGGGCGACAGTTCTAATACTGGAAAGGGAATCCGAATACCCAATAGGGTACTAGGATCCCATGTCTGGCCTGGAGCGAAATCCGGGAACTCGTTAGCTTTACGACCATTAAGAAACCAGTCCCGGATGACAATACACAGGGAGACCCTAGTAACTTGGTAGCTTTACGCCCATTAAGAAACCCAAGTGCCAGGAGTCATATTTTGAGGGGTGACCTCCTGTAACCTCGGTAGCTCTACGCTCATTGAGAAACCTGAGTACAAGGTCCTAGGGAGGAAGGTACCCCTGGTATTTACACAAAGCTACCTCGTGGCCATAAAGGGACATAAAGGGATAAAAATGAACGGAACATATCTGAGTCACCTCCGCTTCGCAGATGACATAGTACTCATCAGTGATGATCTGGAAGAACTTCATACCATGATAAAAGAGCTCCACGATGCCTCCCTGAAAGTTGGTCTACAGATGAACATAAATAAAACCAAAATCATGAGTCCATCCAACAGCAGTATCACAATCGATAATAAGAAAATTGAACCTGTTGAAGAGTATATTTATCTTGGACATAAGATCAAATTAGGGAAGGAAAATCAGGCAGCGGAAGTACCCAGAAGAATTGGACTAGGTTGGGCAGCCTTTGGGAAACTCAATCATATCCTTAAAAACAAGGATATTCCCATGAATTTAAAAAGAAAAGTGTTTGAAACATGTATCCTCCCTGTGCTTACATATGGTCTGGAAACTATCACCTTAACTGCGAGGACCATATATAAATTAAAATGTACACAGCGATCTATGGAGAGACAAATGTTAGGCATAAGTCTGAGAGATAGAATCAGAAATGAAGAAATCAGACGCCGGACAAAGGTTGTCGACGTGGTGGATCGTATTGCCAGGCTAAAGTGGCAATGGGCAGGTCATGTTGCCAGACAGGGAACAGACAGATGGTCACCCAGAGTCCTAGGATGGAGACCATGGGACATGAAAAGAGGAATAGGCCGGCCTCAGAAACGTTGGGCCGATGATATTGTCCCTGTCGCGGGCAGCAGGTGGATAAGAGAAGCCCAAAGAAGAGAAAAATGGAAGAAATTAGAAGAGGCCTACATCCAGCAGTGGAGAGACGGCTGAAGAAGAAGAAGACCTCGTGGCCTGGCCTGCAACATTTGCGCCCGCCACCTGACGACGCTGGAGATCATCACTGTGACCGCGCCCCTTCGCTGCCTGGACGCTCCGCGCCGCTGACGCGCGCCCCTTCACCGACGAGGACGCCCACGCCAAACTTCGCCTGTGACATTTAGTACGGACTCTTTGCCAACCCATAGGAAGGCCGAAGGCTTAATAGTTAATAGCAGTTAGACAATAGTTAGATCTGTCTGCTGACGGACTCCCTTATAATTAGTTGACCGTGTCAGTCCCTGCGAGACGACACGAATTCGATAAGTTGAGTCCCTCTGTATCTCGTTGTTAAGCAGATCTAGTTGTATCGCGATTACGCCTCATCGTAGAAAGAACCCACAATGAAGACATTTAACCAGCCCTGGGTTTTATTCTTTAAAGTTTACACTGCTTACCCACCTTAGTACGGGTGGTTTCCCTCGAGAAAACAAAAGTACTACAAATTAGCGCCCAAAGTAGGGCCCGCTACAACTTTGATTTAACAAAGCCCTAGTTTAATGGGTAGAAAATTGCATTTAGTTTATATATAAATAAATAAAAGCAACGATGGCTTAGTGTAAATTATTTTATTAAAAAAGAGAAATATTGAAAAATCAAACCAGTTTAATATAAGGATAAAAAAGCTTAATCTTTTTCTGAAATTGCAGTGAGATGTTTTTCTATTTCAGTTTCCGATAGAACCCTGAAAATAAAATACAAAAATAATTATTTCATTCATATAATTCTATTTTGAACAAAAATGCAGTACAAAATTTTAACTTACACAAACTTGGGGTGTGCCTTGCTCACGACACCGACTTCGATTTCCGAAGGCTTAAAGTCGACAGACAGAACGGTAGACAGACAAGATATTGCCAACTGGATGGCTTCATCGTACGAATAGTCTTGTTTCTTCTTAAGTTTCTTTTCAAGATAGCTGTTGGCCTCAGTTTGCTTGGCCCCCACAGATATGGCCTGATAGTCACAGAAGTACCCTGCCGGGTCCGTCTTGTACACACACGGACCCTTCTCATCGTCACAAGCAATCAGCATCATACCTAATCCACAAATACCGAATTAGTATCACATATATCAATATCGGATTATTATTCCATAAAATAGTAAAAATGAATAAATTATTGTTTCTTGAACAATAATATAAAACTTTATATGAAATAATCAATGAAAATATCTGTTTTCTAGAAGTTTTATTATATTGAAACATGTCATTCCCAAAACAATATCTCTGTAATAAGTTAAATGAATAATTATGTACAGGGCAAAGTGATGAAAAGAACATGTATGACATCACAAACCCCATTTTTTTCAACACTTTTTTTCTTAAACTAACCAACCATCACGCCGTTTCTCCGGAAGGGTAAGCAGAGAGGATGGACCACCACACTGTTCTATATTCTGATATAACTCTCACGGTTCTTCTGCACTCACACTGATGTGTAACACACATCGCACGCTTAATAGAACACTGGCTTAACTAAAAAAATGAAGTTTTGCTCAATCTGACATGAGTCAGTGTTTTAACAAAAACAGTCGAAAAACACGTACGAATGGATAGCGTTAACATTGTGAAAAATAGATGGATAGCGTTAACACAAGCCTCTGTCTAATGTTAATTCAAATATGACCTAAACCATAATCAGACAGTTTACTATTAAGCGTGCGACATGTTCATCGATTGTTTCTACTTTGAACATAGGCACCTTTCAGTAATTGATTAATTTGGTCATGCCGTGTCTTCCTTGGCCTCCCTCGACTTATTTTTCCATTCACACATCTTGTATATATATTTTTTAACCATTCTTCTCTCATCCATTCTTTCCATATGTCCAAACCATTTTAGTGACACATTCTTATTTAGGACGGAATCATCTGTCTTACATTCCCTTAGATATATCTTCTGCCAACTCCAAGCTTCACTTCCATACGTAAGGGTCAGCACTATAACCTTTTTCTTAAAAATCTACTAAATTAGCTAAATAGGCATTGATTAACTAATAAGACAAAAAAAAACAAGATAAAATTGATGAATCTTTGACATAGAAAGTAACTTACTGCAGCCAAGTGGCCTCATCTCTGCATTCTGCGTGTACACCTGAGAGATGTCTGCGATGCGGCGGCACAGCACATCAACGGGGATATTATACCCATACTTGTAGTTCCAGTTAGCAGCCTCATATCGAGCCCTCTGCACTTGGGACTTGCTGTCCGCTAGAATAAAAAAGTACCAATATTAATCTTTTACCGGAATAACTTTCAACATTCAATATGTTCATGTTGCACAAACGCTACATGCCAAATGCTAATGGCATGATGAAAAATATATATATTTATCATTTAAGTATAGTTACACAAATCCCAGTAAAATTTAATTTTAAGAACAGACACATTTTTAAATAAATACAAAAAAAAAACACTATAAAATTCCAATTTCGTATGAAAGTAGACATTAAATATATTTATTATATACAAGAAAAATTATAACTAACTATCACGCCGTCTCTCCGAAGAGGTAGGCAGAAAGAATAGACTGCCACACTTTTATTTCCTGACAAACTTCTCTCGCTTCCTCAACATTCATAGATCGTGTCATGAACGCACGTTGATTTCTCCGACTCCTTGTGTGGCCTACATTCAATATTTGATTTATTTGATCGTACCATGTTTTTCTCGTCTTCCTCTATTTCTAGTTCCATTTACACCATTCATTCACATTTTTACCATTCTTTCTTCTTTCATTCTTTCCATGTGTCCAAAATATCTTAATAAACCTTTCATTATTTTGTTCATAACACTTTCATTCATACCGCATTACCTTCTTATATTTTCATTTGATACTCAATCATACACAGATTTTAGAAAAATTATAATTGACAATTATCAAGGGATGAGAGCTTTTTTTTTTATTTAAAAAAAAAAGACTTACACCGAGGATTTAAATCAATGATATTAGAATTTATTTTACAATCTTCAATATGAGCAGAAAATAGCTCATTATTATGAAGAAGGAATCCGGTCGTGTCCAGGCTTGAACCCAAGTCCCCTGGATCAGGAGCCAAGCGCTCTATCCCCTAGACCACCACCTGCTTATAATTTATACGTGGCACGCTCCATTAATAACTGCTACAAAATATTTTAAATTAGAATTTTAACTTCAAATTGGTTTGGAAAACTTCTTATACTAAGTTTATTAATAAAATAATACAGGGAAAAAATAATTTAACTGGGGGTCTGAGAGCCAAATTACCCATTAAGGTGAATTGTGTGATTTTACCGGAAGTGTCGCCATGGGTTAAAGAGATACAAAAATGTTTAGCGCGGATGAAAATTCATAACTCAAAGATTAACTGAGCACTTACCAATCATTCCGGTCATAACACATCCAATTTGTTCAGTGAGCTGAAAGAGATGAGTAACTGAAGAAGGATCCAACAGTTTGTCAGGCACTTTCCTCTGTGTTGCACAAACAGCAACATTGTCACCTCTCAGGGCGACTGATGTAAGCCCACCTTGATTGATGGCTTTAAAAGCATATTCTGTAAAATAAACAGATAAATGATGAGTACCTACATACTTAACCAGCAGTGCATCGCACTCTGAATTGCATTATTGAATACAAGGAATAATTTATTTCTAGTATTAAGTATACACGTAAAAAAATTTAATAAACGATGAAAATTATATATTTTAAAGTCGTATTAACCGTAGAAACATAATACAATATAACTAATAACATTCAAATAGTGACAGTCATTCCGGGAGCAGTTATGAGGATGCTTGCAAATTATAAATCGACGAAAATTAAACATATACTTACCGACTTGATAAAGACGACCTTCAGGGGAAAAGATGGTTATATGTCTATCGAAACCGGCACTACTACCTCTTGCCATTTTTCAAGATTTAATAGATCGGCTTGCCAGCGAAAGAGGTTAAATATTTTTTTGTTATTTCACTTCTACCAAGTCATAGATAAATTCAGATTTAGAAATTTATCGTGTCATGTCATTGTGATGTTGCCATATAAAGCAAAAATTATTCTGGGTAAGACATCGTATATTTAGTTTTTTTTCATCCATCGTACATGATTCTTAACCCGTCCGGTGCTATGACAGTACTGGTACGGTTGCGCCTACAAATAATTAATAACTCATTCTTTTCCCGAAAACCGAACGATACTAGTATATGTGTGATATAGCCATGTTTCATGGCATACTAGGTGAGATTGCACTGACCAAATTTTACATGGCCGAAAATACGTTTTCTCTCTGGAGGCTTGTTTGATCTTAGTTAAGTTTAATTTTAATTAGTGATAAGACTATGAAAAACAATAATAGTGGATAGGAAAAACAATAATAGTGTAAGTGCCAATTTTCGTGAGTGGCAACACTTTGGGGGGCGTGATCTCAAACCCTCACCCTGCAATTTTTTGAACTCCGGAGAGCTCTCGAGCGAGAGTAGACAGTCACCGGCCTTCGGTGGAAGGAAGATCTCTCCCCGGCCGAATGCGCGCCGGGGAGATATTCTGAAAAGATCGCGAAATTGAGATACCGGACTTCGGTGGAGATAATCCGAAGAAAAATATCGCGATAGACGTGCCGCATGGTGCCGGCTGCGTCAGCTCATAATCATTGGGGCCTGATGCTGGCCACGGCTGTCTCAGCGAAGGAGACCAGACCGCCTCGCTTCCTCGCTCTTCCTCGAACGTCCCTCGTGGTGCGGATGCCATGTGCTGGCTAGCTCACCGACTTCGCAGATCGTCGTTAGTGCTGTTTCAGTGACGGATTAGTTTTAAGTCGTTGGCCAACGAATAGCATGTAAGTCCTCTTTAGTTCATAAGTAATCTTGTTTCTTTCTTTTGTGTTATATGTTTGTGTCATTAAATGTAATTGTAAATAGTAAATATTGGTTTCAATCTCATATCACTATACATCCCGGAGCATCTCAGAGATCACATAATGATGTTACATTAGCGAATAACATGGGCAACACGTTGGGAGGAGTTGTTTCGAGATCGGGAATAAGATACGAGTAATTTCATTTTTTCGCCCCGTGACTCCAACTGACACCTAACATGTGAACCATTTGTCACGAATGTTTTTAGCAATGTATTGTGGAGAAGAAAATGTCGTTCTTCTCATTTATCTTGACATAATCCGAGTTTTGTAAAATAAATTAATGATCTGTTGATTATTTATTAAAAAGCATTTATTTATTCCATCTAAACCACTTAATACGCATTTTTCGTAGTAGTTCCTAAGTAAAATTGTATTGTTATTTAGTTTTATATAATTTAGTATTGAATTATTTTTATTTGTAGAGTTTTAAACTCACTACCGTAAAGGTTAATAAAATAATATATTGCCTATTTTAATAATATTCAATTAAGTTGAAATAAGAATCATCAAATAAACGTAATGTTTTTGTTATTTTTTGCTGAAAAACTTTGCATTGTAGTGGTAATGGTGTACTATATAAAAATGACCCAATGGATTATGGTTTCAAAACTACATTCGACTGTTTTAAACAAAAAAAAAACACGTTTTTAGACAAAATCAATTAATTTAAATCAAATTGATAAAAACGTAATGATTTAAAAAAGTTATTAAATCAAATTCACGGTTTCAAACAAAGAATGTGCCATTGCCAGTGTGAAAAATAAATTATTAATATTGTCTTTGTTTTCTTTCGCGTTTGACGGGTTTCGTTCGATTATTTCGTCTGCTTTTTCCGTTTGGGACGGCTTTGAAATTTGAATATTTGTTTTATCAATTTATTAACAATGCCAGTTTATTTCTGTCACTGAGGTCACCATTTGGCTAGGTGTTAATTATTAGCAGTGTTGTATTTAACAATCCTTCAGCATGGAAGAAAGCGAATGCTTGTTTGCAACGATGCTGGAATATGCTAAAGCTAAAAATTTGGAGAACGATGCTACAGAATCAAAATCAAATAAAGAACACATGCTGAGACTACAAAGAATATATGATTTTCAAGGTATGTGTTTTTATATCTCGGATTTTATTACATAATTGAGTTAAACATGGCTTTTATGTAATGTTTATTTAGTATAACATTTGTCAAAAAGGCATAGTTTTAATTTTCCGATATTCATCGAAATATTATTTAATATCAATGTTGATTCTTAAATATTGAATTTAATCTTATTAGTTAAAACGTGTTATATCTACCAAATTTAGTATTTTTCATTTGGATTATATATTTAAAAAAATATGTTATTTCTTTTTTTTTCTTCATAAATGGGGTTTAAAAAGAAATACGAGTATGTATTTAAATGCTAGATTTACTTTATTATTTTTAAATTCTTTCGTAATCTGCAGATGTCTCTCATATTAACATTTTAATCTTAAAAATTCCTTTGTTTTCTTATCAGTTATCTTATCCATGATGTTATAAAAAATATTGAATTATATTTATTATTGGTGTATTATTATGCATCGCAATTGCGCTTTTGCAATTATCACATGAGTATTAATATGTTTATTTAAAAAATAAAATCTTCAATAAGAAGAAATTACTTTTTAAATTAAGTCAAAATCCTAGGTTCCTAAACTCATTTGATTTTGACAATTTAAAATTCACATAAAACTAATTTAACTGGTAATTTATTTCTTGCATTTTTTCACCATTTTGTGCTTGCTGTGATTTGTCTGTATTATTGCTTAGAACTGTAGAAAATTCTTAATAAAATATTCCAAACGTATTTTGAATTATATGTTTATGCATATTTTTTTGGGATATGTTAAAAATACATAATAAAGACTTACCATATAAATGATCCGTGCTTCATTTATGCAATCATTTATCAAAATAAATAAAACTTAAATTCTCACAAGAGGATAGGGTTGGCACATAGCTAATTGTTATAAATGAAATCAAACACGTCAAATATTGATATAAATTTCAACTAACGGAGATTTCTGTAATATCCAAAAAAAATTATATCTTGAGCGCAAGTTTATGACCCTGCATAGCGACGCATTTTGGTTGACCAACAAAACTTTTTTTAAATCAATAATTCTTGACAATATGTTGCATCTTATTATTTCAACATGGTGGCAAGAGATGTAGCATTTAAAATATTTGATTATTTAAAACAGTCAAACTTGGCAAGACGTCAGTCAAGACGGTTACGGCATAGAATGAGTAAACCCTACCTTAACAACATTTTGAAATTGATATTTATTTATTTATCATATACCAAGTAAATGGTTTTAATACCACCCAACTGGGGTAACCCATTTATTCTAGGGAGGCATTTTTTGCACTCTATGTAATCTCAATAGAAAAAATTTAAATTTGGGAACAAGGGAACAAAATATTTCTTAACGTATATTAATCAAAAATTATTGTCTTAAATGATATATTAAAAATATTTTAACAGTATCTTAACACTATTTACTTATTTTTAAAAAGTATGCTACTTACAAACCGGCCTTTTTAAATTGTGTCTGATGTAATATGTTTTTTGTATGTGTATGTGTCTATATATTTATGTTATAATTTCTTGTGGGTCATTTATATTTTCATATTCATAATTTTTTTTTTAATAATCATAAATACCTTTCTGCATGCTTATAAAATGTCACACCCAATATAAAATAATTTTTCATTACGTTTTAAAAATGACCAAGACTCGCCCACATAGAAGACCCACTCTTGACCTCCCTAATTGGTTCTAATGATTCCTGAAATGAACATTAATTATCTTTTTGGATTGTAAAAATATGATTAATACCTCAAATATTTTTTACCTACTGTTGTAAAATGTTTTTGATGTCGTATTGGCATTTTCACTGTCTTGTGAATTTACAAATCATTTTTTTTTTTTTTTTTTTAAATATTTATTTTGAATTTATGCTTTTAAGATTTTAATAATATTTGCAAATATATTACAGGAGACACTGGTATGTATAATATGTACATTGCTTGGTGTTCAGTTTTAACTAACTAACTAACTTACCATCACGCCGTCTCCCCGGAGGGGTAGGCAGAAAGAATGGAACGCCACACTGTTCTGTCCTGACATACATCTCTCGCTTCCTCTACATTCATACATCTTGTCATGCACGCACGTCGATTTTTCCGACTCCTCACGTGACCGACATTCAATATTTGATTGATTTGATCGTGCCACGTTTTCCTCGGCCTTCCTCTATTTCTAGCTCCGTTCACGCCGTTTACATACGAGTATACCTTCTTTACCATTCTGTCTTCACTCATTCTTTCCATGTGTCCAAACCATCTTAATGACCCTTTCCTTATTTTGTTCATAACACTTTCATTCGCACCACATTCACTTCTTATACTTGCATTTGTCACTCTATCATATACAGATTTGCCACACATTCGTCTTAGAGATCTCATTTCTACTGCATTTATTCTACTTTCATCCTTCTTTTGCCAGTTCCATGCTTCACTTCCATACATAAGGGTCGGCACAAGAACACCATTGTGCACTGCCATCTTAGCTTTTTTGGATAGGCTTTTGTTTGCGATGACAACTTTAAGTGCACCATTTATTCTGTTGCCTGCCCCAACCCTTCTTTCAATATCCTTCTCCACCCTCCCATCCTTTGTAAACATACTTCCTAAATAAACAAATTCATCCACTTGTTCCAGTGTTCAGTTTTTGTTATAATTCATTTTATTTTAATATATAGTAAATGTTGAACAAGTATTTGATGGTATTTAATGAAAATATAATAAAAATAATAGAAGTATTAGGTTGGTCTCATTCAAATGAATATATTATGATAATATTGTTTATAGCGAAAGTTTTAGATCTGTTTAAAATAATTGGTTTTCGAACAGCATTGTATTTTGCTTGATATTATAATTTTTATTTTTAAATATTGTTATTCCTTTCCTGTTTCTCCATACAGTATTCATATGAGAGAATGTATACAGGCTGTATTTATAATGTTTGGGCGAGTTTTACATCATTGTTCAAGAAAAAATTAACCCATTCTTATTATTATATACAAACAAATATAATTATGGAATTCCACAGTGTTAACGCCTTACGCATTGAGTTTATAAATACCTGATATGAAGTTTTACTTCATTGTGTAATAATAACTAAGTTAATTGACAATTTATTACTTCACCATTATCTGTAAATCACTAAGGGAAGATTGGTTCCCACTACTTATAAACTCACTATGTAAAAAAAAAAAAAAACTTTCGTTGTTAATTAAATCTAAAACATCTTTAATTTAAAGTTAAAAAACAATCTTTTATGAGATTTTATAAAACTTTACCATGTTGTTCTAAATACTATTTTATTTTTAGTATAAATATGATATGATTAAATTGTACACTGAACTAAAATAA
The DNA here is from genome assembly GCA_022606425.2 of Lepidostoma basale. Lineage (NCBI taxonomy): Eukaryota > Metazoa > Arthropoda > Insecta > Trichoptera > Lepidostomatidae > Lepidostoma > Lepidostoma basale. The sequence goes on from JAHDVF020001587.1 coordinate 245,634, forward strand.
CTATAAAATAAACCTCAAAAATAATATATTTATTGATCGTTTACCAAGTATATGATTTTAATATCTCCCAACTGGGTAACCCATTCTAGGGAGGCATTTTTCGCACTTTATTATAATCTCAATATATAAAATACAAATTTAGAGAACAATTAATGAACAAGGGGAACAAAACATATCTTAAAGCGTAATAATTTAAAATTAATTGTCTAATAGAATATATTTTAGCACTATTAAAAAACTTGCTTATTTTTTAAATTTATACTACATTCAAACCGGACTTTTTAAAATGTCTCTGAAGTAACATGTAAGATGTAAATATCATTGTATTTTATAACATTATATATTTTTTTTTATTGGAAAAACTCGTTTTCCAGTGGGGTTTTTCCAATTAAAAAAAGAAACCAAAAAAGTATGAGTATGAAAATAAAAAATAAAAATATAACACACTATATTTTTATTTACTACATAAATTATATAATGGACCATATTTATCCCTGTATGGTACTCTGATTCTAAACATGTAGAGTGTCATTTCCATTCCAAATACACGTGACGTCCATTAAAATAATTTTGCACTCGGGTCATTGCCATCATATTGAACTTTTGTGTGTGGTAATGATCTGCCATTTTTGAAAATTGGTAACAGGATGTGCCTGCTCATTGTCCGTTGACCGCATATCATAATGGACTGTGTGAGTTAGGAATGTTGAGGTGTTCGTTCATTTGCATTTTACCAAATGTTAATCACATTTCATTTGGAGATGGCTATGAGCTGTTAGCTTCATTATTATTATTTCATATGTTTGTGAGTGCTGCAAGACAACCGATGAATTAAAATGTGTAATGTTGAAAACTACTTTACTTTCATAATATTATTTTAAAATTTAACAATTTCATTTTGATTTCAAAATATTGTGTTTTGAATTGATATTGTGAATTACAGTCATTGTGAATTACCGAGTGTTAATTCAAACTAGCATTATATTTGAACAGCAACAAACGTACAATACATGCAACAAACATAACCATTCTGTACCAAAAACTAAAACTTCTTATGCACAAAGACATTTCTACTATCTCAGACCCAAACTATATAATATAATAAACAAAACTATAAATGACCCACAATAAATGACAATGCACAAACACAAAAAAACACATTACTTCTGAGACATTAAAAAAAGGGCGGCTTGAATGTAGTATACTTTCAGGTTTATAAGGATTAAAATCTAATTCACAATGATATCGTGCTTTGTGTACAAACAAAGCTTAAACTAGTTATTCACTTTAGTTTTTTTGTGTTTAAATCCTTTGTTGTAGGTTTATAAAAATGTGAAATGTGAAAAATGAATTTCCTGCTGTATTTGAATGAATTCATTGTGGACTCTCTTATGGAAAGTTGAATTTTATTTCAGATAAGCAAAAGTCTGATTTGATTGATTTGCGCAACTGCATCCAGTACATCAACCAGCACACGCACGTGATTCAGGGCGCACTGCGCGACGCTGGCGAGACGGACGCCGCTGTGCCCGTCTGCTCCACCATAGTCAGGGAGATCCTCTCCGTCAAAACCAACATCCAGGAGAGCATCAACAATGCACTGGAAATTAAGGAGGTCGTCGGCACTAATTACGAACCTTTCATGGAGAACTTGCTTAAGAAAATGGTGAGTTTTGTGGCATATATTAATTAAAGATATATAAAAAGTTTAAAGAAAAATAGATGAGGGAAGAATGGTTAAAAAGGTATATACGGATGAGATGGGATATAAGGATGACATGGCATGACCGAATTAATCAATTACTAAATGGGGACCAGTTTCATAGTCGAAACAATCAACGAGCCTGCTTGACACGGTGAGAGAGTTTCTCAGGATAGAACAGTGTGGCGGTCCATCCTCTCTGCCTCTGGAAAATGGTGTGATGGTTAGTTAGTTAATTTGTTCCATTAACACATTGATTAGCGAGTTACTAATCTTGTTAAGTGCACGCACCCAGCGCATACATGGGTTTTGTGTGTACTAGACAGAGACGTGTATAATATCGTCGGTTCAAAGGTAAAACTCATTAAGTGACATTTGAATTTTTTTTTTTTTTTGCAATTTCTGATCAGACTTGTGAATTCTATGTCAGAAAGTAATCACCAAGTGTTTTTATTAAAGAATAACTGTTATTCTTTAATAAATACACTTGGTGATTGTTTTCTGACGTAGAATTCACAAGTCTGATGCGGAAGTTGCAAAAAATGGAGAAAATTTTGAAATGTCACTTAATGAGTTTTACCTTTGAACCGACGATATACAAAAATAAATTATTATTTATTGAAAAAATTTTGATTTCTGTCAGTTTTATTCTGTATTTAAATAAGACATACTTTAACCATTTTTCCAGATTATTTGAAAACGTTTCACATTGAAAGGGTTAAAATTATTAGATTAAAAAGAACTTTTAATTGAGAATTAATTGACTTTTCTTTTAGAATGTTTATATATATTTTTGCTTATGTTAGTTTAATAAATAGAGAGTCTGATAGTAAGACAATTTAAAATAAAAACTTGATTTGACAATAAATTTTTCATTTATTCGTATAATTACTGCACATTGAAAATTTGATACTTTTAAAAATAATTATCTTAGAGAATAAAAGAAAACCATAGACTCATTCTATATAAATGCCCTGGTAAAAAAACAAAGTACAGATTAATATCTAATCATAACGCATTAGCACTATTTCTTTATGAATAATAAAGTATTCTATATTTAAATCACTTTTTACTCAGAAAATAATGAGCATGTTCCCGATTCTTCACTTATTTACCTGTTTTGTTCTCTAATACTATGGTGAATTTCAGGAAATACAATTAAACAACTGCAATTGTGCTCTGAACGTGGCCTCTAGAACCCTCGTCAACAGTCGAGCCCTCGTTGACAACATTCAAAATTTGATAGGTATTTATTTCAATGTATTTTAATATTGACCCATAAATGTTGCCATACCAAAAGTTTAGACATATCTCAAATTGTATTAAGCTAGTGAAATTTGCTAATTTTATTATTTTAATTTGTTGAGCGAACTTTATTTGAGTAACAAGTAATTGTTTTTTTTATATTTATTTTAAATATGCATTTCTTACTACTCATACGTACACATCGTCATTTTCTTCTAGTGAGACACTCACTGTTTATTATGATTTTAATTTATAAGCAAAAAGTTGCTTTATTGCAGACAACTTAACACGAAGTCCCATATACAAAAGGGTTAAAAATATATATATTTTTTTCAGTTGCTCAGCAACAGATGTGTTCCGAGGTAGTGGCGAGCGACCTTTTCTCGTGCCTTGAGGCGGACCCCGCCCCCTCAGAGGAGCTCCCGCAGCTGACGATGGACAGTCAGGTGTTTGACGAGTCCTGCAAATGCAGCACCCCCATACACTCAGACAACTGAGTCACCCTCGACTTATTACTGTGACCATATCATTTGGTGGCAACCAGCGCCTACCTGTTGCCTTCTGCTAGGATTGTTCGCCTCGCTTGCTGTCAGTTCTATGTCGGCACCGTGAATCGCCAAGTGGTATATAGCTTATGCTTAACTAATGGAATACAATTCCTCTGTATATTATTTTATTTGTTTAATTGAATACTTTTGGTCACGATTCACAATGTACAATCTATTTTGTGTTAATGAAGCCTTTCCCTCATTTATAATTATTTCGCTTTTGCTTTATTTAAAGTACTTTTGGTCTTCTTCTTTATGTGTCAATGACAAACTAGTTTTGTGGGGATAGTCCTAAAGGAGCATATCTCTCCTTTTCTCTTGCCATTGCGGTGGAAGGTTTGGCCAACTTTGTGTCATTTCCAGGGGCATCGGATGTTATAATAACACTTTACGTGGAAGCACCTTTCGTGCCCCAGAAATACTTTTGGTTATTTTAAATTTCGCTAGTTTGTCTGCAAAATTAATGGAAGTGATGTAGCACACATTTAATAGAAAAGCCAATCAGGTTGGTTCCCAATTCATTCCGATTGTTTAATTTGGTTATACTCAGCTGAGACCAAAAACTTTTGATAAAAAAAAATCAGTTTCCTCAATCCTGTGAACATGAATCTTAAATCCCAATATTTATATTTATTTACAAGAATAAACATTCATTTTTGTATTTCGATAAAAACGTTATGTAATTATTTTCACAAAGGATTTGGTTTTAATACTATATATATTATCATCGCGGGGAAGGCTTCAGTTAAATTCACATTCCACGTTGTGTTTTCATCTTAGTATTTTGATATTTCTTTTACAAAAATGTTCTTATTGACAACTTTGTACTTCTTTATTGTAACACCTGAGGCCTTATGAGTGATATTTGTTTATGATTGAAAGGGATTGGAAATTGCACTTTTTATCTTGGAATCTATCAGAGAGATGTTTTAACTGATAGACGAGTCGGTCAGATAAACGTAAAGAGTATTATTATATTTTATTACGCTCAATACTTAGATTTGTCGGTAACATTTAGTGAGATGTAGTTTGTTATTAAATGAGACATTCTCACAATGCATTTGGTAGAAGGTATCTATACAATGTTGATAATTTAGATTTGTTATAAATTGTAACCTGTTTATAGCAGGGTACTTGTTACGTTTGAACTAAATGACACTCTGTGTAAAGGTAGCTAGATGTGTTATTTTTTTAGATTCTCTAACAAGGTTTTCAACTTTAAACAATTTTTTGTCGTGCAGTTAGTTTCTGCTTCTTGAATTTCTGTATTAAAATTTTTATATACTTAAAATAGATACATTTTTAAAGGCGTTAATAATCTGTATAATTCTGGTACACATTCTAATAATGGGATACAAAAAAAATGTACAAATCTTTGTCATTTTCTATTGATAATGCATCACATGTTTTTGACATACTTTTACTCAATTTATATCAATGTATTTTGTATTTTCCAGAATAATATTTATCAAAGTCGTTGGTATGTATGTAGTGTTTGAAGTTTTCGTATTTGTTAGGTAGAGTTATTTACTCTCGGACTGTTTATCATAATATTTACATACATCAATAGTTAAAGGTCTTGATAATGAAATAGAAAAGGATTTCTTTGTAAATGTTAGATTTGATTTTTTATTAACATTTTGCTACGCACACTCTGTGTGCTTAAAATATTCAATAGAATTACAATCCTATAGATTTGAATCGACCAAATGTTCAAGTAGCAGACAGATGGCCAAACTTGAATATTGAATGCAATTTCCCAGTAAGTTAGCGGTGTAGCTAATGTGCATATATCACGATAACCTACGATATGCGATGTGTTCAAGTATTTTATAAAATGAATATTTCACTAAGCTTAGCTCTAAGTACAAATTTTTGACTACTCTAGAACCCTTAACAAACATACTGCCTACATATAATATTGTATTCACTGCCAAAATCTTGTGATTGCATGATTATTGATGTTAATTATGTAATGTAAGTTAAGTCTAACAAGTTAGTATTGTGACGTGATCACACCATATTATCATACTCGTTGCTTCGTGTCTTCTTTGGTCTTTAAACATTTTATAAACTTTGAATTGTTATGAAAATTTTAAAACAACATTCCATTTTTCTATTAAATTTTGTAAATTATTTAATATTAAAAAATAAATTCAAAGTAATGTTGTAAAACCAGTAGTAAGATTATTTTACAAAGTGGTGAATATTTCAAGTGAATTTATTTTGATTCCGGGAATATCACCATTGGCCTCTTAACCCTTTCCGGTCCGCAAAAAAATAAAAAAAGTTCCACCAGCTCCACAATAGATTTACAGAATTACAGGGTAAAACAATATATCCAGTTTTATTTTTATTTTAATAAAACTATATTTGCTTACAATTATTATTTATTTTGAATGTATGGAATAATGCTCTAATTATTACATTTTATACACAACTAGTTCAAATTCTATGTTCACTTCCTTCATATAGTCTTCATCACTACATTCAAACTCGTTGTCAATGCGTTTTTTGTAATTCTAGGCATTTTAAGAGGTTTGAATTTTTATAATAATAGTAAGTATCGGTAATAATAATTATAAAGTTGTTTGCATGCGCTCGGGTCGAGTGTAACTGATGCCGGCGGCCGTACATCCTAAAACAAACCTTTTGTATCATTCTCAGGTAGAAAGTCACATATTCCAATGTTCATAAAAAAAACATTGAATCCTTGTCCCAGTATACCGCTACACTAAATACGAGTGAGAAAAAAAAATTGTTTGCTTGTATTTTGACACTAAACTGATGAAAAAGAAAAATGTCGAATGATATTCGACATAGGACTCACTGGGGTAAAGTCGATGTCGAATGTCATTCAACATAGGAATGGAAAGGGTTAAAGGCATTCTGCAAGGTCGGAGATGTCACCGGCTAGAATGTGCAGGTCTGTTTTCAGTAGGAAATATTTGAATTTGTGCATTTGTGTTTCACTGTAGCGTGTAGAGTGTATTTAGTGCAAGCGCGTAGGCGTCTTGCAGTCAAGCTTATTAAGGTTAACATAACTTTTTGAAACAAATAAATAAGCCTTATTTTATTGATTGCTAATTTTGAATTGTGCTTTCTATATTTCCATACTCGTGTTTCACCCCTTTGTGTTAATCTCATTGTCACAATGTATTTTCTTACCAAAATTGTCAATTTATAATATTACATAAAGAAAAAAGTGAGTTTGATATAATATTATATTAATATTACATGTATAATATTACATGTATGTCTCCAGTATTTTTGGATAAGTAATTTATTTTTAAAACAAATCTATCCAGGACTCCCCACTTTCCGAAACTCCATCTCTTGCGTGGAATTTTTATACAATGTTTACTTTTTACCAAACTATAAGACTGAAGATAAAACAGATTGAACTGCATTTATTTTGTAACGGAGTAAAGTCCGCACGTGCGCACGTGCGGAGCCCCCGAGGGTGTCGCTTCGCCTTCCCTGTACTGTGTACTGCGTATTGTGTTGATATTTCTAAAATTTGTTGTATCGTGATTCAAAATCATTAGTAATATTGGGTTGATGGAAATGAAACAATAAGTTTATTTATAGCTTTATATTTCTGTCATATAAAATTTATACTATGTACGTTAGAAAAGTGTTTGTACACAATGTTGATGGTTAAGAAAAATAAATTCTATGGATTATATATGTATCTTTTATTGTATTTCTAAAAGTAAATACGTACTGCTTTTTGACCTAGATCGTTTGGCGGAGGGGCGGTAGATTGCTTCTTCAAGCAAAACAAGCCAACTTATTTGTTGATTTTATTGAATTTTGAACCGCATTTTGATAAGATCTTATTTTAAATGGTGTATATTTAATTAGGCTTGTTTGACATGTTTAATGGAATTGTATTCGCCATCTTAACCTCATATATGATGGCAAGTGAAATCATTTCCTGTGATGTTGTAACTCTTCTCTTTAATTAGTCACCACTCGGCAAACTGTTATGGGAATACACGTAGATACGTTTGTTAATACTGATTCACTAGGTCCAAAGTAGACTAAACATACAAGAAATATTTATTCTCTACTGGTAAATACTTATTTATATGGTACCATTATCGCTAGCACTCCTTGTCGCAAACTATTCGCGACTGATGTATTTTTCGATCTTAACAATATCATAAGAATAAAAATAACCTTAAACTAAGTGAAATAAGATGAAAATATTTACAATGAGCGATGATCGAAAGTCTGTTGGCACGTAAAGAATTCATAATGTACAAGGAAACTATTGCGATAGGGAAAATAAATACACGTTTACAAACTATTCCGCACTTGTATCTTAAATTTCAAAACTCACCCTTTACACACAAACAAAAATATCATTTATCTCTTGGGACAAACAAAAAACTAATTTACATTTATATGGAATAAAATTTGTTTGTATTTAAAAAGTAGGTTTTGATTATGTACGATATAAAGAGAACCAAGTTAGATATTGAGAGTTGCAGAAGGAATGTTAATAGAGTTGGGGGGCGGGGAGACCGGAGCGCTCTTCACCAGCTCCATGTACTGGAAGGGCACGTGCAGAGTGGTGCCGTTGTGCTCCACCACCAGGTGGCCCCGGCGAGGAGAGGCTCCCACCACGAGGATGGCGTCTCCCTTGTGCAGGATGAGCTCGTGGGCTCCGTCCGCCAGGTCAGGGAAGTTCATCTTCATCATCCGGGTCTGTGGATAGCCGAGCTTCAAGCTCCCTGCCACGGTGTAGGGACGGCTAGGTGGTACAGGAGGAGGGCGTTCCTGGGAAAAAAAATTTGATAAATACATGAGGGCAAGGAAGGCGCCTCCATATGTGGTGTTACTATAACTATAACACCAGGTGCCTCTGGAAACGACACAGAGTCGGCCAAACCTGCCACGACAATGGAAAGTGAAATAGGAAATAAAATACAATTTTTCTGAAGATATGTAAGACTGGCTTGCTATTAAAATGAAGAAGACAAAGACTTTTTTCAATCCTTTGAAAGAGATTTATTTAATAAATTTATGTAAAAAAATATGTATTTTATTAAATAGTGGATTCTACAATAATAACATTGATGCAGAAAAAATAATAAAAATATAACAGAGAAACTGGAGGGGTAGCCAGAGAGGATATCAGAGAAGGGGGTGGCATAATATTTAAATTTACTTTCATAAGTGCTGTACTTTTACTAAATGTGTATGAACGAAGTAATTATTAATGTTGGGGATTTTGAGAAATGCAGTTTTCTGACATGTACTTGTATAAGCCGTTGATTTTCTTCAATTTATATTATTATAATATTTATATGGAGTCAATTCCGGTATATTATTTGCCATTTTATGAAAGTTATTCAAACCACACAGTAAATTTAGTAGTGATCATAATTTAAATGTACAGTTGATAAAAATATATATTTCTTACCAAATCAAGTCCAAAAAGATTGCATGTTTGTTGGATCATCTTGGTATCGCACTTGTCTGTGGGGTCTGGGGGAGGGGTACCGGCGATGGGTTGTGGGCGGGGGCGTGCACCTACAGTAGCCGCAGTCCTTCCCATTGTGGAAGTAGCCCCGTTAGGTACAGAACCATTTACATTAGCCGTGTTCCTGGTTGTTATCTGCCCTCGTCTCAATGTTGTAAATCTCTTCCTCAGACGCCATCCTCTCCACGCCGACTGAATCATGGTGGCTGACCTTTGTCTCGTTTCAGTTCTCATTTTTTCCAATTGTTGCCTTATGCCTTCACTCAAAAAGATGTGTCTTTTTCCCAAAGCATAATTTGTTGATACAACAGTTTCTTCTTGTTTGGATGCGGAATTCACTGCGTGTTGTAATATTAGGAGGCAATCTTCGGTAGCTTTTTCTTCAATACGTCGCAACTGATTGAATGGAGCCAACAGCTTGTAACGTGCGTTGAAAGCTTTGAATCTCATCCTATGTGGATACCCTCCAGCCATTAAGTTGACAGTTTCCAGTACTTGCAGGGAACGAATTTGTCTCATAGCTGTTGCTCTGTCGAATTTCATGGGTGTCTCCGATTGATTGCTGCGAATACACCGGACAAAATGCGGCCGTGCGTGTACTAAAGTTCTCAAAAGGTTATCTAGTCTTGTGTGGAAATCTTGTGTCAGTGTAGATACAGGCTCATCACCGTTGAGTAGATCTGTGTGCGATGTTGGAGAAATTCGGAAACTTACACCTCTAGGAACTGTTTCACAAGAGTATAACGCTTTTAATTCGCTGCCAAACAGGTGTGTAGCAAATCCAAAGTTACAACTATGTTTATAGAATATGGCCACTAAATCGTCAGGCACAACGTCTTTATTTGTGTCTAAGAAATCTGATGCATCATAAATAACTTTTCCTGCGAAATGTTGAATTCCAAATAGCCTGGGTTCCAGAGGTTTGGGCTCAAATAATCTCGTATTTGCTTTGTGTTGTACTTTCATCTTAGCGATGTAAGACTCGGCTGTTCCTCTCACTGAACATTCTACATCCAACATACTGAGCAGTCCTGTTCGCAGAGAAGAGATGAGGTCTATACACGGAACATTGTCCACATAATCTACTTCCAGATCGCACTGTATCCCTTCTTCTCTGCATGACTCAATGCTAGACTTAAATATGTGAGTGTTATAAAAGTGTTGCATGGTTTCAGCGCAGAGATTAATGCACAGGTGTTCCAATTGGCTCGGCTTGGGATCTTCAAACCCGAACATATCTAAAATTCCAATGAAACCATCTGTAGCGTGTCTTACGGCATTGTTAAGGGCTGTCATAGACTTTGATCCGGCATTTCCTCCTACAGTGGAAGCGTGTTGACTTGCCACCTCTCCTTGATTGTGCACACTCTCATTAGAGTCAGAACTCAGAGTTCCCAATGTTGATCCCAGCCGTTTTAGACTGTTAGCTCTGCGCACAATAGTAGCCACAGTTCGGCAATATAAAGCTTTAGCCAGAGAGTCTCTAGTCATATTTGACATGTTGGCGTCACAAACCGATTTGATCAGTTGTCCTCTGGCATTGTGTGTTCTGGACGTTAGACCTCTGAATAGAGAAGGCCCCGGGACACCCAATAAGTTGGCTACGGCATTCAGTTCTGATTCTCCTTTTATGTCCACTTCTAATCCATGTCCATCAACAAATTGAATATTCCCGAGAAGGAGAACCGCAGCAAGAACTCTAACGACATCCAAAAAGGGAATTCCAAGCACCCCCAAACAGGCCTTCCAAGCTTGAAATCTGAAAAATATATATTTTTTAATATAAACAGTATAACTATGACTAATCACACTGACAAGTTTTGTTCCCATAAATTAAAGTCTTTTTATTGAATCTTTAGTTATTTGTAACACCTGATGATGCCAACATAGGTTGCCGAAACAGCTGTTGTGACAATCTCATCAAAATAAATTATGATACTTATAATAACAGTGTTAAAATTAAGATTCTGTAAGCATACATTAAAAAAAACTCTTCACATTTATATTTAATATTACCAGGTTTGGAATATTTGACTAACTAACCTTGACTTTGATTGTCTACTAATCTCCATGTGAGGTAAGGCTAGGATAAAACAACGTAAATAAATGATTACCTTGCACTATCCTCAGCTTCGTTTTGTTTAGTGTCTCCCATTTGCAGATATCGTAGATTTTGCGGACTGTATCCTTCCAAATTGAGTTTAATTCTGTCATCGTGTGACAGCCCGGCCAGCATCTGATAAAATATGTGGTAGTTTTTCTCATTGGGAAGCGGTTTTATAACTCTTGTTTGATCCAAGAAATAGCAGTGAATTTTAGTCCGGTACAGGGCTCCATCGGTCACTTGCACTTCAATAAATTGACCCTAAAACAAAACAAATATGATATAATAATTCTGTGATATTCAGAACAGTTTATGTCTGCTACGTAACACAGTATCAAGCCTAATCCTTAACATATTTGACATCTTTAACGTGGATACTCACAATTCTGCTGGATTCAGAGTTGGAAGCGGTTTTCGCTGAGCCCAGGGAGCGCAGAACGGTGAAGGCGGCGGCCAGGTGCTTGAAGGCATCTGTTTCGGGGCCACCACCCGCAACATCAAATAATTGACGAAGGAGCAACATGGATGCATAGGTTTTTCCCGATCCACTTGTTCCTATTGAAAATAAATTTAAACTGTTAATCTATATACTATATTCTATAAACTAAGTAGAATTAAAGGGTGAATTATGTTGCTAGTGATATTAATTTAAACCGGTATGTTACTCAATATACTCGTATTATATCTAGAAATCTAAAAATCGTAAATATCTAGCGGTTTCTACAAAGGAGTAGGCAGAAAAAATGGACTGTCATACTGAATATAACTTTCAAGCTTTCCTTTATATTCAAACATTGCGATACATACAATTGTAGATTTTTATTATTATTATTATTATTATTTTGTTGAATCACTCTTTACATAATTACAGCGCGAGCCAAATCGACGTAAAGGGTAAAGCTATAGTATCATATTGATTCTCGTGACATGCGATAAGTAGCTATCTATCTCCATTTTATTGTTACGTGAATTTTACACCAGACCAAAGACAGCGTGACAATCATACTGCTATTGCCGGGAATCGTACCTGGAACCTTCGGTGTGGCAATCAAAACACTTACCACTCGGCCACGAAGGTCGTCGTTTATGAGTTCGAATATCTTTTATAATTTATTAATTTTGTGATGCCATGTTATCCTCGGCCTTTTCTGGAATTATTTTCCAATTAGAATTTTTAACCAATCTTTCCATAATCATTCTTTCGATATCAATTTGTACCATATATGGTATTGATATATCAAAACCACCTGATTGAACCTTTTACAAATAAAATGAGGGAGCATTTATCTCCTATTTGAATATTATATTAAAAAATACATTTCTATGCAGGTGTGTTTTATGTTCCAGGCTGATTTTGTATAACCGCCATTTTGATTTAGCTCTTATTTGACAGACTGCTCTCTGCAAAATAGTAGCTAATCAAAATTAGTCTAGAACATAAAACATTCCTTACACATAAATACTCGTATACATAGTAAGATTTTTTTTTTTAATGACTAAAATAGTTCCAGCAAGTAACTTTTATGTTTTGACTTCATCTGCATTGCACCTTATCTACCACTAAGGCCCAATTTTGGCTTTGGAGATTGCAGAAAAAGGAAAGGAAATACAATTTACAAAATCTCTTCTTCATTGTTTCAATCTTAGCAATTGATTTAAAGTCTTGCACCTTGTCCTCCACTACGCTCGGTCTTCTGCAGACTTCTTCAACTCAACATATGAGATGCAGCTCGAATCATGATATTCCAATCTGGGGTAACTTCTATAATTTGTCCCCTCAACAATCCTGTCATGCCCAGAAGACTGATCCATTGGGCTCGTCACAAAACATATGTATGAATATCGGGGGGAAATGGTAATTTGGAACAGTTTATGTTTGAGTTAAACAAATGATACATACCCGAGAGGATGATGGCCTGAGGATAACCCGTGTCGGCCTGCTGCCTGACAGCTTCGTGGACCAGCCGCGCCAACTGCGGGCGTGGAGTTCCTCCTCGGGCGTTCCTCAGTGTGAGAGCATTTCCCATGTCATTGTAAGGATTCACAGATATTAGGATTGGTCCCACATTGGTCTGAAAAAAAAGAACAAAAATGTTATTGCAAGTGTCATATTATACTGTAATTATTTAACTTTTATTTTAAGTACTTTTGTAGATTGACGGGGCATTTACTTTGTATGCAATAATTACTTTGCAGAAATATTTGGGAAAGTTAATATTGTATCGTTTAATATAAAGATATTTATTGTTTTTTGAACAATGATGTAAAACTCCATATTAAATAATTAATACGAATGAAAAAACTTATGTTTTTCTAGAAGTTTTATTATATTGTTTTATTATGTTATGACATGTTTCGCCCTTCTAAGGCATTATCAAATGCCTTAGAAGGGCGACATTTGATAATGCCTTAGAAGGGCGAAACATGTCATAATATAATAAAACAATATAATAAAACTTCTAGAAAAACATAAGTTTTTTCATTCGTATTAATTATTTAATATAAAGATATTCTCTTCTTCTTAGAGTAGGCCTTGTGGCCTGTTTCTTAAAAGGAATTAGCCTCCTGCGAGGTTGACTTCCAACTGTCAATCCGTCAAAATATAAACTAAACTAACTAACTAACTAACTAACCATTACGCCGTCTCTCCAAAGGGGTAGGCAGAAAGGATGGACTGCCACACTTTAACCGATGCGGCACTCCATCCTTCTCTTTTCGCCCCCGTGGGCGACGCGGTGTGAATATTAAATATAAACTATATATTTAATATGCACCAAAATATAATATTATATGAACTATGAATATTTTAAATTTATTTATTGTTTCTTGAACAATGATGTTAAATTCCATAGTAAAGTTCCATAGTTTTAGTTTAGGGATGGGAATGACATTTTCGTCTGAAAATGATAATGCCTTATCATTATATAATACCATTGATTTAAATTTTGGGGTTAGGTTAGGATTAAAAAAAGGTAAGGTTAGGTTAGGTTAGAAAAAAACTACCTGACTGAAGATGGTAAATATTGATTGTTTTGATTCTAGTTGTTTTCCGAAATCGGACGATATTTATATAAAAAAAATCCTCCATTTCTCCCATTAAAAACACAATTTTACGTGTCTTACTAGGGCTAAATTAAACGTGATTGGTCATTGTCATTAGGTACATCGTTATTAATTATAAAACATATTAAATCCTCAACAATTTACCAAGTAACAGTAATATTTACATAATTTACTATGCCGGGTCTTCAATGCTCTTTTTCGTGTAAAATTACGGTAATAATAAGGACTCCCTTCACATCCCAACCCCACAATAAAATACCTCTCTAATTACGACCCAAACACTTCCAGCCGCCACAAGCGCCCAAAATCGATTCTCCTTCAGAGGAACACTCCGGGCCCCACAAATCATACCCCCGAATAAACTAACAACCCACCAAATCACCTTCCAACAATGTTCCCATCAGACGTAAGAGGAATAGCCACATGAGCTGAACCTCTGTAAGCCAGAAGATCCAAGTCCAAGTCCAATAAATATAGAAAAGTGTCGTTTGCGTATTTGAATCTGTCACACGCACTGCTGTGACGTTGATGGATAACAAATGAATGCTAGGAAAGGTGCTGAGTGATTGGAACGAGTCAACGCGTTGCGGGCGTAACTGCTTTGATTTCTGCGGGGAGGAGTTATTACCAAACGACAATAATTACCGAAGTGCAATTTATATTATAAACCTTAAAAAAACGGGCGAAAAACTACTTAAAACTCCGATCCTCCAGACATTGTTGACATCCAGGCGTATGGCTTGTTTATTATTAGCAATTTTACATCATTAGTTGAACGATGTTAAATTGCTAACTGATGAGGTGCAATGCACATACAAAGTATTGTACGCCGGCGAGGTATTTTTAAAGCACGTTGCATCCTCAATAATTATATAATATTTACATGTTGTGGCACGATGTGTGCGGATTATTAATAAAACAACTTGTTTATAGAAGCCGCATATTATTACGAACAATGTACTTTTTATAATAGACTAAATAAAAATTAAGCGCATGAAAAATAATAATCTTTGAAATATATTTCTTTTACTCACGAAAGTATTTATTCGAATTATTTTTTGTCTCTTGAACAATAATATAATACTCCATATTAAATAATTAAAATTATTGAAAACGACTGTTTTTTAATATTTCAAGGGAAAGGCATTTTTTAATCAATTAATTCACAAGGCGAAACATGTCGTTCCAATAAAATATAATAAATCGCTTAGAAAACAGACGCTTTCATTTATTATTAATTATATAGATTCGAAATTTTAGTAACTCTAAAAAAATATTTTTCATGCATGTTTCTATATGGTATCAGGATTCCCTAACAAACAAAATTTATGATTTTATATATATGAATAAAATATTTTAATCCAATAAAAAAGCTAAATCTGATTTTTAAATGCGTTAAAACGGACGAGAAAAACATTTTTATTAATTTTAGATAAACTTAAGGCGTTAATACTGCGGAATTCCATAATGACGAATTTTTATGAATTAAAACACTGTTTTTCCACTTTTGAGTTTATTTTTTTCGACATGTTTCGAAGGCTTACACCTTCATCATCGGGAGAAGGATATAAACGAGTTTATATCGTTCTCTCAATGATGAAGGTGTAAGCCTTCGAACATGTCGAGAAAAATAAACTCAAAAGTGGAAAAAACAGTGTTTTAATTCATAAATTTCGTCATTTTTATTAATCTGGAGAGAACTTTTAAACTTCTGTTCTAAAGCAAAATTAAATAAAGAATTTTTAGTGAATCCATTCTTTTGACCTAAACACTGTTATATGTATCGCAAAATATTTTTATGAGATTGTCGTGACAGCTATTTCACCGACCTATGTTGGCGTTATCAGTTGTTATAAATAACTATGAAAAATAAAATGTGATAGTGTAATAACAGTGTTTCAAAATTAAAACATTATATAACGTATTTTTACGCTATTTATGATATAGTTTTAAAAACAAATATTAAAAGTAAGTAAAAAAGAAATAAAATGCCAATTGTTAACATGTCTGAATTTGAAATATTAGGTCTGAATGAAAGTGTTATAAACAAAATGATGAAAGGATCATTACGATGATTTGGACACATGGAAAGAATCTATGAAGAAAGAATGATAAGAGAGTATATGTTACCAATGTAAATAGAACTAGTAATAGAGGAAGATCGAGAAAAACATGCTACGATCAAACAAATCAAATATTGAATGTCGGTCACGTGTGGAGTCGGAAAAAGCGAGAAGTATGTCAGGAAAGAAAAGTGTGGCAGTCTATTCTTTCTGCCTTCCCCTTCGGGGAGACGGCGTGAAGGTTAGTTAGTTAGGCAATTCGTTGATTCGAGGATCTCAACAGGCCTTTGAAGGGTTCGCGTGTAATATTTTAAAATGAGGAAAACAGTCAAAAACTTTAGAGTTTCGTTTCGTAATTTGAATATCCAAAGAGTCCCGGGGGCATAATGTGACTTTAATAATATGAGCGTGACCAGGAGTGATTATTTTAATACTGGTCCGAATTCCGGATAGCATTAGCTACCTGTGGCCAGGGCGAGGTTCTCGTACCTGCATACATACATTTATTCATAACAACAACCGCGAGTTTTGCGCTTTCGGTGAAAAAACGAAATTGGACGAAATAAATAAAGTATCTCCATATTTTGACTTCAAACAGAAGCGCGTGTTTACGTAAGATGAATACGAATCTCATTATTACAATAAATACACAAACCATGAGGCTTAATATTGCGTACCGAATGCGTATTACATAAAAGTAGAGACACAATTTATTTTTATTTTCAAACTAGCCACGCGTTACTATGCCTCAGTCAGGATAAATGGAAAATGGTTCCAAATGGTGGTTCAATGTTCCCCATCCGAGACCACATCCACACCCAAGGCCACTCTCATCTTACTCGGTTCTGTACCCAGGTCCAACCCGCCCCCATCCAAGGCCACTCATTGTCACTGTCCCTCAGTTTCCACCCAAGACCTTGGCCCCTGTCCATGGACACCTCTGACCCATCTACCACGTCCTCCAAGAAACCCTCCTCTCACCATCCAACAATATCCAACCTTAATATCCAAGAAAGCAATTTCCAACACGTATATCCAAAATAATACAAACATATACATTTTTCTTTAAAAATATAGATAAAAACACCCGCGTATTCGAATGCAACGTTGTGCCAAATTTTTAAAGCAATCAGTGAAAAACTTTCAGATATTTTAGATTTTGAACACGAACATTTACATTTTTATTTATATAGATGAAAGAGCAATGATGAACTTACCTATGTAATTAAAATCAAAATAACGATTGTCCCCAGACCAAAATTCCTCCCCGATAGCCTACCACGTGCTTCGCCAAACAAAATGGGATGCTACGAGTATCTATCACCAAAATTTCATCTAGGCACTGCTCCTCCTTTCTTCCCCTCGGAAACAGTCTCTTTTCTTAAATAACATGACTGATCCCATCATACTCTGCAATGCCAATCCTAATTGGTTTTCCATTCTCTGGCTGAGAAAAATGTAGGACTTTACCATGCCTTAAACATTTATGTTTTTTTAAATGTCTGTTGAGATAATTAACTGATTGGATTTGATTTCATAAACCCTAAATCCTCCCTTGCCCTCTTTGGGAAGAATACTCCGGCCCACACATCTAGCCCCAGCATATAACAATCACCAAATCACATTCCAACAATGTTTCCAATAGACGTAAGACGAAAACGTTTACTTTGAATAGTATATTGTCGACCAAATTACTCTAAAAAGTGACTTAATAACCATTAAAGCTGTCAACTATTGCGTGAACATAAAGATAACCCGTATAATTACTCGTTATGCATTAAGTTTTCAGGATTTTATCATTAATAGTTTAAAGTGCTTAAATCTAGTAATACGTTTTCCATACGAAATTACGATAACAATTTTCAAGACATCCACAATATTTCTTATTATTTTAATCACTCGAATTCTTCATTAAAAATGTTGTTTTGGCGGGAACGCCGCCGGCTTCGCGCTTGCGCCTGGGCTACGTACCGTGTCCCGAGGCCGCGCCGCAACCTTAAATCGGCCCAAGAAAATAGACTACGGTGTAAAAAGGGGATGACTGCCACATTCCGAGACTTTCCCAGATCGGCGTCGGGCTTACTTAGTGACACGGTGCTGGATGTTTCGGCGGGCGTGGACGTGCCCATACAAACATGTCCCGAAACGAGTTTTTCGGGAGAGCGGAGAAGTTTGTATAAGGTGAGTAAATTAAATACGAAGAAATGCCACAGAAACAGAATGAATTACAATTTCTTTCATATTTATTTATGCAATACGCACCTTGTAGCATTTCCTGTTACTTTTGTTATGCAGGAAAATTAGAAAATATTTCTAATAACGATTGATTGTACCTAGAATAAAACCACTTTCCATAAGTAATGACATTCTAAAGGCCTAAAAAAAAAATTCTTCTAAACTAACTTTACTTATTGTTTCCTCTATACACATAAACAAAACTGATAAATGTTTTAAAATTTGGATTATAATACTGATACTAATGCTGAAAAAACAGTGTCATATGTCGTTCTCTGGGTCAGGCAGACGAAGGTCTAATCAGAGAAGAAGTCGCTAGGCTCAAATGGCTATGAATCGTCACCGCCTGCATTGCTCGGGGCGTACTAGACTGATCCCCTGTGGGTGGAAAGAGGAAGCGAGGCAGACCTAGAGCCATCTGGAGAAGAACCCTGCAGGACGAGGTTAAGGTGGCTGGACTGGATCGAGGTTCCGTGCATCATAGAGGCCTGGCAAGACAATAGGAAGAAGATTTCTGAATGTTATGGATGCTGAAGAGAGTGAAGCAATTTTCAAAATATTTTATGTGTGTTTGATCTTTTTGTTTTCAGTTAATCATCATAATAATCGTTAATAATTCATCGAGATGAATCGTAATGTTCAAAAGAAGGTGTTGGAATTTATACTAGCTTTCGAGAAATCATTTATATCAGAATATTTTGATACTAATTGAACTGGGATAGGTTTGAATACCGAATTTAGCTCGCCCTCTTTCTGAGGAGCACTCCGGGCCACACATATACGAGTAGCTATCGCATAAAACAACCACCAAAATCACATTTCCAACAATGTTTCCTAAATACGTAAGAGGAATAGCCATTAGTGCTGAACCTCTGTAAGCCAGAAGATCCATCCATTCATTCTATTTCTCTATGACATGCTACGGACCAATAGTTCGCAGCTTCAGAGTGACGGATAATTAATTCAATTCTTCATACTATTTTTCCATAAGTCCAATTTAAGAATGTCCATTGCATGTTCTAATGTTTTTTTTATATATTGTTTTATTCCTTTACTTGAATAACTAACCAACCAATGGGAAGAACAATCAGAAGAAGCAAAGCTTAATAGACAAACAATACACTTAATTAGTATCCTGTCTTACTTAATTCTGTGCTTGTGCTTATGGTATTTTATATTTGTGATACAAGAATATGTAAATTTAATTATTTAATTGAGATTCCATGTTTAAAAAATCAGTTTGGTTCATTTCCACTCATTTGTTTATTTCACTGGGTGTGTGGTTAATATTATAAAAATGGCGGCAGGCGGTCGTGGCGGGAATCTGAGTTCTGAAATCTTCCTCCTCGCCCTCACCGGGATTGAGGAAAGAAGAGCCAATAGGACAGGGAAATATTTGGTTTAATAACAAAAATCGGGATCATGTTAAATTGGCCAAATATAAGTTTCAAATTTCCGTAATTAATATGAATGAAAACGTCTGTTTTCTAGAAGTTTTATTATATTTTATGTGTATGAGATGTTTCGCCCGTCTAAGACATTATCAAATGTAATGAAAACTCAAACACGCTGTTGTTTATAGACACGAGTTATTTAGCTTAATTGATAATTTTGAATACGAATCAAACAAATGCACAGTAATTTATTATTAATCAAAATGATAAGAACGGCTTAGATAATCCATTATTTTGGAGGAAATACTATGATACTTCAACATTATTGTTTCATTTGAAACACTGTTATTATATTATTTATGAAACTGTCGCGACAGCTGTTTTATAAACCGAATTTGTTTGATTAGTCATTGTCAAAATTCAACACGTGAAAACATTATCTATTGCGACAATCTCATAAAAAAATTGTGATATATTTCAACGGTGTCTGTTTTGTATTTACAGCAGTGTTTCAGTTTAAACAGTTAAGTACGATTTGCGTGATACGGCGATATTTTAATAAAAATATAATTAACACGCAATCCGAGAAGATCTAATATGAGTATAAATCGTCGTAAATCTTAAGGCAACAGATCTAGCAAAAAAACAATCCACAAACCCGAGCAATCAACAATTTTATAATTAAATTAATAAATCAATAATAATAAAATCCCATGCCCGGTTTCACTTCAACAAGTTATTATATCCAAAATAGATTTGTAACTTAATTTTGGGGGTGTTGACAATTTCACAGATTAAATAGGAAAAGTGTATAAAAATAAAAATAACATGCTGACTTTTGAAGCGCTGTTTTTGTGATGTAATCGCCACAAGGGTGATTGTATAGGCCCAAAGTTTATCTTAGTAGGAATATACTCTCGAACCTTTTGGCTAACATATCGCACCGTTACCAGAGAACCATTGAGCCTGTCTCTTGCTATCAAACATAAGTCTTGTTATGAAACATGTGTAACTAAGTTGTCGTGTGACGGCATACATTTCTGATGAGAAAATTCGGTAGCAAGTTGTAGAGGATGTACGACACAACATTTTCAAAAATTTAAAAATAAATATTCGTTGACCAGCGCCATCCCTGGCCCAAGGCTGCTGTCTCCCCAGGGGTATCAGATACTGCAGTATGCGCGTGGTGTGTGGACAATATGTATATTTACACATTCTTTCGGCAATGCGGGGTCCGAACGTAAACAGCGAGCACAGGGTCGGGCAACGATAGTAGAAATGGCGGTAAAATATAACCTTTAAATACATTTTCGTTAAAATAATAATTTTAGATTAACTTAAGATTTTAACACTGTGGTATTCCATAATGACGATTTTTTTATGAATAAAAACACATTTTTCCAATTTTGAATTTATTTTTCTCGCCATGTTTCGAAGACTTACACCTTCATTATCGGGAGAATGATATAAACTAACCAAAATGTCTTAAGTTTATCTAAAATTAATAATCCAATGATTTTACTGAAATCCCTTGATGGAAGTTCATTTTAAATAATAATTAAATAAAACGATGTTTTTTTAACTACTTCCACTTTTGTCTTTATTTCGACAGCGACAGGTTTCGCTTGGCTCAAAGACAAAAGTGGAAGTTGCTAAGAAAAAACATCGTATTATTTAATTATTATTTAAAATTAATAATGCAAGAATGGGTTATAAGGCAAAATTGTATAAATCAATGAAAATTATAGAGAGACTTGTCTCCCTTAAAATATTATATACATATTTCAATCAGTGTTGCAAGAAGAATAATTAATATTGTTTGTTAGTTTATATCGTTGTCCCGACGATGAAGGTGTAAGCCTTCGAAACATGTCAAGAAAAATAAACTCAGAAGTGGAAAAAATAGTATTTTAATTCATAAATTTAAATAATTATTATTCTAAATTGAAATTTCTTGTTGGAAGTGGAAGTGGATTTCTTCACACAAGTGGAAGCATATTAAACATATAATAATAAAGAAATCTTGTATATATATTTTTTGTTTTCATTATTTAATCATAAATTAAAAATAATACGTAGAATTATTTGGGCACTCAAAACATGGATGAAAAATGAAAATACACTATGCAAGCAAAGCGTTAACTAGCAATAAAACTTCCGTAAGTTGATTCACAAGTATCTTATATTATATCACTCCCTGAAAGACTGCTTCCGCAAGTCTAAAAGTGTGTGCAGCTTGTCTCGACCTGTGCATACTTGAAGAAGTTTTCTGATTGATTGACGCTCGCTTCATGGCATAATGTAGAATGCTTGGTATTTAGGTAACGTGTAGAACAACTCTTCATGTCAAGGATACAGGATACCCAATGACACTAGTTGAATATCAGCTATTATAGGAGAGGTAAAATAAAATAAAGATTCTTCTTGATATAAGTTATAAGAATTTACTACCTTAGTGGCAATGATATACGTATGTGTACAACAATCTAAGTAATGTGCCGCTATTATCCCAACGGAAGATGGGTTATTTAAAAAAAAAATTGATTCGAATTTTCAAATATTTTTTTAATTGTTATTACGATTTGACATGATTCACTTTGTAAGGTGAAATAAAAAGATTTAATGTTGGCCATTGAAATTTATTGGAAGATGACATAAGATTTATAATTTTTTTTTATCAATAAATTGTCATAGAATATATTTTTTTACTTTGATTCCACCTGTTCCGATCGATTTCGGCAACTCGTTGCCATATTACTCATATTATTAAGATTTTAAAATTAATTTTATTTTCGTTATTTAGGGTGTAATAAAGTACCATGTGGTTTGGCGAAACGCATCAAGCATTTTATAAAAATATATAAATATTTAAATAAAAATAGTATTTGTTATATATTATTCATCGAGCTAGAGTGAATCCAAAATTTACCTTCAATTTTTGCAGATAGAAAACTATAAAGCAAGAAATAATGATAATAAAAAATAAATAATTCCTTCTTAATTGATAATAGCAATACAAATGTTTAACTTATAAAAAAAACATAAATATGGCTACAATAAAAACATTAACAAAAAAATATATAATAGTGAATTTGTCAACTCCACTTGTGTTCGAAAATGACTTATGAATGCCATCTTGTTCCATTCATTCAAATACACATGTATAATAAAATGACATCTCCAAATCAAGTCCTCTCTGTAGACGTTTATATAATTTTATACATATGTACACGAATAATAAAATTATTCAAACAAAAATGCACAGATTTTTCCCTCTCCTGTAAATTTCTTTAAAAATTTACTCTGTAAGCCATAGACAATCAAATGTCAAAAGCGTTTTAAATATTCCAATAGATTGCTTTTATAAAACGCATTTTGCCGAACGCTTGTATATTTAAAAATCGCTAAAATTAAATCAGCGAAAAGTGCCTGTTTACTTCTTCAGCGGCCAAAAATTGCCGCAATTTATCGAACTGCGTGGCAAGGTGAGAGCCGCTCGGTATAATATTTCGAGCCTGGCAACACTGTACGTCATTGGCGGCGGGAAAAAAGCGAGGGCCGACTTTGTGGGCTTTTTTGCTGCCCAGTCTGGCTTCCATCTTCCATCTAGGGCCGGGCGGGGGTCTACTTTCGGTTTTTGCCCCCCCGGGCCCCGGGCGCTCCCGCATCAGGTGGCGGGAGACAAACGACGCAACGATCCGAGCCCTGCGCGCGATTACGGCAGATTGAATGCACCGCGAACCTTTTGGCAGCTCGTGTAATTATGCCTTTTGTTTTTGTGAATGTAGTAAATTCAATTATTTATTGTTTCTTAAATAATAATGTAAAACCCCATATTAAATATTTAATAGAATCTAATGATTTTAATGAATACTCATTATGGTAGTTAATTAAAAATAATAATAAAAAAACGTTTTTTTTTAAGAACTACTTCCACTCTTGTCTTTATTTCGACAGCGAGCCTGGCGAAATCGGAAGCATAGTTTTATTTAAGTATTTAATATTGATGAGAACATAACACTAATTAATGACGAAATGACACATTTACTCTTCTCCACTAGTTACTGTATTTCCAATATTGAAATAGATTCCTCGAAATTTTGCATTATATTTTTTACATTACAGATACAGACAAGAGTTATGCAATAAATTAGTCTACAAAACTCTAGCTTTCTAACTTTTCTTTGTAAGAGCAGGATATAGCTTTGTTGCAGATTAGATGTTGCTTGAGGTCCCTCTGTTTTTCTCTTAATATCATTTAACGTCATGGACAGGGTATGGCCCTAAGGGCGCCGCTGCGTCCGATAGAAGCTTCGGGTAAGTGGTGTCTATGCTCACTCTCTCAAAAAAACACGTTTTACTAAATAAGAAATTATGATAGTTGGGTGGCGTCCTTTTTGATTTTAATTCTGTTTCCCACTGTTATTTTGTTTTACTTTGATCGATTGAGAAGCGCAGCTTACAGATTGCATGCACGCCGCTGGTAATTATCGAGCAATCTTTATTATTACAGATAAACGGCATTCATGATCTTAGAATAAATTATTGCTGTAATGTTTGATACGCACGTTATATCTGCAGAATCATTATTAACTTAACACGATTAAAGAAGCCGCCAGCGATAGGTGTGTCGTAAAACAATCATTAAGTTATCATCAGCGTAGATTGCCGTGAATGAACCCTAGAGATGCGTTAGGTATACTGTTTTATTTTTACTAATAGGAAACCCATTTTAAACTTAAACGCATTGAGACGATATGATACTTTTACGAGCGTACTGTATTATACATAAACATCGTTCATACTTTGTCGGGGATATCAAACTTTAAGAAAGTAAACTTTAAATACATGTTTCGTCAGGCTACTGCTGTAAAAAATAGATCCTTAGTGCTTCTTAAGACAGTCAACTCAAATTCAGAGCCAAGACATTTATTTATTGTGATATTGATGGAATTAATTCCATTACATTTTCGTTGATATATTTAATTGACATAAATCTAAGAACATTTTAATACAGTTACAGTAAAAATGAAGCCTAAGACAAATTAAGACGATATTAAAGTTAATTATATTTATACTTAGGAAATTAAAAATAACCTTGTTTAATCCACTAATAATTTAAAAAAATATTTAAAAAAAACACGATATGTTTCGGAAGATACCTCCATCTTCAGGTGTAAAAATATAATAAAAACTAAACAAAGAAAGGCTAATATAAAAACGCATCTAAAATTTGATACGATAATTCAAATTTAAAAATTAAGATGGAGATGAAGATGGAGGTATCCTCCGAAACATGTCGTGTTTTTAAATATTTTTTTTAATAATTAGTGGATTAAACAAAGTTAATTTCAATTTCCTACATATTACTATGGAATTCCACAGTGTTAATGCCTTAGCGTTCAATAAATTATATTTAGATCATTAATCATTAAATAAGGAAGGATTAATAAAAATATGTACTAGAGATGAGCAATATGAAAAAAAAGGAAAAAGGAAGCACGGAGGACAGCGCAAGAGATATAAGGGCAACCTGCACGCTGCAGTAAAGAGTGTAGACAGACAAACAGACTGGGAGCAGTTGGCAACCAATAGGGCGGAGTGGAGAGAGTTGTCGCTATGTGCCAGGGGCCGGAGAGACGGAGAGGACGAGGTCAAGTCGTAGGGGCAGAATACGTACCCCTGTCCGGAGTGTGACAAAGTCTGTCATTCTAGGATAGGACTATTTAGCCACATCAGTTGGCACAGAAGACAAAACCTAGATATTGTTGTGTTCCTTTTGCTCGTACCCACGGACAATGGGCATTATGAGTAGTAGCAATGGTTATTTTATTATACTATACATATAACTTGGAAATTATCAAAATATGTCTTACTTTGACATTGATCAAAGTCCGCAAAATTTCATATCTTCTACGAGGAAAAAATATCATCTGTTGCATCTAATTTTGAAGGTAAAAATAGAGGGCCACAGGTGGGCAGGGATGAGGCAGATCTCTTGGCTGCGCAATGTGAGGGAATGGACGGGAATCGGAACTGTGGAGGAGCTATTCCGGACAGCGCAGAATAGGGAAGAGTTTACCAGAGTGATTGCCAACGTCAGGGGGACCTGACAGGGCCCTTTAAGAAGAAGAAGTCTTACTTAGGCTTTTAATGTGGTAGTATCCCGTTGCTTTCCAAATAATCACGTTTTTATTATATTGACGATGGTCCGTTGACCACACTTCTCAACAATAATCAAATATTTCAATTTCGAATTTCAGTTAAACTAATTTGATGACGTGTTTTATTGCAACCCGTGAAACATTCACCGAAGTAAATATTTTCTATCCCTTGTAAATATGGTTCAATAATAAGCTTTAACTTTTAATATGATTTTTTTTCACACATGTTAAAAATTTCACAATTAACAATATCACACATATTAAAGGTGAATTGGTGTAAAAACTAATTTTGGGTGTATTAATATCATATAATATGTTATTAATTTAGATTAGATTTTAACAACGTTTGTAGTAATGTAATCTTTATGATTTTATATGACAAAACTCGCTTCCAAAATCTCTACGTTTCTCTATTTTTTTAAAGACTATGACCGAAGATTATTAAATCAATGGTAATTTATTGTGCAATATCTTCATAATAATGAACTATTTTCTGCTCAACTATATATGAGCAGAAAACAGTACATTATTATGAAGCAGGTATCGGGTCGTATCCAGGCTTGAACTCTAGTTCTGTATCAAAAGTTCGGCGTTCTGTTCTCTAAATCTAATCCACCAACTCTTTCATATAACTCATTCATTAAGTTCTAACTCCCAGAGATTCCGTTAACAATGTAGTAAATACAAGATCATATTACGCATCGTTTTATTTTCACTCGGATTTCCTCTGCTAGTAAGAGACTCGAGCACTTCAGCCGAGTGAATGAAGCGCCCGAGATCAGCCGATCCGAGATTTCGGGTTGCCGAAAGCGGCCGGACCTGCGCCCGGGGAGGGAGGCAGAGGCTGGGGAGGGAGGCAGGAGGCAGGAGGCGAGGAGGCCGGGAGGGCAGCGGCCATACCGGTTCTAGCCGGGGCCGCGTCACGAACTCCCGACGACCTCCCTTCGCGATCAACAAGAGTTAACGTTAGATTTTCTTCGTGCACGATGATTTTAGATACCCATACTGCCTATAGCCTACTTCACGGAGCTATGCCATATCTAAAGAGGGATTCGCGACTTTGTAATATTCACTTAAAGAAACATAATAATATCATACAGAATATTTACGACTTTGATAATTGAAAATGTTTACACTAAAATTAAGCAGATATTTAATGCGTAAAATTATTGTTTTATCATATTATGTAGTATTTTCTTAAGCAGGATTCAACAACGAAAAAACACTTCTTCAAATAAGTTTAACTGAAATTCGAATTTGAAACATTTTATTATTGTTTGACAAGTGTGGTCAACACAGTATTGTTAATATTATGAAACGGGATACTAACACATTAAAGGTCTAAGTAACACCCCAAGAACCAGCAAATATGTTTGACTTGCTTCAAACCAATCCCAAGGATTGAAACTTTATAATATAATGAAAACGTGAATTTCGTTATATTTAACTAACTAACTAACTAACCATCACACCGTCTCCCGAAGGAGTAGGCAGAAAGAATGGACTGCCACACTTTTCTTTCCTGACACATTTCTCTCGCATCCTCAACATTCATACATCGTGTCATGCTCGTGGGTAGATTTTTCGGACTCCTCACGTGGCCGATATTCAATATTTGATTAATTTGATAGCGCCACGTTTTCCTAGGTCTTCTTCTACTTTTAGTTCCATTTAAATCGTAAATATATACTATTTTTAACCATTCATTCTTCATTCATTCTTTCCATATGTTCAAGCCATTTAAATGATTCTTTCATTATTTTGTACATAACACCATCATTCGCACTAAAGTAATTCAAAATGCACACGATGCGCATGTCCGAGAACGTTACATTATGATTTTGAAATTTTTGATTATTGTTGTATGAAAATTTTGTAGAAAATAAAAGGAGAACAGTTTGGTATTGATAATTGTAATTTTATTTTACGTGTGTGATTTTTTTTTTCATTTAAAACTAATTACAGATTGCGATTGTAGAGTGAACCAAGCTTTTAAAGGGTAGAAAATCTTTACTTCTGTGAATATTTAACGGGTTGCAACTAGTTATTATATTAATTAAAATATATCTCGTAAAATATGATGGCTATTGTATAGTAGAACAATAACTATATTTCTAGTTCAGAAATTGTCTTGCCGCTTTCACGAAGCAGCTGTGTATGTATTGTTATGTCCACTGCGTACATTATAAAATATAATAATAATTTATGTGCCCAATACCATAACTGAGGCTGGACTAATAAATTAGTGAGATCCTATCACAAACACGTTCATTGTTAAAAGCGGTGTTAGTTTAGCAATCCCTGCGAGCTATTGCAGAACCAGTCGCACCAGCGCCAAAGAGTCGGGTCGGGTCGGGAATATTGCAACAGCAACAACAACAAACCATCACGCCGTTTCCCCGAAAGGGTAGGCAGAGAGAATGGACCGCCTACTACTCTATCCTGACACTTCTTCTTCTTCTTCTTCCTCAGCCTATTCCCGCCCACTCCTGGAC
The DNA here is from genome assembly GCA_022606425.2 of Lepidostoma basale. Lineage (NCBI taxonomy): Eukaryota > Metazoa > Arthropoda > Insecta > Trichoptera > Lepidostomatidae > Lepidostoma > Lepidostoma basale. The sequence goes on from JAHDVF020001587.1 coordinate 274,141, forward strand.
AAAGGCCTCCTCCATTTGCTATCATCTCATTCTGTCCTGTGCGGACTGCATCCAGGTTATTCCGACGTGTCTGTTTAGATCATCCTTTCACCGTAGTTGCGGTCGCCCTGCACTTCTCTTCGCCGTCCAAGGTCTCCAAGTCAGCAGTCTTCTTGTCCACTTTTCATCTGAGCTTCTGGCTACGTGACCTGCCCATTGCCATTTTAGAGTCGCCACCCGGTGGATGATGTCAGTGACCTTTGTTTTTTCTCTCACCGTATCGTTTCTGACTCTGTCTCTTAGGCTTATTCCTTACATGGCTCTTTCCATGGCTCTTTGGGTCACTCGTAGTTTCTCGGCACTTTGTTCGGAGTTGTTTGCTTATGTTCCAGAGGAACGATAACACTACACGACAGGGTGGAGTGGCACTTCTAGTGCACAAAGATATTAAAAACCTCGCTGTGAAGACAAAATCAATATCCTGACACACCGCTCTTTAGTTATAACGATTAAAAATATGTGTATTTGTTTTTAACTAACTAACTAACGCCATCACGCCGTTTCTCCGGAGGGGTAGGCAGAGGATGGACTCTCTAGCTTCCTTCACATTCATACATTGTAACATGAACGTTCGTCGATTTTTTCGATTTCGAATGTGGCCGCCTTTCAGTATTTCATTAATTTGGTCATGCCATGCTTTCGTTGGTCTTCCACGACTTCTCTTTCCACTCACGCTGCTTGTATACAACATTTTAACCATTCTTCTTTCGTCCATTCGTTCTATATGTCCAAATCATCTGAGGGATCCATTTTTACTTAAGATGCAACCATCTGCCTTACATTTCTTCCTTATTTCGTCGTTCAGTATTCTATCATATATCGTTTTCCTCACATTCTTCTCAGTGATATCATTTCTTCGGCATTTATCCTACAAGCATTCTTCTTTTTCTACCACCAAGCTTCAATTCCATACATAAGGGTTGGCACTAGAACTCCATTATGTATTTTTATTACATTATACAATTATCGTAAAACGATATTTACATATAGTAGGGTGTCCCTTATATGGGCAAAAAAATTTTTTTTTTGGTTTATTGAAACGCATACCCCCTAATTATGTTTAATAGTCTACTAGTTACCCAAATTCAGAATTTCAACTTCCTACGTTAATTCTAACCCGTGCCGACTTGCCCTCAAAGATTTCGAAAATAGCCGCTTTAAGTGTCTCTTAAATGTAGTTGTAAATGATCACTTAAAACCATTATGTTATATAAATATTGATGAAAACATGTATTTATATAATGTTTTTCTTGTAATTATCAAAAAATATCTAATTTTATATTTATTTACTTGGATATTTCCTCTTCAAAGTCTCTTTTTTACAGTCTGGATAAATTTTTCTATGTTCTGGCACACAACATAATATGAACTGCTTATGTTCTTTATCTGCGGTAGTCAAACCATGAAAGTATTTTATTATATTAACAGCTCTTTCAGCTGTGTCATTAACCTTCTTTTTAGCTTCCACAAACTCCGCGCTATCTTTCTATGATGATACAATTTCTTGAAGGAAACAACTATCAAGTTTCAGTCGTGAAAATAAATCTTTACTCTTGACAGAAACAAAATCACTCAAAGATTTCCACAAAACAAGATAACAAATACTTGTAGTATCCATAAATAAAACAAATAAGTGCTAATTTAAATACGAGATTAAACACTACTTACGTACAATATAAAGAGATAGACATCTGTTCATTCGATGGAACATACTCGTATATCTTTCCCGAATCACCAAAACTTTATTTTTGTAAGTTTTCTACAATATTTCCTTTGGTCTGCTCATCAACGTTGTCATCAAAAATTAAAAGACGGCGATTTTCTCTGACAAATACCACAAATTTTGATTGAACTTGTATAAAACCGCTTTGGAAATTGTCAACTTCTTCGTAATCTTTTAAGGTTTTTAAAAAAAAAAAATGTTGATTCGGAGTTTTTATCGCCAAACTACATTCAATCCAAGGCTTCACATAAACTGCCACAATAAATAAACAAACATCTCGTAAAGCTTGTTTGTCCTTAGCGCACATTTTAAACTGGGACTGCAGAAAACGTATTTTTAAAGAGTAAATAGTTCTTGCCATCCATCGTGCTTGATGCATTGGGCCCGCAGGTCTGATTTTTATTTTATTTTCATTGCCTCCACCCAGAAATACAAAAGCAAGCTCAATGATATTGCTATAATCATCTCGTACAATCGATTTTGCGATTCAAACGCACTTTTGAGCATCAGTTCATATATATGATGGCGGCAAGCAAAGAGTAACAAATCTCTTTCTAGTTTTTGCACACAAGCTTCGTTCAAGCATCCTGTATAAGATGCTGTCGTATCACAGCACTTCAAGAGCATTGGCTTGTGCGATATCGAATAGATTATTTAATTCAAGTTGAAAGTTCTCTTTGCGGCGCCTATGTAAGTCCTGAATCTTCTTGCTATTTTTTGCAGTTCTCGTCAGACCTGATAAAGATCTACTTACTTCTTAACATAATTAAGAACAGCTCTGGTAGGTATTCTAGCCTTTATTTCAGAATATATTGCACTCCAGAATGACAAGATTTGGGCTTTCATTAACAGTCAAATTAACTTCACGTATGTTGAAGAATTGAACTGCGCGAACTTGACGATTAGATGGTAGTTTACACCTGTTATTTGGTGATTTACTTCACCAACCAAGAAAATACTGTTTTAATTGCTTTTTAGTTCCATTGACATCTTCGAAATATAAAACAATCCATGCTACTACCCGACAAGCCTAGACTAAATGACAATAACAACGACCGCGCGCCGCTCCTGTGACGCAATTTGTATGGGACATCTTTGGGCGCAAGTCGGCACGGGTTACACTGTTCCGAATAAGGAAAAAAATTGGTTTGGGATGTTTTAGGCCCAAATGAATAAAACAATAGCCTATGCATTGTAAAATTAAAACTTTGAAAAATAAGGGACACCCTAACATATAGTCAATAATTTTCTTCTTTTTTTTTGTCCTGCCACACCTCCGTGGTGCATAGGGCCTCAAGGAACCTTCTCCACCCGACTCTACCGCTTGCCTGATGCCTAACATCATCCCAAGTGAGGCCTGCTGCTTTAACCTCGTCCTGCATGGCTCTTCTCCAGGTCTGCCTCGCTTCCTCTTTCCCCTCATAGGGGACCAGTGTAGTGCGCATCGAGTGATTAAAATAAGTTAAAATAATAATATTGTATATTGGTATTGTTAATTGTGAAAATAAAATTTCGTAATTAACAATACCAAATTGTTCTCCTTTTGTTTTGTACACTTCTATTATACAACATTAATCAGAACAAAATTCAAAATTGGATTCAGGGTCGGAGCAAAATTCAAAGAAGTATTCCTATCTGGTTCTCTTGTATTCAAAATATGCTCGTACTCTTTCTTGATGACATGCGGGTTTTTGCCTATTAATAATATTATAATTCGTATCTTTTGAATTTGAATCTTTTATTTAAGCGATCGTAACTAGAAAATTATAATTATTTCTGCTTTGTTTGCGGTGTATTGTGTAAATGAATTAATTTTCATTATATGTGTAGGGTCAAAGCACCAATGAATGATCGTTTAAGGTTCAGCTTGTACTGAAATCCACATTAAAGGCATTAATTTCATTATTTCAGTGTACAAAATAAAAGAAATCAATAAAAAACACATTGACTTCTCTAAATTCTCAAACTTTTTTTATATGAGTATTACTATTAAAATTAATATTTCTTTAAAAAAAATAGCACAATCACCAGTAATTGACCACTTCAGGTTATATTGATACAATACATAGATTTTGTTACATTGTCACATTATGAAACACCCTAACATATAAAAATATGTAAATATTCGAAGAATTGCATAAGATATAACATTAAAAAAAACACTTACCACACTTTTCTTATAAAAAAACTACTAACAATCTCAGAACAACAACGGGAAGATGCACTTTTACCGTTTGACAAGGCACAGTTCAAAACTGATAATTTTGTTTCTTACCAACAGTTGTCTCTGCCTACCTCTTTTGTCATAGTTTCTTGGGATTAAAGTTTTTTGACTAGAGCAATTCTAATTATATTTGGTTTTATTAACCAACGGTCATTTACTGGGGGGCGGTCAAATACTGGTGCTTCGACCCTATAACCTTTAAGGAATCATTTCTCCGGCCGACCGCCCGCCGCGCTGGCTATTGCAACACTCTCCGTCTGTATTATTTCTGGTCAATCGAGAACAGGCTGTATTATATTCCTCGGTCTACTTCTAGATAACTGCCGCACATTCGCGCAATTCAGGATTTACGATACCACAATGGACATGCCGGTGGATAACTGCAGTGAAAGTCCGTTCCGCCCGAGACAAAGCCATTTCTGTAAAGCCGATCCTTTGAGGTTTAACAATGCAATAATTGCCTGGTCGTGTGAAGAGAAAATCTTCAAAATTCAAATAGGCCAACAATACAATAAGATAATTGATCGCGAGTTCTACCTAAGAGTGAAAAGAAACTTACTATTTGTTATTGGTGATACAATATAGAATAATTAAAATTATACGTTCAGTATGAAAACGTGGTTAACATTTTATCTTTGGAAGGAGAATTATAAATCCTGTATAATCCTTTTAATTTTTAAATAATTTTGTAAAAATATTTAATAAATATAATGGATTATACAGTGTTTAACATTTTCCCTACCATTTGTACCATTTTATTCTAAAAATAAGCAGAATGACATCCATGCGAAACCTGTACGTGAAGATTGTTAATAAGTTTTCTTGTTATATGCAGTCGATGCTGTGTTAATCTCTGACAGTAGAGAAAATTTGCAAGTCTTAGTGTCAAAGATGTAAGAGGCATGCGAAAAGAGTGACTTGGTGATGAATGTGTCTAAATCTAAAGTGATGGTTTTCGAGAAATAATAATGTATGACGATTTGTGATATAAAAACAAAAACAATATACGATCAAAGAAAGACGTCGATAGTCGTATCCACTAGGCTAAACTTGCTTTAAAAAAAAAATCTAAAATATTCGAGTCCAACAACATAGACCTAAACCTCCGAAAACAAATTATAAAAACATCGGTGTGGAGTGTTTTACTGTACGGCTGCGAGACTTGGTGCCTGGGCGAAAGAGAACGCAAAATGCTGGAGGCATTTGAGATGTGGACCTACCGACGAATTGCTCATGTTTCATGGAGGGACCACATTACAAATAAGGAGGTTCTCAGCAGAGTTGAAGAGAATAGGCACACGTTGAACACCATAGCGGAGAGGCGCGCAAAATGGATTGGTCACCTGTTGCGACACGAATGTTTCCTGCATGATGTATTGGAGGGAATGGTCGAGGGATCGATTGGCAGAGGACGACCTCGCCGGGAGTACCTAGACCAGATTTGCCGAGATATGGGCTGCACCTCTTATGCGGAGTTGAAGAGAGTTGCCGAGGGCCGAGCGGAGTAGAAGAGGAGATGCGTCGCCTTGCTGCAGACCAATCATTAGATTGAGACCGGAGAAGAGAATAATGTTCCATCCACTTCGTTACGATTTTTGATGATCTCCGAATTGTTTTCCAAAGGTTAATGAATGAATTTCAAGTACGTATGACGTTTTAATAGTGTTAAGAACTGCATATGAGGCGATGATAGTGATGGGGTGACTCACATAGAAGTTGTTGGCGTAGAACTTGGCCTGCAGACACTTGATGACGGCGTCCTCCGTGAGGGGGCCGGGCAGGTGGGTGAGGTCGGGGAGGTGCGCCACGCGGGCCGCGCCGGCCGCTGGCAGCGCCGCCACCGCCGGGACCCGCGAGCCCTTCATCAACCCAATATCCAAATCTGAAAAATCATCGCTTTCATTAATGTTCGGAACTAATCAACCTTTTACACTCCGCTGGCGCCGTATTTGCCACACACGAATCTATTAACCAACCAATATCCCAATCCCTATTTAAATAGGTGTATGCCTACTCGTATATCGGAACCTTAGAGGCAGACGGATGTTAACTCATTTAAAAAAAGACTCTCTAATGAAATAATAATGGCAAATGTGTGTTCTTCTAGTGGTAGACATATCGAAAATTAATATGTTACAATATATTTTTTTTAATGTATACAAATACTGGATTTTACCCATTACGGGTTAATCATTAAGAATTAATTTATATCTACATTTAGTCTCAATAGATGGCGCTAGTGTAAATTGAACTAAATTATGTGAAATGTTTCTGAACATGGTAGCATATACGAGTACGTATACGAGTACAACTTCCAAAAAATAATTGTCACACGTGGTGTTCGTAAGAAGGGCGGAATGGAGAATGTTGTATTATATAAAGCGATCGCTTAACCCAACCAATGACAGGTCATAAGTCCTGTTAACGCCTCGACCACCATATTCTGTTTCCAAATAATTTACATCTTCGTCTCTATTGAGATGCAATTAATTATTAATATGTTACAGTTTCCAGTACAATTTTTGATATTTAAAATGATGCAAATCCGAATCCAGAATGATCAAAGAAGAGACTTCATTTCCCATTCCCATTCCCTAGATTCACCCTTTAAAAAATATACATTTATTTTATTTATTTTTTATTTATTCGATATAATATGGGAGAATCGTGAGAGAACTCTCATTATTCATTCCCCCACTATTAATAAAATGAGTGGCTCTTTTGAACATTATTAGGCCAGTAAATACACTTATTTCAAGTTAGTGAAAATTTATACATTAAATTACTAAACAACGGAACAATTAACAAATTACCGTAAGATTAAATAAAAATAACACAATCAAATTAAAGTCCTTACATTTCATTGACATAATGAGGTGAAAGTTTAATCATACAATTTATTAAAACTAAATAAATGAGGTTAATCTAATTCACACAAAAAAAAATGGTTTGAAACTTTTTTGTCTGTCGTCGCCGTCAGTAAAACAAGTACTCTTGTTGGATGTTCAATAGTTATTGTTGCATACACAATACACAATGTAAAACAAATATAATTTGTCGATGTGTCTTCTATGACAATTAAAATATTGCAATTTTTTATTGCGAGTGTGTGAATTTTAGTGTGAGTGTGTTTACGCAATACATATACATAAAAATATGAATATTGTCACAAAACATAATAAAAACATTTTGCTTACCATTTGTATAATCATTTATTGGTTACTATTTTTTTTTCTTTTCTTAAATTCGCATAAAATGGTAAATAATCTACCTGGTAATTGATCACCATGATATGACGTAAATTAAACCTAAGACTCAATCGCAAAATTTATTTTTAACCTGCAATGTTAATTTGATCTTCTAGTATTGAGCTCCAAACTTGATGGTTGCCTATTTTAACTGATTGTCTGCGGGAAGGGTATTAATACCCGTTAACCCCCATTGCGCGGCTGGCTACATTTGCAATCCAAAAATATTGGTTTCGAACTCGTGCAGACTATTTGCAGCTCATATAATATGAATGTATCTTATAAATCTTTTTACTGGAGTTCCTTACTACTAAATTATTGGTTATATTTCTAATGAACTGGGACAATCCGTCTGAGCGCCAAATGTAGTTAGCTGCAGTTTGATACCATTATGATTTTACTGCAAATGAAGCTTAATGAGGGTTAATTGAACTGGTGGTAGGCGGCGGGAAGGAAATGAATACATATTTCGAGAACCCGACGTAAACTTTAACTCCATTTTTTATTGACATATTTTAAACCCTTTTTACAGTACCAATACATAAAATTTACTGTTATATTTCTATATTTCAGTTTCATGCTGTGTTAAGATGCTTTGTTTGTTTTAAGTTTTATCCCACCTTGTGCGTTATTTTGGTTGGGTTGTTGGTGCGGGGGCGGCAGCGGGGCGGGGGTGTGGCGTGGCGGCACCGCGGGCCCCCCTTGGGGCTGCGGCCCGAGTCCAAACCCTCCCACTGGGATCTGCGATCAAATTATATGAAAATTAGCAACATCGAAAATATATTACATAGTATTTGATTTAGAAATAACTACGAAATATTTAACTAACTAACTAACCATCACGCCGTCTCCCCAAAGGGGTAGGCAGAAATAATGGACTGCCACACTTTTCTTTCCTGACATATTTCTCTCGCTTCCTCAACATTCATACATCGTGTCATGCACGTGCGTCGATTTCTCTGACGTGGCCGACATTCGATATTTGATTTATTTGATCGTGCCACGTTTTCCTCGGTCTTACTATATTTCTAGTTCCATCTAACATATATATTTTTTTACCATTCTTTCTTCATTCATTCTTTCCATATGTCCTAACCATCATAATGATCCTTTCATTATTTTGTTCATAACACCATCATTCGCACCGCATTCACTTATTATATTTTCATTCGACACTCTATCATACACAGAGTATCCACACATTCGTTTACGAGATCTCATTTCTACTGCATTTATTCTACTTTCATCCTTCTTTTGCCAGTTCCATGCTTCACTTCCATACATAAGGGTAGGTACAAGAACACCATAATGCACTGCCATTTTAGCTTTTTTGGATAGGTTTTTGTTTGCGATGATAACTTTAAGTGCACCATTCACTTTGTTGTCTGCTCCAACTCTTCTTTCAATATCCCTCTCCACTCGCCCGTCTTTTGTAATCTGGTTATTACAAAAGTGTTAAACAGTTGAAACATAAAACATATAAAATAATTAATAAAACGAAGTTTTTAATAACTACTACAACTTTTGTCTTTATTTTGCCAGCGACCGGTTTCGCCAGGTTACCTGGCATCGTCAAATTGGTAACACTATTATAAATTTACTATTTTATAAACATACACATCAGGGATGGTAAACAAGATTCTACACATTCTATACTCTTCTCGATTGTATAATATTAAAAAAAAACATCTTTATCTTTTTATTCTTCCTTGTTGTAGACCTATGAGGTCTGTTCTCCAGAGTGTTGCTCCTCCTGTGAGGTAGACTCCCAGCTATCCTTCCATCTTTTATGAGGTCTTCCACGAGGACGAGTCCCATGAGGCTGATTATGCAAAGCAATATAGGGGAGTCTGGTGGTGTCCATTATTGAACATGCCCGTACCAGTCTATTTTCCTCTGTCTGCTCCATCTTATAATATCCTCAACCTCACATATCTCTCTTATTCTGGTGTTCCTCGCGCGATCTCTCAGCGTCTTGCCTGCTATCGTCCTCAGTGTTTTCATCTCGGAAGTCCTCAAAACTTGTTTGGTCCTTGCTGTGTCTGCCATGCTTCGACGCCATAAGTTATTATTGGTCTTACGCATGCTTTATAGATTCTCATTTTAATCTTAATGGCCATGTCTTTGTTTTTCCGTATTGTGGATTTTATAGCGCCAGAGATTGCAGCTGCCTTGTTTATTTATTAATTATTTAAAAATGATGTTCCATGAAGAGATTTCAGCAAAATCATTAGCTTATCATAAAAGGAAGAAAATACTGTATGTTTGTTGGGATATTGGGAAATTCCGTATAACCTGTATTCCTCGTCTAAATTTAAACATTATATGATTACTATTTGACACGTAATTGCAGCAGTATTTTGGTTAAGTTTATGAACAATATTTTTTAACGTTAGTAACAGTTCTTTCAATCTTGGCAACTGTCGTTAAACTATTTGTTGTGTTTTTGGGTAACACCGTGTTATCCAAAAACACAACAAACATATTGCTGCCAACCGTGAAAATCTACGCAATTACTTGTCGTTAAACTGACAAGACTTGTGAGTCAGTCAGGTAAAAACAATAAACCCCATCTCTTTAAATGCGTACGGTTTGAGGAAATATTGCCCTACGCCTGTCCCTAGATACTTGACGTCATAATCATCAGATTGATAATCAGTTAGCCATGTCATGCGTTGAGAAAATGACCACATTATAAAATCTGCCGTTTGACTCTCAATGGTCCAGAGGAGTAGAGAACGGCCATTGGTGACATGGTGGCCATCTATCACTCTAAAGAAATGTAGACTCAACAGAAAGCAAGCCCAAGACAGAACGTTCAAGAGAAATCATATTAGGAGGGCCTACCCCATCTAAAGTGGAAATGGCAAAGATAAAGAAGAGTGTATTTCTACGTACATCATGACCTATGGAATAGAGGTCAGAGCCGATACCAATAGAATTAAGAACCTTCTTAGAGTAGTAGAAATGCGAACCCTACACTCCATCGCACGCAAAACCCTCAGAGATCGGATCAGAAATGAAACGATGAGGTCTGTATGTGGTGTTGAAGACATAGTGAGATGGGGAAGAAGCAGAAGGCACTTTTGGAGAGACCACGTGGACCGCATGGAGAATACAAGAATTGCAAAAATTGTTAACGATGAAGACCAAAGCAGCAAGAGATTACCAGGAAGGCCGTCGAAGAGATGGAGAGATGGCTGGACATCATCATCCCAGGACAGCCCACCGTCACAAACAGGTCATACGACCTAAACTAAGAGGAAGAAGAAGAAGAAGAGTATTTCTACGTGCATACAACAAACGCTGTTTGTTACCCTAAAATATATTAAATATAAGTGTAACACGGAATAAAAATAAGGGGAAAAAAACAACTATAACTAACTAACCATCACGCCGTTTCCACCGAGGAGTAGGCAGAGAGGACAGGATAAATGTCCTGACATCACCTCTCTGGCTTTCTCTATTTTTTTCCCTCTAGATTTTTCCGAATTTGAATGTGGCCACCTTTCAGTATTTGATTAATTTGGTCATGTTATATTTTCCTTGGTCTTCCACGGCTTCTCTTTCCACTCACACTACTTGTATACAACATTTTAACCATTCTTCTCTCGTCCATTCGTTCCATATGTCCAAACCAAACCGTCTCAGGGATCCTTTTTTCATTTTATTCATGATGCAATAATCTGCCTTAAATTTCTTCATTATTCCGATAAACTAGCTACCTATCACATGTCATGAGAATCACTAGCTAAAAAAATTAAACAGTTATGGCGTTAAAATAATCTGTTGAATACAAAAATGGCAGAGTGGTAAGAGCTCTGACTTCCATACCGAAGGTCCCGGGTTCGATTCCCGGCGATGGTAGAGTGATTGTCACACTAACTTTGGTCTGGCGTAGAATTCACGTGACAATAAAATGTGGATAGATTGGCCACCTATCACATGTCACAAGAATCAATATAATAGCTAAAAAAATAAATTGTATACAGTAATTGGGTTGAAACGACCTGACAACTAAACTACTTCAAAACTTGACGACCTTCGTGGCAAAGTGGTAAGAGCTCTGACTTCCATACCAAAGGTTCCGGGTTCGATACCCGGCGATGGCAGTGTGATTGTCACACTGTGTTTGGTCTGGTGTAGAATTCACGTGACAATAAAATGGCGATATATTGGCTACCTATCACATGTCACGAGAATCAATATAATAGCTAAAAAAATAAATTGTATACAGTAATTGGGTTGAAACGACCTGTTATATGCAAAAAAATGTGGAAAGCAACTGGAAACTAAAAGTCCTCACCTGCGGAGTTGTAGCGGGGGCGGGGGCGGGCTGCTTGTGCGCCCCCGCGGCCTTGTGCGGGGCCGTGGGGCCGCCCGTCCCGCCCGGGCCCACGTGCAGGCGGTTCCTCAGCGTCACCAGCTCCGTGCTCAGGCTGCGGAGCCTCTGCTGCAGGTGCACCGCCTCGTTGGAGGAGGACGCGTCTGAAACACAAAATTCTGCGCATGTTTGTTTTCGTCTGCTCTTTCTTACACTAGGCTTAATGCTAAACAACAAGACTACAAATACTCTTGGCTTAAGACAATACCTTGCCTTCCTAAAGTCGAACCATCTCTCATGCGTTCCTGGTATTTTACCTGTTTTCAAATAGATGCCTTGAACTCTAAATAAGTTAGTAATGTTTTTTGACAAAATAAACTGATAACGAAAACGCTTTTTTACTATGTTTTTACGCCACTTGACCGACGAATCTCCGGTAGGAGCGAAACCGATAAACCAGTTGGTTCGATAAACAAAAATTATTAAGTGTAATACGTCAAGAAGGTCTCTTGCATGCCATAATGGAGGGTATGATCGAGGGGACAAACTCTAGGGGACGCCCACGCCGAGAGTACCTGGAGGACCTGTTGGTGGACGTGCGCTGCTCATCATATGCAGATTTTAAAAGAGCCGCACAAGACAGGGAAGAATGGAAGAGAATAATAGAGGAAATTGCTGCAAACATATCCCAGGATTGAAACCAGAGAAGAGATTAAGTGTAAAAATAAAGTACACAAGTCGTACCTTTGGTAAGACAAGGGCACAGTTGCACGTTTCGTAATTTTTCATTAGGGACATTTTAAGATTTTTGAAAAATAATATCGTGTTATTCTGGCTATATTGATCATACACTATCGCCCTCTGGCTAAATGAGACTGAACTTAGTGAGCGACTTTATTCCTCCAGATAAAGGGATGTTTTTAAAATACATTGGGCATACTTAACTCATTTTGAGAATTTTTGATAATTATGCCCTTGTCTTACCGGAGGTGCGAAGTGTTTTAAAATTATTTTTATTAAAGCCATATCACAAAAGAAGTGCTTCATACGAATAGCCACGGGCAGTTCCATAGATCACGACCCTCAGTAATGTCGAAACAAAGAAGAAGAAGAAACGAAAGTAATACAGATAAAGACTAGTTGCAACTCGTGAAATATTCACGGAAGTAAAGATTATCTACCCTTTAAAAACTAAGTTTACTGTACAATCGTAATCGGTAATAAGTTTTAACATTTAATGTTATTTTTTTTATCACTTTTTTCACACTCATTAAAAATTACACAATTAATAACACTTAATTGTTCTCCTTTTGCTTTCTACACTACTATTATACAACAACAATCAGAACAATTTTTCAAATAATACAGAAACGTTCTCGAGCATGCGTATCGTGTGCATTTCAAATTATTTTTAGAGAGAATCGAAGTATTCCTCTCTCACTCTCTTGTATTCATAATATTCTCGTACTATTTCTCGTACGCTTTAAAAATACGTCTCGCTTTGTCCTTGATTAACTGGTACGTGGTTTATATGTTTTGAGGGTTGAAGGACATATAAAGAAGCTCTGAACTATTTGCGGAATGTCCGGTTACGTCACGCTGCCCGCATGCTGTGGACTGAAGAATTATTAATATATAATAAGACTGACAGCTGATGAGGTATGCGAAAATCGTGCACGTGAATTGAAAAAAAATATACCTTTGTCTACTACACATAACTAAATAACTAATCATCACGCCGTTTCTTTGGAGGGGTAGGTAAAGAGGATGGACCGCCACAGTGTTCTATCTTGACTCACTTGAGATTCCTTTATATTCGTACATCGTAACATGCATGCTCGTCGATTTTTCCGACTTCGAATGTGACCTTTTAGTAATTGAATAATATAGTCATATCATATCTTCCTCGCCCGTCGTCCACATCTTATTCCAGTCATTCAGCTTGTATACATTTTTTTAGCAATTATAAATAATTAACTGTTTAAATAAAAAAATCTTTGTTATAAATATCACAATTGATTATATTTGTCGTGACAGCTGTTTCGCTAACCGATGTTAGCATCGTCAGATCTTACAATCAACTAAAACATTTAACAGTTAATAATGTTGAAATATCAAAGTATTTCCGCCAAAAATAAATTAGAATTAGATTTTATTGATAGTTGAGGTATTTTGTTAGTTTTGTAAAACTTCATTATTAATTTATAATCGTAAACACTATTGTTTAGTGCCACGGCCACATTCAAAGTCGGAAAAATCAACGACCGTTCATGTTACGATGTATAAATTCGAAAACAAAAACATTTTGATACAAAATTTCTTTGTTATTATGTATTTAGTGTGCTTCTATTTGTGTTCATGTTCGACCGGTTTTGTCAGTTTGCTGCCATCTTCTGGAAGACCAGAAGAAGGCAGCAAGCTGCCGAAACCGGTCGAACATAAACACAAGTGGAAGCTCACTAAATACACAATAATAAAGAAATTTTGTATCATTTTTTGTTGTTGTTTTAACTAACTAACTAACTAATCATCACGCCGTCTCCCCGAAAGGGTAGGCAGAAAGAATGGACTGTCACATTTTAACCGATGCGGCACTCCATCCTTCTCTTTTTGCCCCGCGGGAGACGCGGTGTGATGGGTTGCGAACCTCATCGCCACCAATAGGCATCTCCCACGCACACTTCGATCGTCCAACATCCACAAAATAAATCTAAAACAAATCATATAAAATACAATGATATAAAATAAAATAAAATAACAAAATAAAAATATTTTAACACACAATGTTCATTATGTATGGTGCACTTGTTGACACGGACGATCCGGACTTTTGTGATTATTTGATTTGTGTTCCACGCATCCACCGTTTTTTTTAATTAGCTGCAATTAGGTACTTAAAAAAATCAAACACCAGCAAGAACTTTAAAGTAATATTGAAGAAATTATTCAAATTGTTATTGGAACAAATGAAAAAATTATTTTTACACCTGTCGAAGTTCTTTATATAAACGCAAAAACTTTTTTGTTTTCATTATTTAAAATGAACTTCTACCAAGAAATTTCAATTAAAAATATTAATCATTCCTAAGGAAGTATGTTATATATAAGAGCAGTATGACGGTCTATCCTCTCTGCCTACCTCTGCGTAGAAATTGCGTGATGGTTAGTTAGTTATAAATATGTTAGTAAATTACGTTTGACTTCAGAAATATTGTGGAAAACATTTCCTGATGGTTGTCAAAACTCGTGATGCATCACACGTTACCTTTTCTCCGAAATCACACACCATTATGATCACTCCGCCTCCATACAAAGAGAGGCATATTTCAAAAGGTTGCAGAATCAAAAATGATTTTCTTTGTAAATAATATTCCCCCGATGTCCGCCGGGTAATAAACATGCGATTGTTATTTGGTTACAACACTAAAGTTGTGAAAAAAATGGCAGTTCAATTATTGATGGCCGACTGTCAGGTTCAATGACTCGGGGCTATGAGTGTCTATGGTACAGTCTGATGTTTAAATATTACATCAGCGAAATATGGCATCAAGGTACGACGATGTTTGTGGACAACCAGAATTAAAACTATTTCACAATGAGTTAAATAACTAACTAACCATCACACCGTTTCCCCGGAGGGGTACGCAGAGAGGATGGATCGCCACATTGGCATAATTCACGCGATTCTTCTACATTCACAGATTGGACATGCACGCTCGTCGATTGTTCCTACTTCGAACATGGCCGCCTTTCAATAATTGATTAATTTGATCATGTCTTCCTTGGCCTTCCTTGACTTCTTTTCCCATTCACATCATCATTCATTTCTCGGCGCTACATCCCGATGTGGGACTTGGTCTCCACTGACTTCTGTCTTTGGCCATCTCTCTTCATTCCCCAGCTCCTTCAATTTTCTCCCAATCTTCTTCCACGCAATTAGCCCATCTTTTCCTCGGTCTGCCTCTTGGTCTCTTTTCGCGGGGCACCAATCTGGATATAATTTGTGGTGTTCTACCCTCTGGCATTCTTTCCACATGGCCAGCCCACCGTAGGCGTTGAGACTTACAGAATCTCTACTACACTCACTACTATTTTCCCTTTCACACTACTTGTACGAGTATATATCTTTTTAACCATTCATCCCCCATCCATTCGTTTCATATGTCCAAATCATCTTAGTGACCCTTTCTTAATTTTATTTATCACGCATTCATCCGCCTTACATTCCTTTCTTACTTCATCATTAGATATTCTATCATACATAGTTTTTCCTCACATTCTTCTTAGTGACCTCATTTTTGCGGCATTTATCCTGCTAACTCCAAGCTTCACCTCCATACATAAGGGTCTGGACTAGAACTCTATTGTACACTGGCATATTTGCTTCAGTCGATATATTTCTGTATGAGTTAAATAAATACTTAAATTTGGTATACGTACAGTAAATTTTTTTTTAAATTCAGAGCCCCAGTCAATTATTTGTTTGATGTAAAGAGTAGATAGAATGGACCGACAAACTACTCTATACTGATACACTCTCAAGCTTCCTCCTTATTCATACAGCGAGTCACACACGCACGATGATTCTTCCGACTTCTAGCCTGGCCGACCTTTAAACTTTGATTAAATTGGTCTGGTGTAGAAACTATCATTGTTGTATGTAATATCTTTTGAGAAAATAAAGTGATTTGATTTAATTCAGTTTGGAATACAGAGCAGCCGACTGTACAGTCGCGAACACAAAGGGGAAGGCTGAAATTATGATCACATTTTGACCTTATCTCTTATGCCGCGGTCTCAGTACGGGGTGAGCTTGCGGCGGGGGGTGGGGGGCCCCCCATAGCGGTAGTGAGAAATGCTGAGCAGGCAGGTACTTCTACCATTACTCACCGCGCCGCGATATCCCCGAAAGGGTAATCTGCGATGAAAATTCTTTCCATTCGATTCGCATGCTCTACATTTATGCCGGATTAAGTACGCTATTTAATTCACAATGAAAATGTTCCATTTATTTATGTATTTCGTTGAGATAAGGCGAGTAAGTTGTATTTCGTTGATATAAGTTGATATTAATGAATCTTTGAAAATATTGCAGTCAAACATATGAGTATATTTTTTTAGATTTATTGAGGGTTCTGCGGTCGATGAATATTTAAAAACAAAAATATGCCTGCCAGTGGAAATAATAGCGATTTAAATATTATAATATTTAAAACATAATTATGGAGACAAAAGTGGAAGTAGTTAAAAAACATCGTTTTATTTAATTATTATTTAAAATGAACATCCATCAAGAGATTTCAGTAAAATCATTTGATTATCATAATTATGGATTTCCATAGTATTAACACTTCTTTCAATGAACAACAGAAGCTGGTAGCAAGCTGCCGAAACCGGTCGACAATAAACACAAGTGGAAGCACACTAAATATATAATAATAAATAAATTTTGTTTAAATTTTTTTTGTTTTCATTATTTAAAATGAACTTCCACCAAGAAAATTCAATTACAAATATTGATACATAAACCATCATTTTGAATTTTTGAATAATTAATAATAATAAAAAACGTGTCACGAATTTTGTTTAAGTAATAATGTTATTTCATTATCGAAAACAAGATACGAATATCGAAAATAAGATACGACAATGTTTTCGATAAATAAATTTTTAAATAGTGATGAAGAAAGAGTCATTACAAAATATTATACAATTAGCCGGTCATTACAACATATTATACATTTAGCCAGTCATTACAAAATATTATTCAATAATCCGGTCATTACAAAATATTATACGTTTAGCCCCTTATTACAAAATATTATACAATTATCCGGTCATTACAAAATATTATACATTTAGCCACTCATTAAATTTTTTTATACAATTCGCACAGTGGTCATATCCTTCAATGAAAACCTTTTCCCGAGAACGCGGATGTAAAAGTATCGTAGATGCAAGTAAATTAATAATGTTATTTACTGGGTAGAAAAACCATCGGGGAAACCTTACCATGGATGCCAGTAAATATTAACAACATTATGGAATAGTGCATTTAATGGTTTTTAATCTCGACAAGATATCCGGTGTATTATATGACCGTGCTCTAGTAAATATGGTAGTAGGTAACATCTATGTATTTATACGTATACATACTACTCGTATATAATCTCCTGGTATCGTGTTATCTCCCGAAGCGATCGCTATTCCCTAGAGACGTGAGACCCCCGTGAAAGGTCGATAATATGTTTTATAAAGCAACGGTTGTTCTATTAAAAGAAAATATATGATATGATACTTTCCAATTAATATTCATTAGACAACCGACATTTTCATAAATGTCATCTTTATATTATATGAAGCAGTTGGAGTGAAACCATTTAAGAGGTTTAATGCACTATATGTTTAGATGTATTTATTTTTGTTTATTTATTTATTGAGGGTAACATACAGTGATATCATTAACATATATTAGAAAGAAAAAAAAATACTACAATACAATAAAGTAAGGCCAATTATATGGTACCACAAATATAAAATAACAGTTAACAGACGACAGTGTGAAACGAGATTGAAGTTAAGGTAAGACAAAATGAAGCTAAACAAAATATTTAAACTTTTAAAGAAATAATAGCAGTGGAAATACAAATATAAATAAAACGGTAAAAAAATAAAGTATTATAATAACACTGAGAACATTAAGGCACTGAGACATTAAGTCATTAAGACATCAAGACTAACATTAAGAAAGACTAACATTAAGACACTGGGGACGATAGCAGGCAAGACCCAGAGAGATCGCATTAGGTACACCAGAATAAGAGAGATATGTGAGGTTGAGGATATTATAAGAAGGAGTAAACAGCGAAAAAAGTACTGGTACTGAAGAGGAGAGCTCACCGTAATAAACAGGTCTTAAGACTTAAGCTAAAAAGAATCAGATTTTAATGTCACAAAAGTTTGATTAAAGATATATAGTATAACAAGATAAATCCCCTTTGAACAAATTACTTCCAAGAATACATACGATGCCATAAGATGAGTTTTTACTGCTACGCAATCGAATTTTTCATATTACTTAAGCTATATCAGTGGGTTCAATACTGTGACCAGGTATTTAAAAATTATCTCTAAAATATCTTTCAAACAATTTGTGTAGTATCCGCGAAACGGGTATTTATACCCTTCTCACCACCAGTCCAGTAAAATATTTAGTATTAATACCCTTCCCCCAGACAATGTGTTATGTCCACGATATGCAAAAGCTCTCCACACTCACTGACGCAGTGAATCGAGATTGAAAATTGAGAATTGTATTATTAAACACCCCGGGCAACATAAAACCATTACAATAATATTCGAGAGACAAGATTACACTCATCAGTTTTAATGTATATTATTTCATTCGTATGATATGCTTACATCGATCTACTCGTATTTGACTATATATAATATTATTATAGATTATAAAGGTACCAACACGAACTAGTTTCATTTACAGTATTAACGAAGGGGACAAAAAATAATACGTAATTTTTCACGTCTCTTGAACAATGATGTAAAACTCCCTATTAAATAATTAATATGAATGAAAACGTATGTTTTCTAGAAGTTTTATTGTAATTTATGTGAATTAATTGTTTCGCCCGTCTAAGGCATTATCCAAGTTAAGCTTTAAACAAGGATGTTTTCCCGACAGCAATGCCTTAGACAGGCCAGATATGTTATTCACGTAAATTACAATAACACTTCTTGAAAACAGACGTTTTCATTGGTATTAATTAAACATAATACGTATTACATTAAGTACTGAATGATTTATTTAAATTTCTTCTATATTCATTATAACTTTGTGTTGTAGATGTTTAGTGTTTCAAAATCCATTATTCGTTGATTTATTTAAATGTTATTTCTTATGTATGGAAGTGATGCATGGAAATCGTGGAAATGAGATTTCTTAGACGAATATGTGTAAATCTGCTTATGATAGAGTGCTAAATGCAAATATAGGAAGAGAAAGCAGTGCGAACAATAGCGTTATTGACAAAATAATGGAAGGTTCAATGTGATATTTTTGAATAATGAATAATGAAAAAATGGTAATGAAAGTATACGTTTACGATATGAATGGAGTAAAAAATATAGAAAGATTGAGTAAAACGTGGCACGATCTTCTTCTTATTGTTCCTCTCCTATCAAAGATTGGACAGCATCATGCCTATTTTTCTTTGGATGCAGCAGGTCAAATAAGAGTGTCGTGTTGCAACTGAACCACTCTTAAACGGTTTTTGGCCAGAATTTTCTTCTTTTCTAGAAACTACATTTTTCTCAAATTTTAATTTGGAAATCACATATTTATTGTTTCTTTAACAATGATGTAATACAGCCGCCTTAGCAAGTCAAAACATATCATTCCCATAAGAAAAAAAAAGATTGAATGACGTTAATACTGTAGAATTCCATTGTAAATTAGAACTTGAAACACACCACTGACATTCGTTAACTTCGCAACCACGGTGGTGGATCGGTTGCGAGAGGCAAACAAATAATTAACGTGTCTTTCTTTACAGGTACGTCGCGTCCCGGCTGAGGTTTTCTATGGTTCCCTCAGTTGTAAGGCAAATGTCGGGATGCTTATTAGTTAGTCCATGGAATCACATAGACAAGAACACCACTTTTCACTTTCTCATTTTCGACTGCTTTCAGCCATCTCTGGCCAACCCCCTCCCCCCTGATAATAAAGTTAGATTATTTCAAAGAATCACTATTAAACACGTCCACACCGCCCTGAAAATTAAAACGCAGGCATCAATAATAATTACAACCCAATTTAAAAAAAAACTCTTCACTGTAATTTTCTACTTTAATTTATTTAATATTTTTATGAACTAATAATAAAAATATTTAAACATGACAATGTTTCGGAGGTGACCTCTATTTTCAGGTGTAAGTATATATCATTCACTTCAAAATAGACTCCGAACTTCTTAGTAAATTATTACTGAATACCCCTATGCTTCGCACAAGACACATCGCGAACCAAATATTCCACCTTCCTGCTTATCGGACTAACTACGCTCAGAGTGCGGCGGTGTACCGGACGTGCGACATTTTTTCTTTTCTTGTCTTTTTCTTTTTTTACATTTTAATAATATATTTCATTTTTAATTATTCATTATTACTAATAGTTTTCTCTTTAACTTTTCAAAGTGTTACTTTATTCTTCTTATATATTTAACCTTATGTCAGTTGTTATATAATATTTGTGGTAGCATGTAATTGGCCTTGTTTTGTTGTCTCTGTGTGTTTATACTCGTATACTGAAATTGCTGTTTGTTACCCTCAATAATAAAAATAAAATAACTGATATTGTATAGTAATAACTGATATAGTATAGATAATAAGTATAACTCCATCCTCTGGTGTAAGATGTGAAGAGAAACTTCTAGAAAACATATGTTTTTATTCGTATCAATTCAATCACGATTAGATCAATCTATCATTTTTTGTCGACACCGTGAAGAGTCAGAGAAATAAACTTATGGCATTATGACAATTTGTGAATGTTTATGAATCGACAGAAGCATGCCAAGAAAGAACAGTGTGGCGGTCCATTCTTTGGGGAGACGACGTAATGGTTAGTTAGTTGGTAAGTTATATAATTGAGATAATATCAAATATAACGGAAATGGTTGGCGCAGTAATAACTTCGAAGAACACGATTATATATATGATTGTGTGTTTATCCTACAGCGGCCTGTCCGTTGGTAAATAATTGAAAATTTTCCCTTCCTGTAATGTGAGCCATCCCGTTAAACCATTATTATAACTTATAAGCCGAGTTCACCATGATCCATGTACAGACTGGACACGCGGATATGATGGCGCAATGACCTGGTTATAATAGCTTTAATATCGACATTAGTTAATCTGAACACAAATACTTCCTTGCGGTTGCAATGGCAGATCAAGTCCAAGTGACGGCTGCCAGCGACAAACATTTCAGGTTTCTCAAACTCAAGTTAGAAAATCAGCCATAACACATTTATTTGATTGAATAAAAACACTTATATCTGGAATTATTTCTTATATTAATTTGTCAATGTCAATTAGATAATTAATACGAAAGAAAAACGCCTGTTTACTACGAGTTTAATTAAATTTTATAGGAATAACGTGCTACGCCTTGCTAAGGCATAACCAACATTTGGATTACCATCTAAGCAAGGCGAAACATGTCATTCCCACAAAACATAATAAAATTTATAGAAAGCATATGTTTTCATTCGTATTTATTATTTATAATGACCCTATTATTTAATCATACATATTATGTATGCTGAATATCATATTATCTGTAATAACAGAGTTTTAATAAAAAGGAACATATAAGTTCCCGCCGCATACCCGAGGCTGTTATAGGGCATAGCGGCGCCCTTTCGTCAGCCTTGCTCGTATAAAACATTCTCTGGGCCCGTCCCCGGTCTATCCGGTATTTATATTTAAAGACGGCAACAGCAAGGGGGTGCCAGACCACATTTAATCTACCCTATTTTCCTTATATGTTTCGCTGTACTTTATTAAATAAATCCTGCATCATTCTCCGTGTCTTCATCTCGAAAGTTCTCAAAATATGTTTGGCCCTGACTGTGTATGCCTTGGCTTCAACGCCATATGTTATTATTGGTCTACCGCATGCTTTATAGATTCTCATCTTACTCTTAATGGCCTTGTCTGTTTTTATTGTGGATTTTAGAACACCAGAGATTGCTAAATTATATGATATTAGCTGACCCGGCGAACTTCGTACCGCCTCAGAATTGTGTTAACTTATTAGTTGTATTAAATTCGGTTATTAATTAAGTTAAAATGAATAAAGTTCATTAGCGCAAAAATCAAAAATGAAAAGTATTTGAATTATAATACATTGATATGAATGTATTTGTAATTCACGTGGCAGCAAGGGATTTGCTTTATTGAAGCGAATCGAAATGATTCGCATAGAATTGTTGCACAACTTTCTGCTAAACTATTATATTTGCTGGATCCAGCAGTTATTGAGTTATAAATGGTGTAACTAACATGACTTTGTTTAATATATTAGCAATTATCAAAAAAGCCGCTCCATACAAAATGTATGAGAAAATGAATTTTCTTCATAATTTTTTTATCGTGATTTTTTCGATTTTTTAATGGTTATTCTGCTATTTAGGACGGAGACAAATACAAAAAATCAAAGATCATCAAAATCGGTCCAGCCGTTCTTGAGTTATAAATGTATAACGGTGTAACTCTTACAGAAAAAAGTGTCCACAGGCTCAAGTGTACACAGAGGTCCATGGAAAGACAGATACTTGGCATAAATATATACGATAAAGACAGATAAGCTTACGTGACCGCATAAAAAATGAAGAAATCAGACGCTGCACCAGGGTTGCTGACGTCATGGACCGAGTCGCAAAATTGAAATGGCAATGGGGTGGACACTTGGCTAGACAGGGTGGCAACAGATGGGCACCCAGGATACTCAGTTGGAGACCATGGGAAAATGGGCGAAGTGTCGGAAGGCCACCGATGAGATGGACCGATGATATTGTCAAAAGGGTTGGATACAAAGGGGGCAGGATAGAGACGAGTGGAAGAAATTGGAAGAGGCCTATATCCAGCACTGGAGGGAAGAAGGCTAGCAAAGAAGAAGAAGAAGAATGGTGTAACTGAAACGACTTTATTTTAATATAACATAGATTACATTATAAATATCGATATTTCTCATGTCTTACCAATGTACATTGCAGTGAATTAATTGTCACTGTATTATAGTATTCTAATCACACTCGCCTTATCCGTGAAACATAATTAAAGCCGCCCCTTTCCGTAACTCTCCAATAACAGATATACTCGTAATTATGGGTGACTTCTCTAGACAATTAATTAAAAAAAAAAACGATTTGCGAGCTTTACAACTAGTGAGCAAAGTGGATTCTATTATATAATACTAATGTACAAGCACATTCAAGCTTGCCCATTACATCTCCTTTTTTGTTCTTTACTTATAAAACTCGTTTATTTATTTTATTTAAATTTATTGGTTTTATAAGGTGGTGTGTGTTCAGTCCCATAAAATTGCATTATTAATGTTGTGTAGCTAGTATAAATTGCTTTATATAAGATAAGAATTAATAAACGTAATAAATGCTTTGTGGGCCCAAAAACAGTAGGTATTTTATAAAAAATCATAAATAAATTCAAAAGTGTATCTAACACACACGCTTAACCGTATAATAATATACCAACAAGAAGCAGATTGTCTGAAGCAAGTTGATGTATATCAATAGAAATAATACGTATAAACATAAACAATATATCTCAAACGAGAATATGTAACACATTTTTATTTTTGTATACAACAGGTCGTTTGAACCCAATTCTTCTTTAACGGCCGTTGTACGAGTATGACCGTAAGTATGGCAGTCAGAATTCTTACAACTCTACCACGAAGGTCGTCAAACATCGAAGTTTATTTTTTTAAACTTGTAGAAAACAGACGTTTTTGTTTATATATATTTTTAAAACATAGTCGGTAGAATAACACCATTGTGCACTGCCATTCTAGCTTTTTTGAATAGGTTTTTGTTTGCGATGGCAACTAAGTGCATAGTATATAATTTATTTATTTCTTTAGCTATTATATTGATTCTCATGACACGTGATAGATAGCAAATCTTATGTATGCAAGCGAAGCATGGAACTGGCAAAAGAAAGATGAAAGTAGAATTAATGCAGTAGAAATGAGATCTCTTAGACGAATGTGCGGATACTCTGTGTATGATAGAGTGTCGAATGAAAATATAAGAAGTGAATGCGGTGCTATGAACAAAATAACGAATGGATCATTAAGATGGTTTGGACATATGGAAAGAATGAATGAAGAAAGAATGGTAAAAAAGTATATGTCAACGATGTAAATGGAACCAGAAATAGAGGAAGACCGAGGAAAACGTGGCACGATCAAATATTGAATGTCGGCCATGTGAGGAATCAGAGAAATCGACGCGCGTGCATGACACGTTGTAAGAATGAATGTTGAGGAAGCGAGAGAAATATGCCAGGAAAGAAAATTGTGGCAGTCCATTCTTTCTGCCTACCACTTCGGGGAGACGGCGTGATGGTTAGTTATTTAGTTAGTTATTTAAAACATAGTTGTCTTAATAACTAAAATCGGTGAAGGTGGTATTTGAGTCATCCTCTCAGAGTACCAGCAAAAATCTTTAAATCTTGGTCTCTCATGTAGCAATTAACCGTGTAATAAAAAAACCAATGTGTTCTGTAATGTGCAGTGTATAGTTAGCATTTGAGGCATGTTGCCGTGCAAATGATTACACTTGTTCTTTATCAGATCGTGCTGAAATATAACATAATTAGTTGCGCTCTCTGGCGGCTGCACTCCACATACAACTACAGTGCAATGCGTCAGATCCCTCAGGGCCAGGGCGACTGGGGTCACTCGACTCAATTTGCTCTATAGTACAGGTAACCCTCCGTATAACACGGTATCCAACAACACAGATTCGCTATAACCCATCTTTTTGAAGTGTAATTCTTTTGGCGCGTTTAGTAGAGGGTAAAATTGCGAAATAATGAAGTTAGCCATTCAATGATAAACGGCCGGACATTTCACGTGTGCCAACTCACAAATTGCGAAAACATGTCATGAAATGAGACACGAATAGAATAAGTCGTAAAAGTGTAAAATAATATTATACCAATGAACTGTCACATATTTGTGGGGTAATTAAAACATATAAATTTTTTTTTTCTTAATGTTTAAAAAAAAAGATTTCATACTTTATTAATTGTTTTTCACATCTTTCGTCATTATTATATCGTATTTTCTACGAATACTATTGAAAAGTATTGGTAAGCGGAATAATTTTTTTTGAGTTATTTTTGTTTTGTTACGATAATGAGTATAACTTACTTACTTAACACAGAAAGAGTGACATAGAAGCGAATGGAGGAGGCCTTTGTCCAGGAGTGGACGGGAATAGGCTGAGGAAGAAGAAGTGAGGAAGAAGAACGATGTGTCACCAATAGGTCAAAGCAATAATATTTAAAAGAAAATACAATTTTTTAAGCACTGTTATGATATCACAATTTGTATTATTCACTTTATGAATGTCGCGACAGCTGTTTCGCCAACCTATGTCGGCATCATTAGATGTTACAAACTATTTCGTTTTATATTATCTAAGTTTACTAATTTTACACAATTAAAATTTAAAACAATGCACTAATATCTTGACAGCTGAAAAAATTAAATAAGAAAATAAAATGTTCAGAAGTTTGGTTTAATAATAATAATGAATAAGTATTTTCTTTCTGACGACCTTCGTGGCCGAGTGGTAAGTGCATTGACTGCCACCCCGAAGGTTCCGGGTTCGATTCCCGGCGAAGGCAGTGGGATTGTCAAACTGTCTTTGGTCTGGTTTAGAATTCACGTGACAATAAAATGGCAAAAGATTAGCTACCTATCACATGTCACGAGAATCACTATGATAGCTATAATACCCTTTACATCGATTTGGCTCATGCTGTCATGATGTAAAGAGCGATTCAACAAAATATTAATAATAATAATAATTTGGTTCTGGCAAATTTATGTTATATTTAATAAAAACAAATGAAACGATAAAAAACTCAAAAGAATTGCATGAAACGAATCGGATAAAATATAAATATAAGCATTGCAATGAATTGGTTTCATTTCCATGTATAAATGGTAAGAAACATGTAAATTTTTACGTAACCTACAATTATACGGTTGGAAGACGAGCGTATTTCAGGTACCCTGGCATATAGAAGCGTATATTTTATTATTTAATTACGCTGTGTCATGTGATCAGAGTGTCCCGGAGCAGTTGGAGTACTGTGAGATAGTCTTGGTATCATTATACTCGAGTTAAGAAAAAATCGTCGAGGAATGATTAGGTTTGGAATTGTTATGAACTCGCTGCACGTAAAAAATAATTGATTAAACACATGCGACGGTACGGAGATTTCAGTTTCGTATATTAAATTCAAATACTAAATCTCGACTATTTGAGGTGTCGGAAAAATCGACGTGCGTGCATGACACGATGCATATCCTCAAATAGTTGAGGATATGAGAAAAGATATAAACACTAATATTTATACGAGTAGCTTTGATTTTTATTGGTACACAGCTAATAGGAATATTTGCATGCCAAAAGGCAAAGAAAATGATTTGTGGCGACACGATATCAATTTCTTCACGCAATAAATCTTGGATATCCAATAAAATAATACGAACGAATCAATTAGTTAACTATTCAAAATCATTAGAGAGTCCATCAACGTATAATTTAGTTGTTATCGCACCACGAGCTTTTGGGGAAATATCATTCTCACGAAGCTTTTATATCTTCCCGAGGTGAGGTATGCAAAATGAGACATTTTATTACCGTTATCGCAACAGTTATGCGCGTGATTAATATTAAAAGGCATCTGACACAACTCTCGCGCGGTCAGGGGTCAGGAGAAGGTGCCTCCGAGGTGAGCAGCAATTATCATCTGAACTTGATCAATATTTCCGAATCGCAAAATACCTATCCCGAGTCTTATACTTCGTTTATACTTCGTTTCACTGATGGTTATCACCTCAATAAATAAAAAAACATCTATTTTACAAAACATCGTGAATTCCCTTAAGCCTACACAGGCAAAATATGTTATTTGAAATTTCATGGTAGAAGTTCATTGTAAATAATGAAAATAAATAGTCCATTGTTTTGGACGAAACACTATGATATTTTAACATTTTATAACTGTTAATTCAAAAACTTTGTTTTATATAACAAATTGTATTTATTTTACTTTACGGCATCTGTTTCATCAACCAATGTTGACATCATCAGGTGTTATAAAAATATATATCAAATGTCAAATTTTCGTAATTTTTTTTTATTTTCATTTTTTTTATTTAATTTTTTTTTTATAATTATTTTTTTATTACGAAAATTTCGAAAATCTTGATGATGTCAACATTGGTTGATGAAACAACTGTCGTAAAGTAAAATAAATACAATTTGTGATATAAAACAATGTTTTTGAATTGAAAATAAAATGTAAGAAATCTTTTTAAAATTAATATTTAGTTAAAATCCACTTATGTTTGTGTCTTCGACCGGTTTCGACAGCTCGCTGCCATCTTCTGGTTCCAGAAGGGAGTGAATTTTAACTAAATATACATTTTATAACGATTTTCATTTTTATTTTCATACCTACATAGGCAGAAAGGGTGGGCGGCCATTATTCTTTACTGACATACTTCTCTCGTATCTTCAACATTCATACACAAAGTCATGCACGCACGTTAATTTCTCCGACTCCTCACGTAGTCAACATTTAATATTTGATTGACTTGATCCTCCCACGTTTTCCTCAGTCTTCCTCTATTTCATATTCCGTACACATATACTTCCTTTATCATGTGTCCAAATCTTCTTAATGACCCTTTCATTATTTTATTACCACACATTCATCTTAGTCGCTTATTCAATCTATTTTAGACTAATGTTCTAATGCTTTTACATTTTCAAACCATTTTATAAAATAGCATATCTCAGTAAAATGCAACTATAGATCACGCAAATACAGACATTTTAGATTTCTAAGAAGAATATTTCACACTTCATTAAAAATATAACAATCAAGACATTTGATTATTAATGACGCTACATTTATTAATTTCTGAAGGAAACATAAATCAGCGCGTTATGTCTGGGAGCTATTCACAATAATTTCACTACCCACAATGAACACTAGAAAACTTACTTGGGGCAAGATTATACAACAGTCCTTAAGAATTAATGCTTGAGAGGTGAGTATTGTTAATTTTTATAAATAAACATTTTGAATGTATACAAAAACTAGAGGAATACTGGATTTTACCCATTGCGGGTTATCATTTTTTAGAATTAATTGTATCTCAATAGAGACGAAGATGCAAATTGGAAACAGAATACGGTAGTAAATAATCCAATCTTAATAGATGGCGCTAGTGTAGATTGAACAAAAAGATGTGAAGTGTAGTGCACCATTGTAGCATAATTCATCATCCAAAAATTTGTCAGACGTGGTGGTCGTAAGAAGGAAGGAATGGGGAATGTTGTATTACATAAAGCGTGCGCTTAACCCAACCAATATTCTGTTTCCAATTTGCATCTTTGTCTCTATTGAGATACAATTTTATTAATAAAGTTTTTCATTTCAGATTTTAATTGATCGCTTGAACTTTACTTACTCTCTTTATCTTAAGTCTCCAAAAAATTGTTATAAAGTAAAACATATAACACTGTATTTTAAACTAAATATTAAATCACATTATTTTTTAACATTCCAATTTTGAAGTTATTATGCTTTCATCTCTAGAACTTAATATACTTATCTCAATGATATGTCGGGAAAAGTAAGTTTAAAAGTGAAAAAAGGGTTTCAATTCTAAAAATTCCAGAATGTGAATTTATAATATTGTTAACATTTTTAGTTTATTAAAAAATTCATAGTTCACATACTCGTACACAGTAAAATCAGAAGTTGAAGTGTTGTAACGTTTTAATGATTCGATTTAAAATCCTTTGTGTAATTATCACTTTAAACTTAATTTCGTAAACTCTAATTAAATATTATATCTTCTTCTTCTTCTTCTTCTTCTTCCTATTAGTTTAGGTCGTATGATCAGTTTGTGACGGTGGGCTGTCCTGGGATGATGATGTCCAGCTGTCTCTCCATCTCTTTGGCGGCCTTCCTGGTAATCTCTTGCTGCTTGGGTTTTCATCTTTAACAATTTTTGCAATTCTTGTATTCTACATGCGGTCCACGTGGTCTCTCGCGCCTTCTGCTTCTTCCCCATCTCACTATGTCCTCAAAACCACAGACAGACCTTATCGTTTGGAGGGTTTTGCCTGCGATGGAGCGTAGGGTTCGGATTTTCGCTAATCTAAGAAGGTTCTTAGTTCTATTGGTATCGGCTCTGACCTCTATTCCGTACGTCATGATGAGGCGAACGCATGCCTTGTATATCTTGACTTTACTTTCGGTTAGCATGTATTTGTTCCAACATACTCGTATGTTGTCGCGCAAGCAGCCAGCCACGGTTGTCGCTTTGTTGGTTTGTGCTCGCACATCGTCATATAGTTCACTGTAGCTACCGATCTCTATGGCTAGGTAAGTGAATCGTGTGTTATCGATGATCAGTTTACATCTGGGCGGATCTTTTAATATCGTTAAGCACTTCGTTTTACTAGAATTTTATGTGAGGTGGAATTTGTAAATATAATATCATTTCGGATATACACCAGACCGTTTCAATGTAATTTTTAACGTTTAAATTAACACTGAACTAACTAACCATCACGCCGTTTCCCCGAAAGGGTAGACAGAAAGAATGAACGGCAAACACTTTAATCGATGCTGCACTCCATTCTTCTCTTTTCGCCAACGCGAGAGACGCGGTGTGATGGGTTGCGAACCTCATCGCCACCAATAAGCATCTCCCGCGCACACTTCAATCATTCAACGTCTACATAATAAATCTAAAACAAATTATACAAAATATAATGATATAAAATAAAATAACATATAAAAATAATTTAACACATAATGTTCTTTTATATGGTGCACTTGTCGTCAGCTGGACGATCCGGACATTTGTGTTTATTTAATTTTTTTTCCACTGTTTTCATTTTAATTAGGCACTTAACAATCCAACACCAGCAAAAACTTGAAAATTTGATTGAAGAATTTATTCAAATTGTCATTGGAACAAATGAAAAATTTATTTTGACACCTGTCAAAATTATATTTATAAACGAAAAAACTTGTATTAATTTAACATCAGAAGAGTGAAAACGTATTTTGTGTCACAAATAACTATCACAAAGTGCGGCAACAATCAAATTGACCAAAACAATTCACTTATACAAGAAATATCTCCAAATTGACAGGAGCACCACATGAGTACTTGCTTTGATAATAAATTAACACTGAATAAAGTTAAATTGATACAAACGTGATTGAAATATAAAGGAAAATATATTGACGCCATATTGTGTGGGCCATAACAAGATACATCATACACCTAGACTGTTCTGCGATTTGAGTAAGTTGAACTTGAGAATAAGCAAAGGTTTTTTAATCACGCCCTTGGCGTTCAATTAAAAATCACAATCGGCATTGATTGCCGTCCCCGCACCCCGCTTTCAAGACCGTTCGATGACTTAGAAAAAATACTACCTTTTTAGAAGACCAGTTCGGCTAGTCATTCAGCAATTAAATACTCGATCTTGTGCCGTGAGAAGTGCTATTTACATTGTAATGGCAATACGGACATTTAAGAATAAACCCTATCTCAAAGTACGTGAGTACCATACGGGATATATGCTTTAAATCTATTGAATTATTTATTATTAACATCTACTGAAAAAAAACGATGTTTGTTTAATATGTTAAAGCATATTTTATAAATACATTTAGGGGTAGGGGTAGTCAGAGGTATGAAAAACAAGTATTTTAAATAATTTTTGTTTATCAGTAATTTAATTTATTTTATAAAACGTTGTATGTTTTAACTTGATTTATCCTAAATTTGAAAAAAAATGTATAGATTATATATGAAGTTATCGCCATATTTGTTGGACCCTGTTCCATAAGTGGTGCTTTGCGGTGACCATTATAACTTCTTACAGGTTCATCTAAAAACATTCAAATAAAAAATAATTTTAATAGTTAATCTAGTGCCTGATTGAAGTCGGCCTCTAATAATTTTCTTACGGATTTTCAAGGAAAAATGCAACAGTTGTTTGTTTATAAAAAATAGAAGTTTTAAAAAAGAAAAAAAAAACCTTTGATCAAGCATAGATAGACTATTAAAATAATTATATTTCTTTATTTGAAAGGTTTTAGATGAACTTATAAGAAGTTATAATGGTCACCGCAAAGAACCACTCATGGAACAGGGTTCAAACAAATATGGCGTTACTTTTGTATATAATTTATATTTTTTTCTTCAAGTTTGGGTCAAATCAAGTTAAAATATAATATAATAATTTTATATTGTTGGTCTTATAAAATAAATTACATTACTGCCAAAAAAATTACTTATAATTTTCATACTTCTGACTGCCCCTTAACTTTGACTAGATCCAAATAGTTTACTACTTAGTTTGTTTCATATGACTACTTTTATTATGACATTTGTCGCCTGCACCTACTCTTTTTACGATGAAAGGGCAGAGAGAATATTATAGACCGAATATTATTATATTCCGATATCATCTTCTTAACTCCTCAAATTAATGCAAAGTGTCATTTCCAACATTTTATCTATTTATTATAAGTCCAATATTTTCGACCAGCAGTTATAGGGCCATCATCTGGTGTCCCCATATACGTTACTTCTATAATACCTGTACACATTTAAAAATGGAATTACTGTCGAAACCTTTCATAAAAATCAAACTACTATGGATAAAAAAACATATGACATTAAATTCCAATACGAGAATTTCATACCAATATTGCCTTCTACTTTTTGTTGTTCTCTCTTTCATATTATTTTCTCATTTTCATTCCTCTCGTATCTATTTCAATGTTATATAGACAACATCATGGCTATTTTTACTAGCATATTGATTAAAATCCTGTGTATATAGTAACTTGTATATTATATTACATGTGTAGCGTATTACACAGCCGACCGGAAAACATGTTATTACTCATATGCTTGAATAGGTTTAATTGACTAGAAAATATTTATGGCGACCATATAAGACGCGGAGTTACACTAATTTGAATGTAGCCACAGCGGGGTATGTGGCGTGGCAGAATGGGTCCGCTGGTACATCATCCCAATAATTTGAAGACACCGCGGTGGCAGCTCGCGGAGCCAATGACCCCAATCCAGCGCTAGACCAAAGAAATTGTTTACGTTCGCTAATCATATCAGGAATCGGATCAGAATGTAAATCGAACTTTAATTACTAATTTAAACCACGAAGTAAAAAACATGAATCTTTAATATCGACGAAAGCGACTGTTTTCTAGAAGTATTTGAGAAGAAATATTATAATTTATGTCAATCCGTAATAAAAATATACAAGTGGTAAATGAATATTAATGTTTTTGGAAGAGGGGGTCTTGACCTTCCTCTTGAGGAGATTGATAGGAGAATATAACAAAATTGCTGGACCTTTTTTTAATTTATTGTAAGGTAACATACAGTGATTGTTAATGCAAATGCAAATGAACAAACTAACAGTTAAATAAAGACATAGAAGGTTACCCGCCGCTTACCCGAAGCTGTTATAGAACACAGCGGCGCCCCTTCGTCAGCTTCGCTCAAACAATCCCTAGGCCCGCCCCCCATCCACGCAGGACTAACATTAGCTGAAGAATGCACCATTCCAGAAAAAAAGCAAAAGGCAAAAGGGTATCTAGGCCACATTTAATCCAGTTTAATTTCAATCCACTTCTATGTCCCAATCTAACAAAACAAAGCAAAATATGGTACATGATTTTATGGCCTATTATAAAATTGTAACAGAGTGTGGGATGGGAGGGAAAACTTGGAATGATGATAGAAATAAAGTGCTGGACCCGTGTGTGTTACCTGTGATGACTTATGAATGTGAGACATGGACGTTAACTAAAGAAGAAATAGAAAAAGGGTCATAGAAAGATCCATGTTGGGTATCTCGTTTACAGACCATATACCCAACGTAGAGATTAGAAGACGCATCAGGGTCACCGATATAGGGATACGCATTGCGAGGATGAAATGGCAGTGGGCTGGTCATGTGTGTCGACGGGATGATGAAAGGGTAACTGAATGGAGGCCAAGGTTGGGTCGGAGAAGTGTCGGGAGACACCCAACCAGGTGGAGCGATGATATTGTGCAGACGGCGGGAAGGGCCCGGAGAACACTGGCGAGAGACCGAGAGAGGTGGCGTAGGGGTGGTGAGGCTTACCACCAAGTAATAGCTTCTTATCAAAGTTTATTATAACTAAATTATTTAATATTTTGCTTTTTCAACAATGATGTATAATTCCATATCAAATAATTAATACGAATGAAAACGTCGGATTTCTAGAGTTTTTTTTATTATATTTTTATGAGAATTACATGTTTCGCTTTTCTAAAGCACTATCAAATATATGTTTATAAGCAAATTTATTTATTAGAAATAATAGAATTTAAAGAAATGTTTTTTTTATAAGGGTGGCATTCATTCTGACAGTATTATTCTGGGAGTTAATTTTAATTGACAAGTGGATAAAAAAATATTATTATAAAAGTACTTGCCTATGAGCGGCGCGAAAGTATGTCACACAATCTATTTCCTTAATAAATGGCTCTGATCACGACTGTGACCTTTCGCTCGGGACGCGGCGGATGGCCGTTGGAAGCGACTCCTACTCTCGTGCCTTCAACAATATTACTTCGCTAGAGACAAAATACTTCTCGGACTGCCTCCATTTGTTCGCCTATTGTGCAGTTTTTTGTATGAATTAGGCGGGTACGTGCAAGACAAGAAGCGGCTAAATGCTCCAGCGATGGAAACAGAAAATTTACTCTTAAATAAAAATAAAACATCATGACAAAGCATTAGAGAAAGGCACAACTTTTCAGACCAAATAAACAGCTTGATACTTTATCACATCTTTGGGTAAGTAGCCGCCGTGGGTGCAGTGAAAAATATATGGCTTTTTTCTTGCCTTAACTTTTCAGATTGTTGAATGTTGTATAACTTGGTTATAGAAAATCAACCCATAGAATAGGTCAGGACTTTCAAGTATCTACGCATAGACCTTGTGGAAGGAGCTGATCTGCGGGAAGAAATACAAGCCCAAATAAACAAGGCAGCTGCAATCTCTGGCGCTCTAAAATCCACAACATGGAAAAACGAAGACATGGTCATTAAGAGTAAGATAAGAATCTATAAGGCATGCCTAAGACCAGTAAGACATATGGCGTCGAAGCAAGGTCGAAGCAGACACAGTAAGGACCAAACAAGTTTTGGGGACTTCTAAAATGAAGACAATGAGGACGATAGCAGGCAAGACACTGAGAGATCGCATGAGGAACACCAGAATAAGAGAGATATGTGAGGTTGAGGATATTATAAGATGGAGCAGACAGCGAAAAAGGGGCTGGTACGGTCATGTTCAAAGAATGGACACCACCAGACTCCCCTATATTGCATTGCATAATCGGTCTCATGTGACTCGTCCTCGTGGAAGACCTCCTAAAAGAAGGAAGGACAGCTGGGAGTCTACATCACAGGAGGAGCAACACTCTGGAGAACAGACCACATAGGTCTACAACAATGAAAAATAAGAAGAAGAAGAATGTTGTATGTTCAGTTATATTTTTGATTCTTTTTCATCCTTTAATTTGGCGTTTTTGTTGCAATTCCTTCCATGGATTAATATGGTCACCAACACTGAGGTGTTGCGAAGAGCTAGAGCAGAAAGATATTATTTGTCTAATATAAAGATTAGAATAATTGCATATTTGGGACACATTCTCCGCAACAAAAAATATGGTTTGCTGCACCTCATCACGAAAGGAAAGATTGAGAGTAATCGCGGTGTAGGAAGACGTCAGATGTCCTGGCTGAGATACTTCAGAGAGTGGACCGGAATTCAAAGGGTGGGGGAGTTGTTCCGACTAGAACAGGACAGAGAAACCTAATCTAGGTTGAGAGCCAATCTTGGGGGGTCCTAATATGGCACTTAAAGAATAAGTTGTAATATTTATAAAATCAATGAGTTCAGTTGTTTTTAATGTACGTACCTTTTGTTAAAAGCTCAACATTAAGGGCGCTTCACATGTAACAACTTTATCTACGAGGTTTCAGAATTCCGTCATTGGTATCGCGAGTTTTTTAATTTGAGACTATTGATATGATCGCAGTGTTGATTATTTCGATTTAAGGCGGTGTTTAAGGGTTATTTTTCTTAATATAATATATATTTTACAGATTTTTCAATTACATCACAGAACCTGGATATACCCATTGAAAACATAAACCTATAATTTACACACGCAAAGAAAAATTTAACTTGAATTTCATTATTTTGTATTCGTGAATGGGTATTTGATAACGGTTCCAAGTTGCAATTTTTTATGCTAATTTCGCGAGCGATTCAGAGTTCAATAATTATTTATTGTTATTCTCTTTAATAACACGCTGTAAGAGGTGTTGAATGTGAATTTCTTCATATGCTGAGCTTCATGTGAGGGTTTGCAAGCTTTACGAGGAAATAAAAATAAACTGTGCCATCATTTCGTAATTGATAACTCAGTTGCTGGTTGGAACATTCGTGCAATAGAAAATCGCTGATAAAATTTAATGAAGGTAAAAGATTAACAAAAAACAGATTGGTAATAATTTATCTCTGGTAGATTAACTCTATTACAATGCTTTCAGTGAAAAGAATTGTGTAAAAAAACAATGTCAATGCACAAATAAGAATATGCCACATTGTTCCATCAATTTAAGATTTGCATAAAACCATGATTTTCTTGAAGGCTTAAAAACTGATTACAAATATATGGGACTTTTAAATCTTATCTGATAATGTTTTGTTTGTTAAATAAGTGTTTCAACTAGCAGAAGTTTATTTTTTATACTTAATTAAAAAAGAAAAAATAAGTCATAATTAGAACGTTTTCTTAATTATGAAATAAACAATTGTTTCCTACAAATGGATGAATTAAATTAAGAAACCTTAATTAGGCTACCAAACAGGATCATATATTTTTAATTTCTGATTGTTTCAATACACAACAGATAAGCGCACCGTTGGAGATAAATTAGAAATTCATACCTTCCGCTTATAATTTTTAATTTAATAAATTCTAAATAGGGCAATCAACATGCGCGTAGATTGTCACAGTTAGTAGATAGATATATGGTATATTATATTATATTTTCTGGGATCTGTGACTCAAGTTATCTTCATCGATCTACATTTAAAGGTTTAAAGTTTACATACTTCATCTTGAAGCAAACGTTGGAAACAAAATCATCATTGCAGACTCCACAAACATCGATTGAAGAGACTCGTATATACTCAATATCCCGGAATATTACATATTCGACAATCAATGTTTTATTTCTTATTTAAATCAAACGCACGCATCATAAAGCATATCAAACTATATTATTAAATCAATCTGATGCCGTAAAATACATCCACCAATTTTACAACATTTTCGGCTCAGCGCTCACGACACACGATGTTTCAGACGATGTCTAGCAAGATTCTCATCATGGCTGGACCACTTACCGGATAAAATGTATGTTTATTTAATGAGGGTTAAACAAAATAAGATACCGAAGTAGGTGCGGGAAACTTAAAACGTGTTATTTAGTGAGTGTAGTGTATACCCACACCCGGTACCCGCCTGTCCCGAGGCGGATCATCTGGCTTATCTGTTTAGTGTGGTACCGTTATATGGGAGCGAGGCGGTCCACACTACGTTGCTTAAATAAGCACTACTCGATGACCCCGCCGAGGGGAAATGCGTATTAGAAAATCAAAATATAAATAAGCAAAACCCGAATGTCGTCAAGGGAGAGAACGAAAATATTTTGAATACAAGAGAGCGAGTTACTTCGATTCTCTCAGAAAGTAATTCAAAATGCACACGATGCGCATGCCCGAGAACGTTTCTGGATTATTTTGAAATTTGTTCTGAATATTATTGTATGACAGTTGTGTAGAAAACAATAGAAAAACAATTTGGTGTTTTAAAATGTGAAATTTTAACGTTCGTGAAAAATAATACCCACATTATTTTTTTTTAATTTTGCCTTTGGAATATGGCGTCATGTTCTCACCTCTAAAATACCACAATGCCTCAAGACTAAAAGTCTTCAACCAGTGCGTCTTGCCAGTCATGACGTACGGAGCCGAGACGTGGACACTGACAAAAGGTCTAGTCTACAGATTCAAGGTCGCCCTACGCACACGGAAAGAGCCATGCTTGGAATAACCTTGAGGGATAGATTTAGAAACGAATTTATTCGACAACAAACCAAGGTGACTGAGGTGGCTCTGAGGATGGGCGGGCTGAAGTGGCGATGGGCTGGTCATATCTATCGAAGAACTGATGACAGATGGGGGAGACGGGTTCTGGAGTGGAGACCGCGTACAGGATTGCGCAGAGTTGGACGTCCCCCTGCCCGCTGGAACGACGATTTGAAGAGGATTGCTGGACATGGATGGACGGGAGCGGCAATGGATAGGAGGCGGTGGCGTGCTTTGGGAGAGGCCTACGTTCAGCAGTGGATGACAGACGGTTGATGATGATGATGATGATTAAGATTGAATAGTGAATACATTTTTTAAAAGGTAGAATTTTTTTACTTCTGTGTATATTTTACGGGTTGAAACTAGTAAATAATGTCCTGTGCTTGAAACCCTGACTATTTCAAACTCTCTTATAAACAAGACAAATGTTATAGATATCTTGGTTATCCAAAGCATTAAATAGTCCTCTCTAGATATGGTGATCCATTAAGCCCACATATGTCAACGCAACCTCATACATTGTTTTCCTTAAGTCGATATTTAAAAAAAATAATTAATAAAGGTATGATTTTAGAATGATGTTGTTAACTAACTAACTAACTAACCATCACGTCGTCTCCCCGGAATGGTAGGCAAAAAAATGGACCACCACACTATTCTGTCTTGACGTTCTTCTTTTGATTCCTCCACATTCATACATCTTGTCATGAACGCACGTCGATTTCTCCGACTCCTCACGTGACCGACATTTAATAGTTGATTGATTTGATCGTGTCACGTTTTCCTCTGCCTTTCTCTATGTCTAGCTCCGTTCACGTCATTTACATATATCTTCTTCACCATTCTGTCTTCACTCATTCTTACCATGTGTCAAACTATCTTAACGACCCTTTCATTATTTTGTTCATAACACTTTCATTCGCACCGCATTCACTTCTTATACTTGCATTTGACACTCCATATACAGATTTATTACACATTTGTTTTGGAAATCTCATTTCAACTGTATTAATTCTACTTTCATCCTTCTTTTGCCAGTTCCGTGCTTCGCTTCCATACATAAGCCAAGAAAAGTTTATCCTTTAATATTCTTGAACCATATGAGATTTCAAAGCACCTTAAATATTTCTTCTATATTCGCCATAATTTTATGTTGGGGATTCATTGAAGAAATGTTTCTTTTTTAACTTTGTACACAACACCATCTTTATTAAAAAAATAAAAATTAAAAAAACAATCATTTTTCTGACGCAAAAGCCTTTCATTAGTGATATAAATATTAGTCAATTGTTTTGGCCGAAACACTATGATACTGCAACATAATAAACTGTGAACTAAAAAACTTTGTTTTTATGTAACAGAATTGTATTTTTAAAACAAAATTTTTTAATTGGACAGTTTATTATATTATATTATATTACAATTTTTTTTTTCATAAATTATTGAAGGGTTTTTGTATCCAAAACATGTTTTATTTATTTATTATTATTATTATTTTTTTTCAATGAAATTGGTGTTGTGTACAAAGTTTAAAGAAACATTGTTCACCTTATATACTCGTATTTTCTTCTATATTCGCCATAACTTTGTGTTGATTCATTGAACTATGTTTTTTACTTTGTAAACAATACTAACTTAAATTACTAACAAAAATAAAAAATAAAATACAAACATGTTTCGGACACAGAAGCCCTTCATTAGTTTTTTTGTTAGTTTTTGTAATATATATGCAAGAAAATATTATAAACATTTTAATAAATTTTATATGAAGTTTAATCTCTGTCATAACTGACCACGTTCATAAAAAATGTTTAAATATTTTTTATGTATGTATATACAAAATTGAACAAAACATTGATAAAATGCTTCTGTGTCCGAAACTTTGTTTGTTTTTTAATTGTAATTTTAAATGAAGTTAGCGCTGTTATATATGCCTGGTTTAGAGAGCTTTCAGCTATTCACAGCTTTCAACCATTAGATGCACGTTAGCAAGTTACGGGTTTGCGTATTTCTTCAGTCGCCTGTACAGCGGTATGTGAGGCCGTCAGGTGCCCGGCTCGGAGTTCGAGGCAGATTAAAGGCCCCGCCGTCAATTATTATTTCATTCGTGGGGATTATACATAATGTAACCGCGCGCCGGGGATTCTCACTTCGCTGCAGTAAACAACCGCCAGTACCCGCGCTAAGTACTGCCTTATCCGAAATCCTGATTGCATATCCGACGCTCCGGTGTGTACTCGATATAAATTTGGTTTGCAATTTAATTCCAATCTGAATCTATAAAATTACAGTTCGGAAGTAATTCAACATACCCCGGTTATTGCCACAAACGTACGATTGCAGTTTAAATTGAAGGTATAATCGTTGGTGATCTCGCAGAGAGTCCTATCTTGAAAATGTCAATTTTTCAAGAGAGAGACGTAAAACTGTTTTGTTCAGAACTTAATTGTAGTTTTTCAATTCTAGCATTTTTTTTAAATAAACTAAAATAAAATAAAATTGTACGTGTTTTTTTAATATTGTGTGACCCTTAAATCTGAACAAAACAGTTTTACGTCTCTCTCTTGAAAAATTGCCATTTCGAGATAGGACTTTCTGGCAGATCACCAACGAATATATTATATAAAGCCTAAAAACTAAATTCGTTAAGTTTATTTGTCAATATATATAGTATATATAGTATAAACTTCCTTCCTATGTTACCTTACCTATTACACATATTAAATAAATTTCTTTATTTCCCCCATCCTGCATTTCATCTCCTCCCTCCCTCCTGTACCTTCTGCTGTGCAATACTCCTTTTTTATTATTTCTCTAACATATGTTATTTATGTATCAATTGTGTATTTTCTTTTGCTGTTGTATTGTTATGTGTGTACGGCGGGACATCGAGGGAGAGTAGCGTAGCTTAAATGTGGTCTGGGTCACATTTGGTTGCAAATATACATACATTATAATTATTTTTTAAACGTAAGTCCCGCATGGACGGGGGACGGGCCTAAGGAGTGCACGAGTGAAGCCGACGAAAGGCGCCGCTGCGCCTATAACAGCTTCGGGTAAGCGGAGGGAGCCCTCTATGGCTCGGCCCTTATAAAAATCTTTACAGTATATTAGTCAGTAATAAGGGGGATTAAGAGGGATCCTGTTGACTCTTCGAGTGGTGCATGGTCATCACCGTGGTGATGGCCATGCTACGCTGGAGGATTGATCTGATCCCAAGTACCTATCTACACCTCCTCGACTTTGGTCTCCCTTGGAAACTATGCGAAAAGTTAGAGATCGAGTGTGAATAACCTCGGTGGATTATATTGATGCATAGGCTAACGTGAAAGGACACCTCGCCAACCCGTCTGGCAAGCGTGGCGTTGTAATGCCAACCACCCCCCGTATGACATGTCATACATGGAGAAGTATGGGGGAGGCCTATGTCCAGCAGTGGACGACAACGGCTGTTAAAGAGTCAGTAATTACGAAAAATTCTCCCATTTAAGTTTAGATATGCCTAGTGATATTCACCAGTTTTATTGAGATAATTATACAATTAATGAAAATATTTTTAGCACATTCTTGTAGTAATAAAAATAAAATATGAATTAAATATAATACTTCAGAGTATCAAGAATCGTAAAACTATATTCCGGTATCTATTACAGTAACATTTTATTACAGCACATCTCGTATTTATTTTCTCATCTGCGGTTGATTCTGTGTGGTCATTCAGATTAATAAGGCGGAATGTTCCGGGGAGATGGAACTGAACATAGTGTGGTGATAATCAAATGCGAATCGGCTCCCGCGATGATTTGCGAGTATGATGACCTAGATATACAAAATTTTATAAAATATAACTAACTTACTATCACGCCGTTTCTTCGAAGGAGTAGGCAGAAAAAATAAACTGCCACACTTTTCTTTCCCGACATATTTCAACCTCACGTGGCCGACATTCAATATTTAATTTATTTTATCGTGCCGCTTTTCCTCGGTCTTCCTCTATTTCTAGTTCCATTTACATCGTTAACATATTTTTTTTTACCATTACCTTCATTCATTCTTTCCATGTGTCCAAACCATCTTAATGATACTTTCATTATTTTATTCATAACACCATTCGCACCGCATTTACTTCTTATATTTTCATTCGACACTCTATCATACACAGAGTAACTACACATGCGTCTAAGAGACCTCATTTCTACTGCATTTATTCTACTTTCATCCTTCTTTTGCCAGTTCCATGCTTCGGGACGGTACAAGAACACCATTGTGCAATACCATTTTAGCTTTTTTGGATAGGCTTTTTGCGATGACAACTTTAAGTGCACCATTCACTTTGTTGGCATGTTGGCATTTGAGGATAGAATACTTAGAATGATCCTGGAATTCAGATCCGGTGTTCCAGCGGGAACTTGGAGGCATATATTACTCTAGCTAACTAACCATCACGCCATCTCCGCGACCGCCACACTGTTCATTTCTGACATACTTTTCGCG
Organism: Lepidostoma basale; assembly: GCA_022606425.2. Taxonomy (NCBI): domain Eukaryota; kingdom Metazoa; phylum Arthropoda; class Insecta; order Trichoptera; family Lepidostomatidae; genus Lepidostoma; species Lepidostoma basale. The sequence continues at coordinate 316,314 of JAHDVF020001587.1, forward strand.
CTTCCTTAACATTCATACACCATGTAATTTCATAACACACATCGATTTATATTTTTTTGCATATAACTTTTTTACCAATATTCTCTTATCCAATCATTACATATATTGGTTTTTGGAGCAAGCTAAAACCAACCAAGGACTATAACCCTAAAATTGATAAAAAAAAAACACGGATAAAAAAAAAAAAAAAAACTTTGTATTTAACCACGGCATGTGGTTAAATACACCACATACCGTGGTTAAATACTCGTACAAAGTTTTATTTTATTTTATATTTTTAAAGTGTCTAACCACAAAGTGAGTGTTTTATATGAAAAAGAAGCTAAAGATAATTAAGATATAATCGTATTTAAACTAAAACGACAGGCCCTGAAATAGTTTAAAAAAAAACAACCTATGTCAAAACATTCAAACGAATTATAAATGTCGTTAGCTTCCATGTAATATTTTTTATGGTTTTCGAAAATTAAATTCGATTATAGAACATGTATAATTCAAATGTTTAATTTATTTCGACCGTTTATCGAATCCTGTCCATAATGGACACTTCGTAAGCGGCGCGACATTGCGTAGGGGTACGAAAATCGGCGACGAATTAAAAAACACACTGTTGAATGATTGTCCTTGAAAATGACCTTCCGCACTAACAAGAGCCATTGCTCATTGTGTCATGGCGCTAATTAATTTATTATGTCTTTAATGTCAAACTCATTAAGATATGAAACGAAATATAAAATATTACGTAGATTCGTTTAATTATAATTTGATTTATTTTTTATCCATAAAAACACTTTTTTTCGACTTATGAGTTTATTTTTCTCGACATGTTTCGAACGTTTACACCTTTATCATCGGGAGAACGATATAAGCTGTTTAAAAAAAATTGTGTCGTTCTCCCGATGATGAAGGTGGAAAGCTTAGAAATATATTTTTTTCATATATTTTTTTTCATGTATACAAAAGCTTGTTTGAACCCAATTACTGTATACAATTTATTTAAGCTATTATATTGATTCTCGTGGTATGTGATAGGGAGCCAATCTATCGCCATTTTATTGTCACGTGAATTCTACACCAGACCAAAGACAGTGTGACAATCACACTGCCATCGCCGGGAATCGATCCCGGGACCTTCTGTATGCCACGAAGGTCGACTACTCGTATATTCGTCATTATGGAATTCCACAGTGTTAACGCCTTAAGTTTGGAAAGTATCTTGTATTCATAATGTCGAACCATCTCTCATGCGTTCCTGGTAAAATATTATATATTTTTTTATGTTTATTTTGTTCTCAATAGATGCTTTAAACTATAATTGTTAAATAAAACGATGTTTTTTAACTACTTCCACTTTTGTCTTTATTTAGACAGCGACCGGTTTCGCCAGGCTCGCTGGCATCGACAGACTGGTGACACTATTGTAACTAACAATAGTGTCACCAGTCTGTCGATGCCAGCGAGCCTGGCGAAACCGGTCGCTGTCTAAATAAAGACAAAAGTGGAAGTAGTTAAAAAACATCGTTTTATTTAATTATTATTTAAAATGAACTTCCATCAAGAGATTTCAGTAAAATCATTTGATTATCTATAATTGTTGTTTGTAATATCTTTTGAGAAAATAAACTGATTTGATTTGATTTAAAAATAATTTGATTTATACTTATATAAGTTCTGGTGTTTAGTTAGTATGAGGAATGCATGCGAAATGATCTGATGATGAATATGAGTAAGTCTAAGTTAATGATTTTCAAAACGAATAAATCATGAGAGTCTGTAAACATTATCGTTAATGGTGAAAATCTGGAACAAGTAAGAGTAGATGGGTTTGTTTTACAAGTACGATAGATTCTAGCCTGGTAATGTTTTAACTTTACAAAACTTTGCCCGGCATAAGTTTTTCTATAACTCAACCGTTTTAAAGAATATGCAACAATATACTCGTATACCGCTGAGTATCATTAGAAATACGGATTGTTTTACATTATCTACCGGCTGTTTGTTGCTTCTGGAGTTGCCAGTAGAAAAAATGAAACTACCGAACCTGATTGATTCGGAGAATGACATTTAAAAAATAAATATTCGTATTCCTGTTTTGATTTGTTGCACCACATAAGCGCATATATAAACTTATATAGTTTTTAAATTCGTGAATTTGTGAAGAACAGCATATGTGTTGATGCTGATGTGGAGTGCCGCGTAGGATTTGAAATACTTCAGGTCATTATTATTTTTGACAACAACTGGCAACCTTGCTCATGCAATATAAGCTTTATGAGTACAGGTTACTAGCAGAGCCGCAATGGAACCATAATCCCCTTGATAATTGTTGAAACTTCAAAAATAAAATTAAGATGATCTTTATATTTCTTAGACATTAAAATATTCATGATTCTACTTTCAGTAGAGGAATAGTTTTATAGGACAAGGGCAAACGTCTAGGCTTTCATTTTGTTTTACATTCACTATCGTTTCTTATAAGAAAACGATAAATATAAAGGTTTGTAACTGATTATTTAATGTAAAATTAAAGGAAAACAAAGTGTAGGGAGACGTGGTAAAAAACCTTCAGAATGGTTCAGTTGTAGCACAACATCCCTGTTTAGAGTGGTTGCATCCGAAGTAAATATAGCTAAGATGTTGTCCAACCCGGAGAAGAATATGAGAGGAACAAGAATAAAAAGAATCTTCATTATCCACATTTTGACCACCGAAAAAAAAACTTTTATAGGGTGGGTTCGTAATTTAAAAATTTATGATATATTAATAATTAAATTAAACGAGTTTTTTTTAAACTACTTCCACTTTTATCTTTAATTCGCCAGAGACCGGTTTCGCCAGGCTCGCTGGCATTGACAGACTGGCGAGCCTGGTGAAACCGGTCGCTGTCGAAATAAAGACAAATGTAGAAGTAGTTAAAAAACGTCGTTTTATTTAATTATTATTTAAAATGAACTTCCATCAAGAGATTTCAGTAAAATTATTTGATTATACTTCACATACTTCACATACATGTTTATTAATAAACGTTTAAATTTTTTACAACTTAAGTGTTTATTTAAAGTAAAAAAAACGTAATAAATATAAATTTGTATAAAACACATTGAATGAAGTATAGGAAAAAATAATTTACAAGGAAATAAAAAAACATCAAATTAACGGTTAAATTGAATAAAAAAAGAATAATAGGAATTTTAAAATATAATTGAATTGTTATCATTTAAGTTAATATTACGGAGACAATAAACATCCCTGATATTTTGAATACTACTATATTACAAATATTCAGCATATAAGATAAATAAATTGAAAATAAAAGTCGTCATAAGGAATTGTGACAGCGTGCAGTTAATACTACATACGATTATTGCATATAAAAAAGAAAGAACGTTTGCGTGCATGCATGATACAATTTATAAATGTTGAGGAAGCGAGAGAAGTATGTCAGGAAAGAACAGTCAGGTGGTCCATTCTTTCTGCCTAACCCTTTGGGACGACAAACGGTGCGAAGTAAGCCATGGCCTTGAGGTGGCCCTGTTAAAAACGTGTAATATGAGTTATGATATATTGACGCGACACGGCGTTACGATCAAAGGCCAAGCAGCCAGCTGTTGGACCTGTCGGTACCGGACGGGCGATCAATAAAATGTTTCAAAATCGCACGACGAACACATGCCGCCTAAGGTGGAAACAATTTTTTTTCTCGCGTACAAAACTGGAACAAGCTTGTAACAACGTAAACTTGTAGCAAAGCATGCAGCTCTTAAGTTATTCCTAACGCGAAATTGCACCAACAGCTTTTTGTATTGTTTTGGCATAAATTACTGCAGTTTATGAATGGATTAAAAATAGAACGCTACCAATGTTTGTTGGTCGTTCACTTGGGTGACGTAGGAATGATAAAAAATGAGGTTTGCCTTTTCATAATGTGGTATAAAATGAGTAGCGTATTAACATACATATAAAATGCCAACAACTCGTCTAAACAATTTTATAGAAATTAATAAAAATGAATTTTGATAATTAATACGAATGAAAACGTCTGTTTTCAAGAAGTTTTATTTTATTTTATTTGAATGACATGTTTCGCAGCGGCGACATGTCATTAATATAAAAATGCTACATTTGATAATGCACAAGCCTTATTTGGCTACATTTGATAATGCCTTGAAACATTTTATTCCCATAAATATAACAAAACTTCTAAAAAACAGACGATTTCATTCGTAAAGAGTTTAACATCATTGTTCAAGAATCAATAAATATATTATACATTTTGATATTATAACAGAGTTGCAAATTAAACGATTAAAAATGTATTGTAGTATTTCCACCAAAACAATGGATTAGATAAATCTGTATTATAAAGTATGATCAAAAAGAAATATGTAACTAATAATAAGTTTTTTTTTACTATTTCAATAGTTAGATAAAATATTCCGTTTCCCATAAGAGCGATGTACTTCCAAAGGGTCTAATCTCTCACCCAATTTTATTAGCCCAAATTAAGGGACCATAAAAGCAATTAAGTTCGATGGCTTCATTATCTCAGTCACATGGAAGGTCTAATTGCGAGATTACATAATTGATCGCACAAAAAAAGGTCGAGTGGAGTAAAAAGTGCAGCATGATAATGGAACATATGTATGTACTATCAACTGCCTCGTCGCTCCGATATAATTATATTCATTTGGTAGTATTTGAACGAAAATATAAATTTAATGTTTCGTAAAAATTTTAACTCGCCGGAGCTTCGTCAGTGTAAGAGAATAAACTGTTTATTCTCTTACCCTGACGAAGCTCCGGCGGGAGCGAAACCGGTTGTTGTTAACAAATCAAGTGGTTTAAATACAAATATTACAAGTGCATTATTATTTTATTTAATAATGTCACACCACAAACAGGGTGCTTCATACGAAAGATTTTTTTTTCAAATATATTTTTGTACTCATCTGCTATTTTATACATATTTAATTATAAAATATACAATTAATGAATTTTTTTTCACCTTAAGGTTTTATTATCTCAATATATTGCGAAGGTATATTTAATATAAAACAAAAAATATGTTCAATTGCTAGTTCGATTGAAAAAAAATATCTTTTCGTCTTACGGGAGAATAATATAAACTGAAAAGTGAAATTTATTTTATTTTATTTCATAATGACGGAGTTCTTAATTACTTGTGCCTTGATTGTATGACATTTTACTGCCTCCCCTAAGGTTCCGGGTTCAATTCTCGGCGAGGGCAGTGCGATTGTCACACTGTCTTTGGTCTGGTGTAGAATTCACGTGATAATAAAATGCCAATAGATAAGCTACCTGTCACATGTCACGAGAATCACTATGATGGCTATAATACCCTTTACATTGATTTGGCCCATGCTGTCATGATGTAAAGAGCGATTCAACAAAATAATAATAATTAAATAATCATAATTTTAATTATAACGAAAACTGTTAATAATACAGTATATAGAAAATAAGGTAATTATATTTAAAAAAATATTGTTTCTTTGAACATTTTATATATTGTTAATAAAAAATCAGTGGCAAAAAGTTTACGCTATATAGAAATACGTCATAAAAAAACTTTAAAAAGCTTGTTATTATCTTGATGAAGCTCCAGGCGGAGCTTGTTGAGCTGTTGGTTGTTTATAAAACAAATTAAAAATGTGTGAAAACAAATAAAAATTATCTTTAATTTTTGAAAATATGAAATCAAGTTACATTAAAATATTACGTTAGAATCATCCCCTTTCGAGAACAGTCGCCTCTTAGTCAAGTTGTGCATCTAATCTACTTGCCCTGGTAAGGACGGCTTGGCCTTCGAGCACTTTCGAGTCTACCTGTTCCAAGAGGGCGTGGGATGAATCTTTATTTTAAGTCGAAGCTCGGACAAAAGCTTTTGTGCAACGAATCGTGCAAAGGTCTCACAATCTTTGTTTCTCTTACAGTTTACTGGACGCTCTTACCTGTTAAGAGATATATCATGTTATTATTATAATACTTTATTTTGCATGCATATTTAGCGATTTTTATTAACCAGCAAAGTTATTATAAAGATTTTCTAGTTTATTAGTAAAAATAAAAATAAAACGATACACGTCGCTATCTATATATGGTAGGTAGATAGTCGTAGATTGGTGTATTATTTATTGATTTAAAAGGACATAAATAATTTTAAGGTGTTTTAATTTTAGGTCATCAGGTCCGTTTTTTTAAATGTATTTTGAAACAATAATGGTTTCATTATAATAAACAATATAATATTGTTATACTTATGCAAAATAAATAAAAACTTACTAACTAGCCATCACGCAGTCTCCCCGAAGGGGTAGGTAGAAATAATGGACTGCCACACTTTTCTATCCTGACATATTTTGCTCGCTTCCTCAACATTCATACATCGTGTCTTGCACGCGCGTCGATATCTCTGACTCCTCACATGGCCGACATTCAATATTTGATTTATTTGATCGTGCCATGTTTCCCTCGGTCTTCCTCTATTTCTGGTTCCATTAACATCATTAACATTTTGTTCATAACACCATTATTCGCACCGCATTCACTTCTTTTATTTTATATTTTATTCTTATATTATATTATCGACACTTTATCAGAGTATCCACACATATCCGCACATAATAAATAAAACATTGGATAATACACAAGCAATGCAAAACATGTCACTCGGAGATAAAAAAGAAATTGACGTTTTTGCCAATATAGTAAATATTATATTAACACGGAGTATAGTAAATATTATATACACAATTGTTAAAATAATACGAAAACAAGGTGTTAGTAGATGTGATAAAAATAACGTCGATTCCTAGTATTTTAAGTGTCCTCCATTTAATGACACTATTTTAAGTGAGTCCACTTTTTATAGTCTCGTCTTTTTGGCATAATGACAGATAAATATATCAAGAAATTATTACAGAAACACGAATGTCTGGCACATCCACTTCATCCCACATTCATATAAATCAGATGCTCAAGCTGTGATTACTGCTAGTTAAAAGCATTAGTGATTGCTTATTTAAATAATCTTTTATATTAATAAAATAAAACTGGATAAGCGTGGGTCACATCGGTAACAGGAATAAAATAAATTATACATAAACTTGTTTTGAGTAGGAAACTAAGCAATATTAAGTTATAAAATATAAAACTATTTTAACTATATAATCTATTTTATTTTATATCGTTCTCTTGATATTTACATTATTCTCCCGATGACGAAGGTGTTAAACATTTGAAATCTATCGAGAAAAATAAATACAAAAGTGTTAAAATTAGTCAATAATTAAAAAAGTAAGTTAAATATATATTTAGTTAAAATCCGCTGATGTTTGTGTCTTCGACCGGTTTCGGCAGCTCGCTGCCATCTTCTGGTCATGAGAGATAGCAGCGAGATGCCGAAACCGGTCGAAGACACAAACGTTAGTGAATTTTAACTAAATATACATTTAAAAATATTTTTTAAAATTAAATTTTATTTTCATTATTACAAAAAGATTGCTGGAGTGGCACCCGGGTGGTAGAAAACCAATTGAACGACCAAGGCTGCGATGGGAGGATGAAGTTGGGAGAGATGGGGCTAAATTGTTACGAGTGTCAGATTGGAGGGTAGAAGCGGAGGACAAGAGGAGTTGGAGGCGAATAATACTGGAGGCTAAGGCTCGATATGTGCTGTAGGGCCATCGAAATCTTTCATTATTACCAAAGAAATTCTACCATGAAATTTCAAAACTAATTTGTTAAAAATATTGCTTTAATTCATAGAAAAATTCGTCATTATGGAATTCAACAGTATTGACGCCTTAAATTTATTTAAAAAGCTGCAGTATTCAAACGAAAATATAATTAAAGTAATAATACATTGATGTTTTGATATATTGAACAAACAATAAAATGAAAATGGCCCATGCTAAAAAAAACATTACATTCGAATGGAAAAATGTTTCAATTACTGTATACATTAAATCATTGCAAATTAAATACTGTGTATGTAGCAAATGTTAAAAAAAAACAAGATTTTGTAAATATGGAGTTTTACATTATTACTCTAGCAACAAAAAAATAACATTGAGTTTCTCTAGTTTTTCTTAGCCAACTGACGAATAAATTAGCGCGTCGAACAAGTTTTATACGATTTACATTTTCGGAAAAAGAAATAAGATGGTTATCATAAATACAGCGAAAATAAATTAAAATGTTATTTATTGTTTCTTAAAGGTTTAAAACTCAGTATTGATAAAAAAAAGTGTTCGTAAGTAAAATTAAAGCTATTAATTTCCAGCAGTGGACCGATGAAGGCTGACGAAGAAGAAGAAGAAGAAGAAAATGGTTTGGACATATGGAACTACTGAGTGATGGAAGAATTGATAAAAATATATATAAATGGACGAAGAAGTCGAGGAAGGCCAAGGAAAACATGGAATGACCAAATAAATCAAATACTATTACAAAATGAGGCCAAATTTGAAGTCGGAAAAACCGAGGAACGTGCATATTGCGATGTATGAATCTATAGATGTATGTCAGGATAGAACAGTGTGGCGGTCCATCCTCTCTGCCTACCCCTCCGGATTAATGGCGTAATGGTTTGTTAGTTACAATTAGAAAAATAAAACTCTTGATCCACTAACATGAGCTATTAGGAATCAATAATTTTGAATTTTGGTTATTATTTGTATTCAGACGTTGCGTTGATTAAACGAGATTATATTAGGAATCAATAATTTTGAATTTTGGTTATTATTTGTATTCAGACGTTGCGTTGATTAAACGAGATTATATTAGGAATCAATAATTTTGAAATTTGCTATATTTTTTTGTATTCAGAAGTTGTTTAAACTATATAATATTTGTTTTTGAATGTATACAAATACTGGATTTTACCCATTGTGGGTTAAGCATTTTTTGTTATTTTTTTAAAGGATTAATTGTATCTCAATAGAGATGAAGATGCAAATTGTTTTTTGGAAACATAATATGGTGGTCGAGGCGATTACAGGACTTATGACCTGTCATTGATTGAGTTAAGCGATCGCTTTATGTTAACAACATTCCCCATTTCGCCCTTCTTACGACCACCACGTCTGACAATTTTTTTGAAAGATGTATATATGCCACTATGTTGAGACACATTTCACATTTTTTAAGTCAATCTACACTACCGTCATCTATTAAGAATAAATGTTATTCTATATTATTCATATTCTGTTTCCAAAAAACAATTTGCATCTTCGTCTCTATTGAGATAAAATTAATCCTTTAAAAAAATTATTTTAATATTTATTTAAATATCGTTGGTTTCCCACTGCCATTCACCTTGAAAATTATATAGTAGTACATTGTATATAGTTACAATACAAAAGGTTTTTTTAACTGACCCAACAAAACGAAAGACAAATTATCCGAATCCCGTTTTCTTGAATTGAATAGATCCGAATCTGCCACCAAGAGATTCAACTAACTTCACTGGACTAAACATTTTGTTAAGTTCATGCCATTGTGTAAAAAGGCTACACTTAAAGAATCAGAGTCGATTATTAAAAGTGTTTGTGAGGTAAGTAAGGTTTTACTCGTGGGTATATTTTAGATGGATTCGGTTATTTACTGCGGTCGCTATTCGAGCTTGAAGAGAGACGAAGCCGATGAATTCTAGGAAAACATTTCGGATACTCGATGGACCAAGAGACGAGATTGTATTGTAAATACGTATTATTATTCAACCTGTAGTTGTGAAAGGTTGGAATGGTTATATTACGAGATTAAGGATGTGGTTCTGCTCTACCATTTAATTTTTATTCGGAACATCATTTTATTTAATAATATACAACGGATTATTCCAAGAAACAATCATATAGAAGAGACAAGAGTAAATAAATATGTACCGTACTACGTATTTACGGACAATAAGACGCTAGGACACCTTATTTTTTAAGCAAACAAAAAAAAACATTTTTACCATATTTATTATTAGAATGCAATGACAGACAAACCAAAAATTATTTGTATATAAAAAAAGTTGCCACTTGTATCCAATGGTGGGAATTTTAAATCAAACACTGGACATTTTAATATTATTTCGAGTATAAAACACACCTGAATTTCGGTGGCAATTTTTGAAGAAAAAAGTGCGTCTAGTCCGTAAAACACGGAAACCCGCTTTTGTATTCGAATTTAATTTTATTAACATTATTTTAATTTTATGCAAAAATACTGACATTAAATGTGTTACACAGGAAATCGTAAATTTTGAACACCACAGGTTTGTTAAAAAAAAAAAATAACGACATTTATATTCGATTTATAGCAGAAAACGAATAGCTTATAGTTTAATCCAAATATGAAACGTGATAAACCAAGTTAAATAATTTTTATTATTACATTACTTAGAAAGGTCAATACAAGGCGGGAACATATGTTGAAATTGTATATGAAGATCTTATAAAACAAATTATTATGCTGTTTCACAGGAAGGATAGACAGACAGAATGGACCGCCACAATATTTTATCCTAACACACTTCTCTTGCTTCCTACACATTCATACACATTTGTCAATTTAAAATTAAATTGACAAATGTGTATGAATGTGAAGGAATATCATTTGCCATTTAAAATTAAAAGACCGCGATTTTTTTCGACCATCAAAAATATAAAACATGTTTCGGTGGATTTCATCCTTCTTCTGAAATGAAGAACACACGAAACAAGTATGTGCTAAGAGAACGTTTTTCGAGTGTGTGTCTATCTATAATATATAGATCAATTATACTTTTAACATGTATATTAATTACGTTTAACATTAAGCAAGGAAATTTTATGTCTAAAAAAAATCTGTAACTAAATATTATCAATCTATTATATTATACACGTGGAGATACGTATTGCAAGGATGAAGTGGCAATGAGCTGGGTATGTGTGCCGACGGGATGATGGAAGATGGAGCCAGAGAGTTACTGAATGCGGACAGCCTATCAGGTGAAGCGAAGATTATTGTGCAGACAGCGGGAAGGGCCTGGAGAACACTGGCGAGAGACCAAGAGGGATGGCATGGGGGTGGAGAGGCTTACGTCCAGCAGTGGATGGAGACGATGTGGTGAAGATACTTTTACATTTTACTGTATAAATTATAGCTGTAATGTGTAAAGTGATTTTTTTTGGCAGAAATGGGTTATGATGGTCATGCCAGATTTTTATTATATGTTATGATTAGACTCAAGTCAATTATCTGTTCAAAAGATTACTTATTACAAAGCTCTATACCGTGTGCTAAATAAACTATACTATAAACTGAATACCGCGTCGATGATGACATAAAAAAATATAACTCATTTTGGTCAACAAATCACTTACGACATTATGGCTCTCAGATACATAATTATTATATAATGTTTCAAAGAAAGCAAGTATTGACCATCCAAAGAGGAATATAATATATTTTTCAGGTATATATGTTTAAAAAAAACAGATCAATCAAGTCACATTTTCATTATTTTTTTATTATACAATATAACAAAATATTCTGATCGTTGGCTTTGCATTATTTGATTTGATATGATATACAAGAATAATAAAACAAGGTTACTCTAGTTCTGTGATTCCCGAAGTGGTCTATATTAACCCTCAGGAGTCGATTCCAACCTGTAAGCGGTCCATGAGAGTGAATCCCATTTAGGCAGGTCTCCAATTTTTTTTTGCTTATATCCATCTCACAGGTAATACCTATGTACGTTATTTCGTAATACTTCAGAAAATTCTATATAAAACAGAAAAAATCGGCAAGGGGTTTACAAGGCAAAAAAGTTTGGGAACCTGTGCTCTAGTTCTATTCAGCCCCGTCTTACGTATATATTATCTACGCAAGAAAATATTATGATGAAATAGTTCCCGGGAGATATAAACGCATGGTGAACAACCAAACCTAATTGAGTAGAGAACTCGGAGAATATTTTGCTTAATTATAAAGGCAGTAAATAAGTCATGTAGAATTAGCACGTAAATGTATAATCCAGTATTTTATCAGTTGAAAGGTTTCCGTGTTTTATTTCTAGGTTTAACGAATAAATCCGGGTGACCATACAAAAAAAAACAAATCGATTTTATTTATAAAATGAAACAAAAATAATAAAACTGAAACATAAATGTAAAATTTGGTATACTATTATTCTGGTTTAGAAATTTATTCTTAGTGACGATTTTTTTATGAATAATTTTTTTTTACTCGACCTCTTTCGAAGGCTTTACACCTTCATTATTGGAAGAACGTTATGCGTTTATCTAAAATTTATTTTTATTTTTTAAATGTGCTCATTTTTTATATTTTAAAAAGACCAATACTTCAGCGACCACCCTGACGATAATATGGAATATTAAAGTTTACACGTACCATTTTATTGAATGCCCTAAAAAGTTTATTTAAAACAAAACAAAACAACGCATTCAGGGAAGCAGTTCGTGTTTTTTATAAAAAAATAACATAATTAACAAATAAAATAAATCGTCAGATATAAATGAAAACAATTAATAGTGAATTAACACAGAAATAATTAACGAAAGCGAATGGTAAAGGAAGAATACATTAACGATGCGAGTGTATGTAACGATAAAAATAGATAGGAGGAATAAAACCTGGCACCATCAAATAAATGACGTGAGAGATGGAAGGAACAGTGTAGCGGTCCACCCTTTCTCTCTACCCCTTCTATGAAACGGCGTGATGTTAGTTAGTTCTTCAAACGTAACATTTAAAAAAAATAATTGCCGATAAACTGTATATAAGTCAAAAGGGAAGAATGTGCTATTTTCGTTGGTGACTTTTATTCTACCAAGTATTACATTCCCCCAACTGGGCGATTTCAATTTGTATTCCTTACGCGAGAGTAGCATACGCCGCCCGTCCGACCAGGACACGGCATTGCAATACAAATATTGTATACTGCATATCGCATACTAAATGAATAATTACATTCTCAATTGAACAATTGTTATTTTTAACTTTGCAACAAAACACTTTATTAAAATTAAAAACAAAAACAAACATGTTTCGGGACACAGAAACCCTTCATCAATGTAAAAATTAACGCAGATCTGCCTTATTTCAGATTATAGATTATAGAATTGTGGTTGGAAAAGCGAGGTTAAGTTATGTTATTATAGTTAAATGTTTAGTATACACTGGAAACGATATTAAATCATTTGCTTTCTAAAGCTTTTTTGGAAATATTGAGAGTATCGGTTAAGAGTTTCAATTATATTTAGTACTGACTGACCTATGGACATTGTACTTAACCCTTAACGTACCGTGTTCAAAACAAAACGCTCGCTCCCATGTGGTCAATTCAGTTTACCGCTAACTTTATCTAAATATCAAGCATATGACTCGATGAATCAAAATTTAATTTATGTCATCTTGTAGGGAATTTCATTAGAAATAGATCGATATCTATAACATTCATGGATTATTTGAAAAACATATCTTTATTAATTTTTTTCTGGAACCATGCGATTTCTGATATGGAATGCGTCACAGCATATGAGCAACTGACACCAAGTATGAACTTGTCTCGCCCCGCCGCGCCGCGCCGCGGCGGGGCGAGACAAGTTTTACGTATGATAAAGGCACCCAGGCAAAATGTATAGTACGTTCAAGACAACGAGTACGTATTAATATTTGTCCCTTTTGGTAAAGTGTTAATATTTTCACAGTTCTGATATTATTAAGTTGCGTGCTGCGTTTCCGTCCACAGTCGGTATTATTACGTACCTATGAGAAAAGGCCAAACATATAATTTATAATACGTTCAAAACAGCGAGTAAGTATTTGTCACTTTTGATAAAGTTGTAAATATTAGCAAAACAAATTCTACCTTAACACGAATGAAGGTGAGGGCAGTCTTAGAAAATATTTTTTTTTGGGATGAAGGAAGTAATTTTTTGCTTTTTTTTTATTACGAAATATTGAGAACACTTCAATGGAGGATTACAATTTTTTTTATAATATTAGGGTCCATAGGTTTTAAGAAAATCAACTTTAAATTGGCAGTGGAAACTCAATTGACCACATGGCAACGCGACGGATATACACGTACCGTAAGTAATTTAGAGAAGTGTGTATGTAAAATCGATTTCCATGTACCAATGTAAGCACATGAAAAAAGTATATACATATATACCGTTAAACTAAAATAGATACAGTATTAAATGATGATAAAAAAATATTAAGTTGATAATACATTGGTAAAGCTAACAACAATATAAGCTTTTGTAATTATTCAGACCCAAAATATTGAATCAACCTATTAAAAACCGGTACGTAATCGATAGAAAATATTTTTAAAACCAATAATTGTCAGTAAAAGGAAATAGAAATAATAGACACGGCTGTGTGAATTGGTATTTATATCACTTATATTGTAGTTTTTAAGCGATCATAATTTGTCATATGGATAGAACACGTTTTCTACGATTTTTTAATATTATTTTATTATTTCAGTGATCACTCTGGGGAAGATTTAAATAGAGTTGACACAATTCGGTAAAAAAAGTGACCGTAGGCAACATTATTTATAATACATATATTTTTAAATTAAATAAAAATACACTTAATTAAGTAATTTGTATTATCACCACTTTATTTGGTAACACCAACCAGTTTCGCTCCCGCCGGAGCTTCGTCAGGGTGAGAGAGTAAACTAAATATAAAATCACAGAACAACATATGAAGAAAGAAATATAAAATAGAGGGGAGAAAGAGGGATAGGAGAAAGTGTGCGCGAGGACAAATGGAATATTTGAACAGTGAGTCATGATCATTAGGGATTGTTTACTCTCTCACCCTGACGAAGCTTCGGCGGGAGTTCAACCGGTTGGTGTTACCAAATAAAGTGGTGTTAATACAAATTACTAAAAATATAATATTATTTTATTTAATAATGTCACACCACTAATTAAGTGCTTCATACGAAAGTTTATATATATTTGTATTTAGTTCAGTAAGAGTTTAGAGAACTAGTTACCTATTACAATAATATTTGTTTGAATTACTTTACCACAATGTTGTTCTTCTAAAAAAAAAATTTAAATTTTAAATCTTATTTACTTATTGCGGCATACTTAAGAAATTCCTAAATATTTCAGGTCTAAATAGCTTATTACACGTGAGAAACGATGTCGGTTTTAGTTAATTTAGGTGTCGGTTATGAACCGTCGGCTGACGGGTATACACAGGCATAACGGAACCATACAATCTGCAAAATAATGGAGGTTCATTGTTTAGTCGAGATAGCGAAAAAATGCTTCAGGTGAAAATGTGACGGTTCTTTAGATGTTATTGTTGTGTCGTGGCTTGGTAATGTGCGCTGCTTGATGGCAGTCTTAATGTTTAATATGCTCTAGACTCCGTGTTTTACAAATTATTGTTAAGTATTTTTATCATTTTTATAACATCTAATAAATACATAAATAAATAAAAACTGTGTATATCTTATAAATACTTAGAATTTTATAGACGGCATAATAATGAAATTTTATTTTAATAAGTTAATTTAAGAAAGTATATGCTAGTGGAAAGCAAAGTCAGGACCTACAAAATATGCATCAGAGTATTTTAACATTTCTTCTATATTTGTTTTCACTTTGTTTTTTCTTCTATATTTGTTTCCACAACTGGAATCATATTTGATATATATAATTATAATTTGCATTACAACATATTTTATTTTCACTGAACTCAGACAACATGTCTGAGTTCAGTGAAAATAAAAAGTGTTGTATTTTAGTATTTTAACATTTTAAAAAGTGTTGTATTCAAGTATTTTAACATTTTATACCATCTAATAAAAAAACTACATATATCTTATAAAATTTGCAGTAATTCGTAAAATAATAATAATACCATTATTAAGATAATCAAATCAACTTACTAAAATTAAAATATCAATACGAGTATTATGTTTTGTTTATTATTTAATAATGGTATAATAATTCAATAAAACATAAAATAAACATAATAATAGCTTAAAAATAAATTTGATATCGTCGTGAGGGAGAAGAACGAGGCTCAACTCAGCAACTAACCCCCACCCCATGAAGGTATTGTAAGACGGAGTAGGCTGAGAAGGCGATTTCGAAAAGACCACCTTGAGAGGATGGATCTATTGAGGATTTGAAAACTCCAGAAGGCCGTCGACCACCAAAATGACGGAGAGAATTTTGAATATCTACTTCTTAGGACTAAGATTGATATCCTGTCAGAACAAATCGCAAGATCTACAAAAAATGAGAAGATAAAAAAACAAGAGATGACAGTTTGAAAGAGCCCTAATAAGGTGAAAACAATTGCAAAATATTAAATAAAAGTCACTAGGCAGTGTGGTGTAATTAATCATATTAATTAGCATCTATTTTATTCGATTTACTTTCTTTTGGAAAATAATGTGAATTGAGTATTCACCCATGTACATAGAATGTTTTTATAAATCCAAATGTAACAGTATACGCGTTAGACAGTAAATACATTTTGACACACATTTTTACTGGTGTAATATGCAAATCTCTTTGATTAATTCTCATTACGGTGCGTTCAGTTCCCACGGCAAGTCTTAATTTATGATAATACTATCAAATGGATCTATTGAATAAGTGGGCTGCACTACGCCCTACTGTGTTTCATAATTTGTTTCGGCAAAAAATGTAAGAAAAAACTTGGGTACATAACGCATTATATGTAAATTAATAGGAAAAATAAATATTGATAAAAGCTATCATTAAAAACTCTGCTTACTCCATCTCACAATTCCATCAAAATTAGAAGTTATGCTTATCTTTCCGTAAGGTATCCTATCTCTAAGGATTATTGTTTTCATAATTTTTAATTTGGAGTTAAAGTGAAATACTATTAAATAAAAAACTTTGTTTTATGTATCACAATTGCATTTTTATTTTACGCGACAGCTGTTTCGTCAACCTATGTTGACATCATCAGGTGTTACAAAAATATATAAAATAACAAATTTGATACATAAAACAAAGTTTTTAATTTAACAGTTTATAATATTAAAGTATCAAAGTGTTTCGGCCAAAACAATGGACTATGAAATACTATAAGTTAAAATATTCAATATTGTAGAAATGTTTGGAAAGATAATAGAAATTGAAGTACATAAACAACAGAATTTCACTTTTTTGTACGTAAATATCATTATTTGATAATTATACAAATCGCTGCATGTTTTTTATCTATGATCTTGTTTTTAAAATTATATAATTATACACGCTATTTTTAATTATGTATGAATTTTTAATTAAAGAAAGTAGAGAATGGTTCTAAAGAATCACCCTGGCACAACACGGGGCATGTGAATGCCTGTTACGACTTAATAATATTAACGTTTTTTTTCTCCAAAACTCAATAAATATAAAGAACTTATCAAATAGAAAAACTGTGCACAGAAAGCTTCTCAGCATCCCCCTCAAATCACGTGTCTATTACTATGCTAATATTTTTTTAATATTCTCTAGTATACTAGAATTTAATTTAATTTATTATCAGTAAAATTGTTCATATTTATTGTATCTTGATGTAAAAATGCCTTAAATATGTATGTTTCGTATTAAATAATAATAATGAAAACATATGTTTTCAAGAAGTATTTTCCTAGTTTATAGGAATGATTTGTTTCGCCTTTCTAAGGCATTATCAATTGTTTTTATCTATAGAAACATGTCGTTCCTATAAACTAAAATAAAACTTCTAGAAAACAGACGTTTTCAATCGAGTTGTTTATTTAATCATATTAATCATTAATGAATACAGAGTATTTCAAATTAAATTAAATATTTTGAATTGATAGATTATACACATTTTTTTCTAAAAATAACTAGTGTTTTGTTTCACATATTTATGAGTTAAAATAATATTTTCCTCTTTTTTCGCCAACTTTTTCGAAGGTAGTAAACTTTTATGTAAATTTTCTTTATTGTTCCCTTGTTCATATCGATACACTAAAGTTTACATACTGCCTGAACGTCTGAGCTTCCGTAACCTGTTAAAATTAAAGATATATTATAACTATAATGTTATTATTTATTTAAATTTTTTGCAATTTAACAACAAAAAACAAACCATCACGCCGTTTCTCCGCAGGGGTAGGCAGAGAGAATAGACAGCCACACTACTCTATCCTGACATACCTCTCTAGCTTCATCCACATTTATACAGCGAGTCATACACGCACGTCGATTCTTCCGGCTTCTGACATGACCAACCTTTAAAATTTGATTAATTTGGTCATACCATGTTTTCCTCGGTCTACCTCGACTTCGTACTCCATTTATATCGTTAACGTATACTTTTTTAACCATTCTTTCATCACCCCTGCGCTCCATATGTCCGAACCAACGCAGCGATCCTTTCATAATTTTGTTCATAATGCCTTCTTTCCGCTCTACATTTATTTCTAATATCAGCATTTGAGATTCTGTCGTACATCGTTCTACTACACATACGTTCTACTCGTACGTCTTAGGGACCACATCTCTACCGCATTTATTCTGCTTTCATCTTTCTTTCTGCTTCCATGCTTCGTGTCCATACATAAGAGTTGGGACCAGAACTCCATTGTGAACGGCCATTTTCACTTTCATTGATAAATTCTGGTTTCTAATAATTATTTTTAAAACTCATTACTGTTTATAGTTTCTGACCCCTATGGGGGGGGGGAAAGAGAAAGCGAGGCAGACCTAGAGCCACCTGGAGAAGAACCCTGCAGGACGAGGTTAAGGCAGCAGGCCTCACTTGGGATGATGTTAGGCATCAGGCATGCGATAGAGTTGGGTGGAGAAGATTCCTTGAGGCCCTATTCACCACAGAGGTGTGACAGGACAAAAAGAAGAAGAAGAAGACTATTTATAATTTAACTATTTTTAATATATTTTAAATATAATTATTATAATTTTTTTAATTTAAATTGACTAAAATATGTATTTTTTAAACTTACAAATCGCAATCTTGTACACTGTGTATAATAGAAAGAGGCTGTATCTCAAATATCAAGATGGTAATTTCTATTTGAGTTTAATTCTTGTTTGGCTACTTCTATTGAAAGTTAAAAAATGAAATTGAGCTGATCCGTAGTGAAGGAAGGCTGAAGGTAATTTACAGCGACAGGCGTATGATAATGCTCTCGTAAAATAAAACGACTGCCAAGATAAATTGAAATGTTCTTAGAACAGGAAATCGTTTTTTGTACGAAAACAAAAACGGAATACAATAACCGTCTCTATTGGCGGAGGAACAAGATCACTTCGAGATTAAATTTTAACGTTTTCTATTCGATACTTAGCAGCCTCGCGAGAAGTGTTGGAACGCCATTAATTTGTTGTAATCTTTCCTAATGTATGCTAATTTTGCGATGAAACTACGATTATCACATTTAACGACAAAATAATATAATAAACTAACTAAGTAACCATTACTCCGTTTCTCAGGAGGGTAAGGCAGAGAGGATTGACCGCCATACTGCTCTGTCTTGACATACCTCTATAGATTCCTCTACATTTATACATCGTAACATGCACCGCCGTCAACTTTTACGACTTTGAATGTGGCCGCCTAGATAGATTTGGTCATGCCTAGCTTTCCTTGGTCTTCCATGGTTTTTATTTCCACTCACACTTCTTATATACAATATTTTAACCATTCTCTTGTCCATTCGTTCCATATATCCAAACCATCACAGGGATCCTTTTTTTATTATACTTATGATACAATCATTTGCCTTATGTTTCTTCATTATTTCGACATCCGATATTCTATCATATATCGTTTTCCTGCACTTTTTATTCTATTTAATTTCTACGGCATTTATCCTACTTTCATCCTTCTCTTGCTAGCTCCAAGCTTCACTTTCATACATAAGGGTTGGCACTAGAACTTCATTATGCACTGCTATCTTTGCATTAGTATAGATTTTTAAACTTTATTTATATTAGTATTCGTCTCCTATTCGCTTGCCCCACATGTACATCATCCGGTCACATATTGGACTGGTAAATTACCATCCCTTTGTTTCTTTACTGTTGTTTTCTTTTCCGTAATTTCTAATTTCTATCATGTTATGTTCTTATTCAATCCCATGCATGTAAATTCTAATTTATATTATGTTATGTTCTTTTCTATCTCATGTAATTTCTAATTTCTCTTATGTTATCCTTATTCTCGTTTTTGTGTTTTGCCGTTATTATGTTAGTTGTCTGTCTATTTGCCCAAACTTTTATATTACCTTTGTAACTTAACGTCATTTTTGTAAAAGCCCTTGCGGCGTTTATGTCAAAATAAATAAATAAATAATAAATAAATTAGTAGATATATTTTTATTTGCGGTGATGACTTTGTAAGCGTTTTTTATTTTTATTTGTTCCCAGCACCACCCCTTCTTTTGATGTCTTTCTATTATATATTTTTCCCTCTCTTGTAAATAAGCTTCCCAGAAAATTAATTCGGTAAAATAATTATTTTTACCCTTCTTCCCTCCATTGCTAGATATAGGCCTCTTCTCTTATTCCCCACTCGTCCCTGTTTTGTTTCGTTCTGTATCTAGATCGTCCAAGCTATTCGGACAATGTCATCAGTCTATTTTTTAGATGGTTTTCCTACACTACTTTCTTTTATCCAAGGCTTCTATTCAAGTATTCTCCGGGTGTTCATTTTGTATTGCCATCCCATCTATATGTCCATCCCTTTGCCACTTAAATTTGCTAATACAGACATATATCCAACAAAAGTAAGTAATGCTTCTTAATTAAATAATACAAAAATTATACGTATACAAATAAGAAAAATGATTTTTTTCCGTATTCAACCCCACGTGACGTGGATTCACAATTGAATAAACTTTTGAAAATTTTTGAATTTTTACTATATTATTTTGCACTTTTCAATGTATTTTTTGGACTGTTTTTATCGTTTTTTAGAACATTAAACGTTACAAATTTATTGTATATAAGTTATTTGCACCAAAGAAGGACTTTTATTAACCGAAACATGGTTGTGGAAGTGTAAAAATACAATATATTCCAAAAGTTACTCAAGATATAGATATAATCTATTACCATTTTCACGAAACCAGCAAAGACAACATCAAAGAAATAATATTCGCATCTAAAATTTTAAACGACACTTTTGGTATTACGGTGTACCAGCCAATGTTCAAATTGCTGGAGTAACCGTCGAGAACAAACATATTCTTCACATAGAATAACTTATTTTAAATCCAGAATCAATTAACCTACAAAATATGTCAGAAAATTTTACATCAATAAATGATTTTGAAGTAAGGCTTTACATTATTTATTTTGAAATAAAAGCTGAGATATCTTTTGATATTATTATCTCGGGAACGTAAATGAAAGGTATTTGATATAACGACGGAATATGGCTACCATGAGACTTCTTAAGAGTTGTTTTGCCTCACTGAGGTATTCAAAACTTGTTTTAATGATTCAGATTATATAAATAACGAAAAACGTAGACCACTAAAACACTTTAATTACTTTTCGAATAAATTGATTAAAGAATCATTAAAAACTAACACCTAATTAGTTAATTAACACCAAATTAATTACAGTTTTTACTGATGACTTTTTTAATGTATTGATTTGTGATGTGCTGTTTGGTTTTGTAAGAATTTATAATTTTACTAAGACATTGGTGGCGGCAAAGAATAATTTAAACATAGCTTAACTCATATTCTCGTAAATCACCCCATCGCGAAATATAAATTATGTATATGTAGCTATTTCTGGTAAAATTGAAAAACTAGTTATTCGACAACTTTTTTTACATTTTTCATAAATCATGCTTATATATTATAGTTTTAAACATGCATTCGATAATCTAAGTAAAACTTCTTTTTGACGCGAATAAAATGTAATCATTATGGTTGTATGTATTCATTTTCAGTCGACATGGATGAAAGCGATGCTGATAAAACCGATCATAATAATGTAATAATAAACGTGGAAGGAATTTTATAAATATAAAGATAAACATCCTCCATTAGATGTCGGTAAAAACATTAGTTTATTGTCTTTTGTTATAAGCTTAAAGCAATAACGCTATTAAATTCTATTTGTTATTAGTATCTATTTCTTAAAATATATAGTGAAAGCTTTAATTTACATTGCTATAAATATGATGTTTTATATATTGTTTGATTTTTTTTATGATTAAAACAACTTCATAATCGGGAGAACGATATGAATTTATATCTTTCCTATTGTTTATATTCGTTCTTATATGAAGGTATAAAACCTTCGAAACATGTGGAGAAAAATTAATTCAGAAGTGAAAAAAAAAACGATGTTTTAAGTCATGAAGAAATAGTTGATGATTATTTATATACCTACTAATAAAATGTGTTACAAGTAAAATACATTTGTTTTATATTATGTTCTCCGTGGAAGTAATGAATCTTGGGCAACTTTAAACCATATTTTATTTTTTTAAATCCGGCATCATTAACGCGCTCATCAGCGTAATAAAAACACGTTTATGATCGTGGAAAGACGAGTTGATTTTATTCGTTATTTAAATTCACAAATGTAACTAGCCAAGAGCGTTGACCCAAACCCAGCGCACATAATCCAAACTCGCTCCTCCGCGACGGCGAGCATTTCATGTTACGGATGACAAGTAAATATTAAAATTATCATACTATACTTATTTCATTTCCGAGAGGGAATAAATATGCAGACAGACGTTGCCCAGCGAGAATTTCAAGTGGAAACGTATTTACATACGTGAAAATGCACGCAGTATTCGTTGTATGTATCAATGTATCATATATAGATCCTGACACACCTTTGTAGTTTCTTTCAGCTCATACAGCGAGTCATACGGGCATCGAAGGTTACCCAACGCTTACCCGAAGCTATTATAGGACGCAGCGGTGCCCTTTCGTCAGCTTCACTCATGTAATCCCTAGGCCCGTTTCCCATACGTAACTTGAGAATGCAACATTACAAAAAAAAGACTAGAAACAAAAGGGTCTCCAGGTGACATTTAATTTAGATTAATTTATATTCATTAATTTCGAGTCATACGCGCAGGTTGATTCTTTCGACTTCTTACATTGCCGACCTTTAAATTGAATTAATTTGTACTGTACTCGACTTAGTATTATTATACTATTTTAATCATTCTTACCCCATCCATGCGTTCCATATGTCCACAGTGATCCTTAAATAATTTTGTTCATAATACTTTCTTCAGATCCATGTTTCTTTCTGATATCACCATTTGATATTCTGTTGGGCATCGTTTTACCACGATATTGGAAATTTCTAGGTATTTTAAATAGTTGTTTCCGCTCAATATTCAAGATCTTTCAGCCAGCAATCACAAGCAGTTTCAAATCCCTTTCTTTAGGCCATAATAGGCAAAATAACAAGAACTAGACGCAAATGGCTATGGATCAGTTGAATCTTGAGACGAATCGCTCAGGGTGCACTAGACTGGTCTCCGATGGATGGAGAGAGGAACCAAAGCAGACCTAGATCCACCTGGAGAAGAACCTTGTAGTACGAGGTTAACGCAGTAAACCTCACTTGGAATAGTGTTAGTCTTAGATCTGTGATGTTCGTGGGGGGTTGACAAAAAAACAAGACGAAGAAAAATAAGACAGAGATGAAAAAAAAATATCAAATAACACTTGGTTTTATATACATGTTATAGTACTATATTTCACTCAAAGTAAATGAAAAATTATTTGCATATTGTGCAAGCAAAGTAATTTGCAAACGAATCTCATATCGGCACAGATACTGGTAAGCACATTGAACCACGAGTCGCCTTTTATAATTACTGCATTTCGGTAGCAAGACAAATGCTTAATGGGTAACTTTTTGTTAGCGCTTTGATCACAATGAACCAGGCAGTTAATTCCCATGGATATTTTGTAAACTTTTACACACAAGAATATACATATTCAAAGTAAATGGAGAACACAAAATAATGTATTCATAACGCTAAAGAAACGTGGTATAATGGTATAATGTATATGTAGATCATTAGCCCATAATGGTTCTGTGAGAGGCAGTAAATTCACAATAGGATGCCGGCAAATTCATATAATCATTAAGCTTTCGAGATATATTTTTCTAAGTTAAAATTTAAAGCATCAAATGAACAGTTCGTTACCTACATAAAATCCAACGATTCATTTACAAAGTAAAAATAATATTTGAAAACATTGTATTTTGAGTCTTCTCCCTCAGTGTGCAAATTTTAACAACAACAAAAAAGACAATCGTTACTTATTTAGTTAGACTTATAGGAACAAATAAATTATTGGACTTTTATTTGTTCCTATAAGTCTAAAATTCTTTGGAAGTTGTATATATGATATCTTTGGTTGTTTTATAATATATCGTTTTTTTTTAATTTAAAATTTAAGTAATATCGTTTATAATTTCAATGCCGTTATCTTTATTAACCGAATGATTTTATCAATTGTGAATTACCTATTGGAGAAACATCTAATTCTATATTTTTACATTAATCTTTAGAGTCGTTTTACCTATATAAAATGATGTAAATAATGATTGAAATTTTGAGGATTTTTTTATTAAATTTCGATTTGAAATATAAATACGTAGATGCTATGTACCATATTCTATTTTAGTAATTTGATCATGGATTTTATCATCTGCTTTTTAAGTATATATTCCTTACCATCCCAGGAAAAATAAAAGGAATATGTACTTAAAAAGCAGATGTGCGTGGACAAGGTAAAGCGATAGAAAATCTTCGTTTTAAGATTTCAAAACACGATTAAACAAAATACCTTAAAGGGCAAATGTGATACACACGGATACATTCGGAAGTTTTCTAGGATACTTATTCAATTAACAACATTTTATTAGTATCATTTTCACTTATAAATGCTTGCAATAAATGCTATTCTGATATATAATATTTCTTTGTGATTACTGCTTTACAGATTCGTTATGCATTACAAATTCAATACTTCGAAGTAAAATAGATGCAGATTTAATAAAGACTTTGAAAAATTCTCGATGCGATCATTATGTAATCTTGAGACATAGAAAAGATACGAGTATATTTAGAATTTACATAAATATACTCACTTTTTATTTTCGATCTATGCAATGTTTATATTTATTCAATATAGCCTTCATTTGAAGGTGTGAAAAGTATAATTATAAATTTGTCACACTTCTCTTAGTAAATATAACACTTTCTTGCATTTGATAAAATTCACGTTTTTTCCGACAAAAAACGCGCTCAGAGTGTCAGAAACATATCATAGACACTACAACACCCAAAAAACCGAATGAAAAATAAGGGAAATATACGAGGTACAATATGCCATTAGGTGAGGGAGATAAAGGAGACATTTGCATGCACATGTGAGAAAAATGGGTCTATCTAGATTCCTTCATATTGTACTATATTGGCAACCCCTGGACAAAAATTGAAAAGATGGATCGACAGTTGGGAATCAACCCTAGAGGCTAAACGGATAAGCAGATTTGTCTATGTTTTAATAGCTGTGGCACGGAGGACAGCGCAATAGACAGGACAACCTGCATACTGCAGTGAAGAGTGTAGACAGACAAACGGACTGGGAGCAGTTGCCAACCAATAGGGCGGAGTGGAGAAGAGTCGTCGCTATGTGCCAGGGGCCGGAGAGACGGAGAGGACGAGGTCCAGTCGTAGGTGCAGAATATCCCTGTCCGGAGTGTGACAAAGTCTGTTATTCTAGGATAGGACTATTTAGCCACATCAGGACACCCACACACCAGATATTTTTTGTGTTCTTTATGCTCGTATCCACGAGCAATGGGCACTATTATTATTATTATTATTATTATAATGGTTGTGACAGTCTTTTGATACATCATTCACGCATTTGCTATGTTCGACTTCGATATTTAACAATATGTATTATACAGTGACGGTACTCTCATAGAAGCCTAGAAGCCCGGCTTGCGTAAGAAATTTTGAATCAAAACCCCTAAATCTATGTTATCATGCCCCCGCATAAACAAACAACCTACCAAATCACCTTCCAACAATGTTCCCACCAGACGTAAGAGGAATAGCCACAAGAGATGTAAGCCAGAAGAGGTTTTGATTAAAAATTTCTTACGCAAGCCGGGCTTCTGGGCTTCTATGGGAGTACCGCCACTGGTATTATATTGTTTTTCTAGTGGATTTTGTTTAAAATCTGTAAGTTTTAGAAACACAAAGTATACCCATAATATGTTCCTGGTATTTAATTTTAAAATCTCACAATCGACTAAAATTGACCTGTGAGCTTTTCCCAAATAGATTCGTATTGAAATGAAGGATTAAATATATCTCGAATCCGGCAACAAAATGTTGACACAAGCAGAGAGGGATTGAATTCCTGCTTCATTAGGTATCCACATTTGTTAACTTCAAGACATTCTGCTGGCTGCAATATAGAAGTACATAATATAATACAAATACATTGTGGTGTCTGGTATTGCGCCGGTTGAGACCAGTACAATGTATATCCATTTTGCATGTGCAATCAAGGCTTGCGCAATATCAACTTCGAAGGGAGAGGAGGTCTCGTGGCACGTAACAACAAAGGTATTGAAATAACAAAAAAAATCTTGACCTTAAGTTATAATAGAACAAAAAAATATATATAAGATTTACCAGCATAAAAATACTACATAAAAAACGTTATAATAAACAGTTATTTTAATTTTTACGAATAACTTATGAAATTAGAAATCGTTATTAAATGAGTTTTTTCTGTACAAAAGATACCGTTTGAACCCAATTACTGTATAAAATTTGTTTTTAGCTATTATATTTATTCTCATAACATGTGATAGATAGCTGATCTATCTTCATTTTAATGTCACATGATTTTTACACCTGACCAACGACAGTGTGACAATCACACTACCATCGGCGGGAGTCGACCCGAGACCTTCAGTATGGCAGTCATAGCTCTCGCCACTCTGCCACAAAAGTCGTCATATGAAATCATAATGTCAAAGATAATATTTTAATATATCTGTTTTGATGAGAAAATTTAAACAATTGCTAGGGAAATAGAGAATAATTGAACCAAATCCGACATTAATAAAGGATTTATATTGTTTTTTATACGGTATATTCGCCATCACTTTGTGTTATGGATTCATATTTTACTTTATGATTTATATTTTTACAATACTAACATTTTGAATTAATATTTCTACACCGAAGAAAGGCGTCTGTGGCTCGAAATATATTAAAAGTTAAAATAACTGAAATATTATACAATGATAATTTTTTTTTTTTAAAAATACGTTTATAGATTTTTTTACTTTGGAGTATAGTATAAGTGTGATAAATTATACTTGGGCTCTCGTAATAGAAATTATTATACGCCATCGTCATGTTAAAATTCGAAATTTGAAATTATAGTTTCCATGTTTCCTGCAGGAAACTTATTATACTCGTACTCGTATAATAGAAACTACAATTTCCAATTTCGAATAAAATTGAAGCTATACTTCGTGCCTTAGAAGAACGCCGTTGAAATTCAGTTGAAGCTAACATAAAGCAAGTAAGTGCACAAAGTAATGGTGCAGTGTACCCTTGACCGTAGTCGCCTCTTATCAGATCTCCCGAAGCAGCCTCAATGTACATGGCTCGTTAGTCCGGGGTCCAGGAAATACGGTAAACTTCGCGGTCTTTCTTCCAAGAACTTGGTTCTCTCAGCACTAAATAAACAGATGTAACAATAATATCTAAAATTGCATTCCAACTAACAAGTTTATTCTATGGATTTCGTTTTAATTAAGAATAATGCATTCAATTGTATATATATAAATGAATGGTTAATAGAATCTACTTATTGAACGCTAAGGCATTAACTCTGTGGAATTCCATAGTAATGTACTTAGGAAATTAAAAATATCTTTGTTTAATCCACAAAATATAAAAAAAACACGACATGTTTCGGAGGATACCTCCATCTTCTTAAAAATCTAAATTACATTTTTACACCTGTAGATGAAGGTATCCTCCGAAACATATTGTGTTTTTTTAATATATTTTTTAAATATTTTGTGGATTAAACAAAGTAATATTCAATTTCCTAAGTATATCAATTGAATCTATATGAAGTGTATGTTGTGTGGTTGATGTATGATTTCATAGATATATTATTATTCTATGAATATACGTATTTCAGAAATTATTATAAATTAAATAATAATTACAGAAATTCGGTCACGTAAAGAATCGGAGAAATTTACTTGTGTGCATGACACGTTGCGTTAATATTGAGGAAGCGAGAGAAGTACATCAGAAAATAACAATGTGACGGTCCATTATTTCTGCCTATCCTGTCGAGAAGACAGCGTAATGGTTAGTAAGTTAGTTAGTTAATTTTTAAATTAAGTTTTTATGATAGGTGTTAAATTTTTAAAAATACAGTGTACAGAATTTTTCAAGGATGAATCCATCTAGCTCAATTGATTTTGAATATATAGGATGGAATGCTGTTTTTGTGCTAAAATAAAAATAAAAACAGCTAATCAGTGTAAGAGAATACCGACTTTGATGTTTTTTCTTAAATAAAAACATTTAAGGGATGCTGTCTAAATAAAGACAAAAGTGGAAGTAGTTAAAAAACATCGTTTTATTTAATTATTATTTAAGGGAACTATGGCTTTATGTATTTTTATGGCGAAATATTAATTTACCTAAGTAATTGCAAAATCAAAAATATTAATAATGAATATTCATTGTTAGAAACTCTAATATATATTATTGTTCTATGATCTTTTGTATATTTTTTCAAATAACCCAGTAAAAATGATTATACGATGCTTGAAGATTGTAAATATTTACTTTGTTTTATGTTGACAGCAAAATGTAACACTTTTCTCAAATTATGGTGTGTAGATTTTAAATATATTTACAACTATGAAATAGTTACGTCACGTATTGACGTGGGAAATAAATATACACGTAGTAAAATCTGAAAGTTATTACGTCTAATATATATTCGTGCTTCGTGGAAACGTTAGTTAATTGTAATATATATAGATAATCGTGCATAAACATTAAATTCATTAGATCAACGCCGATACAATTGTTCATAATAAAATCTAGTGAGTTGATAATAAAATAAGTTCAAAGATACGCCACAGTTCAACGGCTTTGCAGTACACACCCACGTAACTATACGCAGATATAAAACGCTAAAGAATAATTTAGAATTCACGGATTTTACGATTTTGAAATAACCAAAAGTTATGTCTTTATAGCGATTTATTACGACCCGCGATTGGTGCCTATTAATCACCGGGATAACGGTCCCTAACAAATCAATCATCCATTTCAACGGTAGGAATGTCACAGCCGGCTATGGAGGCATATAAACAACCGTTTATTGTTTGAAAATTTTAGAGGCCATTTGCATATATTAAAACAACTACAACGAGAACAGGAAGATCTCAGTAGGAACGTACTCGTACCACGCGCCGGGCGATATCTCGATTTGAGATATCAACGGTTTCGTGCTTGCCCAGGCGTTGGAGTCATTCGCACACAAAAAAAAAATCGAATGGATCGCATAATATATTTTTTTTTGTTTAGATTTACTTCGTTAGATCGGTTCAATTTTACAAGTAGAACTGACTGAATTCAATATTAACTGCATATGTATTTATATTTTTATTCACATTAAAAAAAACTAAAAAAAAATATACTACCTATATTAGTATTTTTTCTGAATCTGTAAAAAAATTTAAATGTACGTTTTTGTTCCAAATCAAATATATGTAATTAAGGACAAGAAATATTTTTATAATTTGACAAAAATATTTTAAAAAAAAACCATTTTTTCTTCATATTAAATTTATTTATTATGTTTTGTAGAATTATTTAAAAAATTAAAAAAAATTATATATATTTTTCAAAGTAATGGATTTAATCATATTAATGTTTTCACGATGAAGATATGAAAAGTAGTCTTTAATAATGAAACAAAAAATAAATAAATAAACTTTTATTTTATGAATATAAATACATTTCAAATAATGTTATATAAATTACGTTACATAATGCATTTGAAATTATTAAGCACTTAAAAAATTCGTTATGAGGTTTAAAGCTCGGGAATGTAATAGGAAAGGCTCGCGATAATTTAACGTTTATTGCATAACAGGAATTTGCAATCAACACAACTGCGAAGTTCTGGAAAACTTAACTTCAGTAATTTAACCATGAGTGGCTTTTAACTAAGACGATCAACGATTATTTTAGTAAGCTAAACACGGAATATCTCTAATCACATCATGTGATATAATTAAGTAGATATTTTAGGAAATATATTTTTGAAGTAAAAATTCAGTAATAAGAGAGCTTATATTATATTTATCACAGAGATGGCCTTAAAAGGGGCATATTTCTTCTCTTTTACTTGATATTGTGGTGGAAGGTTTGACCGACTTCGTGTGCCTTTGGACGCCGGGTGTTATATTGTAGTTATAAAAACAACACACGTGGAGGCATCTTCCTTTTCTTTGAGTTTGCTCGAAATAAAAAATCATTACGATTTTTTTTATGAATTAATTACTTATGTTTATCTAAAAAAAAATCATTAATTTAACAATCGTTACTATTATATTACGTTATAATCATTACTGAATTTGTTTAAATAAAAAAAATAAGACTTTCTAACAAATAGAGTAACATTTTTTTTAAATAAACGTTTTGGCGGTCATACGTCAACGCGACGTAAACGTGATTTGAATCGAGAATAAAAAGAATGAATTTTATCATTCATTTTTCCAAATTTAAAATACCATTTTTGATTTTTCATTTAATTTATTTGTTTAAATATATCCAAAGCATTGCAGAATTATTTTCCAAAACACTAAAGATACAAGTTAGAGATACACACTAATAAGTAATACATAATAAAATAAAGCTTAAATGGTCATTTGGAGGACATGTTGCCAGATTGGTAGACGATAGATGGACCAGAAGGGTGGTGGAGTGGAGACTCCGCGAAGATAAAAGAAACAGAGGGAGACCCCCCACACGATAGTTCGATGACATCCGAAGAATTGCTGGCGATTGGAAGCGAAAGGCAACAAGACAGGAATATGTGGAGAAGTATAGGGAGGCCTATGTCCAAGTAAGTAATAAAACAGTAAAAAGAACGAGAAACATAAGATGCATGACAAGTTAATAAAATGAATATATAATTATATTACAGACAGTACTTCTCTCAGGTGAGCCAGACTATCACAAAATACATCGAACTCCGAGGTGATCTGATTTAGCAAAGATATTTCTCTACCTACCGGCATAATCATTCGCAGGTTGGTTCTGCATCGTGGGAAACAATCTACACAAACATCAGGGACGAACAGACCTACATCACTCAAGATTTCTGAGTTGTGTATACAACTGCCGAAATCAGTCGAAAGAAGTGAACACCCAAGTTAGTGCTAAAGAAATTTTCAAATAATATAATATTTATTCATATTTAAAAACATGTTCGATTTCGGAGTGACAGAGCCTCAAACCTGAGTAGCATTTTAACGGTCGAAAAAACGAAAACGGAAAATCGCCGAAAGACGACAACATATGATTATAGTGGCCGAAGAACGCGCTCCTCGCTGCTCCCCTCTCGCCCCCTTCAACCACCCATCCTTGTCATCCCTCCGGCCATACCTCATGACGCACCTGACACACTCACACACCGACACCTGCGTGTGTATGCTGCATGCCTACACCCTCATCACACATGCTTACGAATCAGGGTCAGATTCCGAGAATATTATCTCAATAATCATTTATGTATATGTATCGCGTTTCTTCTTTATCCCTTTTGCATTCTTCAAACATTACTGTTAAAGAAACAAAAAAAAAATTCTACTATCAAGTAACGTATAAACATTTTATATTAAAACACATTTTCAAAAAGTTTTCTAAATGCATGTTGTTATCCAAGAACTCGCATAGATTTCGTTTTAAATTTTCTAGATGAAACAACGTAGTCCAAAAATAAAATAATTGATAATAAGTGAAACGAATCACGTTACACCAATTAGTAAAAAATAAAATGTATAAATACGTTTTAATTTCTAAGACATCATTATTATTTTTAAGATCGGTTTCGACGTTATCGTTAACATCGACCGACTGGTGTCAAAGACGAATAAGATAAATATTACATTACAAAACTTAAGAATACATATTACTTTTTTACACAAGCTAAAAGTACAATTGTTTCTGATTTACAACTGCACTATAGGTATAATTAAACAACTTTATAAACGATTTGACTTTTTGTCTGATGTATTTAAAGTTCTATTAATTTTTTTAATGAATTCAGAGAGCAAAAGAAAACAAGCTTTATTAGTCAACGTGTGTGATTGAAAGCGTAGAAGACTTACATACAACAACAATAACAACAAACCATCACGCCGTTTCCCCGCAGGGGTAGGCAGAGAGAATGGACCGCCACACTACTCTATCCTGACATACCTCTCTAGATTCCTCCACATTCATACATCGAGTCATACACGCACGTGGATTCTTCCGGCTTCTGACATGACCAACCTTTAATATTTGATTAATTTGGTCATGCCATGTATTTCTCGGTCTACCTCGACTCCGTACTCCATTTACATTGTTAACGTATACTTTTTTAACCATTCTTTCTTCACCCATGCGCTCCATATGTCCGAACCAACGCAGTGATGTTTTTATTATTTTGTTCATAATACCTTCTTTCGCACTACATTCCTTCCTAATATCAGCATTTGAGACTTACATTAAATTATAATCACGAAAAGTATGACTAAGTTAAATATAGATCATTTCATTCGTTCTAATTTGAATTTAGAATGTAGTTCTAGAATGTATGTAATGATTGCATCATAACAATCATTATTTTAAATAGAATGACGTAACCATTTAAAAATACGTAATAATATTTCCTAGGGGACTGCAGCCCTGGTTGGGCCACCGCCGCCGAGCTTTGGACTACCACTTTCCCACAATTCCAAATTGGGAAATTCAACAATATAAATAAAAATTCGCCACCGAGACCTTTGTATGCGCGCGCCTGGACAGATTTATTGTGGTGTTTGGATACGTCTTTCGTAAATTAATTACTCTCAGACACGACTGCAACTGTAACATTGTGTGTAGAACTCTTCAATCAGATAACGTGCTCACTTTCTAACCTTTTGCAATAACAATGAAAATGATTAAATTATGTATTTTTACAAGGCAGAAACGTGATTCATTAGTTAGTGAGGTATCAAGAATACATGGACATGATAGATGGGAAGAAAGATTTAACGAAATTAAGAGCTTTCCTAATGAATTATAAAAGTTTCATCAGTTATAAAAACAAATATTTTGATTTAACATTTTTCTTTGCTCCTTATTAAATGTGTTCGTTTAAAAAATATTAAAACGCCCAAAATAAAATAACATTAAATACATTTCAACAGTTTGTTGTAAACTGAAGGATTTATACATATTTGTTTCTTACTTGTGTTACAAAAAGTCCATTAAACTAAAACATGATGCATTCTTATTTTAAATCTCTTTTTTATAAACAGCAACAAAATAATTATTCAATCATACATTATATTTTAATTAAGGAATAAGCAAAACATGAAATGCATGTGAACATTGATACGTACTAATTTGTATAAATCGTGGAAAGGGGATAGATTTTATAAGCTAATTTATTACAGCCACGAATTTATCAATATATCTACTTTGATATGTTTTTTGTATTTTCATTTGACACTCAGCTTGAAACTATCATCCTCATTTATATAAACTCAGCTTGAAACTAGGAAATTGTTTTCTAAGCTACTGCCGTTATCAAAGCTGGATAAAGGAGGGTTCATCGCAGGACATGCATGGTAAAAGTACACATGATTATAATAAACTGGAAAGATTTGGAGAATAGGGAGGGATAGGAGACCAGGAGCCAGGGACAAGAGCCAGCGGAAGACCGTTGTGGAGGAGGCCAAATCCCACACCAAGATGTACCATCGATAAAAAGACGAAGAAGATCAGATAATTGATGCATAGAAATGTATAGGTATATAATTTGTAGAATGGTATACATTTTTATAATGAGTATTAGAATTTACTTTGAAAATGAATGTGCAGGAGGTTGGAGGCGTTCTCACCTTGCAACTTCTTTTCGGTCTCCCAGAACTTCTGCAGCTCCGTGAAGTACTTGTCCAGGATGAAGACCTTGGACAGGCCGAGTGTGGCCATTCTCCCTGCCCTGTCTCCCCCGAGAGGACACTACAGCCGGGCACTAGCACGGAACATCTCGAAGCACAGTTTCGGAAGGTAGGGGCCACTCCAGCCAACGAGCACAGACATTACAATCTAAATACTGTTTGTTTACTTTTACTTGTTTATTACACAGAAACTTGGCACAGACGAAGCCGTCGCGGACGCGTGCGCTCTCAACGCGGGTTACGAAAAGACTAATTTAACAGTCGGGATGTATGTATCGGTTTCCTTGTCCGCCTCGCGTGATGACCGTTCTCCATCTCGCTCGCCAGCGAGATCGTTTGCCTTCCGATGATTTGGAACTCTGTGTCCCTTTCATAAATAGTCGGTTCGATTACGGCGGAGTTTTAATAAGCATTATCTTTTATGGAAGTGTTACATGGTTTAATGAGCAGAGGTAAATAATGTTAAAATGGAATCACAATTTAAAAGCGCCTTTAGTGACGTTAAAATCCATTTAAAAAAAAGATTAAAAATTATTAAAAGTTAACCAATATATAAACCGATTAGTTATATATATTTATACGGAAGTAAATAATCACTTAAAATGATTTTCTATGTAAAATAAATGAATAAAGCATTTGTTCTCTACTAATTTATTACATCCTTGTTATAATTATTTTGAAGCAAGGTGTATTCAGTGTATTCCCAGTTGGTTGGTAGATACATGAATAAATAACCGTCAGAAGATGATAGATGGTGTGTTCATAATTCTAAACTCAAGGGGTAGTCTACGTCTACGGTTAGTAAAAACCAGCGGCTCTCAACTTTTTATACACATTAAACCTCCGAAAATAATTTATTTAGAGAAAGGCTTTGAAAACCATTTTCAAGACATTATTTCAGACAATAAAGCACCCCCCCCCCCCGTTTCTTCGCAAGGGGAGACATAGAGGAGCGCCACAATGCTCTATCCTGACACACCTCTCTGGCTTCATCCACATTCATAAAGCGAGTCATACACCAACGACGATTCTCCTTCTCTTCCGACTTTTATTATGGCTGATCTTCATTTCAGTATCGTTTCAGGATTCCCGAAAAGCCGTTTATTTTTAAGACCAAAATGTCGTTTAATGTTCCTTGATTTATAGTGTACCTATACTTAACGTGACCATTTTTTTTATAAAGGTAGCTACTTAATAATAAAAATAAAATTGCAAAAATATTGGCATTACCCGTTGATCAAATTTTAAATGGCGGCCATGTTAGAAGTTGGAAGAATTGACGTGCGTGTATGAATGTGGAGAATGCTAGAGACGTGAGAAATGTTTAAATTTGCTTTATTTTTTTTTGTACACACGTTAAAAAAAACTATGATTAAATGTACACGTATGTTAATGTAAATTGAACATTTTTATGCGATTCTTCGTGAAATAATATTATGAAATGTATTGAAGCGAAGCATGGAACCGGCAAACGAAGGATGAAAGTAGAATAAATGCAGTAGAAATGAGATCTGTTAGACGTATGTGTGGATACTTTGTGTATGATAGTGTCGAATGAAAATATAAGAAGTGAATGTGGTGGGAATGAAAGTGTTATGAATAAAATAATAAAAGGATCATATAGATGGTTTGGACACATGGAAATAATGAACGAAGAAAGAATGGCAAAAAAGTATATATTAACGATGTAAATGGAACTAGAAATAGATGAAGACCGAGGAAAACGTTGCACGATCGAATAAATCAAATATTGAATGTCGACCACGCGAGGAGTCAGAGAAATCGACGCGCGTGAATGACACGATGTAGTAATGTTGAAGAAGCGAGAGAAATATGTCAGGTAAGATAAGTGTGTTAGTCCACACTAATCCCTTCTGCCACACTAATCCTTCGGGAAGACGGAGTGATGGTTAGTTAGTTAGAAAAAATATTTGAATTTACGTATCATATTCCACAGTTTAATATGCACTGAGAGAGACCACACTTCACCAGCGCTACCTGCCTCTGGTACCTGCCTTCCCTCCCGCCACGACTACCTGAGCTCCAGACCAACTAAACGTGCTACTATTTCAGCGACCTTACAAAAAATTACGAACTCAATACAACATAAAATATGCACATTAAACACAAACCAGTTCTCTTTTTACTCTGAGTAATCTTTTGCACAACGGAATAAATACATTCGTTTATCTCTATACCACTCAAAGCTCATCTGTAAGAGAACGCGTTACTTTAAAGTTTTAGTCACATAAGTAAAACCATTGTTTTTATTTATACGTACTTGAATGTGTTTGGTTAATAGGGTATCACTTTTTGGCGTGCGGGTAATTTTTCTTAGCGTGTTATAGCTTTTTGAAATGCTCTGTCTCGCTGTTTTAGATTCTCAGACTTTCAAAACACAGGTCCTTTAAAATTGATTCGCGATGGTGAAAAACCTTTATCTCCATCTCTATCTCTCATTTTTACTGTCGCTCCTATCCCAGAGATGCAGTTGTGATGCAATTCTTTTTCTAATTCTTATTGTTATAAAATACACAGTAACGGCTATTGGATTGTTAGAACAACCCAGAATAAAATATATAAATATGGCTCCACCCATGGATAAAGAAGGTGAAATTTTAATGAACATATGATAATAAATTATTATCCAATTTTTAATTCAAAATCTGAAATGTGTTCTTTTTACAAAATGAACATTACGTATTGTTAAAATAAAACATTGACAATAAGACTTTGTGATGACTCTTTTGTAGTTAATATTTAAAATCAATGACTTTATTTTCTGATCAATGCGAATTCTTCTTCTCTGGTTTCAATCCTGGGATTGGTTTGCAGCAATTTCCTCCATTATTCTCTTCCATTTTTCCCTGTCTTGTGCGGCTCTTTTGAAATCTGCATATGATGAGCAGCGTACGTCCACCAACAGGTCCTCCAGGTACTCTCGGCGTGGGCGTCCCCTAGAGTTTGTCCCCTCGATCATACCCTCCATTATGGCATGCAAGAGACCTTCTTGACGTATTACATGGCCGATCCATCTTGCACGCCTTTCGGGCAAGGTCCTGAGCAGGTGCCTTCCTCCTTCGATTCCTTGAAGAACTTCCTCATTCGTGATGTGGTCTCTCCAGGAAATTCCAAAGAGTCTTCTATAGGACCACATCTCAAAAGCCTCTAGTCTCCGCTTATCCCTTTCGGATAGGCACCATGTCTCGCAGCCGTACATCAAGACACTCCATACATAGGTCTTGATGAGGAGTATTCTCAGTTTTAGGTCTATATTATTTGACTCTATTATTTTCGACCTTTTATTAAATGCAAGCCTAGCCTGATGTATACGGCTGTCGACCTCGCTCTTAGACCGACCGTCCCATGTTATTTTGCTACCGAGGTAGACAAACTCCTTGGTGTTCTTTAGTGGAACTCCTGACATCACTACTCTCATCTGATGTTGCGTTCGGCCTACAGTCAGCAGCTTAGTTTTGTCCTTATTTATCTTCATGTTGTAGCTACCTTGAAGAATGTCTTGCAAAGTATCTAAGGCCTCCTGCAGTTCCTCCTCACTTTCAGCAACCATAGCAATATCGTCAGCAAACCTTATCATGTCTATATTTTGCCCGTGTATCCTTACACCTTCTCTGTGACTCATTCTCTCTCTCAAGTCGTCAATCGCATTCTGTATGTAAACGTTAAAAAGAGCAGGTGACAGAGAGCATCCCTGTCTTACCCCTTGCGAATTAAAATGTACTTTTTCTAGAGATTCTATTATAATTTATGCGAATGGCACACTTAATAATGCCGTAGAAAGGCGAAACATATCATTCACATAAACTATAATAAAACTTTTAGAAAACAGAAGTTTTCATTTGTTTTAATTATCCATGTTCTGCAGCCAGGACAGCTGCCTTCTACCAACTCCCCGACGTCCCTCCACTTTACCCATTAATATCAGTCGAAGGAGGTGGTATTTTTCTCCCTTAACACATGACCCAAATACCTTTCAAGACAAAATATGAGACAAGAGTTCAGAACCTGTTCCAAGTGGCGCAGGATAGAGATGCATTTGCTGTAGTGATCGCCAACGTTGGGGGGACCTGACACGGCACCGAAAGAAGAAGAAGATTTAATATGAAGTTTTACATTACAGTTCAATAAAACAACTAAGTTATTTTATGATGTTAAGAAGGTTAAATATTCTAGATGCACGTTTTATATTTAATATTGAAATAAACTATTGAAGGGTTAGTAATTTCGCTTACCAGTTAAATAAAAAAAATTAAAAAAAGAATCATTTCAAGATCCAAAATACCGTTTTTTATATTGATTGTTTAAAAGTTATTTATTTCAACATGTGTGAAAGTAGCATGCCTTTATTATCGGGAGATTGATATGAAACCTATATATCATTTTCCAACGATGAAAAATAAATAAACTCATATAAGTGAAAACACTTATGATAAATGCTTTTTCTTTTTATCTTGAATTCTACATTATAACAAACATATCGCCTCTTTGCAAGAATAACGTGTTATCTCGAAAAATTGAAAAATTAAGAAATGAAACAAGATATCCGTCTGAAAGAGAGGACGTGACAACACAATATACCACAGTTGTGTTGTCTCTTTCCCTCATAAATTCTCTGTTTTTCATTTTAAAAATACCATGTTTTTGTAGAAAATAATGTTGAACACGGCGGATTTGATTTTCGAAATGTCACGTTATTCTTGCAAAGAGGCGATATATTTTTAATACAATAGTTTATTCTAATCTTTACCG
Source organism: Lepidostoma basale (assembly GCA_022606425.2). NCBI lineage: Eukaryota > Metazoa > Arthropoda > Insecta > Trichoptera > Lepidostomatidae > Lepidostoma > Lepidostoma basale. The sequence goes on from JAHDVF020001587.1 coordinate 355,397, forward strand.
GTTTCATCGGGCAGTCCAGTCTGCCGATGCCAGGGACGATGATAATTAACTATAAATTTCCAAAATTGTAATGCCATAAATAAATCAAAAAGTCGTGAAACGTATTATATATGAATATTAAAGTTAAATTCCTGTTAATTTTAACATTTATTATGCTTTTTTAAGTAAAAAATCCGGCATACATATAGACAGTAATAAGGAGCGCACTCAAATGTGGAAAGCTTTTAGTTTTTTGCTCGCTAAATGACCGCTCCATACACCATCGCTCACGACTAGTAATCTAAAATGGTCGTGTATTTTTGTTTCTCGCAAAGATTCGCTTCGCTTTGGCGATAAAATAAAGTTTTTTTAGTTAATATATTTAATGTGTGTTCCGCTAAGAACGACCGACCAGCGCACATGAGCATGAGCACGGGCGGTAATCGTGCCGGGAAATTTCCAGTTAGATCTTTGTGTCGTTAATTTCGAGAAGCGTCCAAATTTTATTAAATGGCACCATTTTAGATAAGAAAGTTCTTAATTGAATGTCGTTTTTTTATAACGCTGATAATTCATTATTATTAGGCACTAAAATTGTGAGTTTTTACGGCAATTTATATACGACTAAGACCAGGTCGGAGAAGAATATCTTGGCTGCTCAATTAACCTTTACGGTGCTAAAATAAAAACGCGCGTTCCTATGTTGGGTAGTCAGTACCCGTTCAAAAATTAGCGATGTTAAATCGTAAAAATAAGAACATTCACAGTTCATCCCCTTAATAAATTATAATTGATGTCAAAAATTATAATAATTGAGATTTATTTGCTGAAAACATTAAAAATCCATCTGCCAACGCTCACGGAACGGGCATAGGTCCACTTTGGTTGCAAGTCCGAAAGCTACTGCCGGCGGCAGTGAGAGAATTGAGCTCCTCGCACTTCCACAGTGAAGTATGCAAGAGTGAGATGTGAATATAGTGTCGCGCACTCGCGCACACAGTTTATACGAAAATTTGTTTCTGATGTTCACAAAATACCTCCGATGTACCCGAAAAATTTCTGATTATTTTTAATATTATTTTTTAAATCAATGCGTAAATATATTATGGAGGAATACCTAAAATCTTAACCTTGTATTTATTATATATTATTTATAGAGATATTGATGGTTATTAGAAGCAACGTGTAGAAGATACCCATCATAGGGAAGGGAGGGTTAAAGACAATGTTTCAAAAATAGCACCACATCCGCTATTCAGGGCCGCAGTCAACAAGTAGGAGATAGCAATGATAATTGCCAACCTTCGCAGAAGAGACTGCACTTAGAGAAGAGAAGATAAGGGTACAGTCACGGCGGAGTGCCAGAGTAGGAGTCAAAACACAGGTGACTTGTGTTTACGCACTTGTGCCATCCGTTGGTTCGCCGGCTGTTTATCATGACTCCTATTCTGGCACTTCAGTGTGGCCGTACCCTAATACTATTAAAAACTTACTTTTATAGGCGGTTAAAAAGGTTAAGGGAAGGCAGCCATAATTATTTTTACCCCAGCCTGCATCGTCAGGAAACACTAGACGGGTCCTCTGTGGACGGAATGAGGACGCGAGCCAGGTCAAGAGCCGTCTGGAGAAAAACCCTGCAGGACGAAGTTAAGGCGGTAGGGTTCACTTGGATTGGTGTTTAACATCAGACGTGCGATAGAGTCGAGTGTAGAATGATCCTCGGGCCCTTGAGCACCACGGAGGTGTGACAGGACAAGAAGAAGAAGAAGAATAACTGGAAAGTAGAGTAGTTTTTTTAAGGTACCTATAGAATTTTCACTTATTGATAGGTTTAAATTTAATAAATATTTCACTTAAATTGTATTATTTAAAACTTGATTGAAAGTATTGATTAAAAATGGCGTTAAGTTTACTTTTACAAAAATACAAACATATACTTTTACAAAAAAATATTTAATAATTCATTTCATATAAAAATAAAGAAATGGGGTTTATATAATCCGATGATTTTATTTAAGTCGCTTGATGGAAGTTCATTTTAAATAATAACGAAATAAAACGATGTTTTTAGAACTAATTCCACATTTGCCTTTTTTTCGACAGGGACCGGTTTCACCAGGTTGGCTTATATTTTATTTAAACTAACCATTACGCCGTCTCCCCGAAGGGGTAAGCAGAAAGAATGGACTGCCACACTTTAACCGATGCGGCACTCCATCCTTCTCTTTTCGCCCCCGCGGGAGACGCGGTGTGATGGGTTGCGAACCTCATCGCCGCTTATAGGCATCTCCCGCTCACACTTCGACTATCCAACGTCCACAACATAAATCTAAAACAAATAATATAAAATTCAATGATATAAAATAAAATAACAAAATAAAAATATAATAATATAAAACATAATGTTCTTTTAGACGGTGCACATGTTGTCAGCTGGACGATCCGGACCTTTGTGTTTATTTAATTTATATTCCACGTATCCACAGATCTTTTAAATAACTTAATTAAGCACTTAAACCAATCCAACACCAGCAAGAACATTAACATATTGTTGAAGAAATTTTTCAAATTGTCATTGGAACAAATGAAAAAAATATTTTAAAACCTGTCAAAATTCTTTATACGAGTATAAACAAAAAAACTTAAACATACAATAATTTTAAAATAAAACCAGTTAAAACATATTACGTGCAACTAACTATTGCAAAGTGTGGCAACAATCAAATTGACCAAAACAATTCACTTATACACGAAATATCTCCAAATTTACGGGAACACCACATGAAACAAACCAAATTTTCAAAATCAGAACCAGTATTCTAGAACAAAATTTTGATTATTTCAAATCGTGGTGAAATCATGCTTATTAAAATTTAATATGATGTCAGAATTTAATAATTTTAAGTTTTAATTTTAAGTATTTAACAAATAAAAAACCGAGACAACTTATATAATTTTAATATCAAAACAGTACAAACGTATTACGTGGAATATAAATTAACTATTATAGAGTGTGGCAACAATAAAATTGATCAAAATAATTCACTTATACACGAAATATCTCAAAATTTACGGAAGCACCACATGAACTAAAACAAATTTTCAAAATCAGAAGAAATGAATTATTTTATTCAAAATGAGAATAAAAAAAAAGGTAATAAAAAACATTAAAAATAATAAGACCTATTAACCTATCAACCTTTTAAAAAGACTTTCTTAAAAAAATCTCTTTCTGGACTATTCTATATACTTCTCAGAAAATAATCTTAAAAAGTCGGATTCCAAATGTAATCCGACCTTATATAATATAATACATGAGATGATCCGCTTGTATGCCTGTTCGGAGTGCCTATATAAATAAATAAGGAATAACTGGTCCCGCCACATCGGTCTACAGAGAAGTGTTATTCCATGTACGTTTTTATGTGACACGTTAAGATATGTTGTCTATTTCAATAAAAATAATACAAAAAAGCTATACGAATTAACGAGGGAAGCGACGCGGTAACAGGTTTTCTTCTAGGCGATTGTTCTTCTGGCCGATTGAATTGGGAACACAAACCTCTCGCCTCACGTAAAACGTAACGCGAGACAAAAGTTTAGAAAGGTCGATCTTCTGTAGGTAGTTCTTTTATTAGAGTAATAGAAGGTACGATCAGAAAATGAAATAATATTATAGAATCCGGTCGAAGACAAAAAATTTGGATTTTAACTATAACAATTATACATCTTAAAAAGATTGTAACAAAAAATATACGCATTATTTTTGAACAGTGATGTAAAACTCCATATTAAATAATTAACTAACGAACTAACCATCACGCCATTTCACCGGAGGGGTAGGCAGAGAGGATGGATCGCCACAATGCTCTGTCCTGGCATACCTCTTTGTTTACGGTTTCTTCTACATTCATACATCGTACCATGCACGCACGTCGATTATTCCGACTTCGAATGTGACCGCCTTTTAGTAATTTATTAATTTGGTCATGCCATGTTTTCCTCGGTCGTCCTCGGCTTCTTTTTCCACTCACGCTGCTTGTGTACAACTTTTTAACCATTCTACTCTCATAAATAAGAAAATCTTCGAATATCTGTTATTCCATTAAAATTAGGAAGTATTTGATTTGTGTTACAAGTCGTTAAACTATTGTAATTAAATTGTAATGATTTAATGAAGGCTATAAATATTTCAGACACCTATCCACTACAAGAGATATAAACTGATATCTCATTTTCTTAATTCAACTTGATTACTCTGATCTTTTAACAACTCAACTAGCTAATATTCCAACACAAACTAGCTAATATTCCATTATTTTATGCCTTAGATTAGCGATTAGTAGCTCGAGAAATAAAAAAATTAAAAGTTCACAGCAAAATATTCGTAGTTTTCATTAATCTTAATAATAATAATAATAATATTATTATTATTATTATTATTATTGTTATTATTATTATTATTATTATTATTATTTTGTTGAAAAAACTCCTTACATCATTACAGCGCGAGCTAAATCGATGTAAAGGGCGAAAAAAAAGAATATCAAAGGAAATATACATAGAACCTTATGAATAGGAATATGCCAGTTATTTCCTTGCTGCCCTTATCGTAAGGGTATTCACGAATTCGCAATAATTGCATCCAAAGAGGTCTATCTCTTTTGCAACCTCATTTAAAAGACGAATCGCTTTCAATACAGGAGAACATTGAAGGGCCTCTGCGCGGCAATTGATATATCGCACGCTAAATAGAATACTGGTTTAACTAAAAAAACAAATTTTGCTCAATCCGACATGAGTCGGTGTTTTAACAAAAACAGTCGAAAAATACGTACGAATGGATAACGTTAACGTTGTGAACGATTATCGTACGTACGAATGGATAGCGTTAACATTGTGAAAAATAGATGGATAGCGTTAACACAAGCCTCTGTCTAAGTTAACTCAATTATGACCTAAACCACAATCGGTTAGTTTACTATTAAGCGTGCAATATGCCGCCTTGTTCTGCTATAATTATGGGGAACGTATAGATTTAGTTCTCTCAGTATTCCTTGATTGTAAATACCTCCGGATAGTAGTTTAAAAAATGCTTACCTAGAAAGATCATTCGTCGAGTTTCGAGAGTGTTGAAATCCAACATTACTGTATATAATGTTTAGTATCTTCTTTATTTAAATCGGAATCATGCTGGTTGCTAGTAATATTTTAGGTTGTAACGCGTCATCATTCCAAAAGGTATCTTCATCATACAACTCTTCATATGTGTATAATACAACATACGAGTACAATAATGTATCCGGAGGTCTCCCGTAGTAATCATTTGCATTCATAAAAGCACCACGGTGTCAAGTCATCGTATGAAGTGATGGGATGAACACGTAACATTTAAACACGACAGTACATAAATCTAGAGATATTTTAACTCTTTGCCCGCTGCGACTGACTTAAGTCAGATTAATAACAAAAACAATAACAAAAACAAAAACAAAAAATAGATTAAAAAGTCTTGCGCCTCAGGATCTCGAATGAGAGTTTAATAATTCTTTGATATTATATTAAAGCAAGATACTGATGTAATTAATAAATGCTATAATAATTTGGTTTGTAAGAAAATATTGTTTTAAAAATGAAATTTTATTAAAATCTAGAGATATTTTTACTCTTTACCAACTTAAGTCTTCGACAAAGGGGCCAAAGATTGTTTTATTTCCAAGGGTTATGCCGGTAGGTAGAGCAATATCTTTGCTAAATCGTATCGCCTCGGCGTTTGACGTATTTTGTGATAGTTTAGCTCACCCGAGGGAAGTACTATCTTTATTATAATTGTGTATTCATTTTATTAATTTACCATGAATCTAATGTTTCTCGCTCTTTTTATTATGTATTACTTATTATTGGGTATCTCTAACTTGTATCGTTAGTGTATTGGAAAACAATTCTGTAATTATATTATATAATAATAAAACTTCTAGTTTTTATTCGTAAATATAAATAATTGTAAATGAATTTTTATTTATATTTTTTAGAATGTTGCAACAACACCAACAACAAACCATCACGCCGTTTCCCCGAAGGGGTAGGCAGAGAGAATGCACCACCACACTACTCTATCCTGACATACCTGTCTAGCTTCCTCCACATTCATACAGCGAGTCATACACGCACGTCGTATCTTCCGGTTTCTGACATGAACAGCCTTTAAAATTTGATTAATTTGGTCATGTCATGTTTTCCTCGGATTACTTCGATTGCGTACTCCATTTACATTGCTAACGTATACTTTTTTTACCATTCTTTCTTTACCCATGCGCTCCATATGTCCGAAACTACGCAGCGATCCTTTCATAATTTTGTTCATAATACCTTCGATTGCTCTGTATTTCTTTCTAATATCAGCATTTGAGATTCTGTCGTTCATCGTTCTACCACACATACGTCTTAGGGACCTTATCTCTACCGCATTTATTCTACTCTCATCTTTCTTCTGCCAGTTCCTTGCTTCGCTTCCATACATTAGGGTTAGGACCATAAGTTAACTAACACGTGTTATATATAATTCTAGGTTCTTGCACTCAGTTTGTAATAATTTTGGTTAGTTTATATCGTTCTCCCGATGATAAAGGTGTATGAAAGTCTTCGAAACATGTCGAGAAAAATAAACTCAAAAGTAAAAAAAAACCAGTGCATATATTCATAAAAAATCTGTCGTACATCGTTCTACCACACACACGTCTTAGGGACCTCATCTCTACCGCATTTATTCTGCTCTCATCTTTCTTCTGCCAGTTCCATGCTTCGCTTCCATACATAAGGGTTTCCAAAACTCCATTGTGAACGGCTTCATTCTTGTTTCAAATAACTATTTTTAAAGCTCTATTCACTTTGTTACCCGCACCAACCCTTCATTCAACATCACTGTCCGTTCGGCCATCGCTGTGAACATGCTACCTAAATACAAAAATTCCCTCACCTGTTCCAAGTTCTCTTCATTCACACTTATATTACAAACTGTACTACCTCATACATTCTCGACACCAAGACTTGTAATTCGTCCGTACTATCACAATACGGAATGTTGTACAGTTTGAAAATCTATGTTGGCAATACAGGTGTATTAAAAAATTAACTTTTACATATTATATTATTCAATTTTTTTTAAGTATTAATAATATAACATTCATAACGCGTAATAAATAGCCAAGTTTTTATTATCCGGTCTAATATTATTGATTTCGTTCAGTGGAGCGAGAATTGGGTTCGGGTTTTGATTCTCGGTGGAGATACGCTCACAATGGCGGACGAGATGTGTCGGGAGATAAACCTGGTTGAATGGCTTTCTGAACGGAAAAAAATAATGCCTGAATAGATAATTAAAGAGGGCCATCAAAGAACTAGGAAAGAAATCGATTCGTTAAGTGTTACTGCGCCTCACATCTCTGGCCCGGTAACACTGTATGGAACTTTTAACAATGAGCTTTAGTTGACTACAAACATTAATTTTGTATTCATATACAAGGTTTCTTAAAAGAAAGTTTATATCGTTCATTAAGATATTATATCGAGATGTTAGACGAATTAGGGGTTCAAAAGGGTAGTAGGGCTACGATGGAGTATGTTTTGTTGGAAAGTATGCCTCTACAAAATGTCGTAAGGCGCCATGTTGCATTTACAACAGCAACACTACTATCAAGTCAAACTCTCTAGCGTCCACGAGAGGTCTTTTAAAGACCCCGCGAACCCCGGGCAGTGTGGCACATATTACTTAGTGCCATAGCAGACAGAGAGAGGACGAATGGCGAGCTTCCAGCGCCATAAAACTGGATACACCCAGCTAAGGGAAGGTAACCCCGACAGAAAATTCTCAAGAGAAGGCAAGGGGATACCACTCTGGATATTTTCCCCCAGGTTATCACTATGAAAAGGTGATAGTCAACGTTAGGGAGACCTGACAGGACACAGAAAGAAGAAGACGACTTATTGGTGCCTGCATTGCAAAACGTTTTTGGCTATAACCAAAGAATATGGTTCCAACAGGACAGAGCAATGTTACACACGTTCAATACGTCTCTGCTACGAGTTAGTGAAATTTTCCCTGTCAAATAATGATCTCCAGGAGATGTGATATAAATTGACCTCCACGAAGTTCTAATTTTACCCCTACGGACTTTTTCCCATGGAGTTATCTCAAATCTAAAGTTTACGGCAATAAACCGACTTCCCTGGCGCATTTGAACGAAAATATTCGGCCCGAAATGCCACCATCACGGAGTCTACCTGCTGAGCCGTCATAAGAAATTTTACTGTTCGACAAAATGAGTGCCTCGAACGCGGGGGTTTACATTCGGACGATAATATTTTAAAGAAATAAATTCAAAAATTGTGTACAAATAACTAATTAATGTTTTTTCTATAAATGGCTTACCTTTTTTTTAATCGAACCACTAAATATTTTTTTTTTTTATAAAATACCTTGTACTTATAGTACGTGTATAGGTATGTATGTGCGTGAAAAATAAACTGCTACTCTATTTTTAAAATACTAGCAAGAAATGCCTACGATCTATAAATATTTTTGATAGAAAACCAATACAAAGTAAATGAATTATTCATAAATTATTTCATTTAATTTATTTACAAAAATTACAGACATATAATATTAGGTCCTTACATATGAAATTGGCGTTTTGCCGTACTGGCAACATTGATCTCAAATATCTTCTCTTTGGTTAGGAATTCCAAATTCAAATTTATACAGCTATTTACTCAAGTATTTGTGTTTCGAAAATTATAATTCATTTGTTTTTTCCTCAATTGTTTTTTTTCTTTGCGTCACTCAGTTTACAAAACGGAAAACTTGAAATATCGCGTTATTTACGAGTACGAGTTCCACCGTGGCACCAGTACTGCAGAAACGGCTCGAAGGATTAATGATGTGTATGGCGACGGTGCCGCAAAAGAAAACACAGTGCGTTTTTGGTTCCAACGTTTTCGTTCTGGAAATTTCGACCTGCAGAACAAGCCCCGTGGACGGCCGGAGACCAAAGTTGATAATGAAGAATTGAAGGCTATTGTGGAAGCGGAGTTAGCTGCAGGCTGCGGTGTTAGTGATAAAACCGTTTTAATCCACTTGAAGCAAATTGGGAAGGTGAAAAACCTTAAAAGGTGGGTACCTCACGAATTGAGTGAAGCAAATCAACACACGCGCGTTGACTGCTGCGTTGCATTACTCAACCGGCACAATAATGAAGGGATTTTGAATCGAATCATTACCTGTGATGAAAAGTGGATCCTGTATGATAATCGGAAGCGCTCATCGCAATGGCTGAACCCTGCCAAACTAGCCAAACCATGCCCCAAGCGAAAATTGACTCCAAAAGAGTTACTTGTGAGCGTTTGGTGGACTAGTGCTGGTGTCGTTCACTACAGCTTTCTTAAATCTGGCCAGATGATTACGGCAGATGTCTATTGTCAGCAACTGCAAACCATGATGGAAAAGCTAGCTGCTAAACAACCGAGGCTGGTTAATCGCTCTAGGCCACTGCTGCTTCATGATAACGCTAGACCACACACTGCACAACAGACGGCTACCAAATTAAAAGAGCTTCGATTGGAATGTCTAAGACATCCACCGTACTCTCCGGACCTTGCCCCAACAGATTACTATTTTTTTTCGAAATTTGGATAACTTCTTGCAAGGGAAAAAATTCAACTCCGATGGGGCAGTCCAAACCGACTTCAAAGATTTTATTGATTCCCGTCCGAATAGTTTTTTTAGTAAAGGGATCGATGAACTACCTATGAGATGGCAAAAGTGCATAGATAGCAATGGTACATACTTTGATTAAATAAATATATTATATTTAAAAAAAATCAACTTTATGTTCCTCCCATACAAAACGCCAATTTCATATGTAAGGACCTAATATAAGATCGTTTGTGATTATAGTATAAGAAATTATAAGAGAAGCATAAAAAAATGAAGCTTAAGAATTAGAAAGAATCATAACATTGATATTGCATCCCTGAGGCAACTCACACTATCACAAAACATGTCGACCTCCGAGGCGACCCGTAAAGCAATATGATTGCCTTACCCACAGCCAAAACAATGACAGGTTGGTTCTGCAGCGCGGCAAATAAATCTACCAGATATAATAATCTACCAGATATGGGTCTATTTTTTTTGCTTGTCCGTACGAGCGTACAAACGGGATGCAGTAGTTATCGCACATAAAGTATTTAAATTCGATAATTTGTGAGTCATTTAATTAACTTTTGAGATTTTTTTTTTTTTTTTTTCAAAAATCAATAAAGAAATTATGTATGCAGAAACAACTTTTGGTTGGAGTTCACTGTTCGTAATTATACCGTGCCTATTTACTAAAATCTGTATGCACTAACAAAGCGAAACACGTCGTTCCTATTAGGCAGAACGAATGTGATCTATTGATTCCACTACATTCAAACAAATTATTTTGCAAGCTCGTCGATTTTTCCGATTCCAGAATTTTTTTTCGATTCCATTATTTTTAATTGTAAGAAAGTTTTTTCTTAATAGATGGCGCTAGTGTAGATTGAACAAAAATATGTGAAGTGTTCCTCAACATATTAGCATATATACATCTTCCAAAAAATTGTCAGACGTGATGGTCGTAAGAAGGGCGAAAAGGGGAATGTTGTATTACATAAAGCGATCGCTTAACCCAACCAATGACAGGTCATAAGTCCTGTAAACGCCTCGACCACCATATTCTTTTTCCAAAAAACAATTTACATCTTCGTCTCTATTGAGATAAAATTCATCCTTAAGAAAGTTTTTATTTGATTTTTTTTGTTGTAAATTTCATTATCACATTTTCATTAGATTAATCGCTTTAATCAAATGTTTTTTTAATGAACGATCATCAAATTGATTCCATCTATGAGATTGAATATTTGAGCTGAACCAGCAGCGGACGCCCCTGGCCGCATGGAGATGAAGACGAGATGCTCCCTGTGTTTAGGCCGCGGTCCAGCCTGGGGCACCTCCCTCCTCCCTCCCCCCGCCTTCCTCTACTCCTCTCGTACCATTATATTTCATTACCCACCGCCTAATTCTATGTTAGGCCCCCTCCACGCACCGGGATACGCACTAAAGTAGGGTGACAACGCGATTCGATTTGGTGGAATTTTAAATTTTGCTATTTTAAACGGTCCATAATTTTACAGAAAAGATTGCTAGATTCATCATCATCAGCCGTCTGTCATCCACTGCTGAATGTAGGCCTCTCCCAAAGCTCGCCACCGCCCCCTATCCACTGCCGCTCCCTTCCATCCAGGTCCAGCAATCCTCTTCAGATCGTCGGTCTAGTGGGCAGGGGGACGTCCAACTCTGCGGAATCCTGTACGCGGTCTCCACTCCAGAATCCGTCTCCCCTATCGGCCGTCGGTTCTCCGACAGATATGGCCAGCCCATTGCCACTTCAGCCCGCCCATCCTCAGAGCCACCTCAGTCACCTTGGTTTGTTGACGAATAAATTCGTTTCTAATTCTGTCCCTCAAGGTTATTCCATGGCGCGTTGGGCGACCTGGAATCTGTAGACTAGACCTTTCGTCAGTGTCCACGTCTCGGCTCCGTACGTCATGACTGGCAAGACGTTAAAGACTTTAGTCTTGAGGCATTGTGATATTTTAGAGGTGAGAACATGACGTCATTTTCCAAAGGCCGCCCAACCCAACTGAATTCTTCGGTCGGATTGCTAGGTTTTTTTTTTATTATTAAAAAAAAGACTAACATCAAAGATTTAAATCAATGATATTAGAATTTATTTTACAATCTTCAATATGAGCAGAAAATAGCTCATTATTATGAAGAAGGAATCTGGTCGTGTCCAGGCCCGAACCCAAGTCCCCTAGATTAGGAGTTAAGCGTTCTATCCCCTAGACCACCACCCGATTGCTTCGTTAATATCAGAAATGCTTCGTTAATATCAGAAAACAAGTATAAAATAATATGAAATATACATTTACAGTTGTATTTAGCCTGTTCATTTTCCCAGCTGTTTCCTTATCTTTTTGGAGGTCTTCCATAAGGACATATCCCGTGAGGCTGAGTTTGGTGGTGTAATTTTTTTTTTACAAGATCGTACCAATCACTCCTTCGCTGTCTATCCCATCTAATAATATCCTCAGCCTCACATATCTCCCTTATGTCTCACGCATTCTCTTAGTGTCATGCCTGCTATCATCCTCGGCGTCTTCATTTTGGAAGTCCTTAAAAATAATTAATTTATTGTTTCTTGAACAATGATGTAAAACTCCATATTAAATAATTAATACGAAAGAAAAAGGGTGTTTTCTTGAAGTTTCCTTATATTTTATTAGAATGACATGTTTTGCCTTGCCAAAGCATTTGATTTTCGATAATGCCCTAGCAAGGCGAAACATGTCGGGCCCATAAAATACAATTAAACTTCTAGAAAACAGACGTCTAAATTCGTATTAATTCCTCAAAACTTGTTTGCTCCAGACTCTAATACAACATAACGATTCCAGTCAGAGCCAATAAAGAAAGTTTCTTTTCAGTTCAAACTACTAAAAACTGCACGGTTCAGTCAATCTTTTCCTAGTGCGCCCTTGGAGTGATTTTACAAACGGCGCACTTAAAATATAAATCATCACAAATAATAATAATTATTATTATTTACAAGAGGATGGATACACGCTGTGGCGCATCAGATTCCTGCCGGATATCGTCCCCCCAGAAAACAGCCAAAGAGATGGAATAGCTGGAAGTCGTACTCTCAAGAGAGGCCAGCCTGATTTACAATACAATAATAACACGGTGCACATAAATTATTACAATAAAATTAGCAAATCATTTAGCAGAAAAATAAAAATGTGTTAATTATATATGAAATCATCGTCGCGTGAAAAATTTGTTTTAGTATTGTAAAACTAATCCAAAATGTTGTAGCATATGGTCACCCTTTTCCGGTCCGAGTGCGAGTCGCGAGTCCCGAGTGCCCGCGCGGCATTCTTCCGTATAATGAAATCATAAATCGTCTTCACATTTGACGGACTGGCTTTCTAAATAATAATGATGAACTTAGTTATTTTTTCAACACGCTTCCAAACGCGGCAGCAAGTGGCCAACTAGCTTGGGAATTACTGGAGTACCGGTTGCGCCTAACCCCATCCTTGCGATAACACAAGAGATTCATTAAATCCGTTCATACGTATTTCATTTTCTTATTCTTCTTCTTCCTTATTGTAGACCTACGTGGTTTGTTCTCCAGAGTGTTGCTCCTCCTGTGAGGCAGATTCCCAGCTGTCCTTCCATCTTTTAGGAGGTCTCCCACGAGGACGAGTCCCATGAGGCAGATTATGCAATGCAGTATTGGGAAGTCTGGTGGTGTCCATTCTTTGAACATGACCGTACCAGCCCCCTTTTTGCTGTCTGCTCCATCTTATAATATCCTCAACCGTATTTCAATTACCAACGTATTTCATACATATGATTAATTAAATAAAAACTATTCTAATATAGGTACATTAAGTTTACTTCTACTTAGTTTTATGGCTTCGAGTGGTTTCGACAGCACGCTTCCATCGCTCATCAAAATATAGCAGTGAGCTGCCGAAACCGGTCGAAGCCATAAAACCAAGTAGGCTAACTAACTAACCATCAAGTCATCTTCCCGAAGGAGTAGGCAGAAAGAATAGTCTGCCACACTTCCTTTCCCGACACATTCCTCTCTTTTCCTCAACATTCATACATCGTATCATGCACGCACGTCGATTTCTCCGACTCCTCATCTGGCCGAAATTCAATATTTGATTTATTTGATCGTGCAACGTTTTCCTCGGTCTTTCTCTAAATATAAGAAGTGAATGCGGTTCGAATGAAAGTGTTATGAACAAAATAATAAAAGGAACATTAAGACGATTTGGACACATGGAAAAAATGAATAAAGAAAGAATTAAATTATATGTTAACGATGTAAATGGAACTAGAAACCAAGTGGAATTACATTTAATATAATATATTACAAAGGAATTTTTCATAACTTATTTTTTATTATCATTATTTACATTGAATTTCTACCAAGAAATTTCAATAGATAACATTAATACCATACATATGAATTTAGTAGAAGATAAGTTTAAGTGATGAGTATTATATTTTATGATGAGTGGTCCTTGCTTCTTCTTCCAGGAACAATCTTCCTGTTAGTTAACCTATCCCTCTCTCGTACATATTTATTCCAGTATTTTTTCCTTATTTTTTCAAGTCGCGAAAGTTTATAAAACGTTATTTTCAAGGTGAAGCATTTCAGACTATACTGTTATATTTCAGGACTGTAATTATTTTAAACTTCTAATTATTTTAACTAACTAACTAACTAACTAACCATCACGGCGTCTCTCCGAAGGGGTAGGCAGAAATAATGGACTGTCACACTTTAACCGATGCGGCACTCCATCCTTCTCTTTTCGCCCCGCGGGAGACGCGGTGTGATGGGTTGCGAACCTCATCGCCACCTATAGGCATCTCCCGCGCACACTTCGATCGTCCAACGTTTTTTTTTAATTAGCAGAAATTAGGCACTTAAAACAAACCAACACCAGTTGAAATAATAATATTGAAGAAATTATTCAAATTGTCATTAGAACAAATGAAAATTTTATTTTTACACCTGTCAAAATTCTTTATATAAACGAAAAAACTTGTATAATTTTAACATCAAAACAGTACAAACGTATTACGTGCCACAATTAACTATTATAAAGTGCGGCAACCATCAAATTGACCAAAACAATTCACTTATGCACGAAATATATCCAAATTTACGGGAGAACCACATGAACCAAACCAAATTTTCAAAATCAGAACCAATGTCTAATTATTTTATTATTAGGAATAAACGCTCGCCCGTATGAAGCACTTAATTTGTGATGTGACATTTTTTGAATGAATGAAACACTTCAATATTTTGTACTAACACATATAAGTTTTGTCTTGTAAATTAGGTACCGTCTGGTTTCGCTAGAAACGAGCTTCAACCGGTTAACGTAACAAACTCAGTTAGAATTATAATGTAAACGCGATTGTTTTATCGGTTTTATGGATATTTTTTATTTATATACAAAAATAAAAATAGTTGTTACAATATATAAATAAAAAAATCTGCAAAACCGATAATCGTGTTTACATTATAATTTATAATGGAGTTTAAAAAAACGTAACTACTACCATCAATAAGCTAAGTTTCCATAAAAATCGCTTTATTTTGATTAATTTGTATTGTTTTGTGTACTAGGAATTTTATTACGGTCACATTTTATATGTGATTGATTACTACATGTTTTCGTAAAGAAATGATAATCAATTAATTTTCTTACTTACTTACTCAGACAGCCGTTGTCTTTCACTGCTGGACATAGGCCTCCCCCATACTTCTCCACGTATTCCTATCTTGTGCCTTTTGCATCCAATCGCCAGCAATACTAACTTGTAATGTCATCGGACCATCGTGTGGGGGGTCTCCCTCTGTTTCGTTTGCCTTCGCAGGGTCTCCACTCTACCACCCTTCCAGTCCATCAATCGTCTACCAATCTGGCAACATGTCCCGCAAATGACCATTTAAGCTTCGCTACCCTTGCGACGATAACTGTTACTCCCGACCTTCTACGTATTTCAGTATTTCTTATCCGGTCTGAGAGTCTAACGTGTAGCATGGCTCTTTCGTGTTTCCTCTGTGCTACACGGAGTCTCCTTATGGTCGACTTGGTGAGGGTTAACCAATTAAGTCATAACATTTATACGCCAATAAAATAAAATAAACTTCGGTATTACCATTAGCAAAAACACCCAATCCGCAGCAGTTTAGTGTAGTTTCGCGTAAGAGGTATTTTTACCCATCTTCCACGCGGAATGGGTATTAATACCCATTCCGCAGTTAAGGCATTAATTTCAATGTTGTTATTTACGGAATCGGCTAAAGCGTATCGTTTATGTGTGAATATCATAGTTTCAAACCACACACAACCAAACAGTAAAGTTATGTGAAACCTGATCCAATCTCAGTTTGTCGGTCTTGTATTAAGAATCATCACTTTATATGGAAAATAGTAGTTAGCATTCATGGAGAGTTCTAAGCGGCAAAGGGGATCAAATTTTAAACCTTAAAATTTGAGAGCCTTTTTTTAAAAAACGATATGTAAATTGAAATGGGAAATACTTAAGTATTAGCTCTAAAATTCAAGTACGGTTTTATGGTTCTACCATAATTTTTTTTTGTATTTCGGTGTATTAAACTGGCTACATAAAAATAAATATCAAAAAATTAATCAATTATAAACTTCTTGTTTTATTTTTAAAATATGCATTTTATTTACTTGTTTTACTAAACACGTGGGCTCCCGTAATTCTTTGAAAACATGCAAAGCATTAATGAAGAATTTTTCCTTAGGGGCCCAAGAACCTATCGCATTTCTTTTGGGCATACTGGGGACCAATTTTTTTTGCAGAAATGGGATTTAATCACAATTACCTATTTATGGTATGTACCTCGAGGTTTCGTTGAGATATCCACCATCTTGGAGAGTATCCATCTTTATCTTTTTCCTCAGCCTATTCCCGTTCACTCCTGGACAAAGGCCTCCTCCATTCGCTGCCATGTCACCTGTCCAGTGTAGACTGCATCCCGGTTATTCCGACGTGTCTGTTCAGATCATCCTTCCACCGTAGTTGCGGTCGCCCTGCACTTCTCTTTGCCGCCCACGGTCAAGTCAGCAGTCTTCTTGTCCTTTTTTCATCTAAGCTTCTGGCTACGAGACCTGTCCATTGCCATTTTAGAGTCGCCATCCGGTGGATGATGTCAGTGACCTTTGTTTTTTTCTCTCATCGTATCGTTTCTGACTCTGTCTCTTAGGCTTATTCCTAACATAGCTCTTTCCATCGCTCTTTGGGTCACTCGTAGTTTCTCGGCACTTTGTTTGGACAATGTTACAGTTTCAAGACCATGAGTACCACGGTAAGTAACCCACGGTTTTCTAAGGAAATATGATTGTAACATATATCCTCCATCATTCATTCCTTTACCCCCCCTGCAACCAATGCGGATAAAAAAAAATCCTCCCCTTTCACGCAGGATGCTATCTCCTACCACATCTCCATGCAGGCACTGCTCCTCTTATCTTCCCTTCGAGAATAAACATCTTTTTAAAAGTCTAATATCATCATTATTTACAATGCCAACCTTAACTGGTCTTCCATTCCATGACCGAGAATAATGTAGGACTTTAGAATAAGCCCTAAATCCGCCCTTGCCCTCTTCCGGAGGAGTACTCTGGGGCATTCATTTAGCCCCCGGATAAAACAAATCACGTTTCCAACAATATATCCTACAGACATAAGAATAACCATTAAAGCTGAACCTCTGTAAGCCAGAAGATCCAAGTCCAAGTCCAATGTATATTATAATATAATACTATAGGTAAATGGTAAACAATTTTAAGAATGATGTTCGCATGTTGTATTTAAACATTAATAGTAATATTCAGCAGTCGGAATAATGTGAGAAAATAAATACGAATGAAAATATTATGACCTAGAAGTGGGACCACATACGATGAGAACCCGTGCGCCTGTGTTTGTACGTGTGTGTGTATGTGTGAGTGTATGTGTGTGAGTGTGTGTAGATGTGCGTATGTATGTTCCAGAAAAATCGTAACAGGTCATTGCCTTAGTTCGAATAATATAAACACGTATCCGAGCATAGGTATAGGTATCTGTACAGGTGGCAATATTATAGGTACGAATGTACATATGTAAGGCAGTGGGAACAGTCGGGTGGAATTTTATTAGGACACCACGACAAAAATATGCACGAATATGAATTGGTTTTTTAGTTATATATATATTTAATATGAATAGGTTTTTTAGTATCATTTTTCTAAAAAAATTATAAGTTTAATATACTATTCCTGAGTAATACAATTATTAAAAAAAAAATTGTTTGGAGATTTGTATTTTTTGTATTATAATTTTCGCTTCATATAAATTGCCTCATAAGAGCATAAATTTGAAGGCCTAGTAAAACTAGTTGAAAATACGTATTTAATTTTTTTTAAATAATTAAAAAAATTGTATTGTGTCAGGAAAGAAAGTGTGGCAATCCATTATTTCGGCCTACCCCTTCAGAGAGATGACGTGATGGTTAGTTATTAAGTTAGTCCACTTGGTTTTATGGTTTCGACCGGTTTCGGCAGCTCACTGCCATATTTTTGTGAGCGATGGGAGCGTGCCGTCGACACCAGTCGAAGCCATAAAACAAAGTAGATTTAAGCTTTATGTATGTATATTAGAAAGGATTTTTTTTTCATTATCCGAATGTTATTTTTTAAATAATTAAAATAATGCCGTTCGATTCTATAGTTGTAATGGTGTGATTATTTTCTTTATATTAGAACTCAAATAATATTGTATTATTGCGTTACATTGTATATTTTTAAAACACAAGTAAAAAAAAATTAATGTCGGCCACGCGAGGAGAAGGAGAATTCGCAGTGCGTGCATGACACGATCTATGAATGTTGAGGAAGCGGGAAAAGTATGTCTGGAAAGAACAGTGTGGCAGTTCATTCTTTCTGCCTACCCCTTCGGAGATATGTTGTGATGTCTAAGTTAGTTAGTTACAACTTCTTCTTATTCAAGTGCCCTATCGGGTTCCCCCAATGCTGGCGATCACCTCGAATCTGTCCCTGTCCTGCGCCGCTCGGTACAGCTCATCCACACTTCGGATGCCGGTCCACTGCCTCACGTTTCGCAGCCAGGACATTTGTCTCCTTCCGGGCCCTCGGCGTCCCTTAATTTTCCCCTCCAATATCAGTTGGATAAGGTGGTACTTTTCCCACGCAGTATATGACCCAGATGTGAGATCTTTCGAACCTTGATAGTTAGAACTTAAAAGGTTAAAAATCATAACCGTCGAATTACATAAAACTATCGAAAGCTCCGAGTGGTTCTTTTGATATGACCTCCGACTGTACCGAAGCACGAATCTGATACACACCTGACCAAAGCTTCTGAGAAGTGACTTTTCTACGGCCGTGACCAAATCTCCTTATTAGAATAGTTGATTGATACTCGGATTTAATCAACTCCCCGGGCAATCTCTGAAATGTTGAAAGAAGGTAACGGACCGCCGCTTTGTAATGATTTGAAAACGTTGAACCTACATAAATATGTATGCGAGTATCGTGAACTTACAATAAATACATCACGAAATTCCTCGTTTTACTCGAAAGTTGACTGAAAAGATTTTAAGCTATTAACAATCGTGCGAGCCTCATTACGATTCATTAGGGGCCTTAAAGAGGCACAAAAATGCCGAAGATTCATAATTATGTATTTTTAAACATAATATTTTAATGAAAGTGAATACGTTTCTGCCAATTATAAATATCAATTAATATTCGCTTTACCTCTTCAACCATAACACATATTTTTAAATTAAGCACATTTCTTTTTTTCTTAAAAATGCGTTCATGAAAATATTTAAAAACATTAAACTTTTTTTTTCTATATTCTCGAACTTTATGTTGAGATTTGCATTTGAATAAATTTTGAAAAACTGAATATTTTCTTTTCTACCTTTCATTTAGTATATAAGTAATGATTTGAATTATTTTATTGAAAAAAAAATGCACCGAGGAAGGACGTCTACGGGCCGAAATATGTAAAAAAAATTGTACGTTGCTCATTAGTTTAAATAACTAAATTTTCAGAATGCAAAAATGAGATGTTTTGGGAACATCGTGCTAATACTAATAATTCATAAATAATTATATAAAAAATGATAAATACGGTGTAATGTTGTTTGCTGTTGTTGTTGCTGTTGTTGATGTTGTTGTTGTTGTATAATATATAATATTAATAGTAAAGAATGTAAAATAAAACGAAAGTAAGGAATCTATTACATAAATTAAATTAGTGATATGGGTGTTTTTCTTAAATATATATAACCATTAGAATATTCACGACAAAATATAGATGTTTGATAGTTCGTATAGTACATTTATTATTGTATATTTACATATTTGTTTAAATTAGGCACAACTGTATAATGTTTTTTTTAAACGCGTAATAAATATTGAAATATTGTAAACACTAGAGAATATCCTTTGATAGAGTAGATCCAGTACTTCTACTGTATCTTCATACTGGAAGGATCATGTTGTCAGAATGGATAGTGATACACTTGTATATACAGCCGCTTACGAAATCCCCTCCGGACACCATCCAGCTAGAAGACCACCTAAGTGATGGAAGGGCAGCCGGACCCCATTATTCCAGGAGATATGACGTCTGTGCTACAGATCGTCAAATCTATTAAAAAGTAATAAATACGTTTAAATTATGTTTAGATATATAATATATAGTATTTTAATCGATTATTAATAACTAACTAACTAACTAACCATCACGCCGTCTCCCCGAAAGGGTAGGCAGAAAGAATGGACTGTCACACTTTTACTGATGCGGCACTCCATCCTTCTCTTTTCGCCCCGCGGGAGACGCGGTGTGATGGGTTGCGAACCTCATCGCCACCAATAGGCATCTCCCGCGCACACTTCGATCTTCCAACATCCACAAAATAAATCTAAAACAAAAAATATAAAATACAATGATATAAAATAAAATAACAAAATAAAAATAATTTAATACAAAATGTTATTTTTAGATGGTGCACATTTGTCTATTTAGTTTATGTTCCACGAATCCACCGTTTTTTTAATTTAGCACATAATGTAATAACACATAATGTTTTTCCGATGTTGCACATGTTGACATGGACGATCCGGACTTTTGTGTTAATAGACATTGAAAATCGATTTTGTTTTCATAACGATGTTATCACTGAGAGATAAAATAAAAATTTCACGCATCCGCGGTTGTCTGGGAGTTACGGATATAAAAAGTAAAAGCTTGAAGAAGATGAGATGGTACGGGCATATAAAACGGAGACCACCAGACCACACAGTAAATAGAGCTCTATTTGTGAATCTTCCTCGTCAGCCATCAAGAGGAAGACCTAGGAACATGTGGATGATTCAGTACAATAGCGTCATGCAGAGAAGTGGCTTGAGTGAGGGTGAGGTACAGCCTGAGATCGAGAAGAGCCGACCCCAACAGTCAATACAGACGATGAGTTGGGATAGCGCCAGGAAGAAGAAGAAGTAGATATCGATGATATTACTTTTTTTTAAAGTAAGCTGTTTATTATTTTCATTTATATTCAATAGATTAGATATATAATTTTGACAAGAGCGAGGGCGAGGTACAACCTGAGACCGAAAAAAACCAACCCCAACATTCAATACAGACGATTTGGGATAGCAACAGGAAGAAGAAGTAGAAGATATCGATGTTATTACTATGTTTTTTTTAGCAGAAAGCAGTTTATAATTTTCATTTACATTCAATAGATAAAATAAATAATTTTGACAAGATACTCTTACGTTTAAGTTTCTATTTTGTACTTGCCTGTACACGTAAGCATGAAAAAATTCACAGGAAATCATAACATAGGTCTATAATTATTGTCATTAATATTAGACGCCCCGGAAAATGAAATCTCGCACTTGAAGTGTTACCATTTAAATACGACGGGGCTTGCAAACGATCCCATCTAGTCTTTCAATCTTGCTTCTCAAATATTAATAACACATTTATTTTTGATTGATACCAAAAAAATCTATCAGTTCACGTATTGGACTGCGCTCGGCGGACCGACTAATAGTAACAAAAACAGGCCCGATCCAGTCGGCAGGCCGCGGGCCGCATTCCTGCTCCGCTCAAGAGACTGACCTCCCCAAATTAACGAGCGAGCGGGGGCGGACCTTTAGTTCAAAATAAGTACTAGGGCGTTAATGCCATTTGACAACTAAAATATAATAAAATCTGGATCAAATTCATGTGTTTCAATCAAATGACGCACGTATTTGAATAGATTGACTGAAAAAATATATGTAAGTATAAGTCATAATAATCCATAATAACATCCATGAAGGGTGTTAAGATTAAATAGTTCATTGTTTTGACCGAAACACTATGATACTTTAACATTCTTCTTCTTTTCTTATTTTTGTCCTGTCACACCTCCGTGGTGCATAGGGCCTCAAGGAACCTTCTCAACCGGACTCTATCGCATGCCTGATGCTTAACATCATCCGAAGTGAGGCTTGCTGCCTTAAACTCGTCCTGCAGGGCTCTTCTCCAGGTGACCCTAGGTCTACCTCGCTTTCTCTTTCCCCCCATAGGGGACCAGTCTCGTGCGCCCTGAGCGATGTAGGCTGGGTTCCGTCTCAGAGTGTGACCGATCCACTGCCATTTGCGTCTAGCGACTTGTTCTCTGATTGGATTTTCGCCTGCCATGGTCCAGAGAACGGCATTTGACACTGTTTGGGGCCAAGATCTTGAATATTGAGCGAAGGCACTTGTTTACAAACATCGGAGTTTCTCTCCTTTTAGTTTGTTTAATATGTTTAATTTTAACATTACAAACTGTTAAATTAAACAACTTTGTTTTATGTATTTTTATTTTTCGCGACAGCAGTTTCGTCAACCTACGTTGACATCATCAGGTGTTACAATAATATATGAACTGTCAAGTTTTCATGATATGTTTTTTCAAGTTTTGATCATTTTCGAACCTTTATGTGTAATTGTTCCTATGTCAATTTGAATTACATTAATATGAACAAACAACAAAAAACAAGAAGAACAATTAAAAAATCAATGACCAAACAAATAATCTAATGCCGTAGAAGGGCAAAACATGCCCTTCCCATAAAATATAATAAAACTTCTAGAAAACTGACGTTTTCTTTTTTACAGAATATGATGTAGTATATTCGGTTACACTGACGAAGTTTCGGCGGGATCGAAACCGGTAAGTATTCATAAAGAATAAAGTGGTTTATATACAATTTAACAAGGATATTATTATTATATTTAATAATGTCACACCACAAATTAAGTGCTTCTTTCGAAAGTAAAAATTAAATTGCTTCGTTGTTTCGAAATTAATACAGTTGATAAAATGTAGTTCCTACTTTGACGCAATCTAATCTGGGTTGGTCGGTGTATAGCTAATGTTATTCGGGGCTCCTGACTTGCGGCCCGGTCCCGGCCCGCGAGGGGCATTGCTCGCCGCGGGCACCGCACCGGCCGCTCGGGGGTAGTGCGGTGCGAGTGGACGCGTTCGGCCTACGTGGTGTCGGACGTATGGAGCTTTTGAACGAGCTTCTATCTTTAAAATAAGTGTACAATCACCATTATTAGATTCAATTCAGAAGTATTTTAATTTTCTAAAAACATACACGAAGTAGAATTAACGCAGTAGAAATGAGATCTCTTAGACGAATGTGTGTAAAATCTGTGTACGATAGAGTGTGAATATGAACAAAATAATG
Organism: Lepidostoma basale; assembly: GCA_022606425.2. Lineage (NCBI taxonomy): Eukaryota > Metazoa > Arthropoda > Insecta > Trichoptera > Lepidostomatidae > Lepidostoma > Lepidostoma basale. The sequence goes on from JAHDVF020001587.1 coordinate 378,845, forward strand.
AAATAATCATTAAGATAGTTTGGACACATGGAAATATTGAATGAAGAAAGAATAGTAAAAAATTATATGTTTACGATGTAAATGGGACTAGAAATAGAAGAAGGCCGAGGAAAACGTTGCACGATAAAATAAATTAAATATTAAATGTCGGCTAAGTGAGAAGTCTGAGAAATCGACGTGCGTGCATGACACGATGTATGAATGTTGAGGAAGCGAGAAAAGAATATCAGGAAAGAAAAGTGTGGGAGTTCATGCTTTCTGCCTACTCCTTTGGAGAGACTACGTGATGGTTAGTTAGTTTATTACACGAGGATAATAACTAACTAACTAACCACCACGCCGTTTCCCCGCAGGGGTAGGCAGTGATGATGGACCGCCATACTGCTCTGTCCTGACATACACCTCTCTAAATTTTTCTACATTCATATCATTCATATCAGTCATTCACTCGTCGATTTTTCCTACTTCGAATCTGGCCACCTTTTAGAACTCGAATTTGACAATTTTGGTCACACCATGCTCTCCTTTGTCTTCCACGGCTTCCTTTTCCACTCACACTGCTTGTATACAACATTTTAACCATTCTTCTATTCAACCATCTCAGGGATTCTTTTTTAATTTTACTTATGGTGCAATCATCTGCCTTACATTTCTTCCTTATCTCACGAAGATACGATTCTAACAAAGTTTAACTATTGGATACAATCGAACTATTGTTAATAATAATTAAATAAAACGATATTTTTTAAGAACTACTTCCACTTTTGTCTTTATTTCAACTGAATCACTCTGTCGATGCCGGCGAGCCTGGCGAAACCGGTCGCTGTCAAATTAAAGGCCAAAGTGGAATGAGTTCTTAAACAAATATCGTTTGATTAAAAATTTTATATGAAGCGCTCTCTTTGTGGATAGACAATAAAAATATATAAAATTTATAAACAAACTTTGTATTTAACCAAGGTATGGTTTTTACTGCCATTGATGCCATTTAGTTTTTTTTAATTATTATTTACTATAAACATTCATAAAGAGTTTCATAAAAATCATTATATTATCTAAAAACTATTACATATGGTTTAAAAATACTGTCACGCTTTAAAAAACTAAAGTCAAACAATTCAGAAGTTTGGACACATGGAAATATTGAATGTAAAGAATAGTAAAAAAGTATATGTTTACGATGTAAATGGAACTAGAAATAGAAGAAGGCCGAGGAAAACGTGGCACGATAAAATAAATTAAATATTGAATGTCGGCTAAGTGAGGAGTCGGAGAAATCGAATAAATTCTTCAATAATATTTTTAAGTTCTTGCTGGTGTTGGATTGTTTTAAGTGCCTAATTACAGTAAATTAAAAAAAAAACAGTGGATAACGTGGAATAAAAATTAAATAAACAAAAATGTCCGGATCGTCCAGCTGACGACAAGTGCACCATCTAAAATAACATTATGTGTTAAAAAAATTTTCTTTGTTATTTTATTTTATATCATTGTATTTCAGATAATTTGTTTTGGATTTATTATGTAGACGTTGAACGGTCGAAGTGTGCGCGGGAATGCCTTTTGGTGGCGATGAGGTTCGCAACCAATCACACCGCGTCTCGCGCGATGGCGAAAAGAGAAGGATGGAGTACCGCATCGATTAAAGTGTGGCAGTCCATTCTTTCTGCCTACCCTTTCGGGGAGACGGCGTGATGGTTAGTTAGTTAGTTAGTCAGCTTTTTATTCATTATTTCTCGCGTACAACAGGTCGTTCGAACCCAATTACTGTACACCATTTATTTTTTAGCTTTTATATATTGATTCTCGTCTATCTCACTGACGTGTGATAGTTAGCCAATCTATCGCCATTTTATTGTCACGTGAATACTACACCAGACCAAAGATAGTGTGACAATCACACTGCCTTCACAAATAAATGACTTCTGTTTTATCTACGCAACAGATACTTCTTAAATCATTTATGTTGCCAATTATCTGTAATTCAAGATAAGTTCGTCAGGAAAGAAGAGTGTGGCGGTCTATCCTTTATGCCTACCCCTTCGAGGAGAGGGCTTGATAGTTAATTAGCTAATTATCTTTTGTTATCTTCTACTTAGTAGTTATCTTCTACTCTTGATGGGGGTGGAGGGTTTCAAGTAAGGTCCTTTTTAGTGTAGTGTTACTATAACATCCGGAATTACTGAAAACGATATAAAGTCGACCAAACTTTCCACCACAATGATAGAAAATAAGAGAGATAATGACATTTTTAGAGATATCCCTACGAAACTAAATTGCCATTTACACAAAGAAAAATACCATTCATCATTTAGAATCACTATTATCATGTTATAAAATACGTATTAAAATATATAAAAATATATAATAAAATATATAAATAACGTTCTCTAAAATATATAAAAAACCTTCTTTTGCAACGACAATCGTGACCTGAAACTCCGACAAATAATGGGTAAATGTTATATACGGTATGTTCTACTATATGGCTGTGAAACTTAGACTCTGAAAGTGAGTGAATACTCCGTATACATGGACCGAAAAGGTATATAACTATAAGGTAATGCAGACGTACTACAGAGAGTCGGAGCCAACAGAGAGCTGTTGTCGACTGTGAAGGTTAGAAAAGTTTCATTTTTATGTCACGTGCTAAGGGAAGAAAAATATTATCTCAGTTGCCAGAAGGCAGTTGTCCTGGCTGCGAAATATAAGGGATTGGATAGGATTAAGGAGTGTTGATAACCTGTTCCGAGTAGCGCAGAACAGTAATTCTTTCGCTGCAGTGATACCCAACGCTGATGGGACCTAACATGGCACTAGAAGAAAAAGTATCATGGACGGTGTTCACAGTCATCATCGGTAAACACAGTCATTTTCAACAACATTTTGAATTATACAAATTCTTGTAGACAAATACTGGATTTCACCCATTGCGGATAAATTATTCTTATTTTACAAGGATTAATTGTATCTCAATAGAGACGAAGATGCACATTGTTTTCTGGGAACAGAAGGTGGTGGCCGAGGCGCTTACAGGCGCGCAGTCATTTTCAGTTGTAAATGTTCAATTTTCCTGATTTTATTTATTAAACATTTACATTGCTAATACTTGTATTATGTTTTTGCGATTATCTTTGGTGAGCATTATAAGAACTATTTTACGTCTGCATAACTGACCCTATTGGCCCATGGTATACGGAGCATTCTGCGGTATATGCACATCTCAAACGCCTCCAACCGGTTCATTGCATTCACTTTCAGAATCCGAGTTTCACAGACATATAGTAGAACATACCGTATATAATATATTTAATCATTCTTTGTCGGAGTTTCATGTTAAGACTGTCGTTTCAAAAGAAAGTTCTCATTTTAATAAATGCTGCTCGTAAGATTAATTCTATAATCAAAATTATATTGTTTCCACTTTTATAATACGACCCAAACGTGGAACAATGTTGTGATTCATAAAAATTTGGATTAAATTGGATATATGCGAGTAAAGCATAACGTATATAACATTTAATCATTCTTTCTCGTGAGATTAATTCTATAATCAAAATTATATTGTTTCCGCTTTTAAAATACGAACCAAACGTGGAACAATGTTAGACGACCTTCGTGGCCGAGTGGTAAATGCATTGACTGCCACTCCAAAGGTTCCGGGTTCGATTCCCGGCGAGGGCAGTGTGATTGTCAGACTGTCTTTGGTCTGGCGCAGAAATCACGTGACAATAAATTGGCGATAGATTAGCTAGTCACGAGAATCATTATGATAGCTATCATACCCTTGACATTGATTTGGTTCGCTGTCGTGATGTAAAGAGCGATTCAACAAAATAATAATAATAATAATAATAATTCATAAAAATTTGGAATAGAGAAATAGAGGAAGACCGAGGAAAACGTGGCACGATCAAATAAATCAAATATTGAATGTCGGCCATGTGAGGAGTCAGAGAAATAGACGCGCGTGCATGACACGATGTATGAATGTTGAGGAAGCGAGAGAAATATGTCAGGAATGAAAAGTGTGGCAGTCCATTCTTTCTGCCTACCCCTTCGGGGAGACGGCGTGATAGTTAGTTAGTAAGTCAGTTAACATTTTGGATTAAATTGGATATACTCGTACGCGAGGTCCACGTTAATATTTCCTTAACCTGTCCGGGAGTGAGTTTCTGCGGACAAAACTGTATCTGAATAGTGAGATTTTTTTTTTACTTTTTATAATTTCATATCATAGTCAATGCTATAAGCAACATATATTATTGAATGAAAAAATATTTCCACCAGTAAACATGATTTAAAACAAAATTCTTGATATTTTATTTCATGGGTAGTACAAGTGATATTTTACAATAAAAATGTCACCGAGTTTTAATTATAAGCGCGGACGTTTATGAACGTCCATACTCCTTTGAGGAAATTTTTGTTTGGACGACCATGTACGGCTATACTCCCGGAGAGGTTAAATTTTATATGGAAATTACTTATCGTGCTCGCTTCTTTCAAGAGACATTAATCGGTTTGAGTGATATGAAGCTTAATGTAGGCATGTTGGTGCGTATAGTCGTAAATTTGGTATGACTTTTCTCATGGGGCCGATGTGATGACCGCGGTTGGGGGCGGGACCAGGTCAATTTATAAACAACAACATTGTAGCGAGGGCGACAGAGCCGGGAGCGGGAGCTGCCTCAATACCGCTGATTGATCACCGGACATTCCGTTGCCAAAAGATTCCACATCACTTTTTTATGGTGGCTCTCGATGGAGGGGCTGATTGAAGAACGCAACATTCAAAAAATACGTGCTTTTTTAAATCTTATAACACTAAAATACAATATTTTCATGAAACCCAGATATTTATTATATAATGAGGAAAACTAGCTAACTAACTAACCATCACGCCGTCTCCCCGAAGGGGTAGGCAGAAAGAATGGACTGCCATACCTTTCTTTCCTGACACATTTCTCTCGCTTCCTCAACATTCATACATCGTGTCATGCACGCGCGTCGATTTCTCTGACTCCTCACATGGCCGACATTCAATATTTGATTTATTTGATCGTGCCACGTTTTCCTTGGTCTTCCTCTATTTCTGGTACCATTTACATCATTAACATATAATTTTTTTACCATTCTTTCTTCATTCATTCTTTCCATATGTCCAAACCATCTTAATGATCCTTTCATTATTTTGTTCATGACACCACCATTCGCACCGCATTCACTTCTTATATTTTCATTCGACACTCTATTATACACAGAGTATTCATACATTCGTCTAAGAGATCTCATTTCTTCTGCATTTATTCTACTTTCATCCTTCTTTTGCCAGTTCCATGCTTCGCTTCCATACATAAGGGTCGGTAGAAGAACACCATTGTGCACTGCCATTCTAGCTTTTTTGGATAGGTTTTTGTTTGCGATGACAACTTTAAGTGCACCATATAATAAGGAAATGAAGCTTAAATTTATATAGAATACGTAAACCAAACAAAAGTACCAAAATACCCTTTTGTAAATTTCTTAAAAAGTTTTTTTTGAATGTATACATATACTGGATTTTACCCATTGCGGATTAATCATTTTTAAGGATTAATTTTATCTCAATAGATATCATATATACATCTTTAAAAAAATTGTCAGACGTGGTGGTCGTAAGAAGGGCGGAATGGGGATGTTGTTAACATAAAGCGATCGCTTAACCCAACCAATGACAGGTCATAAGTCCTGTAAACGCCTCGATTAACATATTCTGTTTCCAAAAAAACAATTTACATCTTCGTCTCTATTGAGATACAATTAATCCTTATAAAACTAAAATTTAATATTTTCATGAAGTCCAGATACCTATAATAAGGAAATGTAAGCTTAAATTTATAAAGAATACGTAAACCGTACAAAAATACCGTACCGTAATAAAAAGTACCAGAATACACTTTTGTAACTTTCTTAAAAATTATTTTGTAAAATGTAATTTTCTTAAAAAGTCATTTACACAAAGAAAACTACCATTCATCATTAAGAATCAGTATTATCGTGTAATAAAATGATAACCTTCTTTTGTAACGACAATCTTTACCTAAAACTCCGACAAATAATGGGTAAATGTTATATGTGGTCTGTTCTAGCTCGCTGTGAAACTTAGTCTCTGAAAGTGAGCGAATACTCCGTAACTACACTGACGAAGCTCCGGTGGAAGCGAAACCGTTTGGTTGCTGTAAAGAATAAAGTGGTTTAAACACAAATTTACAATAAACAGTTGAATTCAAAAAACTTTGTTTTATGTATCACAATTGTATTTTTATTTTACGCGACAGCTGTTTCGTCAACCTATGTTAACATCATAGGTTGACGAAACAGCTGTCGCGTAAAGTAAAAATACAATTGTGATACATAAAACAAAGTTTTTTTTTTTATTAAACAGTTTATTATGTTAAAATATTATAGTGTTTTGGCCAAAACAATGGACTATTTAACAAATTTACAAGTTAAACTGTTAAATTCAATAACTTTATTTTTTGTATCACAATTGTATTTTTTTTACGCGACAGCTGTTTCATCAACCTATGTTGGCAGGTGTTACAATCAATAATAGTGTTTCGGCCAAAACAATGGACTAAATTTACAAGTGTTACATTATTTATAATTTTTATAATTTGTAAAATGTACTATTGAAGGGAAATATGCGAGAAGGAGCCGAAAAATTAAAGTCTATGATTCGTATGTCTTGCCAGTGACGAATTATGGCTTGAAAATTATGTCCCTCACTGCCAGAAGCTAACAGAGTTTAGATTGAGTGTGTTCAGCGAGCAATGGAAAGACACATCTTGTGCGCCAGTTTCCGTGATAAAAATAGAAATGAGGAGATAAAGACATCGAACAAAGGTTACCGATATCGCAGAAAGAAAAGCAAAGCTAAACTGGCAGTGGGCGGGGCATGTGGCGAGACAGGGTGAGCTCAGGTGGTCACACAAATCCTGAAGTGGATGCCTTAGAACAACAGAAGAGGGATAGGAAGACCCTGAAGAAGAAGAAGACGCGTCGCGACGCGTCGGTGAGACAATACTCTTTCCAGAAGTGATAATACATATTTTTGTTTATGATCACTGTCTTACTGGCACTAAAAATATCTAAATTTAGGAGATTAAATTCAATGTCTTAATTTCACTAAATGCAGGTTAATTCTGCGTGACGGAATAAAGTACTATTAGTAATAAATATACCAATTTACTACGTATAATATGTCCTTAGATTGTAATAATTCTTCGATATTTTGCACCTCTATCGTTTTCAAAGCGATGTTTCAAATAAGTTATCAAGCGGATGTTTTTAGCAAAGGTAGCTTTGCGTACATTCCTATTTCGTCTTTAATCTTGCTGGAATTTATTTATGATTAACTATTAACGAAGCTTTGAAGCTTTGAATACTATGAAACGAGTTCCTTAATAAAAATATCGCATGATTTTCGATGTGATTATATTCAATTCTGAAATGCGTATCTTGTCGGTTCTATGAATAAGTTGTTAATTATTTATTTGTGAAATGTATACTTATATCTGTATACGAATCCTGGATTTTCACCTGTGGGTGGTTAATTTAAATTTTGAATTATATCTCAATAGAGACGAAGAAACAAACTGGAAACTGACTATGGATGATCAAGGTGTTTACAGGACTTATGACCTGTCATTGGTTGGGTTAAGCGCACGCTTTATGTAATTACAACATTCCCCATTCCACCATTGTTATGATCATGTATGATACATTTTTTGGAAGTTGTATACAACTGCCACGTGAAACAACTTCCAAAAAATGTATCATACATGATCATAACAATGTGGAATGGGGAATGTTGTAATTACATGCGTGCGCTTAACCCAACCAATGACAGGTCATAAGTCCTGTAAACACCTTGATCATCCATAGTCAGTTTCAGTTTGTTTCTTCGTCTCTATTGAGATATAATTAAAAATTTAAATTAACCACCCACAGGTGAAAATCCAGGATTCGTATACAGATATAAGTATACATTTCACAAATATTTGTAAATATTCTGGTCAATTATTTGGCGTATAAAATAGGAGTGGATACTCCAGGCGACTTCTAACAGAGCGATAGGAGGCGGTAGCCTCTTCGCATTGTGTTAATGAAAGTAGTTTGCTAAATGCTAAAAACAATCATTCTTCATAGATGGCGTTGGTGGATGGATTGTATAGATTAATCTAAAAAATTAATTAGTACAATCAAATCTACATAGATGGCTAACTGGAACTGCCACGTGAAAATAAGTATGGATTTGGAGTATATATACAACTTCCAAAAAATGTATCATACATGATCATAACAATGGTGGAATGGGGAATGTTGTAATTACATAAAGCGTGCGCTTAACCCAACCAATGACAGGTCATAAGTCCTGTAAACACCTTGATCATCCATAGTCAGTTTCCAGTTTGTTTCTTCGTCTCTATTGAGATATAATTAAAAATGTTAATTATTTAACTGTATCATTTATCAATAAGTATATGTTAGTGAAAAGTTCAATCTGCGAATGTATCTACGAAACAAACCCATAATAAGTTATAGAATCGAGGCAAGAGCATATACTGTCAGAACAATACATCTCCTTAGAACATAAAAATGAAAACATATTACCTATCGTGGGTGGAGTAGAGATAGGATACGTTACGGAGAGATTCGCAGAATCTACAACATTGATGTAAGTGTACAGTGAGATGGAGTGAGGATGGAGAAGTGCATGAGAGACCACGTTGATAGAATGGACCCTGCGAGGATTCCCAAAATCGTGATGCACGAAACTCCAAAAGTCCGTCGACCACCAAAGAGATGAAGAGAAACCTTTTCATCGCGGGATCAAAAAAATACTGACTGAACAGATTGCAAGATCTACATAAAGAAAAAAATGGATTATTTTAAAGAACATTAATACATATCTAAGCCTCCTACTTTACTTATATTAAAAAAATGGTCACTCCTATTTTTTCGTATTCATTGGGATAATGTAAATATTTATTTTTGCCCTTTTATAGTTAAGTGTCTTTTTTATCACCAAATAAAAAGTATTTCTTCTATGTTCGCCATACTTTGTGTTGTAGATGTTTTATTTTTTAATTTTTTTTATATGCTTTGTATATACAACACTAACTTTAAATTTTTTTTAAATTATATTTCAGACATGTTCCGGACAATCGGTCTTTCCGTGATATTACAAAGATACATATTTAAAATATTATAAAATAGTTTAAAATATGATCAGTTTTGACAGATGTTATAAAGATTTATTTATAATAAATCTTTATAACAATTAAGTTAGTGTTGTACATACAAAGTTTATAAAAAAGAAAATGACAAATAAATAAAAAGTCATTTATTAATCAAAACATTCTTTTCTACAAGTTTAATTTTAATTTACGGGAATAATACCTTTAATACGGCCATGAAGGCCAAATGATAATGTCTTAGCAAGGCGAAATATGCCAATCACATAAAATATAATAAAATGTCTAAAAAACAGATGTTTTCATTCAATATAATATAATTTCATGGTAGAAATTAACTTTAAATAATTAAAATAAATAAATTAAAAATACAATATTTTAAAATGCGAATTCGGTTCAAATCCACTGATGTTTGTGTCTTCGCCACGTTTCGGCAGCTCGCTGCCATCTTCTGGTGTGAACAGGTGGTGCGACCAAAAGATGGCAGCGAGCTGTCGAAACCCATCGAAGACACAAAAATCCCCGGATTTTAACTAAATACATTTTAAAAAGATTTTTTGTAATAATTTTATCTTTTCATTATTTTATTTGGAGTTTTCTATCAGTGTTCAAAAACTGATATATATATATATCAAAAGTGGTTTAAATTATTTGATTATATAAGAAAACATATCAAGTAGTATTTGTTAATTATTTTGCCAAATTATATCATCATATTTTGTTTTTGAGTTTCTCTTTTACTTTACAAGTTCAAGAGACATCTATGAAAATAACATTCAAGTTGTTACTCGATCAGGCCGAACCTTAATAGCGTGTTCGTGAGAAGGTTCTGAAAACTGCTTTCACTTGGTTGGTTTCTCGGATAAGCTTTCCGGTTCTTTTTTTATACATATTAAGAAAAATGCTGGTATGTTTGGAGAAATGAAATTATAGTATTATAGATCTGCTTGGGCCTTATCAGTCTACATTATGTTCCCCCATTTTTTCTACTTACAATTAGTTAATACTAAACTGTAAACTTATGGAAACAATGTAATTTCTTCGTAAGGTAAGTACGTAAGTATATACGAAGGATAGCCAAACTCTTCTATCTTGACATACTTCTCTAAATTTCAACAATGTTGTTTGTTTGTAAAAAATTTTCAACATTGATCCACAAGTTATTATTATTATTTTGTTGAATCGCTCTTTACATCATGACAGCATGAGTCAAATCGATGTAAAGGGTATTATTATAGCTTTCATAGTGATTCTTGTGACATGTGATAGGTAGCTAATCTATCGCCATTTTATTGTCACGTGAATCCAACACCAGACCACAGACAGTGTGACAATCACACTGCCCTCGCCGGGAATCGAACCCGGAACCTTCGGGGTGGCAGTCAATGCACTTACCACTCGGCCACGAAGGTCGTCGAAGTTGTTTTTATTATTTATTGTATAACACGCATTTTAACATAACGCAAATGATAACATTACGTACGCTTAAATGCAAAAAGCACCTGACATATAGGCAATAAAAAAATATTTTTATAATACTCTAAATTTCAACAATGATACATTATATCCAACATTAGAGAAATGCCATAGCAAGGTGAAACATGTCATTCACTCAAATAAAAATAAAACTTCCAGAAATATGATATTTTCATTTGTATTAATTGTTTATTAATCTTATAATACTTCTTTATTTTATTATAACAAATTATATTGCCTATATACCAGGCGTCTTTCGGTAAAAGTGCTCTTAAAAAAACATAAATGCGGATTTATTTTTGCAAGTAACACGTGGGCCAACATAATATATCCCAAAATTCTAAAGTAGAACTTTGATCGGTTAACAGGAAAATAGCTGTTCTTCACCAAAAATATTAAAATCTTGTGATTAGCTAAGTCTACCTAAATATTACCTAAGTCATATATTTCATTCAAAATTATGCAATACATTTTTTTTATACATTTATAAAAGAAGTTTACTTTTTAAAATATCTTCTTTACAATTCTGTAAAAATTGTTGTATCTGTAAAAGTTGCGTGATACATTTTTTTTAGGTTGTTTTTATTATTTGTTAGATTTGAGGTACGATTGAGTTATTATATGAAGATGAAATTTGATAGCATATTTATTATTGTACAAATAAATATTCGCATTAGATAACAATATGATATAAACACAATAATAAAAGCCAAAAACCTTTAAAACTTGTAAAATATAATGACATACCACACAGGGGGTAAAATAGTTGCACTAAGGAGGTACTCATAAAGTTTCGTATTGCAGTCACTAAAGTCCATCTTTCTTCGCGAACAATTACTGCAATTTATAGTCAAATGGATGATGATGACTGAGTGTGTTTCAGTTATTATGATGAAATAATTGGGCTTTGGTGAACAAATAACAGATAGGTACATTAAATTATCATATGTATTGCTTCTTGAACAATGATGTAAAACTCCATATTAAAAAATTAATACGAATAAAGACGTCTGTTTTCTAGAAGTTTCATTATATTTTATGGTAATAACATGTTTCCTTGCGAAGTCATTATCAAACATTGAATAATGTGAAAGCAAGTCGAAATATGTCATTACCATAAAATATAATAAAACTTCTAGAAAACAGATATTTTCAATTGAATTAATTATGAAAAGTATTATAACAAATTATTTTTTTAGAACGACTGGTTATATTATATAGATCTACGTAGCGAATACAGCAATAAAGACCGGTGATGGTTAATCAAATATATTATATTTTAGTGATTGCATTGATAAAACATTGCCGAAACCGGTTGGCAATACGTAGGTAATATTATTGGATGATTGATTGTTTCTTGAACACACAAAATAATTAATACGAATGAATACTTTTGTATTCTAGAAATTTAACTTTATTTATGGGAATGACATGGTTCGCGTGCTAAGGCATTATCAAATTTAATCGCCTTGCCAAGACATTATCAAACATTCGGTAATGGCTCAGGAATCCAAAACATATCATTTACATAAAACGTAAAATAATAAGACCTCTAGAAAACAACCGTTTTCATTCGTATTAATTATAAAACAAAAAAAAAACATATGCTATCAAACAAAGTTATTTAATTTAACAGTTCAAAAAAAAACTTTTCTTGGACCGATTTATTAGCGAAGAGAGAGGTAAAAAGAGGCGATAGTTTATGAAATTCACTTTAGTGATTGCTTTAATATGACATTTTCGAAACCAGTTGGCAATATATAAGAGTTGCAAGGTCGTTTATTGGTTCTTGAATAATTATGTTAAACTTCATATTAAATAATGAATACGATTAAAATGTCTGTTTTTTAGAAGTTTTATTATATGAGAAAGACATATTTCTCTTTAATTTCAGTGGAATATTAAACAGTGTTTTCTTTTGAAAAAATATAATGTAATGTTTCTCTTTGTGACGGTTTTATTAAATGGGTTTTGATAATGCTTTATCAAGGCGAAACATATCATTCCCATAAAATATAATAAAACTCCGGAAAACAGACGTTTTTATTCTTATTTAATTTACACAATACTGATAATATCGAGCATCTGCTCACATCTTACATAAAGTTGGTCCATTATACTCGTATCTTTTGAAGGCGCATCCTGATAGTGAAATAAATTTAAAACAAATATCGTCCTGCAGTTCACCTGCCCGTGACGTCAGCGGAGGACGAAATGCAGTCGGGGGCAGATTGACTGCTGTTCTGGACCACTTTTTTGGACGAGCCGACCAGGGAAAAGCATTCCGGCAAAATGGAGGGACAAAATTATTTCGGGGACAGAAATGTGACTACTTCGCGTCCGCATAAAGGTTCATTCATATGTTACTGCGACGAGTATTGTTCAACACGTATCGAGACAGACACGGCGAACATTCGTATTTCATGTTTTGTATGATTTTGAGTAACACCGTGTGATTTCTCCTTTACGTCTTCAGGGTAATGTGGTGGCGGTAAAAAATGTGATATGAGTTGTCAAAGCAGTTCATGGTACAACAGTGAAGTACCTTAGCAGACACAACTCATATCACATTTATTACCACTACCACATTACCCTGAAGATCCAGACTGCAACGATCTCCGAAACGTCGGTCGAGAAGGAGAAATCACACGTTGTTACCCAAAATCACATAAAACATATTGCTGCCAACCGTGAAAATCTACGCAATTAATCGTATTTCGAACAATAAATATCGTCACGCCATTTCGCCTTCGAACTCCATATTTTGTGATAATCTAATGATTTCAATGAAATCTCTTTATGAAATTATATTGTAATTAATAATTAAATTAAATGTGTTTTTTATTAACTACTTCCAATAACTGTCTTTATTTCGACCGCGACCGGTTTCGCCAGGCTAGCTGGAATCTAGTTTTTCTATTTAATGTTAATAAATATGTCCGTTTTCTTGAAGTACTTTAATATTTATCTGGGGAACATGTTTTGCCTTGCTACAGCATTTTCATGTGATTTTCTTTTTAAAATGTCCCAGCAAGGAAAAACATGGCACTACCGTTAGATATAATACATATTAAAAAAATAACATTACGACAACAATATCAGTTACGACACATCACCCTATTTCCCAGGATACTTGGATGGACACCCTTACTACTCTATCGACAAATCTCTTGAGATCCTCTACATTCAAACTGCGAGTCATACACACACGTAGATTCTTCCCGCTTCTAAGATGCTCAATTCTTAAAACTCCATTAATTTAGTCATTCAATATTTTCCTCAGTCTTCACCAACTCTGTACTCTATTCACATTGTTAACACTTTCTTCATAATTTATTATTCATATGTGCATTCTATACGTCCAAACCAGCGCAGTGATAATTTCATAATTTTGTTTATTGTACTTTCTTTCGCACGACAATGTTCCTGATATCAGCTGTTCAATATACTAGCAGCCAGAACCAGAACCATGCCTCTGATGATGCCGGTGGAAAGAGCAACCAGTCTGCTAAACATAATCACCTCGGAGATCGATGTCTTTCACTAATAAGCGAAAGTACTTTCAGAATACAAATATTCTTGACTTTAGAGAGTATTTTATATTCCTAATATCGAATCATCTCTCATGCGTTCCTGGTATTTTACTTGTTCTCAAATGGATGCTTCTAACTATAAATATATATGTAATGTATTTTAAGAAAATGTACTGATTTAATTTGATCTGAAATTGCATTTATTATAGAATAATTTTTGTATACTCTCTCACTCTAATATTTTATTGTATACTCTGCACAAACCATTACACGATTAAAACCACTTAAGAAATTTTCAATTTGTTTTGCTTATCAAATACACTAAGAACTTGTTTGTATTACATTTAAATAAAAAAAAGTATTGCAAGTGTTCACAAAAAATGTTACATAAAATATTCTCTAGTTTTAAATTAAATATATCTGATGAACAAACCAGTCAATCATTGACCAGCCGGGTATCACGACAAGACTCTCGCGGATATGCTCTCAGAGAATGTTGAAATGTTTTGGACACATCGCTCGGAGAGATCAGGACAACCTTGAAAAGCTCATCATGACAACATGATCAGGACAACCTTGAAAGGCATAGTGGAGGGAAGGCGACCACAGGGACGACCACCAAGCCGCTGGTCCGATCAAATCAGGGATCTGATTGGTCTCTCATTAGTTGCAGCCTGGAGACTGATGGGTGAAAGGAGCGCATGGCGTGCCATGGTCAATAGTTTACAGGATAGACACAACCCTCAATCATGAGGTATACGACTGAGAACAAGATACCGGAGGTGTTCTGGATGCCGATTTTTCCGGATAATCAATGGGCTAATTCTTTTATCAAAATAAGGTGTAAATCGTTTTTTTTCCTAGGCTAATTTATTGATAATGACACGTTAAAACTCGAAAACAGCGGGAGACTGACTGTCCGTAGGGTGCGGGGGAGAACGAGAGGAGAAGGGAGGAGAAGGATGATGCAATCCACACCCAACGTTGTGTAGGTGTGGTGGGGTAAACTTAGTCATGCGCAGGTCACGGTACAGAACGCTTAATAATTTCAGCTTGTCCGGTTAATTGACGATCCGGTTAACAGACGTCCGGATAAACGACGTTATACTGTATATTAAATATTTATTTAGAGCTTCATAGCAGGATGTAGTAGGGCATTATATAAATTGTTTTCATTGCCAATTTGCCATTTCGTGACGAGTATAAATTCAAATCCTTACTGATTTGCAATTTCGTCACAAATAAAAATTCTAATCATTGCTATTTTGCAATTTTGTGACAAATATACATGATATTACTCGTATTTGCAAATTTGATTTTTTGTGAGAAATATAAAATCGAATCATTGCTGATTTGCAATTTTGGGACACATATAAATTCTAATTATAGCCATTATGCAATTTAGTGACAAATATGAAATCTATTATTTGGCAATTTGCAATTTAGTAACAAATATGAAATCTATTATTTGGCAATTTGCAATTTAGTGACAAATATGAAATCTATTATTTGGCAATTTGCAATTTAGTGACAAATATGAAACCTATTATTTGGCAATTTGCAATTTAGTGACAAATATGAAATCTATTATTTGCCAATTTGCAATTTTGTCACAAATATATATTGCAATTTCGTAACTAAACTAACTAACTAACCATCACGTCGTCTCCCCCGGAGGGGTAGGCAGAAATAATAGAACCCCACACTGTTCTGCCCTGACATACTTCTCTCGATTCCTCTACATTCATACATATTGTCAGGCCCGCACGTCGATTTTTCCGACTCCTCACGTGACCGACATTCAATATTTGATTTATTTGATCGTGCCACGTTTTCCTCGGCCTTCCTCTATTTCTGGTTCCGTTCACGCCGTTTACATATACCTTCTTCATTCATTCTTTCCATGTGTCCAAACCATCTTAATGACGCTTTCATTATTTTGTTCATAACTTTCATTCGTACCACATTCACTTCTGACAAATATAAATTCAATTCCTTGCTAATTTGCAATTTCGTCACAAATATAAATTCTAATCATTGCCAATTTGCAATTTTGTGACAAATATAAATTATATTATTTACCAGTTTGCTATTTTGTAAAAAATATAAATTCTAATCATTAGTGATTTGCAATTTTTGACATATGAATTCTAATTATTGCCTTTTTGCAAATTCGTGACAAATATAAATTGAAATCATTGGCAGCCTGTAGTTGCGACCATTGTCAGGAGAAGCAGGAGACTCGGTGAGCCCGTCCACTTAGCGGTGATCATGCCATTGATAATGTGACACATTTTTACACTTAATTGCCGGCGAAACTCGTGAAAGGGTCTCTACGGCTCAAAGGCTCTTGAGAGATGCTTCATCGAGATTTGCACTGCAATAAATCTAAGAAGAGGCGATACGAATGCCCTTTAATAATAGTGCTTATACACGTATGTAAACAAGCAAATTCATATGGTGTTTCAAAACGATTTGCACCTCTTTTGAAAAACTGAATTCTTATTTTTTTTAAGGATTAATTGTATCTCAAAAGAGAAGAAGATGTAATTTTTTTTTTGGAAACAGAATATGGTAGTCGAGGCGTTTACAATACTTATGACTTGTCATTGGTTGGGTTAAGCGATCGCTTTATGTTAAACAACATTCCCCATTCCACCCTTCTTACGACCACCACGTCTGACAAATTTTTGAAAGATGTATATATGCTACTCATGTTAAAAACACTTCACATTTTTAGGTCAATATACACTAGAGCCATCTATTAAGATTATTTTTAAGCATTAAGCAGAAAACCTTATTAATGCAATGTGAAAGGCTTACGCAATTATTATACTGCTAAACAACGCCTGGAGATCCAATCTCCAATTTTTATGCTTTTAACTGGGACCAGTTTTTTTTTATATTATACAATTTGTAAACCATCTTATTTTGTTGTTTATTTTTTTGTATAGAGGAAGTTTGGGTTAGTTTAGTTAGTTGGTAAGTTTTTAAAATTTCCTAGGCACAATAATCTAAAATATATACCTCTGATAACATTTGCATAAAAAAATGTATTTATAATATTTAATATTTTAAAAGAGTTTAACATCATGGTTCAAGAAACAATAAGTATGGATATATAAACCAAAAGAATGATAAAAGTAGAATAAATGCATTAGAAATGAGATCTCTTAGAAAATATAAGAAGTAAGTGCGGTGCGAATGATGTTGTTTTGAACAAAATAATGAAAGGATCATTAAGATGATTTGGACATATGGAAATAATGAATGAAGAAAGAATGGTAAAAACATTATATGTTAACGATGTAAATGGAACTAGAAAAAGAGGAAGACTGAGGAACATGTGGCACAATCAAGTAAATTAAATATTGAATATTGGCCACGTGAGGAGTCAGAGAATTCGACGCGCGTGCATTACACGATATATGAATGTTGAGGAACCGAGAGAAATATGTCAGGAAAGAAAAGTGTGGCAGTCCATTCTTTCTACCTAACCCTTCGGGGAGATGGCGTGGTGGTTAGTTAGTTAGTTAGTTTGATGAAAATATCCGTTTTCTAGAAGAATAGTTATATTTTTATTAGAACGACGTGTTTCAGTGTTTCACCATGCTAGGATATTATCAAATATGCAATTATAATAAACTTTTGAGAATGCTTTATGATGTAGCTTTTATAATATACAAAAGAACGTTATTACCAATATAGAATATCGCTGATTGATCAGAAATGATTTTTTTATTAAAAATTCAATAATCGATTCTATTCGGTATAAAATTGTACGTTATAGTCATTTTGTTAAGCTTTCTCTTATTTAAAATATTTAAATGTTACAGTTTCTTACAAATGTGTTCAAACATTTATAAAAAATAATGAAATTACTGATTGTTTCTTAAAGAAAGGTGTAAAACTCCATATTAAATAATTAATAAGAAAGAAAGCGCACGTTCAGATATTTGATAATGTTTTAGCAAGGCGAAATATGTCGTTCCCATAAAATATGATAAAACTTCTAGAAAACACACGTTTTCATTCGTATTAATTATGTATAAGAGTTATATAATATATCCAATAATCAGAAACCTCTAGTATATCATCAATAATATAACAAAGCGAAACACATCTTTCCTATAAAATATAATAAAACTTCAACAAAACAAATGTTTTCATTCGTATTAATGTATAAATAAGAGTTATTGATGCAATAATGATTGATCCCTAGCATAAGAAAAATAATATAACAAAGTGAAAAAAGTCATTCCAAATATTAAATAACGAAACTTCTAGAAAACACACGTTTTAATTCGTATTAATTACGTATAAGAGTTATTTATGCATATGCATAATCAGAAACCTCTAGTATATCATCAATAATATTAGGTCCTTACATATGAAATTGGCGTTTTGTATGGGAGGAACATAAAGTTGATTTTTTTTAAATATAATATATTTATTTAATCAAAGTATGTACCATTGCTATCTATGCACTTTTGCCATCTCATGGATAGTTCATCGATCCCTTTACTAAAAAAACCATTCGGACGGGAATCAATAAAATCCATGAAGTCGGTTTGGACTGCCCCATCGGAGTTGAATTTTTTCCCTTGCAAGAAGTTATCCAAATTTCGAAAAAAATGGTAATCTGTTGGGGCAAGGTTCGGAGAGTACGGTGGATGTCTTAGACATTCCAATTGAAGCTCTTCTAATTTAGTAGCCGTGTGCAGTGTGTTGTGCAGTGTGTGGTCTAGCGTTATCATGAAGCAGCAGTGGCCTAGAGCGATTAACCAGCCTCCGTTGTTTAGCAGCTAGCTTTTCCATCATGGTTTGCAGTTGCTGACAATAGACATCTGCCGTAATCGTCTGGCCAGATTTAAGAAAACTGTAGTGAACGACACCAGCACTAGTCCACCAAACGCTCACAAGTAACTTTTTTGGAGTCAATTTTCGCTTGGGACATGGTTTGGCTGGTTCGGTAGGGTTCAGCCATTGCGATGAGCGCTTCCGATTATCATGCAGGATCCACTTTTCGTCACAGGTAATGATTCGATTCAAAATCCCTTCATTATTGTGCCGGTTGAGTAATGCAACGCAGCAGTCAACGCGCGTTTGTTGATTTGTTTCACTCAATTCGTGAGGTACCCACCTTTCAAGCTTTTTCACCTTCCCAATTTGCTTCAAGTGGATAAAAACAGTTTTATCACTAACACCGCAGCCTGCAGCTAACTCGGACGTGGTTTGCGATGGATCCGCTTCCACAATAGCCTTCAATTCTTCATTATCAACTTTGGTCTCCGGCCGTCCACGGGGCTTGTTCTGCAGGTCGAAATTTCCAGAACGAAAACGTTGGAACCAAAAACGCACTGTGTTTTCTTTTGCGGCACCGTCGCCATACACATCATTAATCCTTCGAACCGTTTCTGCAGCACTGGTGCCACGGTGGAACTCGTATTCGTAAATAACGCGATATTTCAAGTTTTCCATTTTGTAAACTGAGTGACGCAAATAAAAAAACAATTGAGGAAAAAACAAATGAATTAGAATATAATTTTCGAAATATAAATACTTGAGTAAATAGCTATATAAATTTGAATTTGGAATTCCTAACCAAAGAGAAGATATTTGAGATCAAAGTTGCCAGTACGGCAAAATGCCAATTTTATATGTAAGGACCTAATATAACAAAGCGAAACATATTTTTCCTATAAAATATATGTAATAAAACTTCAACAAAACAAATGTTTTTCGTATAAATGCATAATAGTTATATATATAATAATGATTGACCCTTAGCATGCCATAAATAATATAACAAAATAAAAAAAGTCATTCCAAATATTATATAACGAAACTTCTAGAAAACACACGTTTTCATTCGTATTAATTATAATAATGAAATAAAACGATGTTTTTTTTTATTACTTCCACTTTTGTCTTTATTTAGACATCGACCAGTTTCGCCAGGCTCACTGACATTGATAGACTGGTTATTATTAATGTCCTGTCTGTCGATGCCAGCGAGCCTGGCGAAACCGGTCGCTGTCTAAATAAAGACAAAAGCGGAAGTAGTTAAAAACATCGTTTTATTTAATTATTATTTAAAATGAACTTCAATCAAGAGATTTCAGTAAAATCATTTGATAACTAACTAACTAACTAACTAACCATCACGCCGTCTCCCCGAAAGGGTAGGCAGAAAGAATGGACTGCCACACTTTAATCGATGCGGCACTCCATCCTTCTCTTTTCGCCATCGCGAGAGACGCGGTGTGATGGGTTGCGAACCTCATCGCCACCAAAAGGCATCTCCCGCGCACACTTCGATCGTTCAACGTCTACATAATAAATCTGAAACAAATTATCTGAAATACAATGATATAAATGATTATCGTATTAATTAAGTTTTGGAATTATTTATGCAATAATGAGGGACCCCTAGTATGCCCCATAAATAATAAAACAAGGCAAAAAATATCATTCCAAATATTTTAAAACATCTAGAAAACACACGTTTTCATTCATATTAATTATGTATAAGAGTTATCTATGCAATAATGAGAGACCTCCCACGATAATCCCACATTGAATCGATAGTGCATAAAAGCATTTAGTCTGATTTGTTTTATATACCACCTCTAATTTTAGAACAATGCGTTGTAACCATAATGTATAAATAATGATGGCCTAATTGGCTAGTGCAGCAATTAAAATAAATATGTAAATGATGATGTAAAACTTACTCATATCACGATCTCTGTTTAATGAATTTCGTACAAGAGGTCACCCTACACGAATCACGGTAACATCACTAATAAGACTTGTATTCATGTATTTTTAAACGATACTCGCACAATTTCCCGGCGGGAACGGTTCTCACAAAAAAATTGTTTTACGATTTGCAAAGAATGTAGCGACTTATCTCACAAGACTTGTTACCGTTAAAATTATGGTGAAACTATTTCAAGTGAATATGCCGCTCGGCAAAACAAAGAAATACTCTTAATTAAACAATAAAATTTAATTTTCTGATGATTCACCTTGTTCTCATAAAAGGAAGATTTGTATTCCGGTGCAGCGAGTGTGTGCTTACACTGTTTTCACAGATGAAAGAACGCTAGAAATTTTACATAAATTCTCACAAAACGCTAAAATTTTGAAACGTGCAACCAGGAATTACATAGCAATTTGAACGGTAGAACAATTGAATTATGCAATTTTAAAAACGTGATTTTAATCTATATTTATATTGCATGCGTGTAGCAAATTAACAAAAAATAAAATAAACACAATAGCTTATTATAAAAAAAAATTATCTCCTAACATTATTTCTTAAGAAATGTAATATTGTATGAAGCACTTGTGGTGACATTTTAATAATAAACTAGCTGAACCCGGCCACGCGTTGCTATGGCTCAGTCTAGTTAAATTGAAAAGAATGAAAATAGCACACATTTATATTATGTTAAATTTCAAAATACTTTGGAGTATACCTTATTTTTAGTTCTAAAAATAGTCTCTTAAGCAAACGTTTTCCCTTCCTCGGATAACCGAGGTTTTCGTTGTTCAAATAAAAAATATATTTGTTTTCAATATATTTTATTTAAAAATTGAAATGTTATTTTCGCATAAATAAGATCTGCTCTTCAAAAGCAGACAGATGCAAATTAAAATATTGAGTTGATAAGCAGAGAAAAAAGTAGGTATTTTTTAAAATTAAATTTTCATATGCAGCACTCACTTTGTAGTTAGACATTAAAAAAATATAAAATAAATATAAAAAAACTTTCTATTTAACTACGGTATGGTCATTTTAATTGATGCCAGTTGTTATACTGCCCTGATGAAGCTTGGGTCCAAGCGTAACTAGTTGGCATCAATTTTACACTACCGTGGTTAAAAACACAGTTTTATTATTTATTTAGTATTTTTAATTATTTTATTCTTGCTTTTATACATGGAAACATATAAATTGAGTGTTTATTTTACGTTTTGTGTTGAAGTTCGCTCCAAGTACTTCTGTACCTACGCCGAAGTTCAAAATTATTAATGAACAGTGAAAATATCACCAATATCTTGGTTTCCGAGTCCATTGAGTTCAAATAATAGAAGACGAATCATTTTTATGTATATATCTATTATGAAATACTTAAATATTTTGTTTTTATACCACTTATTTCGTCTTTTAACACTATTGATCGTTTTCTTCCTCGGAATAAGACAAGAATTTTGTTTTTTGTTTTGTTACATTAAGAAAGCTCCATTTGAAGCAAAACCAGTAGGTAGTGTTAATAAAAGTGGTGTTAATATAATAAAAATCTAGTAAACGATCTGCTGTTAGCCATTCTATGTGTAGTATAAATACCTCTTTGTATTCGTATTGCGTCTTTGAGCTTGTTTATCTTAAATAAATATTACAGAACAGGGGTGTAAATAAGTAAAAACATAAATAAATCTCGCATTGCTGCAATCATCGCTTGATTATTCACTTATCTCTCGGCGGTAACATTAATCAATGTATCTACGTGAGAATGCGCCGTGTAAGGAATCCGTAAATACATTATGCCCATTAACTGACGATTTTCTCTTTAGGATCGAGTTGTATAATAGAAAAAAACTAAAACTAACTAACCATCACGTCGTCTCCCCGGAGGGGTAGGCAGAAAGAATGGAACGCCACACTGTTCTGTCCTGACACACTTCTCTCGCTTCCTCTACATTCATACATCTTGTCATGCACGCACGTCGATTTCTCCGACTCCTCACGTGTCCGACATTCAATATTTGATTGATTTGATCGTGCCACGTTTTCCTCGGCCTTCCTCTATTTCTAGCTCCGTTCACGCCGTTTACATATACCTTCTTTACCATTCTGTCTTCACTCATTCTTTCCATGTGTCCAAACCATCTTAATGACCGTTTCCTTATTTTGTTCATAACACTTTCATTCGCACCACATTCACTTCTTATACTTGCATTTGTCACTCTATCGTATACAGATTTGCCACACATTCGTCTTAGAAGTAGAAGGCGAAACATGTCGTTCACATAAAATATATAAAAACTTTTAGAAAACAGGTGTTTTCATTCGTATTAATTATTTAATATGGAGTTTTACATCACGGTTCAAGAAAAAATAAATACAGCAGTTTGTTTTCTCTTCCCACTAGCAATTTGATATTTTCGGAAGAAGCACTATAATAATTTATATATTAATAATTTGTAGTGTGGCATTATTAAAAGTAATATTAACACACTGTTATTAGTTTTCACACAACGTTATTAGTACAAAATAACAATTATTTGCTATGTTTATTCTTCTATTAATCTCAACACTAAATATTGCACATAAAACTTCATAGCACTCTATTTTACAAAACTTCAAGAAAAAATATATTTTTTTAATATTATCAATTAATGTATATTTTTCCATTTTTACACTAAATAAATGCGTTTAAAGTAATAAAACCTGTTAGCTGATTTACTTAATGACTTTACACCTATGCTAGGTGCTAAGAGCAATTTATTTACGAGTAAAAGGTTCTTACGTACTTGCCTAATGTAAAATAATATTATGTAGATGAAATCTCTTACTGGAAGTGAACTAAGCTGCCACCATGGTACTTGTGCTAATCTGCTTAATCTGTTTATGTAAATTACGGTTTCTCGGAAGGTTGTGCTTAAAGTTCGCCCCTCATATTCGCGACGCCTTTTACAAAACTTTAAATCTACCAGACTTCCATATCACATGGACCTATCTAGCACGCACCTTATATGAACTTAGGAACACTGCAATTCAACCCGACTGCAAGATTCGTACAAAGTAAAATGTTAAACTTATTATAATATATTATATTTTCAATAAACATTCGAATTTATCCATTCATTCATTCATTCACATTCATTTCTCGGCGATACATCCCGGTGTGGGACATGGCCTCCTTCACAACGGTCCTCCACTGACTTCTATCTCTGGCCATCTCTCTCCATTCCCCAGCTCCTTCCATTTTCTCTCAATCTTGTTCCACGCAATCCGCCCATCTTTTCCTCGGTCTGCCTCTTGATCTCTTTTCGCGAGGCACCCATCTGGTTACAATTTGTGGAGTTCTACCCTCTGGCCAGTGGTGGTACTCCCATAGAAGCCCAGTAGGCTTGCGTAAGAAATTTTGAACCCACCAAATCACCCTCCATCAATGTTCCCATCAGACGTAAGAGGAATAGCCACAATAGCTAAATCTCTGTAAGCCAGAAGAGGTTTTGATTCAAAATTTCTTACGCAAGCCGGGTTTCTGGGCTTCTATGCGAGTACCGCCACTGCCTCTGGCATTCTTTCCACTCGAATTAATCCATGTGAATTTATTTATTACATGACGGATTTTTTAGCCATGGTGGAGTGCATCATCATTTAACTAACTAACTAACTAACCATCACGCCGTTTCCTTAGGTAGAGAGGATGGATGGACCTTGTTCTATCCTGGCATAATTCTCGCGCCTCTTCTACATCCATACATCGTGACATGCACGCTAGTCGATTGTTCCTACTTCAAACATGTCCGCCTTTCAGTAATTGATTAATTTGGTCATGCCGTGTCTTCCTTGGCCTTCCTCGACTTTATTTTTCTATTCACACTCATTGTTTATATCTTTATAACCATTCTCCCCTCATCCATTCGTTCCATATGTCTGAACCATCTTAGTGACCCTTTCTTAACTTTATTTATCACGCATTAATCCGCCTTACATTACTTTCTCACTTCGTCATTGTATTATGCCAGAAGATGCATAATAAAAAAATATTGAAATAATTGATATTTTCACTGTTTATTTGCAATGTGTTAATTTAATATTTTATAAATGTGATTCATGTATGGTATTTTAAATAATTTATTAATTAAATAATGTAATGATTGAACTGCATTATGAATAGAAAAAATAGATATTTAAGGAAGTCATATATAATTGTAAATGAGTTAAATTAACAACCTCAAATGCTGAAAAGTAGGTAAACTCTAATAATAGTTTGAGAATCTCTGGTGTCGAGTGCAGGGCCGCAATTACGCGTTGCCGGGTGATCTCATTTATCTATCTCCCTTATAGATCTGCATTCTTGGATTCCCTTTTTAGAGTCCTTCTAACAATGCCCACATTTCTGATAGACAAACACGGTTATAAATAAATCTCTTGCGTAACAATGGATAATTACATGTAATATGTGTATCTGCTGCATCAGAGAATGCACAACCGTACTAGAATTTTAATATTTATTATGCAAAAAGTAACAAAGTAATACATTTCTTCTCGAAATATTCGTTTGTTTCATTTCTACTAAAAAGTGCTAGAAGGTATTCAAACATTTTTCCACATTATTTTTTAATGTTATTAACAAACTGACAAACTAACAAATTAACAAACTAACAAACTAACAAACTAACAAACTAACAAACTAACAAACTAACAAACTAACAAACTAACAAACTAACAAACTCACAAACTAACAAACTAACAAACTAACAAACTAACAAACTAACAAACTAACAAACTAACAAACTAACAAAGTAACAAAGTAACAAACTAACAAACTAACAAACTAACAAACTAACAAACTAACAAACTAACAAACTAACAAACTAACAAACTAACAAACTAACAAACTAACAAACTAACAAACTAACAAACTAACAAACTAACAAACTAACAAACTAACAAACTAACAAACTAACAAACTAACAAACTAACAAACTAACAAACTAACAAACTAACAAACTAACAAACTAACAAACTAACAAACTAACAAACTAACAAACTAACAAACTAACAAACTAACAAACTAACAAACTAACAAACTAACAAACTAACAAACTAACAAACTAACAAACTAACAAACTAACAAACTAACAAACTAACAAACTAACAAACTAACAAACTAACAAACTAACAAACTAACAAACTAACAAACTAACAAACTAAAAAACTAACAAACTAACAAACTAACAAACTAACAAACTAACAAACTAACAAACTAACAAACTAACAAACTAACAAACTAACAAACTAACAAACTAACAAACTAACAAACTAACAAACTAACAAACTAACAAACTAACAAACTAAAAAACTTACAAATTCCCTCGCTCTTACACTATGGATATACATATTCTTTTTACACCATTCTCTCTTCATTTATTCTTTCCATGTGTCCAACCTATTCAACGACTCTTTCAATATTTTCTACATAATACTTTCATTCGCACTGCATTCATTGTTTATATAAGTATGACACGTTATCATATACAGACCTACTACATATTCGTCGAAGAGATTTCATTTCTACTGCAATTATTTCACAATACTTTTATCCTTCTCTTCTAAAAATTCATGCTTCACTTTTAGACATAAGGGTCGGCACAAGAATACCACTGTGCATTGGCATTTTAATTTCCGTCTTAAAATAATTAAATTAATAATAATCAAAATTATGTTCTCAACTCTAACGACGGCTTAATAACATAAAGATTTATTTCTTTCGTCAAACCTGGTTGTAGGAAGTGTTGGGAGACGTCAGAGATGGGTGATTAAAGTGGATAGGAAGAGAGGAATAATTGACATTGAGAACAGGAATATCTATGTGAACAGGAAAGAGCGCGTTTATGACGTATTGCAGCCAGTCCAGCCCACTATGAGTTGTAACTACGATGGTATGATGATGTCGATGCGCTTAAGTTAATGACCACACAATGACCGGGAATTATTATCAATGATTGTAATTACGTTTTTTCAATTTGTCTTGATGGAGAAACACATTAGATAACAAAATTATTCCGTTGAAGAACAAAGAAAAATACCATATTTTTAAACAGAAAAAAGTAACTTTGTTACGGTTGTCATATTTTGTTATAAACAAAGGGGTAAAAATTACAGATTTAATACATGGTAAAAATTCTGCCAAAAAGAATGATGTGTAGATGGAAATATAAAATCGCTTTTCCCTAGATCTATAAAATAAAACAGTTTTTAAATAATAGTTAAATAAAATGATATTTTTGTATAACTACTGCCACATTTGTGTGACAAACGTGGAAGTAGTTACAGCTAGTTATTTGAAGCAAATTACTGTATACAAACTTTTAATATGATAGGTAGCTAATCTATCGCCATTATATTGTCACGTGAAAACACCAGACCAAAGACAGTGTGACTGTCATCGCCGGGAATAGTGAAGGCAGTGTGATTGTCATACTGTATTTGTTCTGGTGTAGAATTTACGTGACAATAAAAAGGTGATAGATTGCTACCTATCACATGAAATGATTATCAATATAAAAGCTAAAATAAATTATATACAGTAAGTAACAACCTGTTGTACAAGGAAAAAAATAAAAAATAAGGAACGCATGGATGAAGGAAGAATGGCAGGCGAGCATTCTACCACTGAACTACCGATGTTAAGAACGGTGTGAATGGAGTACGGAGTCGTAGGAGACCGAGTAAAACTTGGCATGACTAGATTAATCAAATTTGAAAGGTCGGCCATGTTAGAAGTCGGAAGAATATACGCGCGTGTTTGATTCGCTGTATAAATGTGGAGGAAGCTGTAGACGTGTCATGGTCGAGTAAATGTAATCATTAATTTGGTTTAAACGACCAGTAGTATAAAAAACGGCGTGTTGATTAGTTTTAACAATATTTAGTATATTATGATATTGTAACAATACACCAATCACAAACATTGTTTCTGTGAACAAGAAGTCTTCGGCGCGCGCAGAATGCCGTGCAATTGAAAAATTCTAACCTAATAACGTCATAAATCTTTGTAACATCCCTCAACGCAAGTATGTACTACTTTGCACAAGAAATGCCCAGCAATTAAAAGTTTCTCTATAAAACGCTCTCTGTATAAATACTTAAAATAATGAGGTCTACCAAGAACTCCTAATTGGTTTTATTACTAACTTAATTCTTATTTTTTAATTGATAAGAACGAGAATCGATTATAGAAAATAACGATCAATCAGTTTATTCTACGTGTGCGAGACAGCGGGAATCAATAATGCAGATAAAAGTTAATTAAATTAAGTTAAGTAAATTCACTTTTTGTTCGGATCCGTATTTGTATGTTTGCATTTCTTAATGTATTTTGGTGTTTTTTGATAACATTCTATTTCTTAATACGTGCATTAATTTAAAACACTTACGATATCACAATTTTCATTATTTCTCGCGACAGCTGTTACTATTTATAACAAGATACTGTTTGTGCTGTTTTTAAAATTATTGAACGCTTAGGCATTAAAACTGTGGAATTCCATAGTAATTATATTTTTACACTTGAAGATGGAGGTATCCTCCGAAACATGTCGTGTTTTTAAATATTTTTTAAATATTTTGTGGATTAAACAGAGTTATCTTCAGTTTCCTAAGTATAAGTTTTAGATACGATAACATTTAATACGTTGACTGCGGAGCTCTGACCGGGACAGTGGTAAGGGGAGAACCCAAACGGCGGGCACCTGTCCAAGTCAGGCCTTTTACCGTTCGGTTTCAAGGAGGGGGTTTAACCGCCAGGGAAAGGTTCATCATTTCATGGCAACCTTTCGTCAGAGGTTTAAAAGTGGGTTTTCCGTTTCCGGGTCCGCCGAATGAAATGAAACTTCTTATAAATAATTCATATAAATAAAAACGTATTTTTCTATAGTTTTTTTTTATATTTTATGGGAATGAAATGTTTATTATATTGTCATTCGCAAAAATAAAAAAATGTTATCAATTTTTCTTCTATATTCGCCTTACTTTGTGTTTCAGATGTTTTATTTGTCTTTTTATATACAACACTTACTTTAAAAAAAAAATTACATATCAGACATGTTTCGGACAACCGTTCCTTCCTCAGTGATGTTATAAAGATAAATATTTAAAATATTATAAAATTGTTTACGAATATGATCAGTTTTGACAGATGTTATAAAGATTTATTTTGGAACGTTTATAATTATATTAAACGTTCCAAAGTAAATCTTTATAACATCTGTCAAAACTGATCATATTTGTAAACAATTTTATAAGGTTTAAAATATGTATCTTTATATGTATCAACACCGAGAAAGGACTGAAAGGTAATGGCGTTGTGATAAACAATATTAGATATGCCGACAACACTGTTTTATTGGCTGAAAGTGTCAGCGATCTTCAGGACCTCCTTAATCTTGTTGACGAGTCCGGTGAAAGATTGGGGCTAACAATAAATGTCAGCAAAACCAAATGGATGACATTCGGACGGCTTGACTGAAGCATAATCTACATCTGCCAAATAATCAATTAAGCAGAATACAAAGCGTATTTAATGCTGCTGCCCGATTGATTATGGGGCAACACTGTCATATCACGCCGCTCCTGAAGGACCTTCATTGGCTTAAAATCCGAGAGCGAGTAAAATATAAATTGTGTTTGACAGTGTTTAAGGCTCGACACCAGAGAGCGCCAGCGTATATATCGAACCTTTGCGTGACACCCATGTCAACGGAAAGGCAACGTTCACTCCGATCAGTAGAAACAAGTGCAAACAACATAGCGATTCCAGTCAGAGCCAATAAAGCATGTTTCTATGATCGTGCTTTCAGCGTTGCGGGTCTGTTGGCGTGGAATAGCCTCCATGTTAGTATTAAGTATGAGGATAGTGACGTTAAATTTAAGAAACATCTGAAGACTGCACTGTTCGGTCAGTCATTTCCTAGTGCGCCCTTGGAGTGATTGATTTTACAAAACGGCGCACTTAAAATACAAATCATCATAATAATAAATAAATAAATAGTCAGTATTGCATTTGAACGGCCGTAACGTTGAAAGGGTGGAAAATTTTAAATACCTCGGCAGCATACTAATGCAATCTCTTGACCCAGATGTAGAGATAGAATGCAGAATTGGGGCAGCAAGAGCTACGTTTAATAAAATGAAATCACCCTTCTGCAATGATATCGCAAACTTGAAACTCCGCCATAGAATGATCAAATGGTATGTGTGGTCTG
Source organism: Lepidostoma basale (assembly GCA_022606425.2). NCBI lineage: Eukaryota > Metazoa > Arthropoda > Insecta > Trichoptera > Lepidostomatidae > Lepidostoma > Lepidostoma basale. The sequence goes on from JAHDVF020001587.1 coordinate 409,110, forward strand.
TTTTATTGTACGGGTGTAAAGCTTGGACCTTGAAAGTTAACTCAATGAACATACTGGAAGCATTTGAAATCCATGTGGATATTCCTCATTCTCTCCAATGATTGGTAGCTTAGCATACCTAGCAAGAATTCAATCGGAAAGACCCACGGGTAATAACCGCGCTCCCTGAGGTAAAGAAAGCGCAGAAATGCGCTTTCTCTGCATTCGCTCCACCATCAGAAAATATCGGATCCCATGCGGTGACCAGATAATGGAACTATATTCCGGATGAATTATTACCAGGGAATTATACAATACCCGAAGTACCCGAGTGTTGGAAAATATCTTGGCATTCCTAAAAACAAATCCAAGCATTTTAATGGAACTATAACATAGAGCAACTATGTGAAGATTGAACGATACTTGAGCATTGAACAGAACACCGAGATCTTTGGATGAAGAAGCTCTTTCAAGCTCTACCCTATCCATAAGATAGCGAAAGTATAATGTTTTTGATGCTTGTGTGTATGACATAACACAGCACTTGAAGACGTAATAATTTGTTACGTTTGATGTTTGTTGTCGTTCCAACATTGTTATATTCATAGCTCTTTGGACAATTCTCAAATTATTGGCGCTTTTAATCATGCTTTAGTAAGGTGAAATAAGTTATTCCCATTAAATGAAATAAAGGTTTTAGAAAACTAGCGTTTTTATTAGCTTATTTTTTTATTTAAAGTATAATATCATTGACAGGAAATAATGCTTCTTCTTTTTCTTCTTCCTCTTTTAATAGATCTGTGGATCTGTTTTTATGGCGTCGAGGTCCCCCGGGACACAGAACTCCAACTGTCTCTTCGCCGGTCTTCCGGGTTGGCGAGTTCCCATTGGCGCGTTGTTTGCGGCTGCTTGGGGGAGTCTATCGTCGCTCATTCGTTCTACGTGGTCGCGCCAGAAGCGTCTTCTTTTCCTGCCCCATCTGACAATATCTTCGGTATCGCAGGTCTCATATATTACTATGTTTCTGATTCTGTCCCTCAGTGTTTTGCCCAGAATAGCGCGGAGTGTCTTCATTTCGGCGGTTCTCAATAGTGCTTTGGTTCTATTTGTGTCAGCCCTCGATTCTATACCATAAGTCATCATGGGTCTGACACATGTCTTCTATTCCATAGAAATCAATGCATAAGTCTTAATTATATAGCGGGGTCGATGACCACCAAGGCGACAGAAGTGTTAAGTTCATTATGCAGTAGTCACAATAATCAAAAGTGAATAGTCAAAGGTGAAAATAGAATAATCTAGGCTTATTATACGTGTAAGTACACGCCCTTTGTAAATATGACATGCGGGTTGTAACATAAATAACTTAAACACACGCCGCACGAAGACAGCGCAGTGTTTTAGATATGCAGTTCCCACTGTAGATCGCTATCTTACATAAACGCTTCCCCATTAATGTGCAGAAGGAGATAACAATCCAACGAGATTTCATGCTTGGCGGAAACAACTAAGAACAACAATACTAAATAGGACATTGTTCTCAGATTCTTCTGAAATTGGTTTCTTCGTGTGTAAGGCCGACAGAATAATACCAGACCTTTCTTCCTTTAGAAAGAAATACACTATATTCAACTGTCCAAGTGAGTGTATCGTTAATGAATGTTGTATTTACTATGTATATATTATAATGTTGTATAAATTATAACTAACATTCGCCCCTTTGGGGGGGTTTCGGACTCCTCGCCGGGAGAGAGAGGGCTTCTTGCGGGGCCCCGTTCTTTCCTCTTGGATCAATTTTCTTTTTAAATTATACACATTAAAATGTTAGGTTCCCTGTGTTCCTGTTCCTAGTTTCTATGACTGTTTTCTCTATTATTATTTACTAAGGATTTTTTTTTCATCATTCCAAGTTTTCTCTCCCATCCCACACTCCATCACAATTTTATAATAGGCCATAAAATCATATACCATATTTTGATTTCTTTTGTTAGATTGGGACATAGAAGTGGATTGAAATGGGATTAAATGTGGCCTATATACCCTTTTTGCCTTTTTTTCTGGAATGGTGCATTCTCGAGCTAATGTAAGTCCTGCGTGGATGGGGGGCAGGCCTAGGGATTGTTTGAGCGAAGCTGACTAAGGGGCGCCACTGCTGTCCTATAACAGCTTCAGGTAAGCGGATAACCTTCTATGTCTTTATTTCACTGTAAGTTTGTTCTTTTGTATGTGTATTAACAATCACTGTATGTTACCCTACATTAAATTAATAAATATTATAACTCAAATTATTTATATTCCATACTGTTTTATTATAATGACGACTACCTTTGTGGTCGAGTGGCAAGTGCTACGACTGCCACACCGAAGTTCCCGAATTCGATTCCCGGTGATGGCTGTGTGATTTTCACACTGTCTTTGGTCTGGTGTAGAATTCACGCGACAATAAAATATTGATAGATAAGCTACCTATTACTTGCACTCGCTTCGGCAGTACATAATATATACTATTTAATGTGAATCAATATGATAGCTTAACCCTTTACATCGATTAAGCTCGCGCTGTAGAGCAATTCAACAAAATAATCATAATAATAATCATATATTTCTTCTTTATTCCCCATAACTTTGTGTTGCGTATTCATTAATCTTTCTTTTTTTAATTTGTAAATCAGTGATCACATATAAATATGGCAATTCAATATTGAAAAGGCAGTTTTGACAGATATTTAAAAAAATATTGATATATATTTAATATTTTTGTAAAAACTGACACATTCCTGAATTTAAAAAAATATATTTGCAATATTTATATAATATTTACCATATATCGCTGATGAAGGGATTCTGTGGCCGATACATGTATGTTTTTTATTTTAATTTTTATAATAAAGTGTGTGTTGTGTACAAATAAAAAAAAGAACAATAATTTAATATTATAAAAAATAATAAAAAAAACAAATCAAAATATATTATGATACGGTACTAAATATGTAGCAAATGAATACATTACTTTTTACAATTATTACGAATGAAAACGCCTTTTTCTAAAAGTTTTATTTTATTAAAAAACAATAAACATGAATATATTTAAGAAAAACATATTTACGGTAAGTATTAAATATTGAATTTAATTAAGCTTACATTAGGACGCGCGTGCATGACACGATGTATGAATGTTGAGGAAGCGAGAGAAATATGTCAGGAAAGAAAAGTGTGGCAGTCCATTCTTTCTGCCTACCCCTTCGGGGAGACGGCGATGGTTAGTTAGTTAGTTAGTTAGTTACATTAGGACTTGGATTTTCCGGTATATGAAGGTTCAGCCCTTGCGTCTGTTGGGAAAATTGTTGAAAAAGTGATAATACGAGTGTGTTTTTTAGATTTATTCTAGGGCTTTTGTCTGCATGGCTCGTAGTTTTCCTCTTAAAGATGACCGATTTTGGAAGTTTTTGACGGTTGGAGGTGTTTGGATCGTATTTTGGGAGTATTAGATTGACATAAGTATTTATTTATTTAAAGTACCAAGTGTATCAAACTAAGTTCACAGAAAACATGTGTCTTTCAAAATTTTGCCGCCAATATCATAATAAATTTTATTCCTCACTCTTCAAATAAATAAATAAATGTAGTGTTAAAATTATAATAAATAATAAAAAAGACTGACATTAAGGAATTAATTCAATAGTAACAGAATTTATTATACGATCTCAAATCTCGATATTACAGGCGGCCCTCAACTTTCGCAGAATTCACTATTTCGCACATTTTTGACCGTCGTTTTTTGTTCGTTCACGTGTCGCTCACTTGTGTCTCACGTGCAGTTGCTCTCATCTCCGTTTGCACGTTTGAAACAAGTTCAGTCTTGCTTTGCAGTATGGACTGACACTACGCGTTTTGCCGGTTTTTCTGTTTATATACAGTACATACGTGTTAATATTTCTCCCTTACACGTTAAGATGAGTGAGAAATGAAAAACTGCAGTGTTAATACGAACAATAAAAAATCAAGGATTCGAATAAAAGAAGATTCTGGTGAAGAGTTTCTAGCAAGCAAGGGCTGGTTCGACAAATTTAAAATACTCATCATTTAAGCGTTTTTTTTTACATTACCACTACTTTCGCACACATTTTCAGGATCAAATAAGTTCGAAAGTCGAGGGCCGCCTGTATGAAAAAGAAATTCGGTTGTATCCAAACTTGAACCCATGTTCACTGGGTCAGGATGCATAGGTTCTGTCCCCTAGATCACTACCGGAATAAATAATGATTCTCAACGGAAAAAAACTCGCTGTATATATTTTTTGTATCTTAACCGGTTGAAAGCATTGCACATGGATAATGACAGATGCGATCTCCAGTTCTGTAAGAAGATTTTATTTATTTCAAAGCAACGTCCGTAGATTAAATTACAATAATTAATACGAATAAAAACGTCTGTTTTCTAGAAGATTAATTATAGTTTATGAGAATGACATGTTTCTACTTTCTAAAGCATCATCAAATATTGATTGGTATCAATTATTTAATACAGAGTTTCACAGCATTGTTTAAGAAACAATGCATCATATTATTGTATTATATAATAATTAAATATATTGAAATCAGTAAAATTTGGATTACATTAATTTTGGTAGCCAACACTAAAATTATACAAAATAACATATGATCTCGAGAAGATGTTGAAGAAGGATATTTCAAGTGAAGAGAGCATGTTCTGAAAGAGTGATAAGCAAAGCTACACATATGTATAGTACCAACAGGCAATCGACATCCAGGAAGAGCACCTAACAGATGGTGATACAGTTGGATATCTACATCCAAGGAACAGGCTCCGAGAAATAACAGGACACAGTCCTGAATAAAATAGACGAAGAAGACACTTGGTCTCCAAAGAATCACGAGGAATGCAGATATTGATAATAATTTAGATCATTAATTTTTAATACTAACACGGTAATGTATCAGATCTATTTTATATATAATATTTCAATTTATTAATGAAAAATCATAAACATTACAGATAAATCTAAATCGTTAACAACTATTTACAGAATAATAATTTAAAAAGACTAATAATAAGTATGAAAGTAGAATAAATGCAGTAGAAATGAGATCTCTTAGACGAATCTGTGGATACACTGTTTATGATAGTGTCGAATGAAAATATAAGAAGTGAATGGGGTGCGAATGATGGTGTTATGAACAAAATAATCAAAGGATCATTAAGATGGTTTGGACACATGGGAAGATAGAATGAAGAAAAAAATGGTAAAAAAGAATATGTTAACGATGTAAATGGAACTAGAAATAGAAAAATACCTAGGAAAACGTGGCACTAACAAACAAATCAAATATTGAACGTCGAACACGTGAGGAGTTAGAGAAATCGACGCGCGTGCATGACACGATGTATGAATTGAGATGTATGAGTTGAGGAAGCGAGAGAAATATGTCAGGAAAGAAAAGTGTGGCAGCCCATTCTTTCTGCCTACCCCTTCGGAAAGACGGCGTGATGGTTAGTAAGTTAGTTAGTCTAATAAGTATACACAAGTTCAGTTAAAAAAATAACAATGCAATTAATCATATTAAGAATAATTAGATAATTGACGACCTTCGTGGCCGAGGGGTAAGTGCATTGTCTGCCACCCCGAAGGTTCCGGGTTCGATTCCTGGCGAGGGTAGTGTGATTGTCACACTGTCTTTGGTCTGGTGTAGAATTCACGTGACAGTAAAATGGCGATAGATTAGCTACCTATCACATGTCACGAGAATCACTATGATAGCTATAATACCCTTTAGGTACATCGATTTGGCTCATGCTGTCATGATGTAAAGAGCGATTCAATTTATTTATTATAGAAAATATAAATAGAAAAATACAGTTCAATCAGAAAAACACAAGACCAAGAAAAATAAATAGCAATTCAAAACGTGAGAGATAGATATTGTACTTTTTGAGAGTAGCCTCAGTATCGTGAGAAATGTCCACATCCGAGAAATGTGGCTATGAGCTTTCTTACTAGTACGAGCTTTCAAAATAACTCAACAGTTACGAGATGAAACGAAACCATGTTTGACTTTTTCGTGTTAAACGATTTCCACCGTACGTTTTGATAAATTAACTCGGGAGTATGGTTCACGTGCGAACAGATTTACAAGTTGCGCGTCATACGATAAATCAAAATACCCCGCTACAACGAGCCTTCATCCCGCTATAAATACTTAGTTGCTTCTGATTTATAACTGCACCCATTCCTGTTCCTCGCCCACCTGTCTGCGGAGATTTGATTAAACACTTCACACGATAACTCATTGTTAAATCGCCGCATTTAGTAGTCTATATTAGTGCATACGTAATTACCACGCTTTTTATTGATTTTTATGTTCTAATGATGATGTAACATATACTTTGCAGGCACACAGTAGCGCGTGGCATAATAAAAAAAATCTATCTGAATAAATATAACTGCTTTTAAATAACTTTTTGGAAACATTGCATTATCACAACACTTTTTTGCGATTTTCACAAACATTTTTCGGGACACAAACTTCCCTTCTTCAGTATATGAATTATTTATTTTTTTAGGTTAAAATTAATAAAGATTAATTGTATCTCAATAGAGGCGAAAATGTAAATTGTTTTCTGGAAACAGAATATGGTGGTCGAGGCGCTTACAGGACTTGTGGCCTGTCATTGGTTGGTTTAAGCGATCGCTTTATGGTAACAACATTCCCCATTCCGCCCTTCTTACGACCACTACGTCTGCCAAATTTTTGAAAGATGTATGTATGCTACTATGTTGAACAGCACTTCACATTTTTTGTTTAATCTACACTAGCGCCATCTATTAAGGTTAGGTGTAAGCATTTAGCAGAAAATCTTTATTAATGCAACGTGAAAGGCTATGCAATTATCATACACTTCTAGACGTCTGGAGATGGCTCTCCAATTTTTATGCTTTTTAACTTGGACCAGTTTTTATACAACATTTTGAATGTCTAACAAGTATTTGAATACATTCAAAATGTTAAAATTAATACACTGAAGAAGGAAAAATTGTATCCCGAAACATGTTTGTGAAAAGTGTTGTGATAATATAATGTTACCAAAAAGTTATTCAAATGTGAATCCTCATCACAAAGTGAAATATAAGAAATTTGACTGCACTTACACTTATTATTAAAACACTTTATTTCACTTATCAAATGCATGTTTCGGTTATAACATATCCTTTGTCAATGTACAAAATTTAAACGAATACAGAAAAATCGGTTTTTGGTATTTTTAGCGGTAAGAGTGGTTCAGTTAGTAAACAAAAAAAGTAAAATAAAAATATCTATCATTATTTATTGTTTCTTGAACAATGGTATAAAACTTCAAATGAAAACTTCATATCTTTATAGAAAAAAGTAGCTAGGAAGGTACCTCCACGGTGCCCCAAAACTACACAAGTCGTACAAACCTTCCACCACAATGGATAGGAAAGGAGAAGATATAAAGCTTTTAAGAGCCATACCCACGATACTTATATAAGAATATATTACTATTGATACGAAGAAAAAGAAGACTCAGTCAAGCTCTTTGGTACATGGGCTATCAATGTATGTTTCATCATTTGCATTTCAACTGAGGAAACAATGGAAAACCTCTGTCGGAACATTTGAGGTATGTCTATGGGGTGAAAAAAATGCTGTTGCGATTTCGGACTTCACTGTGTTAATAAACATTTTATTTATTTAGTTTTCTTTATTACGCTGGTAGCCATCTTTTGGGACATCAGATGTAATTTTTTATTTCTGAGAAAACGTCGAGAGGGATCGCCCTCTTCTGAGTCTTTTTGTCCTGTTTCCATCTATTGTTGACGAATAACGGACAGTGCAGAAGAACGTACTAGATAGTTTGCTGGGTACATTGGCTTTTGCATTAGTAGAAATACGTTTTTCGTATTTTCCAAAAACTTCTTAGAAAATATTTTTTATTAAATGATTAAATAAAACGATGGTTTTATCTAACTACTTCCGCATTTGTCTTAATTTCGACTGCGACCGGTTTCGCCAGGCTCATTAAAAAAATAATAAAAACAAAAGTGGTACTTTTGTTTTTATTATTACTGAATTTATTTTAATTGATCAAAGTCCGCAAGATTTCGGAGGAGAAACGAGGAGAAAAATATCGCCTGCTGCATATAATTTTGAAGGGAAAAATAGAGGGCCGCAGGGGGCAATGAGAAGGCAGATCTCTTGGCTGCGCAATGTGAGGGAATGGAAGGTAATCGGAACTGTGGAAGAGATATTCGGGACAGCGCAGGATAGGGAAGAGTTTACCACAGTGATCGCCAACGTCGGGGGGACCTGACAGGGCACTTTAAGAAGAAGAATAAAAACAAAAGTACCACTTTTTCAAACGTTATATACTCTTATAAATAAATCAGCTATAATAAAATTTTAAATCCATTGTATTGAATATGAATGTTCTTGAATACCTGTAATACAATATTTAAATTCAGTAAATTTTCCAAAAATATTGGAAGATTATTTTTGTATGGAATCATGTTTACCACCCCTGATCTGTATGTAGATAAATAACTCGATTTGCAATAGTGTCACTAGTCTGTCGATGCCAGCGAGCCTGGCGAAACCGATCGCTGTCGAAATAAAGACAAATGGGGAAGAATATGTTTGATGTGTTTTTGGGTAACACCGTGTGATAACTCCTTCTCGACCGACGTTTCGGAGATCGTTGCAGTCTGCATCTTCAGGGTAATGAAGACTGCAACGATATTCTGTCATTACCCTCTGAACAAACAAGAAACAAATGGAATGCCAACCGTGAAAATCTACGCAATTAATGGGGAAGAAATTATTTAAAAATATCGTTTTATTTACTTATTTTTTAAAATGAACTTCCATCAAGAATTTTTATTTGATATCAGCCATCGAACTACGCTAGTAATGAACGTATTTTTTATTGCAGAATGGCTTAATTAATTTGAATCTAAATTATTTATTATTTATGTCTTTAATTACGGTGATTACGGTGCAATTTGAAAACTAAATTTATTAGAAGTAAATGATAATCTTATGAGTATAATTATAGTATAACTATAAGTAACTTTGCAGGATATGAAGTGCGTCCACTATTATAATTATGTATCACTTGCGCATGAATAGTTATAATTTTAATAAATCTGGACGGTTTAATTATAAAATAGTTTATATTCACCGCAAAGACTCATGTAAATGGGGTAATAACTTTAGTGATTACTTCTATAATATGGAAATTAAAGTACACTTAAAGCCATCTTAAGCGTAAACTGTAAAGTTGTATCGTTACTTAACATATATTACAGTAAAAAATATTGGAAACGTTTACAGAAATAGTAATTTTTTATATTGTATATTATTAACCTTTAGACGCCCAGTGGTCCCGTAAGGGACCGCGGAAAGGCGTCGTTCAATGCCCAACGGTCCCGAACGGGACTGGTGATTATGGTGCATTTCGCTGTCAGATTCATCGATTTGTGACAATAGTATTCAAATAGTATTTTATATAATGTTCCTGAAATGTTCATGTATTATATATTATGCTTATTTATTTATTCAATAAAGTACAGCGGAGCATAGAAGTGAAATTGAGTAGATTAAATGTGGTCTGGCACCCCCTTGTTGTTGCCGTATTTAAATGTAAGTCGCGGATGGACCGGGGACAGGCCCAGGGAGTGTACGAGCGAGGCTGATAAAAGGGCGCCGCTACGCCCTATAACAGCCTCGGGTATGTGGCGGGAACTTCTATGTTCCTATATTTAAAAAAAATAGTATTCAAATTAAATTCACCGTAATTTGTGCTGTTTCTTGCCCTCCGAGGGTGCGCTGTTTTCCAGCTGGGATGAGGGGGTTGCTCCTCTGTGACGGACCTCGTTCCTCTCCCTCTCGGCCATTATAATAATTTGTGCCGCGTTTTTTTTTATTTAACATTATGAAATGCTTCCTAAACCTCGTCCTTTGTCCTACATGCCAAAAACTGTACTCCACATTTTTTTCCCATCCTGCATTTGTCTCCTCTGCCTCTCCTGTTCTTCCCGCTATATATTCCTGTGGTGTATCATTCTTTTTATATTTTATGTAATGTTTCTAAAATGTTCATGTATTATATATTATGCTTATTTATTCAATAAAGTACAGCGGAGCATAGAAGTAATATGGAGTAGATTAAATGTGGTCTGGCACCCCCTTATTGCTGCCGTCTTTAAATGTAAGTCCCGGATGGACCAGGGAAAGGCCCAGGGAGTGTACGAGCGAGGCTGACAAAAGGGCGCCGCTACGCCCTATAATAGCCTTGGGTATGTGGCGGGAACTTCTGTGTTCCTTTAAAAAAAAATAGTATTCAAAATATGAATATTAGCTTACGAAAATAATGTCTTTGAGATATCGATCCATAATTTTTTTTTGTGAATGTGTACTTATACTTGTATACGAATACTGGATTTCACCCACCGTGGGTTATCAATTCATGATTTAATTGTATCTCAATAGACGAAGATGCAAATTGGAAACTGAATATGGTTGATCAAGGTGTTTACAGGACTTATGACCTGTCATTGGTTGGATTAAGCGCACGCTTTATGTAATTACAACATTCCCCATTCCACCTTTCTTTATGATCATGTTTGCCAAATTTTTGGAAGTTGTATATATGTTAAAGTCCTATGCCAGATTTCACATGTCAGTTTCAATGTGCCATCTGTGAAGATTTTGATTACATATGTTAATCTTTTTAAGATTACTCTATATATAATCTACATACTAACGCCATCTATGGAGATTTATGTTTATTAAGCATTAAGCAAAATATCTTTTTAACTCTATGTGAAAGGTTAATCTCAAGACTTTATTCACTCCAAACAAACTGATTTGAAATTTACAGCATTTGACAGGGATCTCGCATGGAAAGGCCCTACCCATTAAAAGGGACTTATTTAACAAGACAGGTGCCTACGCTTCAAATTTCATTCAACTCTAAACTGCGTTCTTAATAATTTTTACCATTTTCTTGACATACTTTGGTATTATATATCTGGAGTGTGATTTATTTTTATTTTCACAAAGATTATACCGAAGCGTACGTTTTCTTGCAGATCTATAATATTGTATGAAAGGGATATGTTTAACCTTATTAGTTATAAAAATTAACTTAACGATATCACAGCCGCTCAGATGTAAACTGATTATCGATAACACACCTGAGTAAGTCATGCGATTCACTTACCTAGGCATAGAGATCGGTAGCTACAGTGACCTACATATTTGACGAGGTGCGAGCACAAACCAATAAAGCGACATCAAGACGTATGGAACAGAGGTCAGAGCCGATACCAATAGAACTAACAACCTTCTTAGAGTAGCAGAAATGCAAACCTTACGCTCCATCGCAGGCAAAACCTTCAGAGATCGGATCAGAAATGAAACGATAAGGTCTGTATGTGATGTTGAATACATAGTGAGATGGGGAAGAAGCAGAAGGCGAATTTGGAGAGACCACGCCCGCATGGAGAATACAAGAATTGCAAAAATTGTTAAAGATGAAAATCCAAGCAACAAGAGATTACCAGGAAGGCCGCCAAAGAGATGGAGAGATGGCTGGACATACGACCTAAACTAAGAGGAAGAAGAAAAATAAGAAGTACAAAACAACTTTTTACAATTGCTCTGTTAGTTTCAATCCAAGGGATTGGTTTACAGTAAAGTGTAACATTTTTGCCGTAAGAATAGGAAGTAACATTGAAACCAAATCGTGTTAATATTATAATGCCTTAGCGTTCAACATATTTAAAATATTAGAAAAATTGTTTTCATGATCTGACAGATGTCATGTATTTAAAAAAAATGTAAGTGTTGTATATACAAAGTACATAAAAAACAAAAAGAGAACAATAAATTATAAATTAAAATCTAGAAAATTGACGTTTTCATTCGTATTGGTTATTTAATATGTAGTTTTACATCATTGTTCAAGAAACAATAAAATGAATGTATAAATTTATTCCAATTGTGTTATATTATTCGACGTTTTATTGCTGATAAAAACAAATTATAGCTTAGTAAATTTAGGATTATATAAATATAAATTACACATTTAACTGGATACTAGGTAAAGGATACATTTACAATCGTAAAGCGAGTATTAACTTGAACGAAATTACCAATTAAATAAATTGACTCGACTTGCGGATTTGTTATTTTGATCATCGCTTTAACACGTAAATGGAAGCCGATTTATTTGAGATTCGAGCGTGAGGTGAGCCATTTAAAATGAGCCTCCGGACGGCGTCCGATCAGGGAAAAAACTTCAATCAAAACCACAACAATGCCTGGTAAAAAATCACATAGAATTATTTGAACCCCGTTCAATCAACTTCGTCTCAGGCGCTCAGCGGCGATGAAAGCCGAGATCCGATTTAGATGTGTGAAAACACCTTTTGTTTGGATTTGTTAATTGCTTGGAGTTGTTGTCTGCCAACAAATAATGGGTGTATAAGAGAAAATATATACTCATACACAATGAAAATGAAAGCATCGGGTATACGTACCAAGTTAATACATCTACGAGTATATTCACATTATTTTTAATGTATATGGTATAATCATAATAAAACATATATGAGACAAAACAAAACATCAGTGTAATAATGAAATTCAATCAAAATTGTTTCCAACGATTCATACGCCTTTACATTGGTTTGATTCATACGAGTAAATTCAAATATTGGGTCTAAATGACTTATTTTTGGCTCATGATCGATTTAAAAGCATTTTTGGTTAATTTTTTGACACTTCAATCAACATTTGAAATAAATACAACATAAATTTGAATAATCTCAAATAAACATTGGAATAAAAACGTCGGTTATTTAGAAGTTTTATTATCTTTAATGGAAATGATATACGGCATTATCAAATGTAAATGTCACATTCGCAAGGCCAAAGTGTCATTCACATAAAATATAATAATAATTCTATAAAACAGATGTTTTCATTCGCAATAGTAATTTGATATGAAGTTTTGCATCAATTTTCAAGAAACAATAAATACGAAATATACATTTTTATATTAAACAATCATAAATAGTAGATATTTCATAAATATATTGTTGATTATATTAACATCGAAGATATGTATTTTTGATTGATGAAAACAATTGTTTACTAGAACTTTTATTATATTTTATGGGAGTGACATGTTTTGCCATACTAATGCATTATCTATCAAATCTGATAATTAATTATGCATTAGCAAGGCGAAATGCGTTGGTTCGGACATATGGAACGCATGGATGGAGAAAGAATGGTTAAGAAAGTATACGTTAATGATGTAAATGCGGTGCGAAGTCGAGGCGGACCGAGGAAAACATGGCATGACCAAATTAATACATTTTTGAAGGTTGGTCATGTTAGAAATCGGAGGAATCGACGTGCGTGTATGACTCGTTGTATGAATGTGGAGGAAGCTAGAGAGGTATGTCAGGATAGAGTAGTGTGGCGGTCCATTCTCTCTGCCTACCCCTGCGGGGAAACGGCGTGATGGTTTGTTTGTTTGAATAAAATCAATTAAACCTTTTAAAAAAACAAGTGTTTTTAATCCATATTAGATATTGAATGTGACGTTACGTATTATTGCTTGAGAAAAATACGTTTAATTAAACCGTTTGCTTGTCTAGTATTATTATATTATTTATTTACTGGGGTATACCTTAATGGAAAGCTTCTACAGAGATCGTAAAGCTTTTTATTTTATCCATTTTGCAGAGTCAGTCCGCCACTGGTGATGTTTGAAAAGAAATCAATCAGACAAGACATGATAACTAAGGAGATCATTACGAACGTCGACATATTTGTGATTTTTTTAAAATATGTTGTTTCTTATTACTGAAAGATGTTATTATGTTGTAAAAATTGATTCTATAATTGTTGTTTTTGTTGAACTGTTTTTGTCCAAATGAGTCGCCTAAATGCTGTTCGTTTGTTATGTCTCATCTGTGTAAAATAAAAATAAAAATAATAAAATCGATAAGACAAAACAATTAAGCGATTCTTCTATTTAATATATTTATTTTTTTCTAGGGTGAATTTTGTCAGGGTGAATGTCAAACCTACCCCATAAACCCTGATATGACCCTGTCAATAAGGTCGATTATGAGGACCATTCTACAGCGCCCTTGTGATGAGTAATTCATAAAAATGGCGATCTATAAATTATCCAATTTATTATTATATTATTCAAGGATGCCAAGGAGCGTATGGCGTATCTTCGGCGTCACAAAACCGAGACCCACGAGCTAAGGAGAGGTAACTCATGGAAAATACCAGGAGAATGCAACTGAAAACCACTCTAGTAACACTTCCCGGGTAATAACCGTGTGAAAAAGTATTCGCCACAATGATCGCCAACGTCGAGAAGACCTGATATGGCAATATTAGGAAAATATTGTCAAACTATTGATTTTGTAACCCTCGTCTCATGTATTGTCCTAACTATTGTGTTTAATGTCCTAACTATTGTGTTTAATGTCCTAACTATTGTGTTTAATGTCCTAACTATTGTGTTTATTTTTTTTGTTTCAGATTGTCGAACAAATTATGAGGAATAGTTTCAGAACTCATTAATTATGTTATTCCAAGTTTCATCCTGCGCCTTTTACTCCCTTTCGCCCAGTTTAGTCAGAATATTTTAGATTAAAGACTGTTCAATCAATGCCAGGTGACTGGCTCTTATGGTGCTCTTAAGTTTCCCCTTCATCATTTGGTATAGCCCATATTCTCATACCAGTACATTTTTGTTCTTTTAGAGTTCTTAACTATCACATGAGATGTATTATTTTAGTATTTGAATCTCTTAAACCCTATATTGCGCCTAGCTACACTTGCAGTAAAAAAAAGTTTGTTACGAACTGCGCCAGACTACATTTGCAGCTCATATGTATCTTATAAACCTTTTTACTTTAAATCCTTAATACTAATTGTTGCGTAATATGGATGGAACTATATGTCTTAGCTGTAAATGTAGCCAACCGGAGTTCGTGACCATTTTTATTACTGCAAATGAAGTTAATGAATTAAAAAAAAATATGGTATACTAATTATGAGTTGGCACCATTTCTATTTTCCCATCTGCAATTTTATGAAACATGAGATGAATTTTTAATCTCGTAATATTAGTATATTTTTTATTTGACTTACCCGAGTGGGTGGACCTGGTGACCCGGCGCCGACGATGATGTATTTTATTCCAAGGAACTGACGTCTCCGCCGCCCTAAAATATATATGAAAAGAAAATGAAAACCTTGGCACAAATTAGAAAATGATTGAAATAGAGTCCAAAAGCGCATTAGCTGATGATGATGACACAAGCATATAAAATTTATTTAAAATTCAAAATTTCTCAGATTCTTCATTATTTAAGTGGGATGCTTGTGTACTGAGATTTTACATGATATCAAAACATATATCTGTAGAAAGGTTAACCTCAGTTTTGATTTTATTTATTTATTGTAGGGGTAACATACAATGATTGTTATAATAATACACATACACATGAACAAACATACAGTGAAATAAAGACATATTGTATGGCCGAGCCATAGAGGGCTCCCTCCGCTTACCCGAAGCTGTTATAGGCGCAGCGGCGCCTTTCGTCAGCTTCACTCGTGCACTCCCTAGGCCCGTCCCCCGTCCATGCGGGACTTACGTTCAAAAAAAAAATATATATATATTTGAAACCAAGGGGGACCCAGACCACATTTAAGCTACGCTACCCTCCCTCGATGTCCCGCCGTACACACATAGCAATACAACAGCAAAAGCAAATACACAATTGATACATAAATAACATATGTTAGAGAAAGAATTTAAAAAAATAAATAATAATGCACAGCAGGAGGCACAGGAGGGAGGGGAGAGACAAAATGCAGGATGGGGGAAATAAGGAAATTTATTTAATGTGTGGACAAAGGAAGGTAACATAGGAAGTTTATTCTATATATATTGAAGAGAAGAAAAATAATGCAATTGAACTAAGCAGGAGGAGGACGAGGTCCGGCATTGCGGATCAGTGTCCCCTCCCCCCAGCAAGATAATCGGCACCCCCTCAAAGGGGCAAGTGACTTCACAAAACGGCAACGTCCGGTCGAGACGATTGGCCGAGGTTAAAAAAAAAATTATAATAATAACAATTACAATAATTAAATAAAATAAGCAAAAAAAGAATAAGCAATTGATAACAGTAATAATAATAACAGTAAATAATAAACCCGGATCAGGAGCAGTAGCCCCAGAGATAACAAAAACACATAAAATAAGAAGAGAAAATAATAAGAAGAGAAAAGAAAATTCAACGAGCAAATTAGAAAATACTTAATTATAGTTGTAGATCGGCTAAGTTCCGACCTCAGCAAAAACATCAGTCCATGCTCTCACGAAGTTCTTTAGACATCCAAAGTTGTGTTCAGAGCTTGTTAAGTCTGAGTTCCAGATCGGGCGAGCCGCGACTATCACGTCTTCAATCATCCTATCTCTCGCACGCGCGAGGAGACGACACTCCCAGAGGACGTGAAAGGCCGTCTGGGGCCCCCCGCCGCACACACACTGCGGGTCTGCTCATCATAAAATTGTGACAGAGTGTGAGATGGGAGAGAAAACTTGGAATGATGAAAAAAAAAACCTAAGTAAATAGAGAAAACAGTAATGGAAACTAGGGACAGGAACAGGGAACCTAATATTTGTTAATGTGTATAATTTAAAAAGAGAATTGATCCAAGAGGAAAGAACGGGGCCCCGCAAGGTGCCCCTCTCCCCCGGCGAGGAGTCCGATACCCCCTCAAAGGGGCGGATGTACGACACAAGACGGCGACTTTCGGCCGAGAAACCCACCAGTGCGATCCAGGAGCAGCAGCCCCGGTTGTGATATATGAACCCATTCAAGGTTAGTTTGTCTCCATCCACTGCTGGACGTAAGCCTCTCCACCCCCACGCCATCTCTTTTGATCCCTCGCCAGTGTTCTCCAGACCACTCCCGCCGCCCCATAAATAAGATTAATAAACGAATTAAAATATATAACTATACATAATTCCCGCGTCATGGATAGTTAGATCTGTGGTACTGGGAGGATAAATCCCATCCCCCCTATCTAACCTACGGCGCTAGTATGCTGGCAGCAGCATAGCGCCCCCTGGAGACAAGGACTCCGTCTTTGCTCCGGGCTTATTACCGCGTCCTTCGGCCGAGCGACACGCGTCCGCTCGAACGCTCTCGCCCTATCTATTGTTATACACTTGTCTGTGCCGAAATAAATAACTGTGTACCAACCAACCTGTGACGTTTCACTTGCACACCGAACCACCTCACACTACAGATCTATTAAAATAAGAATAAAAAGAAGAGTAAACGTTTAATGGGAGTGTACCTGAGTGCCTTCTGCAGCAGCATCTTCTCCTTGTAGCGGCAGAAGAACTCCGGGCGGATGCTGTGCCTGGCGAGGAAGTCGTCATAGACCCGCAGCAGGCCGAGCAGCTGGCGGGAGCTGCGCGCGAACTGCTCGTACGTCTCGTCAGGCAGCAACATGCTGGGCCGGACATGGCGCGCCGGGCCCTAGCCGCCCCGCGCTTGCATCGCCATCTGAGGATGTCAGCATTCAATTACCAACTAATACAACATTTTATCAAATCAACTTCCAGTCACAAAATTGAATCTACAACGAAATTATATAAATCTGGAATGTGTAGAACTAAATAGTAACTTACTAACTAACTAACCGTCACGCCGTCTCCCCGAAGGGGTAGGCAGAAAGAATGGACGGCCACATTTTTTTTCTGACATATTTCTCTCGATTCCTCAACATTCATACATCGTGTCATGCACGCGCGTCGATTTATCTGACTCCTCACGTGGCCGACACTCAATATTTGATTTATTTGATCGTGTCACGTTTTCCTCGGTCGTCCTCTATTTCTTGTTCCAATTACATCGTTAACATATAATTTTTTTACCATTCTTTCTTAATTTATTCTTTCCATATGTCCAAACCATCGTAATGATCCTTTCATTAGTTTGTTCATAACACCATCATTTTACTTTTATCCTTCTTTTGCCAGTTCCATGCTTCGCTTCCATACATAAGGGTCGGTAGAAGAGCACCATTGTGCACTGCCATTTTAGCTTTTTTGGATCGGTTTTTGTTTGCGATGACAACTTTAAGTGCACCATTCATAGTAACTCACCTTATGCCCTTGAGGTGAGTTACTCACAAATAGGGTGTTTTGCAAATTAGCTTAATTATTATTACTTGTTGCAACCCGCGAAATATTCAAGGATGAAAAGATTATCCCCACCTTAAAAATGATTCACTGTAAAATCGTTATCAGTAATAAGTTTTAAATTTTCATGTACAACTTTAAATTTACCAAATTGTTCTCCTTTTCGTTTTTTATACTACTGTCTCTCGCTCTCTTGTATTCAAAATATATATATTTAAAAAAAAAAGACTTACACTAAGGATTTAAATCAATGAGATTAGAATTTATTTTACAATCTTCAATAAAAGCAAAAAATAGCTTATTATTATGAAGAAGGAATCCGGTCGTGTCCAGGCTTGAACCCAAGTCCCTTGGATCAGGAGCCTAGCACTCTTTCGCCTAGACCACCACCCGATTATTCTCGTATTCTTTGTTGTTGACATGCGGGATTTTGCCTATTAATATTATGATTATTATTAATAATTCATAACCAGAAAACAATTTTATTCTGTGGTTTTTTCGATATCATAAAAGGTTTTTTTTATATCTTAATTTTTTAAGATAGCTGTTGTTGCACTTGCCAAGAGGACGGCCCTCGTTATAACCGTAAAAAAACACGTCACACCCATATTAATAATAATAATATAACTTTCAGAAGACAGACGTTTTTAATTCATATTCAATATTAATCTTTTTAAATATCATGCAGAAGATGGCAGTGAACTGCCAAAACCGATCGAAGCCATAAACATAAGTGGAATATAACTAAATATAAATTTTATGGATTTTTATTACGTAAATATAATATTTATTCAGTAAATAATATTTATTTAAAAAGTATATATTTGTATGAGAAAAAAAGTATTCATTGTTGATAACTCGATTATTTCCATATTACAGGCGGATCTGAATGCCGAGATGAAGAACGGATGCAGCCAGAGCCTGCCTCGCCGAATAGTAAATATTTTAAAAAAGAAATCTAAAAGACATTAACTTTTTAACGGACATATTAATCTTCTTTAAGGCAATACTAAATTACGTATCATTATGTGTATTTGATGACAGCAAAAACGCCATCTGTCATTCATCTGTGCCTTATACAGATCTGTATGAGCTGGCTTTGATAACTGCACGCGACCCGTTGGCGTGCATTCAATAATAGTACCCGATTCCCTGCTACATAAATATGAATTCAATATTCCGGAATGTTCTCCGAAATGAAATAATTTTTAATTTAATTTTCATGTGTAGAAAAGGCAAGGGAGTAAAACCTATAAGTCAGAAATGAAACATTTCATATTAAAAATATATTAAATAGTCCATTGTTTTGGCCGAAACACTATGATACTTCAACAATATGAACTGTTATTGTAACAACGGATGATGTCAAAATAGGCTGAAACGGCTGGCGCGTAATATAAAATACAATTGTGATACAAAAACAAAGTTATTTAATTTAACAGTTTAAAAATATAATAATAATCTCGATCTCGACTAGAGAGAAAGTAAAAAAAAATCAACTACATTTGAAGTGTCCTAACGAAGAACCTCGACCCAGAAACCAAAATCAAGTGCAGAATAGAAATATCTCGTGCAGCATTTAATAAAATGAGAAGTATTTTGATATCAAATACAATCCAATCCAATCTGGTCTAATCTGGTTTATCATTTCATTTGGTGTCCAATAGTGAATCTTTAAAGTTGGTACCAAGAACTCGCTGGATGCGTTTGAAATGTGGCTGCATCTCAAAATGTTGCGCATTCCTTGGACCGATATGGTAGTAACATGAACGTTCTCGAGAGAGCCAGAACTGATAGAGAATTGATGACCCATTTTAAATGTCAATCACATTACAAATGAAGAGGTTCTCCAAAGAATCGAAGGAGGAAGGCACCTGCACAGGACCTTGTCCGAAAGGCGTGCAAGATGGATCGGCCATGTAATACGACAAGAAGGCCTCTTGCATGCCATAATGGACGGTATGACCGAATGGACAAACTCTAGGGGACGCCCACGCCGAGAGCACCTGGAAGACCTGTTGGTGGACGTGTGCTGCTCATCATATGCAGATTTGAAAAGAGCCGCAGAAGACAGGGAAGAATGGAAGGGAAGAATAGAGGAAATTGCTGCAAACCAATCCCAGGATTGAAACCAGGGGGAGAGAGAAATAAATGTCTGTATAACCTGGATGTAGTCTGAACAAGACAGAGTGACATGGAAGCGAATGGAGGAGGCCTTTGTTCAGGAATGGACGGGAATATACTGAGAAAGAAGAAGAAGATTAATGTCTGTAACGTATCATATTTGGGTCAGGTGCTTAGGGGAGAAATGTATGAATTGCGGCACTTAATCATTGAAGGTAAAATAGAGTATCGACGAGGTGTTGATAAGAGGCGAATCTCTTGGCTCCCCAATTAAGGGACTGGACTGATACAAAAATACTTTGAGGAGCTGTTTCGAGCTAACAGGGATAGAGATGCCTATTCTCATGCGATAGGCATCTCTATCCCGGGGACCTTACATGACACCAGAAGAAGGTGATAAAAGGTCTTGACTTAACAATGGCATTAAGCCAATGAAGACAGTCAGTACTAGATGAAAACATAAGTGGAATAATAATTAAATAAAACGATGTTTTTTAACTACTTCCACTTTTGTCTTTATTTAGACAGCGACCGGTTTCGCCAGACTCGCTGGCATCGACAGACTGGTAACACTATTGTAAACTTAGTCCTTTATATACATACAGATCAAGGGTGGTAAACATGATTCTATACAAAAATAATCTTCATATATTTATGTAAAAATTTTCTGAATTTTACTATTGGTATTACAGGTATTCTTGGAGGTTCGTGTTTAATACAATGGGTTTTAATTTTTATTATCTCTTACATATTCATATATAATGTTTGAAAAAATGGTAATTTTTTCTATAACATATAATATTGAAGAACTATAACATATAATATTTAAGAATTTAAATATTATATGTTATAGTTCTTCTAATATATGAAGATTATTTTTGTATAGAATCATGTTTACCACCCCTGATCTGTATGTATATAAAGGACTAAGTTTACAATAGTGTTACCAGTCTGTCGATGCCAGCGAGTCTGGCGAAACGGGTCGCTGTCTAAATAAAGACAAAAGTGGAAGTAGTTAAAAAACATCGTTTTATTTAATTATTATTTAAAATGAACTTCCATCAAGAGATTTCAGTAAAATCATTTGATTATAAATGGAATATATCTTTTTTTAAAACTTAAAATAAACACCCCTTTTTTCATTATTTTTACAATGAACTGCTAACAAGAAACTAATACATTATTAAATATTTTTCTAAGCAGCATTTGTTTTAACGGGTGTATTAATTAAGTGTGTTATATATTTATTAAATTATCTACGAAATACAATGAAAATAATATTATATATTCGCCGTCACTTTGTGTTATAGATTAACGTTAGAATAACTTTTGAAAAACATTCACAAAACTTTTTTGTACTTTTCACAAACATCTTTCTGCGAATGAAATGTTCAAGTCTGCGGTCCGTAACATGTTACGGACCGCAGACTGGAAACAAATGTTTTAAATGTTAATAAATGTTTTATAAAAATATTCAAATAGAAACAATACATATAGGTGTATTTTGTTTTACAAGACGCATTTTTTTAAATATAATAATATCCTTATAAAGTCAAAACGTATACCAATAATTTAGTGTAAATCACAGAAACCAAAGATGTTCCACCTTTCAAATATTTAAAATTAATCATTAACTATTTGAAGGAACTAATAGTTTTAATAAAAAATATAATACAAAGAAAGTAACAGCTGTTCGCTGTTGCTTTCTAGTTATACACAAGTTCTCTCGGATATATGGAGCATTCTGAACATAACATGGCGGAATGCAGACTTCGTGACGTTTACCTCCGAGATAATATTTTCATTTTACGTCTGGAAATGTTTGCACTTTTTTATCGACTCGGGCATTTTTCTGCGTGGTTGTGGCGTATGTCTACCGGCTATAGGACCCGATATACGGGAGCTTAAACTAGGGCTTCAAAATCAACCACAACATTTTAATAACCGGTTATATTCGAATCACTTTGACATTGGTAATTCAGATGTTCAATATGTATAGGTAGGCGTGTTATTTTTACACCTATACGCAACGAAGTTATAAAAATGACATTATCAGTGTCGGATTGAGCGGTAAGCGAATTAAGCTACCGCGTAGGGCTTTTAAATACCAAATGTGTTTCAAATACGGTTTGAGAATCTTTTTAAATACATAAAAGAGGAAAACGTGGAACGATCAAATCAATCAAATATTAAATATCAGCCACGTGAGTAGTCAGAGAAATCGACTCCTCACGTGGCCGATACGTGCATGACACGATGTATGAATGTTGAGGAATTGAGAGAAGTATATTAGAAAATAACAGAGTGGCGGTCGATTATTGCCTGCCCCTTCGATGAGACGGTGTGATGGTTAGTTAGTTAGTTAGTTATATAAATTTACCAAATAATTATATTATTTGTTCAAATATCATAATAATAACGCAGTATTATTTTTATATATTATTTTTTTCAACATAATGATGTACTATTATTGTAATATAAACAATAAAATACTTTTTTTAAAGTTTTAATATATTTTAACGTTTGTTTAAACCGTTACATTTGATAATGGTTAAGCAAGGCCAAACATGTAATTCCCATAATTTGTAATAAAACTTTTAGAAAACAGACGTTTTTATTCATATTTTATTTTATTCTAAAATTTGTATTGTTTCTTGTTGGGTACCCATGTACATCATAATTGTATGCTAACTGGTTACATAAATATCTTGGTAGAAGACCACCCCTCAATTCAACGACGTATCCAAATCTGTAGTTTTGAATATGAACCTGGCAAAGACCAAGGTGATGGGCACGGAAAGGCTTGGCATCAACTTGGACGGCAACAGAATTGAAAATGTCCAAGAATGTACACACCTGGGACACAATATTCGATTGGGCCGACATAACCAAACCGCAAAGCTAAAAAGAAGAATTGGTGTAAGCTGGGTAGCTTTCGGAAACATGGGCTACATCCTTAAAAACCGGAAAATACCGATCAACCTGAAACGAAAAGTCTATGAAGCCTGCGTTTTACCAGTTGGTACTTATGGTCTTGAAACTGTAACATTGTCTAAACAAAGAGCCGAGAAACTACGAGTAAATCAAAGAGCCACGGAAAGAGCCATGTTAATAATAAGCCTGAGAGACAGAGTCAGAAACGATACGGTGAGAGAAAAAACAAAGGTCACTGACATCATCCACCGGGTGGCGACTCTAAAATGGCAATGGGCAGGTCACGTAGCCAGAAGCTCAGATGAAAAATGGACAAGAAGACTGCTGACCTGGAGACCGTGGACGGCAAAGAGAAGTGCAGGGCAACCGCAACTACGGTGGAAGGATGATCTGAACAGACACGTTGGAATAATCTGGATGCAGTCTGCACAAGATAGAGTGACATGGAAGCGAATGGAGGAGGCCTTTGTCCAGCAGTGGACGGGAATAGGCTGACGAAGAAAAAGAAGAAGAAGAATTTATGTGTGCGGCCGGTTGCCACTTACGGGTTCAAAACTGTAACATTGTCCAAGAGCCATGTTGGGAATAAGCCTTAAAGGCAGAGTCAAAAACGACATGGTGTGAGAAAATACAATGGTCGTACATCATCCACCGTGTTGCAATTATAAAATGACAATGGGCAGGTCGCGTAGCCAGAATCTCGGAATTTGGAGAAAAAAACTGCTGATTGGGAGACCACAGACCACAAAAAAAGTGCAGGGCGACATGAACCGACACGTTGGCGGTACCTGGATGCAGTTTGCACAAGACTGAATGGCGTGGAAGCGAATGGTGGTGGCGTTTGTCCAAGAGTGGATGTTAATAAGCTAAAGAAGAAAAATATAAGACCTCATGTATGACAGTGAAGCTTGGAGCTGGAAAAAGAAAGATGAAAGCAGGATAAACGCCGTAGAAATGAGATCACTAAGAAGAATGTGCGGGAAAACGTCGTATGATAGAATACCGAACGATGAAGTTAGAAAGAAATGTAAGGCAGATGACTGTATCATGGATAAAATTAAAAAAGTATCCCTGAGATGGTTTGGACATATAGAACGAATGGGTGAGAGTAGAATGGTTAAAAAGTTGTACACAAGCAGCATGAGTGGAAAAAGAAGTCGAGGATGACCGAGGAAAACTTGGCATGACCAAATTAATCAAATTTTAAAAGGCGGTCACATTCGAAGTCGGAATAATCGACGTGCGTGCATGGTACGATGTATGAATGTAGAGGAAGCCCGAGAGGTATGCCAGGACAGAGCATTGTGGCGATCCATCCTCTCTGTCTACCCTTCCGGGGAAATGGCGTGATGGTTAGTTAGTAAGAAAAATATAAGAAAAGAATATATGAAACCACGAAATTTATTTTAATGTTTTTAAACTGTGATGTTCTTAGAAATATATATAATAGTGGACAAGAAATCGATAAAAATGAAAAATTGTGTACTTCAAAAATGGTTAATAAAAATTGGCATCCCTGATCCTAGCGTACAGAGTAATCTCAGAAGGAAATCATTGCAACAAAGCTGTCTGTTTTTTTCATCTCGTCCGTTCATCTTCACTCCCGCTTTACCCGCGTTTATGACAATCTTCCAAGTAAAACGTTGTCCCACCACCGCCATGGCAGTAACCGTGTTCGTTATGGCGTCAAATTACTGATCAGTATTCTACTCGACTCGATTTATCGATTTAGTTGTCCAAAAGAGTACGTTGAGACGCGTTGTCTCGTTACGAACCGTAATGAGAAATACCAAGCTATATCGTGACAAATAATCATTATATGATTTGTGACAGTTTGAAAAACTAGATATAAAAGCTTTAGTTGTGAGTACAGGAACAATTCAAAAGAATGAGAGTAGAAAAAAGTAAGATAAAACTCGATACGAAAATTTTAAATCGGATGAAATAGAAATTATTTGGATTATATAATGGAGTTAAGTGGTATTCTTTATGTATGGGAATGAATCTGGGAGTAGGAAAATAATTATGACAGTGTAATAAATGACGTAGAAATGATATCACAAATAAAAATTGATGTAAAGAAGAAATGGACTAAGCTGGGCAGCTTTCGGAAACATGAGTTACATCCTTAAAAACTGGAAAATACCGATCAACCTGAAACAAAGTCACGATGTCACAAAACAAGTCTATGAAGCCTGCGTTCTGCCAGTTGATACTTGTGGTCTTGAAACTGTTACATTGTCCAAACAAAGTACCGAGAAACTACGAGTGACCCAAAGAGCCATGGAAAGAGCCATGTTAGGAATAAGAGTCAGAAACGATACGGTGAGAGAGAAAAAAACAAAGGCCATAGACATCCATCACCTGGTGGCGAATCTAAAATGGTAATGGGCGGGTCACGTAGCCAGAAGCTCAGATGATAAGTGGACAAGAAGACTGCTGACTAGGAGACCGTGGACGGCAAAGAGAATTGCAGGGCGACCGCAACTACGGTGGAAGGATGATCTGAACAAACACGTCGGAATAACCTGGATACAGTCTGCATAAGACAGAGTGACATGGAAGCGAATGGAGGAGGCCTTTGTCCAGGAGTGGACGGGAATAGGCTGAAGAAGAAGATGATGAAGGTAATAAACTACGGAATGGATTCTAAATTTAATTAACATTAAATTCAATTTCAGTTATATTTTATATAAAATACATATTTTTCTAATAATTGAAAGCCCGTTTTTTCAACAATTACGTAGCCAATGAAATCGACTACCAATATTGCTTTTAATGGTACGATTTCCTTATTGGCAATTTAGTTTACTGCGTCCGCTATACAATAAAATACCGCGGTAATAGTACATACAATATTTTGATCTTCCCCGATGAGATGATCCCAAATAACTGAAAGATGCGATTACTGGAACCGTAAAAAAACACTAATAGTTGTGGTCACCAAATTGAGGAAATGCAATTAATTTTTTCAGACCCTCTCTCTGTGTTATTGTTTTTTAAATCTATTATTAGTTAAATCGGACCATATTACAAAATAAATTGCAATGCATTATTCGAATGTCTGATTGAGATCACGTACAGGGTAAAATTTGGTTATTAAATCCATCGTGGCTTTGTAAATCAATAGACGATATAAGTGAGTTTGATCCGGTATGAATTGAAATAATCTGAATATAGGATGTATCAATACAAAAAGTAAGTATGAGGTCATTAAAATACGAATATGTCAATTTGATTCCTAAATTCAAATAATAGTTTTAATGTATCGTAATTGTTAGTTATTCTATTATATTAGAAACTGTAATCTTTCGTCATTATACCTATCTAATAAACATATCATCGTTAAAGCAACAACGAAACGATAATATTTAATTTGTTTAATCATAATATAAATAGATAAAAACCCACACGATTATCATCAAAGTAAGAATACGAGCATTACATTTTGAATAGTTCGATTCTTTCCGAAAGTAAATCGAAATGCTCACAATGCGCAAGCCCGAAAGTGTTTCTTGATGATTTTGAACTTTATTTTGTTTATTGTTGCATGATGGTAGTGTAGAAAACGAAAAGAGAACACGTGGTATTGTTAGTTGTGAAGAAAAAAACATATATTATGTACATTAAAATTTAAAACTTATTGCTGATGACGATTGAACAGTTAACGATTTTTTTAAGTCAATATATCTGACTCTTAAGGTTTTATTATGCTTCTCTTATAAATTCTTATTATGTAATTGCAAATGTTTGTGATTTTTATTAAAACAAATGAAAACGAAAGAGGTCTTCAAGGAAAACATTATCAATGATTTGAATTAAACAACAGTAATGTTTCTACACAAAACATCGTGAAACAAGAGATTTTTTAGAATAAAATAATTAATCTTTGTATTTAACCACGGTACGGTTATTACCCAATTGGACCCAAGCTTCATCAGGGCTGTATAACAACTAGTTGATATACTGCCGTGATGAAGCTTGGGTCCAAGGGAAACAAGTTGGCATCAAATATAATAATCATGGTTAAATACAAAATTTTTATTATTTATTTTATATTTTTAAAATGTCTAGCCACAAAGTGGGTGATTCATTTGAAAATTTAAATAATTAATCAATCAACATGCACATTTTTAATGGTAAACTTTAAACATTAATAAACCCAAAAAACTTTAAGCTGATGTTGCTCCATTCGGTATTTAAAAAATGTAGAATTTGGTTTACTTCCGTGAATATTTCACGGATTGCAACTATGATAGTATCTTTTTAGGTTAAAATGTTGATGTTTTAATGCGAACATTATTGCAACAATAATATGTAATGTAAAAAAATAACCAACATATTTAAAGATTTTGGTTGGATTTGTATATAGGTATGTTCTGAAATCACAAAAAATATTTAATTCTAAACAATGACACGTTAATATCGCTACAACTTCTTATGTTGTCATGGTAATCTTATATAAATTAGAAACAAAATATACGAGTTATACTAATATGGTGTTTCGGAATTGTTAATTCCAATATATGTATGCAAGTATTTTATTTTTTTCGTTTATATCTTAAAGAAAAAAAGAAAGTTTTATCAAATAATCGGGTTGTGGAATAAATATGAAATGCCTTGGTCCTGATCAACGGGATTTGGGTTCAAGCACGGGCATGACCCGTTTTCTTAATCATAATAATGAGAATTTTCTGCTCACATTGTGATCGTATAATAAATTCTAATATCATTAGTAGTGTTAAATTTTTTTTAAATGTTTGCTCTACATTTTATTTTTTTACATAGGTTTTTATTTACATTACAGGGTGTGATACCTATGTGATACTTCATTGAGTTAAGTACGACCCTGAATAGTTAAAATATATATACAATACAAGTAGTGCGAATGGAAAAAGAAGACGATAAAAGCCAGGGAAAATATGGCATGGCCAAACTAATCAATTACTAAAAGTTTGCCATGTTCAAAGTCGGAACAATCGACGAATTACTTTGAAGAAGCGCGAGAGATGTGTCAGATTTGAACAATATGGCGATCCAATCTCTCTGAGTACCTATCATTTTTTAAAACAATGCATTTTCACATCAATTTTCGCACTTTCCACAAAGATACAGAGTTAAAACTTTACACGTTAATAAAATAAATATAAATTTAAGTAGCCTTGATATTTTAGAAATTAAAACAAAACGAAATTTAAGCCATTAAAGACAACCAAATAAATTAAACTTCAAGTCCAATAATTGATTTGTTCCATTTCTCCCAAAATTATAAGTATATAACAATTAACCCTACCTATATAGTATATGTGTACCTATTTAGTACATGTGTAATGATATTGTCTCATTTTATTGTCAAAATTTCTACACTGAGGAAGGGATTCTGTGTCCCGAAACATGTTTGTGGAAAGCACAAAAAAGTGTTATGAAAATATAAAGTTTCTAAAATTTTATTTATAATACATGTGAATCCACAGTATACCTACGATGATGGCGACAATATAAGAAATGATTTTATTGATCATTTACCAAGTACATACACATACATACAGTTTTAATACCTCCCAACTGGGGTATCCCGTTCTAGGGATTTAATTTTGAAATGCTGTTACATAAGAAAAAATTTCTAAACAGGCTGTATATTTCGTAGGTCCTATATCAGCCAAGGTATAACAAGAAGCCGTCATACATGACAAACACTGCCGCCTGTCAGAGAATGATTTATTCTCCATGACATCAAATATCCCTTAATATTTTTTGTGTGGTAGCGCCGGATGACCGTCATCCAATCACCTACGCTTCAGCTATTTAGTAACGAACGCTTCGCTGCAGAAGAACTGGGCTTATTAGATTCATCCCAGTAGATATTTACATCAGATTGCCCAATCTATTCACGAAATTAAAACTTCGACTCAAGACACATTCTATTTTTAAATATGCATTAAAAAATTATACTATTCCAAACAATTGAATTTTCGTAATTTTCTAATAAATTTTAATTTTATTTCATTAACATTATTGTTCGCGAAACAATAAAATATATGGGCCAACATCATCTGTGTATTAAAGTTATTTCTTTACCTGATATGAATGCGAAAATTAAAACAGATTTCAAAAGTTATTCGAAATGTAAATTAAAAATATACGTATAAACCAAAGATTTCCAAACATTTTTGAACCACCGCTCATTTTACAAGAAAAAAAAATCTAATACTTCTTCTCACTTAACAATTATACCAAATACTATAATATTATAACACCTAATATATATTTTATCTACCTATCTATCGATGCATGCTTGATTGCACGATTTGCGACTATTTAACTTACCAACTTCCAAAGACTTGCAGTGAAAGATTAACATTTTCTAAAAAAATGACGTCCATATGAGGAGAACGAGATACACAATTTTA
Organism: Lepidostoma basale; assembly: GCA_022606425.2. Lineage (NCBI taxonomy): Eukaryota > Metazoa > Arthropoda > Insecta > Trichoptera > Lepidostomatidae > Lepidostoma > Lepidostoma basale. The sequence goes on from JAHDVF020001587.1 coordinate 438,860, forward strand.
AAATTGTGTACATTGATAAAGGTAATAACGAAAACATGTCATGTAATAACAAAAACAGATCTGTATTAAGCAAAATGAAGTGTTGTAATACCAAGTCTATTTATATTTTTTCAACACTTTTGTTACCCTTATGAATTGTTGTATGAATTTATTGTATTGTGGGTTTTTTAAAAAGCAAAATAAAGAGGTTTTAACAAAAAATGATTAAGTGATTTATTTATTTCTAAAATTGTCAAATCAAAACCAAATCAAAGTGCTTTATACGAAAATACTGAACCTCTGTATACCAGAAGATCCAAGTCCGAGTATTTATTTTTGAATAATTTGAATTAGATCTAGTTCGTTGTTTTGTAACAAGTAATTTGTCTTAATTCATGATGTGTTACTAAACTATGTATAATAGATAGTATCATAGATAAAATTTTGTGTCAGCCTGGAGCAGTGGCGGCCGGTAGTAATATTAGAAACTCGTCAAAAAGAAGATGAAAAATATGCTCACCGCAGGTGTCATTAGACCTTTCGTCAAGCTATAAATAATCTCTTTTTCTCTTCTTCTTGACGAAGTGGTGAAAATTCAATAGGCTTTCTTCACCACGTTGTCACAGCCCCGTCACAAAATATGACCATATTCTAATAACTCAGAATCTTCATTATCGGGAGTACAATTTCTTCTTCTTCTTGTCAATGGCGAGGCCATATGTCTCCTTTTTGTCATAAACTAGAAAGAAAATATTTTTTTAAATGTTGAAATAAATGGTATTAAGCAATTTTCGTTAACTTAAGGCGCACTGAGAAATTGCATAATTTTGTTTATTTTACAAATTAAATAATGCTTTTCCATTTTAAGTTTATTTTTCTAGACGTGTTTCAAATCTTTGAAAAGATGTAGACCTCCGAAACACGCCAAAAAAGAAAAGTGTTGTAGCTTTGTACATTAATATTTTGTTGATCTTCTTAAAAATAAAAAATAAAAAAATATCGACTAAACAAAACGGTTCGTATAAAATTTTACTTAAAATAGTTACCACAGTTTTGATACCTAAATTATCATTATATATAATATGTTATATATAACTAACTAACTAACCATCACGCCGTCTCCCCGTAGGGGTAGACAGAAAGAATGGATTGCCACACTTTTCTTTCCAGACATATTTCTCTCGCTTTCACAACATTCATACATCGTGTTATGCACGCGCGTCGATTTCTCTGACTCCTCACGTGGCTGACATTCAATATTTAATTCATTTGTAATATTTATATTACATTTTTTTTCTTTTTTTTTGATTACTTAATTCATATTTCAAGAGTTCTAGTTGATTTATATAAGTTGGTTACTGAATATGAAGATACGTGGAAGTGCCGTCTCTGTCACGAACGTCCTGACACTTGTCAATTACGCCAGGAATAACCTTGGGAGCGGATCGGATTAAAATATAATGCGATTACCCAACTTGATGAGCGGCTACAAATAGCTCGAGAGCTTTCAGTTAAATGAACGCGTAATACTTACAAATCTGACCTACGATTGTTTTAAATCTCTGCTGTTAGCCGTGATTCTATTTAATCCTCTTAAGAGATTACGTATGATTAAAAATACATCGAATTAATCCTGATTAATTTAGGAAAAAATTCTAATTACGACATTGGAGATCTGTTTCTGTTTGTAATCCGACATAGACAGGATTGTTGACTGGAGCAAACGGAACATTATTTCTTCTATATACGCCATACTTTGTGTTGTTATGATGGTTTATTTCTATTTTTCTTTTTAATACACTTTGTATACACAACACTTCATTAAAAAAATATAAAATTATATAGACATGTTTCGGACAAACAGTCAGTCAGATCATGTAAACAGCAACAATTTTAAAATATTTTAATAAATATGTATTTTTACTGAAGAAGGACTGTTTGTCCGAAACATGTCTATTTAATTTTATATATTTTTTAAATAAAGTGTTGTGTATACAAAGTGTATAAAAAAAGAAAAATATAAATGAAACCTTATTTACTTCAACATATCCAAATGTGTTAATATATTATTTTTTTCTTGAACAATCGTGTATCCATCCTCTCTGCCTACCCCTCCGGGGAAATGGCGTGATGGTTAGTGAGTGATAAGAATGAAAACGTTTGTTTTATATAACATTAAATATATTTTACTAGAATGGCTTGTTTTGCCTTGCTAAGGCATTGATTATATTTTCAAGGGCCCAACACATTACAATATCAAAACAAGAATGACATTTTTTAATGCATAAATTGAATGAAACACGCTCACTGTTAGTACTAAAACAAAAATATTTATTATTTATTGAACTATGATGTAAAACTCCATATTAATTAACTTATATGAACGACAAAATAAGGAAAATATATAAAGCAGATGATTGCATCATAAGTAAAATTAAAGAGATATCCCTGTGATGGTTTGGACATATGGAATGAATAGACGATAGAATAATGGTTCAAATGTTGTATGCAAGCCGTGTGAGTGGAAGACCAAGGAAAGCATGACATGACCAAGTTAATCAAATACTGAAAGGCGGCCATATTCGAAGTTGGAAACATCCTCTCTGCCTACCTCTCCGAGGAAACGGAGTGATGGTTAGTTAGTTAACACAAATGAAAATGTCTGTAATTTTTTTTTAATTACATTTTATGTGAATGACATGATTGGCCTGTTTAAGGCATTATCAAACATTTGTTAATATCTTAGACAGGCCAAACATGACATTCACATAAAATATAATTAAACTTCTAGAAAACAGATGTTCTCATTCGTAATAATTAATACAAAAATTCTTTGAAAATGCTTTTGAATATATGATTTGTTACGATGTGACGATGGTACAAAGGAAGCCAGTAAAAGACAAGGGGTAAGACAGGGATGCTCTCTGTCACCTGCTCTTTTTAACGCTTATATACAGAATGCGATTGACGACTTGACAGATATAATGAGTCACAGAGAAGGTGTAAAGATACACGGGCAAAATTTACATGATAAGGTTTGCTGACGATATTGCTATGGTTGCTGAAAGTGAAGAAGAACTGCAAGAGGCCTTAACAACTTTGCAAAGCATTCTTCAAAATAACTACAACATGAAGATAAATAAAGACAAAACAAAGCTGCTGACTGTAGGCCGAACGCAACATCAGATGAGAGTAGTGATATCAGGAGTTCCACTAAAGAACACCAAGGAGTTTGTCTACCTCGGGAGCAAAATAACATGGGAGGTCGGTATAAGAGCGAAGTCGACAGCCGTATACATCAGGCTAGGCTTGCATTTAATAAAAGGTCGAAAATAATAGAAACAAATAATATAGACCTAAAACTGAGAATACTCCTCATCAAGACCTACATATGTATGGAGTATCTTGATGTACGGCTGCGATACATGGTGCCTATCCGAAAGAGATAAGCGGAGACTAGAGGCTTTTGAGATGTGGTCCTATAGAAGACTATTTGAAATTTCCTGGAGAGACCTCCTTCTTCAAAGAATCGAAGGAGGAAGGCACTTGCTCAGGACCTTGTCCGAAAGGCGTGCAAGATGGATCGGCCATGTAATACGTCAAGAAGGCCTCTTGCATGTCATAATGGAGGGTATGACCGAGGGGACAAACTCTAGGGGACGCCCACGCCGAGAGTACCTGGAGGACCTGTTGGTGGACGTGCGCTGCTCATCATATGCAGATTTCAAAAGAGCCGCACAAGACAGGGAAGAATGGAAGAGAAGAATATAAGAAATTGCTGCAAACCAATCCCAGGATTGAAACTTTCTAACTAACGATGTTATACATTATTGCACAAATAATTAATTATTTAATAAAAAGTTAATCAAGCATTTTTATGTAAAAAACATATTTTTTATAATTATGTATAATCAAAAGTTGCATTTCTTTTCCTCGTTTCTTTTTGTTTAAGTATAATGAAATTGTGGTACTAACCTAGGTTAAATGCGAGCGATAATGCAGAGATTCACAGCCTATAAACTCGCAAGAGTTTTTAACAATGCAGTAATTATAATGCCGCATGGTATTTAATTGCAACGCTAAGACACGCATTTCTCTAATTATGATAAAATCACAGAAACTTAATAATATAATGTGTAATACTTTTTTAATTCATCACAAATTAATTGAACAACTGTTTTTTTTAAATAATATTGCAACATTATTAAATTAATTTTGGTTCATATTAATATACATATTAATATTAATATACATATAAAATAATATATTAACGATGTAAATGGAACCAGAAATAGAGGAAGTCCGAGGAAAACGTGGCACGATCAAATAAATCAAATATTGAATGTCGGCCATGTGAGGAGTCACAGAAATCGACGCGCGTGCATGACATGATCTATGAATGTTGAGGGAGCGAGAGAAATGTGTCAGGAAAGAAAAGTGTGGCAGTCCATTATTTCTGCTTACCCATTCGGGGAGACGGCGTGATGGTTAGTTAGTCAGTTAGTTAGTTTAATGCTTTATGTTCTAAAAGACAAAATTGACGTAATTATTTTTTAGAATGTTTTAAAAAAAAATTATTTGTTAATATTTAAAAATATCCTGCAAAGGTGTAGCATAAAATAATGATTAACCTACGTAAATTAATAACTAATAATAAAGATAAAAACGTCAAGAAAACATTAAGTAATCTTGAAATTTTAGCAATAAAAAGGCGATTAAAAATAACGATAATATTATAAACAACCAATTAAATTAAACTTCCATTCCCATGTTCTAAATATTCACGTTATCCACCCCCTGCGCTAAATCATACTTAGTTAAACTTTACCCCCACTCTAAGGCATAACTCCACCCCCACCCTTTTAGTATATACGTGACGATTCTGTGTTAAAATTTGTGCATCAAAGGAGGACCGAAACATGTCTGCAAAAAAATATAATAAAGTGTTGTAAAAATATTATTACTGTTAAAATTTAAAACACTGTTATGATATCACAATTTCTTTTTATTCACTGAGAGTGTCGCGACAGCTGCTTCGCCAACCGATGTTGGCATCATTATTAAAGTTTATTGTAACACATGATGATGCCAACATCGGTTGGCGTAACAGCTGTCGCGACACTCTCAGTGAATAAAAAGAAAATGCGATATTATGACAGTGTTTTAAATTTTAACAGTAATAATGTTGAAGTTTCATAGTGTTTCGGCCAAAACAATGAACTAAAAATCCTATGTTTATAATAATAAAAACCACGATTATTTTAAAACACACAATTCGTTTGACATATTATCTGAAAGTGAAAATCATTATGAAACCGAGTGGGGCGATGTATAATGGGACAATACAGTTAATCAGCAGGCCGTTAGCGATGGCGGCAGCGGGACAGAAAAAAGCTGCGGGAAGGAGTATGGATCATCGATGATGGCAGGAGGTTCAAGGTATGAAGGCATTTGAGGAGCAGCAGCAATGATGGCGATGGGTCGGGAGAATCCGAGTATTAAGAAACTGCAGAATGAAGCAGTCAGTGAGTACGATGTTCGGGAACTGTGACGACGGCATGGAGCCAATTCAAGTAAAAGTGGACATTTACGTTACCTGGATGATTGTTGGGAAGACGTGCAGAGCGAATCACAACTTGTATATGAGAGCGTACACCGTGCGATTTTTTTGCCATGTTGAAGCACCATAAAAACCTTAAACCACGCACGTTTATACACATAAATACATATGTGACTTTTTATACCATCTCACATTGCGAAAACTACTAAAACAATTGCAGAAAACTAAAAAAAATTGTATGAGCAATTTCAAATGACAGCCGTTCACGGACGCCATTTTATCGCTCTCCAATATTCACCTAGCGTATGTAGAACGAAGGTCGAAATGCGTTTGAAACATACTATGGAGTGTGACATATTATTCAGTAAAAAGATGGCGCCCGTAGGCAGGCTGTCATTTTAAATTTTCACAAAAAAATGCATTCTGACGTTTTCGGAATGTGAGACGGTTTGAAAAAGTACCATACCTGTTCATATATGTGTTGTGTTTGGTTATTGTTTTTATGGTGCATCAAAATGCAAGAAATATCACACGGTGAACGCTCTCATACGGATCCAGTCCATCAAATTCTCTAGGGAACCCTTATCTCATAATCCAAAAATATCCAACCTCAACAACACACAAGAAAAAAAAAAATATTACGCCGGGGGAGGCGAGAAGGTAATATTATTTATAAATTCATTGGGATAATTCTAGAATTTATTTTGCAACTTAAAATTACAAAATTCTGATAGCACATGTAATTTTCATAATAAACATGATTTCACCACGATTTGAAATAATCAAAATTTTGGTCTTGAATACTGGTTCTGATTTTGAAAATTTGGTTTGTTTCATGTGGTTCTCCCGTTAACTTGGAGATATTTCGTGTATATGTGAATTGTTTTGGTCAATTTGATTATTGTTACACTTTATAATAGTTAGTTGTGACACGTAATACGTTTTTACTGTTTTGAAGTTAAAATAATTTTATATTTAAGTTTTTTCGTTTATATAAAGAATTTTGACAGGTGTAAAAGAAATTTTTCATTTGTTCCAATGACAATTTGATTAAATTCTTGAATAATATTTTAAAGTTCTTGTTGGTATTAGATTTTTTTAAGTGCCTAATTACAGTTAATTTAAAAAACGGTGGATACGTGGAATATAAATTAAATAAACACAAATGTCTGGATCGTCCAGCTGAAGTGCACCATCTAACAGAACATTATATGTTAAATAATTTTTATTTTACTATTTAATTTTATATCCCGGTTGTTCAAAGTGAATATTTAGACTTAAAATTGAAGTCTGGTTAATACATAAAACAAAGAAAGAGAATAACTGTTTATTGTAACATATGTTATGTACCATGGCTAGCATTTTTAGGGTGAAATTTGAACTATACTATATTAGTTATTTCGTCTTTATGTTTAACACCAATTGGGATCAAAATATCATTTTTGACTTTTTTGATACTTGCACTTCTGTAATATCCAGCTCTCAATTTTAAATTCAATCGATAAATAAAGATAAACAACTTAACTTTACTTCCACGAAGGTGGTGAACTTGATTTAATTTTATTCGTACATTATGTAAATGAAACGCCAAGTGGCCGCTATTGTCAGATTTATAGCATACGCACTATCGCGTCACATCAGCACGCGACTTGTAGGCGAAGGGAACACACCAGGGACTCAGATTACAGGATGGACGTGTCGCGTGTTATATGCTCACCCTCGCCTGCCTGCGATATCACTGTGCTCTTCTGCGGGACAAGTATTTAATTAAACTTCATTACATTATGTGGCAATCTCTTTAACACTTCTGGTATCCGGGTAGAGTAAGAACATAAAAGTACTAGAGATGCTCTTATATTTTCTTTCTTTGATGTTGACTCAATTAAAAGCATGAAAAAACATTTACTTATCTCATTTTATGATTTCTTAAAGTCAAGTAATTTTTATATACAGATGATATATATGAAACGAAAACAAAGGAAAAGGATCGCGTATAGAATGTGGAAACCACAGAGCTATTAGTCTTTTGAGTGTCGTTGGTAAAGTCTATGGCAGAATTTTAATAGAAAGAGTAAGAAAATTGACGAGTGACAAAGTTTGGGATGTGCAAGGTGCCTTTATGAATGGCAGAGGATGTATGGATCAAATTTTTGGACTTCGTACATTGACAGAGAAGTTTCTGGCCAAAAATCGCAAACTTTTCTGTGCGTTTGTCGACTTACAAAAAGCATATGATTACGTTAATAGAGAAAAGTTGTGGAAAATATTGTCTGAATATGGAATAAGTACCAAACTGATCACGGCCATTAAGTCGCTATACATAGAAAGCACTGCTAGTGTCAGAGTAAATGGAGATCTTACAGCCTGGTTTGATATCAATAAAGGTGTCAAACAAGGTTGCGTAATGTCCGGAGCGGAGTGTCAGTAAGCTGTCTCTTGTATGCGGATGACGCTGTCCTACTTGCTGACAACGAGCATGAACTACAAGTCTTGGTGAATTGTATGTATGAGGTATGCATGCGAAATGATCTGATGATGAATGTTAATAAGTCCAAGGTAATGATTTTTGAAAAGGAAAAAACCACGACAGTCTGCAACATTAGCGTGAATGGTGAAAACTTGGAGCAAGTAGTTGAGTTTGTGTATTTAGGTAGTATGTTTACAAGAGATGGGAGAGTGGAGAGGGATATTGAAAGAAGGGTTGGGGCAGGCAACAAAGTGAATGGTGCACTTAAAGTTGTCATCGCAAGCAAAAACCTATCCAAAAAAGCTAGAATGGCAGTGCACAATGGTGTTCTTCTACTGACCCTTATGTATGGAAGCGAAGCATGGAACTGGCAAAGGAAGGATGAAAGTAGAATAAATGCAGTAGAAATGAGATCTCTTAGACGAATGTGTGGATATTCTGTGTATGATAAAGTGTCGAATGAAAATATAAGAAGTGAATGCGGTGCGAATGATGGTGTCATGAACAAAATAATGAAAGGATCATTAAGATGGTTTGGACATATGGAAAGAATGAATGAAGAAAGAATGGTAAAAATTATATGTTAATGATGTAAATGGTACCAGAAATAGAGGAAGACCGAGGAAAACGTGGCACGATCAAATAAATCAAATATTGAATGTCGGCCATGTGAGGAGTCAGAGAAATCGACGCGCGTGCATGACACGATGTATGAATGTTGAGGAAGCGAGAGAAATATGTCAGGAAAGAAAGGTGTGGCAGTCCATTCTTTCTGCCTACCCCTTCGGGGAGACGGCGTGATGGTTAGTTAGTTATATATATGAAATTTTTATTTTTATTTTTTAGAATCGCTCTTTACATCGTGATAGCATGAGCCAAATCGATTATAGTTATCACAAGTGATTCTCGTGACATGTGATAGGTAGCTAATCTATCGCCATTTTATTGTCACGTGAATTCTACACCAAACAAAAGAAAGTGTGACAATCACACTGCCCTTGCCAGGGATCGAACCCGGAACCTTCGGAGTGGTTGTCAATGCACTAACCACTCGGCCACGAAGGTAGCTAGCATAATGTAGGTATAAGAATTTCAGCCTACAAATTTTGTAAAAAAGAAAATTATAGGCAGTTAAAATGACAGTGCACAATGGTATTCTTGTACCGACCCTTATTAAGAATTACACCCATATTAAGAATTATGCACAAATTTCATTATTATATAATTTCAAAACAATTTCCTGTCAGTTTCAGCGCAACTTTCTCCACTCTTCTATTTTATATTTGAATGAATTATTATGTATCGTATTATCTCAACAGGGGAGAGACAGTGAATGCATTGTCCCCAAGGCCTTGAAACTGAAGCTGGATGAAGGAACCGGATCGGCCTCCTCCAAGGTGGATGATGGCGCTGCGACAGCCAGATGAATCAAGATCGCGATGCTTGGCGGAGGCATATCAGGTGAGCCGACCTTATCAACCCAAAGAAGAAGATATTATATTATCTTAGCATCCAGGGAAATGGCGTGATGGTTAAATAGTTCTATTTGTATACAAATTTTATCCAGTTGTCATTAATACTAATAAAAACTACTATAATAATTGTAATGTTCCCCGGAGGGGTAGACAGAGAGGATGGACCGCCACAGTGCTCTTTCCTGACATACTTCTCGAGCATAATCTATATATTTTATATTATAACATGTACGCTTGTCGATTTTTCCGACTTCGTATATGCCGGCTTTTTTAATTTATGAATTTATTTCGTTGATTTATTAAATAAACAAACAAAACAAACAAACCATCACGCCGTTTGCCCGTAGGGGTAGTCAGAGAGAATGGACCGCCACACTATTCTATCCTGGTACACCTCTCTAGATTCTTCCACATTCATACAGCGAGTCATACACGCACGTTGATTCTTCCGACGTCTAACATGACCAACCTTTAAAATTTGATTAATTTGGTCATGCCATGTTTTCCTCGGTCTGCTTCGACTCCGTACTCCATTTACATCATTAACGTATACTTTCTTAAGCATTCTTTCTCCATCCATGCGCTCCATATGTTAGAACCAACGCAGCGATCCTTTCATAATTTTGTTCATAATACCTTCTTTCGCTCTACATTCCTTTCTTATATCAGTATTTGAGATTCTGTCGTATATCGTTGTACCATACATACGTCTTAGGGACCTCATCTCTATCGTATTTATTCTGCTCTCATACTTATTCTGCCAGTTCCATGCTTCGCTTCCATATATTAGGGTTGGGACCAGAACTTCATTGATTTATTTGGTCTTCGACCGTCCTCCGCTTTTTTTTCCATTCACACTGCTCGTATACAACTTTTTAAACAATTCTTTTTTCAACAATTCCTTTCATATGTCCAACCATCAAAGTGATCATTTTTTAATTTGACTGCCTTATATTTCTTCCATATTTCGTCGTTCGGTATTCAATAACACAATGTTTTCCTTCAAATTCATCTTAGTTTTCTTATTTCTACACCATTTATCTTACTTTGATACTTCTTTTGCCAGTTTCAAGCTCTACTTCCATACATAAGGGTTGTCACTAGAACTGCATTATTTTCTGCCATATTTGCTTCAGTGGATATATTTTTAATGTATTAGTAATAATTTCTTCCACTGCAATTACAGAGGAATGCAACATTGCCATAATCAACGTATATGTCGATACCACAAACATTCAATATGTGATTTTTTAATATGTGGTTGCGATGTTCCATACTACTCAATACGTTATGAGGCTATTAATTTATAAGCAGTGAAGTGGTTGCGTGACGGACTATGAGGAGAAACCGGTAGAAATTTACGGCTTTCAAGACAAAAAGTTGATTGAATTGTTATTGTCGATAATTCGAAACTAATTGCTCTCTTTGTATCAACCCGTTCCTGCTCATATTTCTGAATGATTGATCTATAAAATTCTATTAAAAATTGTATAACTTATAATGTATCGATATAATACGAACATTAAAAAATCATCGTAATGTCATCGCAAACAAAAGCCTATCCAAAAAAGCTAAGATGGCAGTGCATAATGGTGTTCTTGTGCCGACCCTTATGTATGGAAGTGAAGCATGGAACTGGCAAAAGAAGGATGAACGTAGAATAAATACAGTAGAAAAGAGATCTCTAAGACAAATAAGTGGCAAATCTATATATGATAGAGTGACAAATGCAACTATAAGAAGTGAATGTGGTGCGAATGAAAATGTTATGAACAAAATAAGGAAAGGGTCATTAAGATGGTTTGGACACATGAAAAGAATGAGTGAAGACAGAATGGCAAACGGCGTGAACGGAGCTAAAAATAGAGGAAGGCCGAAGAAAACGTGGCACGATCAAATCAATCAAATATTGACTGTCAGTCACGTGAGGAGTCGGAGAAATCGACGTGCGTGCATGACAAGATGTATGAATGTAGGGGAATCGAGAGAAGTATGTCAGGACAGAACAGTGTGGCGTTCCATTCTTTCTGCCTACCCCTCTGGGGAGACGGCGTAATGGTTTGTAATTGAGAACATTGATAGAGATGAATTTGAATAACTTTTGAAAAACACTGTATTTCTTCAACACTTTTTTGTACTCTTCATAAACATGTTTCGGATTGTACACATCCTTCTTCAATGTACATTTTAACAACGAAATGATACAAAATCGTTACTTTTATACTTAATGAAGGGGAGTAGAGTTAAGCTTGGAGTAAAGGGTAATTGAGATATAATTAGGATTGTAGGGCAAAAGCCCTACAGGACGAATTCAAGGCAGCAAGCCTCACTTGGGATGATGTTAGGCATCAAGCATGCGATAGAGTCGGGTGGAGAAGGTTCTTTGAGGTCCTATGCCTCACGGAGGTGAGGAAGAAGAGAAAAGAGTAGGGCAATTAAAATATGTAAAAAAAAAAAAATTTTTTAATACTTATTTTATTTTTATAAATGGCTTTCTGACTTTCCAAAATTTTAATCTTATATACCTACATAAATATATTTTGAAATACTCTTAAAATTTAATTAACGTGCCTTCCAGTCCAATTTTTGATATGTTCCCATGATCCCATATAATCCTTAGCAAATAATGATCTCCCCTAGCTCTAAACCCTTATAATATAGAATAATATAGATTTTATTTGAATCTTGTTTCATTTAATTTTTATACTGAAGAAGGGTGTTCAATCCGAAACATATTAGTGAAGAATGCAAAGAAGTATTAAAAAAATACAACGTTCTTTAAAAGCTACTCAAAAGTGTATCCATAATACGAGTACAAGCAATGGCGAATATAGAAGACAGTTTTATTTTTCAAATTATTTCTAATATGTCTTGACAAAGCTCAGCAACGAGCGAAACTGGTCAGCATGTTTTTAAACAATAGGTATTAATAATATTCCTAATCGACAACCTACAATTACAAATAAAATTAATATTTTTCTTCATTTGACTTCGATTTAAGAAATCATGTCCTATGTGCACAAGTAATATGCGGTAATGAAAGTGTTTAATTAAGTTGTTTTGTTAAACGCTGGACACATGCATAAACAGCGTTAATGGCTTATGACTGTACATGGTGACATATATGTATTTCAGTCAGTTAATCTTAGGTTATAACAACTTCATTAGATATTCTGAATGCACATACACGCATTTAATTTTCACATCGTGGCAATGAACATTTCTTCCTTTGTTTGATTGGAAATTACGGATTATATTTATATTAATAATGGAGCGAACCAAAGAATGTTGTATACACGCAGTATGAGTGGAAAAAGAACCCGTGGAAGACCAAGGAAATCATGGAATTTTCAAATATTCAACATTCGAAGTCGGAAAAATCGACAAGCGTGCGTGTTGCAATGTATAGTATGTATAGAATGTAGAGTAAGCTAGAGAGGTATGTCAGTGCAGAGCAGTATGGCGGTCCATCCTCTCTGCCTACCCCTCCGGAGAAACGGTGTGATGGTTAGTTAGTTGGTTTATGGAGCGAAGGATTATTTGTGGGCTCCAAGTTATTTATTGCTTATGTTTTATTATAGCTTCGTGTTTTTTGGGTAAAATGATTATTTGCGGATTCCTAAATTGATCATTGTTAAGGTTTTGACTTCATGTTTTATGGGTAAAATGATTATTTGCGGATTCTAAATTGATCATTGCTAAGGTTTTGGCTCCATGTTTCATGGAGAGAATGTTTATGTTTACTATTTTACTAAAAGTGTTGATAATGATAAGTGATGCAAAAAGAGTCACCCACTAAGTCGCTCATCCCGCAGGGTCGAACAGAAGAGAGTGGAGTGCCGGCTTGACACTTAGGACATTAGATAAGGTATAGATGGAAATTTAAATTAGATGAAGATTTAAATTAGAAGTTAAAATTAAAAACTTTAACAACGTGAATGGAGTACGGAGTCAAGAAAGATAGAAGAAATCATGACATGGCCAAATTAATCCAATTTTAAAGTTCGACCGTATTAGAAGCCAGAAGTATCGACATGCTTGTATGGATATGGAGGAAGGCATTATCTCTGCCTACCACTCTAGAGAAATTGGTTGACGGTTTATTTTGTTTGTCGGAAATCTTTTATGTGTATCATACAAAGTGTTTTCAATTACTTATTCAGCATTGTATTTATGTTAATTAAAAAACCTTCCTGGTAATCGTGAGCTCATATTTCGACATGCAGTGAATACAGCTCGAATGATAGTGTTATAAACAAAAAAATGAAAGGGTCATTAAGATGGTTTGGATACATGGAAAAAATGAATGAAGATACAATGATAAAATATGTATATGTTAATTATGTAAACTAACCAAATATAGAAAAAAAAAACAAGAAGTAAACTAGGGTGTGAGACAGGGTTGTATCCTTTCTCCATTATTATTTAATCTCTATTCCGACTATGTCTTTAAAAGAGCCCTCATCAACACCGAGAAAGGACTGAAAATTAATGGCATTGTGATAAAAAATATAAGATATGCCAACGACACTGTTTTATTGGCTGAAAGTCCGGTGAAAGATTCGGGCTAACAATAAATGTCGTGTAACTTTGAAAGGATGGAAAAATTTAAATACCTCGGCAGCATACTAACGCAATCTCTTGATCCGGATATAGAGATAAAATGCAGAATTAAGGCAGCAAGAGCTACGTTTAATAAAATAAAATCACTCTTCTGCAATGATAACATAAACTTGAAACTCCGCCAGAGAATGATCAAATGCTATGTGTGGTCTGTTTTATTGTATGGATGTGAAACGTGGACCTTAAAATTCAACTCAATGAACGGACTGGAAGCATTTAAAATGTGGCTCTATCGCAGAATGCTCAGAATTCCATGGACATACATGGTTACCAATGCCGAAGTCCTGAGAGGAGCTAGAGTTGACAGGGAACTGTTATCAACTATCAAGGTTTGGAAGATTTCCCATCTGGGTCATATACTGCGTGGGGAAAAGTACCGCCTTCTCCAACTGATGTTGGAAGGGAAAATTGAGGGACGCCGAGGACCCGGTAGGAGACAAATGTCCTGGCTGCGATATGTGGGAAGACCCCAGATGTCCTGACTCCAGAATATCAAGGAATAAACCGGAGTTCGGGGGGTGCGGGATTTGTTATGTCTGGCGCAGGACAGAGAGGCCTACGCCAGGTTGGTAGCCGACGTCGGGGGGGGGGGGGGCTAACATGGCACTCAAAAAAGAAAAAAGATACGTTTTAAAAAAAAAATTATCCTTTTTTTATTTTCATTAATTAAAGATAGATTAAGTGAGGTTGTATTTTAAAATATATACTATAGTAATTATCTTTTTTCACTCTCCCACCGTAGAAAGTTGGGTAAGTACGCATTATAATCATTTCTCAGGTCGCTGATAAGCTGTAATTGTTCACCTTGTTACAAACTCTGTTCTCAGGAAAGTTCATACCGTCTTTGTTGTTCTTTCACAAACATTTTTCACTGCGCGAATTCCTTTAGTAGTAGAGAGATTTGTAATGACTCTCGCAAAAAAATCCACAGTTTTTCGTACGCAATTTGTTTCGTAAGCAACCGACTAGAAGTAAAAAAATAAGAAAACAAACTAACTATTTAACCATCACGCCGTCTTCCGTAGCAGCCGTCAATGGAGTACGGAGTGGAGAAAGGCAGGAAAACATGACATGGCCAAATTAATAAAATTTTACGGTTCTGGGAATTTGCGGTTCTGGGACCGCCACATTATTTTTTCTGGAAATACTTCTCTTGATTCCTCAACGTTCGCGCATCGTCTCATGGATGCAAATCGATTTCGCCAACTCCTCACGTGACCGACATTTAATATTAGATTCACATTTGATAATGCCTTAGTAAGGCGAAACAAGTCAGTCCCATTAATTATAATAAATTTCTAGAAAAAAATGTTTCCATTCGTGTTAATTATCGGCTGTGTTAAACAGTAAATCTGATTAATCACTATAATATATCGCTATAATATACAGAGTGCTTAACTGAAAGGCGTTGTCAAATGTTTGATGAGGATTTCAAAAAGGAAGTCAAATGTTTGAGGACTTTTATTATACATGTCGTTCCCATAAAATAAAGTGGAACTTTTTGATAACAGATGTTTTCGTAGTATGTCATGGGGGTTCAAAAGGGTAGTAGGGCTACGCTGGGGTATGCTTTGCTGCAAAATAAGCCTCTACAAAATGTCGCAAGGCGCCATGTTATATTTACAACAGCAACACTACTATCAAATCCAACTCTCTACCGTCCACGAGAGGTTTTTTAAAGACCCCGCGAACCCCGGACAATGTGGCACATATTACTTAGTGCCATAGCAGATAGAGAGAAGACGAATGGCGAGCTTCCAGCGCCATAAAACTGGATACACCCAGCTAAGGGAAGGTAACCCCGACAGAAAATCCTCCAGAGAAGGCAAGGGGATACCACTCTGGATATTTTTCCCCAGGTTATCACCATTAGGTCTACTCAAGGGTGATACTCAACGTTAGAGAGACCTGACAAGACACAGAAAGAAGAAGATTAGGTCATTATTATTGCCACAAGTATTGTTATTTTCGAGAAATATAGCCTAGGTATTATGACTAGTAACATCATTTTTCAATTAGCTATTTGAAGGGCAGTTTCGCCATGTTAATGCAATAACAAATGTCTATTTTCGCATCAGCATGGCGAAAAATGTCATAGCCTTTTTATAAATAATCCTAATTTTAGAAAACAGACAATTTTATTTTTATTAATTATTTAATGTGGTGTTTTACACCATTGTTCAAAAAATAATAAATGCTTAGTGTTGTCAATAAAATATGATGGGAATATATTATTTCCGTCAACATACTATTTAAAAACTGCATTTTCCCACCGTTACTGCCATGACTAAAAGTGTTGATCTCATTAACTCCTCATTAAGAAGGTGATTTGATAAAGGCATAAAACTTAAGTTGGGTCAGTAATAAAATGCTCAAAGTATCAGAGAATTACATACACGGTTACGGTTAACTGTGAAAAAACACCTTGAGTTTTCGAAATCTGGAATTAAATAATATTAATAACTTAAACATAATACTATTGACACAATCAAAACACATTAATAATGTTATCTTGCCTAAAATGTTTTTATAATAGTTAATTATGTTGGGCGTTCCTGTGCACTCTCCAAAAAAAAAAAAAAATTCAGTGATTTGAAATTAATGCAATATCTTATCAAAAAATTGTATTTTTTTTTAAGAAATTACTATTTTAAGATAATGAACGAATCATATTGTCAATTTAAATGCAATTTATTTAAACTAACTAACTTATCATCGGAAAGAAAGAATGATTAAATGTTATATATGGTCTGTTCTACTATATGGCTGCGAAACCTGGACTCTGAAAGTGAATGTAATTTACCGGTTGGGAGCGTTCGAGATGTGGATATACCGCAGAATGCTCCGTATACCATGGATCGATAGAGTCAGTAATGCAGACGTACTACAGAGAGCCAGAGCCAATAGAAAGCTGTTGTCGAGTGTAAAAATTCGGAAGGTCTCATATTTCGGGCATGTGCTAAGGGGAAAAAAATACCACCTCCTTCGACTGATATTAATGGGTAAAGTGGCGGGACGTTGGGGAGTTGTTAGAATGCAGCTGTCATGGCTGCGGAACATCAAATAGTGGACAGGAATACCAAGAGTTCAGAATATGTTCTAAGTGGCGCAGGATAGAGATGCCTTTGCTGCAGTGATCGCCAACGTTGGGGGGACCTGACACGGCCCCGAAAGAAGGAGAACTTTTCATCACTCCGTCTCTCTGAAGGAGTATGCAGAAAGAATGGACTGTCACACTTTTCTTTCGCTTCCTCATCGTATAATGCACGCACGTCAATTTCTCCAACTCATTCTGTAGCCGACACTCAATATTTGAGTTATTTGATCGAGAACTATTCTTCTCTCGTCCATTTGTTTCATATGTTCACCTAAAGGATCATTCTTTAAGTTTACTTATGATGCAATCATCTGTCTGACACATTTTTTTAGATCGTCGTTCGGTATTCTATCATATATTGTTTTCGTACACATTTTTTCCAGTGATCTCATTTCCACGGCACTTATACTTATACTACTTATGTAGTATCATACTTGTTTCCTTGCCAACTCCAAGCTTCACTTACAATTCTTACTTTTTTCCTTGCCAACTCCAAGCTTCACTTACGCTTACTTATTATTAACTATTTAATCAAATAATAAATGAGTATTTTTTTTATTATGGTTTGAATGAGTTAAGTACCAATCTGAATCCGTATCCGCGAAATACTCATAATTGAGTAATAAAGTGTGAAATAAAAGATTATCTTCGGAACCACCGGATATATTTAATCGGTAATCAGCACCCACTTCTCGTGGGGCTGCTGTAAATATCATCTCGATGGCTGATGATTATCGGAGACATTCAAGAGCAACATACAACTTAAGGTACATATGTGAGAAACGCAAATGGCACAGATCGATAACCGAATGCAGGAACGGTTTATTTTTATTACAACAGATAAATAATTATACATTTAGACCAATGATAGCTAATAACAACAACAACAAACCATCACGCCGTTTCCCCGCAGGGGTAGGCAGAGAGAATGGACTGCCGCACTACTCTATCCTGACATACCTCTCTAGCTTCCTCCACATTCATACAGTGAGTCATAAACGCACGTCGATTCTTCCGGCTTCTGATATGACCAACCTTTAAAATTTGATTAATTTGGTCATGCCATGTTTTCCTCGGTCTACCTCGACTCCGTACTCCATTTACATCGTTAACGTATACTTTTTTAACCATTCTTTCTTTAACCATGCGCTCCATATGTCCGAACCAACGCAGCGATCCTTTCATAATTTTGTTTATAATACCTTCTTACGCTCTACATTCCTTTCTAATATCAGCATTTGAGATTCTGTCGTACATCGTTCTACCACACATACGTCTTAGGGACCTCATCTCTACGGCATTTATTCTGCTCACATATTTCTTCTGCCAGCCAATTGATAAGTTCTTGTTTCCAATAACTATTTTTAATGATCCATTCACTTTGTTACCCGCACGAACCTTTCTTTCAACATCACTATCCGTTCGGTATATATACAAACTGTATTTTGCTCTTCCCTTTCAAAAACTTACACCTTTGACTTTCCGATATTCATCATTAAATTGTTTGAAATGCATACCTCATGCATTCTCGACACCAAGACTTCGTCCGCACTATCCACAACGAGAAGGGCATCGTCCGCGTAAAGCAGACAATTTACCTACAGACAGATCACTCAGGATATAACAGTGTGGCAGTGTAATCTTTCTGCCTACCCCTCGGGAGAGACGGCGTGATGGTGAGTTAGTTAGTTAGAGTATTAGTTTGATTTGATTAATGTTTTATAATATTTGAATGTGACATACTCGTAATATACGAGTATTCTTATGTTTTGAGTCTAAGAAAGCAAATGAAATAATTTTTGAAACATTTATGCATTGCATATTTTAGACAAATGTGTGGTAAATCTGTATATGATAGATTGTCAAATGCGAATGTAAGAAGTGAATGCGGTACGAATGAAAGTGTCATGAACAAAATAATAAAAGGGTCGTTAAGATGCTTTTGACACGTGGAAAAATGAGTGAAGACAGAATGGTGAAGAAGGTAAATGTAAACGACGTGAACGGAGCTATATATAGAGGAAGGCCGAGAAAAATATGGCACTATCAAATCAATAATATATTAAATATCGGTCACGTAAGGAGTCATAGAAATCGACGTGTGTGCATGACAAGATATTTAAATGTAGAGGAAGCGAGATAAGTATGTCAGGATATAACAGTGTGGCAGTATAATCTTTCTGCCTAACTCTCGGGGGAGACGGCGTGATGGTTAGTTAGTTAGTTAGGGTAATAGTTTGATTTGATTAATAGATTCTAATATTTGAATGTGACATAATATATGCTTATGTTTTGAGTCTATGGAAGCAAATGGAATATATTTTTTTAAACATTTATGCTTTGCATTATTTTGCAGTACCCCTCCAGACCTTGTACGGAGTAAGTGAAACTAAACGACAGGCTTGCGTGATTATTCCAGTAGCCTGTGCCAGAGGAAGAGTTATAGCCGCTAAGCAATGTCTCGTGGGATAAGGATCTTCACAGAAAATATTTCTCAGCCCTGAGGACAATGTATGAAGAAATTTTGCATTCCCCCATACAGCCAGATGCTATCGGAGGAGATGATCCTTTGAACTGTAAACCCTTCGAATGAATTCAACATCACCGCCAAAGACAATAAGAATGGAAAGGTAATTCAGTTTACGAAATTTATGAACGAGATTTTATTTCTTGCGTTTTCTTTTATAATGTTTTATATAAAAGAATGATGTATTTCACTTTCCTGGGACATTATCATATATCTAACACATTTGATGATGCGTTAGCAGACGAAATATCCCAATACACGTCACTCCCAATAAATATTCTAAAACTTCTAGAAAACGGATCTTTCTATAAATATGAATAACTGTTTATTTAATTTAATAACTTTGGTATAATATATTTTTAATTTAATGATTAACTAGTATTTCAATAAATATAGCTGCACTAAATATTTATTGTTTCTTGAACAATGGTGTAAATCTTCATATTTAATAATTAATACGAATAAAAAGGTAAGTTTTCTAGAAGTTTAATTATATTTTATGGGAATGACATGTTTTGCCCTTCTACGGCAATATCAAATGTCACATCTAGAAAACTGACGTTTCTATTCGTATTAATTGCACTCAGTATTGTTACTCAGAAAAAATGTTCTTCTTCTCCCAACACTTCGTTTACCTTTGATATTATCTTGAATAATCAGTTGCAATAAAAATAATCTGTTTAATTGTATGGATGTGAAACGTGGACATTAAAAAGTCAGCTCAATGAACAGACGTACATTTATGTAATTATTTCAGGGGGTTGCAACTACTCGTAGTATTATTAAATTAGCCATGACTGTTGACAAATGTTCTTCTTCTTCTCAGGGTGCCATGTCAGGACCCCTCGACGTCGGTTATCACTCTGGCGTAGGCCTCTCTGTCCTTTGCTAGCCGTAACAACTCCCCCACCCTCCCATTTTGGTCCACTCTTTGATATTCTCGAGTCAAGGCATCTGGGGTCTTTCCACACTATGCCTACCCTCAATCATCCCTTTCATTATGAGGTGCAGCAGACCGTATTTATCGTTGCGGAGAATGTGTCTCAGATATGCCATATTTTTAGACTCCTCTTCCTTTTCTTACTCTATGTACCACCTCATTCTTGGTGATCATGTCAGTCCATGAGATCCGCAATATTCTGCGATGGAGCTACATTTAATGCGTATACGGTTCATTGTGTTCATTTTCAGGGTCCAGGTCTCCATTCCGTAGAGTAATATGGACCAAATAGCACTTGACCATTCTTTGTCTTTTTCTCCGGTATCAATCTAATTATTGGTCTGCAGCAAGACGACGCATCTCCTCTTCCACTCTGCTCGGTCATCGGAAACTCTCTTCAACTCCGCATACGAGGTGCAGCCCATATCTCGGCAAATCTGGTCTAGGTACTCTTGGCGAGGTCGTCCTCTGCCAAT
The DNA here is from genome assembly GCA_022606425.2 of Lepidostoma basale. NCBI lineage: Eukaryota > Metazoa > Arthropoda > Insecta > Trichoptera > Lepidostomatidae > Lepidostoma > Lepidostoma basale. The sequence goes on from JAHDVF020001587.1 coordinate 460,004, forward strand.
CGATCCCTCGACCATTCCTTCCAACACATTATGCAGGAAACATTCGTGTCGCAACACATGACCAATCCATCTTGCCCGCCTCTCCGTTATGGTGTTCAACACGTGCCTACTCTCTTTAACTCTGCTGAGAACTTCTTCATTTGTAATGTGGTCCCTCCATGGAACATGGGCAACTTGTCGGTAGGTCCACATCTCAAATGCCTCCAACATTTTGCGCTCTCTTTCGCCCAGGCACCAAGTCTCGCAGCCGTACAGTAAAACACTCCACACCAATGTTTTTAAAAGTTGTTTTCGGAGGTTCAGGTCTATGTTGTTGGACTCGAATATTTTTACTTTGTCGCAGTTTTAAATTGATGTTGTCATTGCAGAAGAATAGTCTTATATTATTGAATACGACGCTCGTAATCCCTATTCTGCACCTCACTTCTTTTTCGGGATCATTGCATTCAATTCCGCATAAGTCACCCTTGCATAAAGTATTTAAAGTTAACACGCGCGGGATAATATTATACGCGTACAGGTAGGTAGTATGTAAAAAAAAGCAATGAATGGACCGATAAAGCACTCTCTCATGATTATACCGGCGGCGGCGCTGGTCCGAGGGCCTCGCAATCTCCGAATCAAACTCCCGCCTCCAGCGGTCTCAATAAATCCGCTTTACTTGTTCTTTACTTCAAAATATTGTTTCCAACAAAGGGGCCCGGCCCGCCCCTCGCATAATGGCCGAATAAATAAAACCAGTCATGATGCAGGAATATCGTGAAAAAGAATAATATGATGAATAAAAAATGATCACGAATCTCGAGCCGGTGCGGAGGTCAAGCTTAGGCTAAACGTTCCGGGCGGAGTTCGTAATTATTATAATTAATATTTTGGGAAACGGGCATTGTTAATGCTATTTTAGTTATTTTAATCTTTATCCGCGATGTGTTTATATGTCCATTGTGGTGCTTTACAACGAATTGAAATATTAACCTCTACAGAGCGACTGGCTACATTCACAGTACATAAAAATGGTTTCAAGTTGTTAACGGGGTACTAATTATTATGAATGAACAGTCTGTTTTCTAGAAGTTCTATTCATCATCATCGGCTGTCCCCATGTGACTGAAGAGACCAATCCTGGACCCACACATTCTGGGGTATCTAGGGCTGGAGAAGGCGCAGGTAGAATTTTTATTATAATTTACGGGAATGATATGTTTCGCCTTTCTTAAGCATTTAAAAATGTTATCATCAGTTGTTATGTGGACCTCGGTAGTATAGTTGTTATCATTGATTAGTGAATGTAATAACAACTAAAAACATTATTTTATCATTAGTTGTAACTGTTATGTTATCGACTTTTTTATGAATGAAAACGTTTTTTACATTTTTAGAGTCTTTTCCTTGACATGCTTCGGGAGAACGATATAAACGATATAGTTTGAAGTAACTTTTGTTAGTTTATATCATTATTCCGATGATGAAACGTAAAGATCCTTTGTAATATTTTCAGAAAAAAAAATTAAAAAGTGGAAAAAACAGTATATTGATGGTTGAGGTATTATTTTTGTAAAACTCCATTGTTGATTTATAATAGTTAACACGATTGTTTAGTGGTTTTACTTAATTCCAAGTTTAACCACTAAACAATCGTGTTTACATAATAATTAAATAAAACGATGTTTTTTTAACTACTTCCACTTTTGTCTTTATTTCGACAGCGACCGGTATCGTCAGGCTCGCTGGCATCGACAGATTGGTGATGCCAGACCAGTCTGTCGATGTCAGCGAGCCTGGCGAAACCGGTCGCTGTCGAAATAAAGACAAAAGTGGAAGTAGTTAAAAAACATCGTTTTATTTAATTATTATTTAAAATGAATTTCCATCAGAGATTTCAGTAAAATCATTTGATTATCTTAAAATCGTGTTTACTCTTATAAATTTGGAAAAACAGTGTTTTCATTCATAAGAAATGTGTCATTATGGAATTCCAGAGTGTTAACGCCTTAAGTTTATTAAAAAGGTTAGGTTATTATTACAAAATGTAACGATTTCATTCTTTTCCATATTTATTACTGGAGTATTACACTATTGTTTAAGAAACAATAAATAAATTTTAAACTATATTATCTCATATATGCTCATATTTGAATGTTTCTTATAAACTTTTCGCTACTTACTACTATATAGGAGTAATACGTAATAATATAATGAACTGAGACTATCTGTTTGAACTGTAAATGTAGCCAGCCGCAGTTCAAGACTATTTTTTGTACTGCAAATGAAGCCTAGTCGCACAATTGGGGTTAAATAAGTATGGAGATGTGTTTAAGCATAATCGTTATATTATGTGTGCTCTGGTGTCGTGAAAAAAATAACACCTCTCTAGTCGTGACTTCAAATCAAATGCGAAAGAAAACAGGTTCAGTCATTTTATCTTATAATTATTTTTATAAAATAACCTATTACTACGACTCTTATTATTAAATCTAAAAGGAAGACATCAGTCGGAAGAAACCAGAGTTCTTGGCTAAAAGACTTGAGAGTATGATGGGGTCATACGCAGTGGCGTGCCTAGGGTCAACCGGTAAGACAAGCCCGTCCGATTTTTTTGTGTTATAATATTAATAGAGGGTCACGATAATGTATTTTCCCGGATTAAAATAGTTGTATCTTTCTATATTCATTCGGGAATTTTTGATTTTATATCCTATTTTAGGCGCATTTAAATCTATACAAAAAATAATTTTCTGCGTCCCAAAACTCATGTTCTTGTATAATATAATAATAATATATTTACAAATACAAGAACAAATATAATTAATAAGAAATAAGCTGTAAATAGACAAAAATAATAAATTTGTTAACACCGAAACACGAATTATAAATAAATGTTCGCAAAGAAATTACATAATCTTTCTTTTCATAACATTTCTGCACAAAACGTAAATGACAAATAACATTCTGACAATAGAAATGAAGTTCGTGACACATCGAATAGTAACATACTTCAGAGTGATAAAGACCGGCTTCAAATCCATACAAAAATTTGTAGATATCTTTTGGTATATATGCACCTAGCTATATGATTACAAGCCAAAAATACATAAGTGCGGCAAAGACCCTTCTAAATTGTGCAAGCCCAATATGAAGCCCATCGAAAACATGAAACAAAACATGTGGACGTAGGCGATTTCACGGGCATCCCATCTACGGTACGTATGAATGAAATAAAATATGGCGCGTATGAATGAAACAAAACATACACGTAGGTTATTTCTACGCATGTCAGTGGAGTCATTTGAAACGCAACGAATTAAATAGTTTCAATTCGAGCGATAATTCAAAATATTATAATACTTTTTTCGTAGACGGCTCAAACGCGCAAAAAACATCGTTTTATTATAGATTTTTTAAGGCAAGCCCGGCTTCTCGGCTTGTATGGAAGTACCGCCACTGGTCATACGAGTATATAATATATGCCGGCAGTTTAAGATCGGTAATTTCCTGGATTGCAGTCATCAGCAGGATAACTAACCAAAATCAGTGCCGGATTAAGCCAGCGCAGGCCTGAAGTAAATGTTACCAAGAGGTCCTGGCTTTTAATAACTAACTAATCATCACGCCGTCTCTCCAAAGGAGTAGGCAGAAAGATTGGACCGGCACACTATTTTACCCTGATATACTTCTCTCGATTCCTCAACATTCATACATCGTCTCATTTAAACACATCAATTTATCTGACTCCTAACGTGGCCGAGATTAAATATTTGAGTTATTTGATGGTGACACGTTTTTCTCGGTCTTCTTCAATAATAATAAAGAAATTTTGTATCAAAACTTTTTTGCTTTCATTATTTATTATTTTTTCATGTGTTCGATCCATTTTATAACCCTTTTATTATTTTATTAATAACACTTTCATTTGCACTCAATTCACTTCTTATATTTGCATTTGAGACCATTCATAGATTTATCATACATTCGTCTAAGAGATCAATTTTCTACTGCATTTTTTCTACTTTCACTCTTCGTTTGTCAGTTCCATGGTTCACTTCCATACATGAGAGTCTATAGGTGCGTGGCCCGAAGCATTCACTACTTTCGCTATATGGCTAATCCGGCACTGAACTTAATAGAGTAGATATGTTTTCGGAAAATAGTAACTCTACAGTTGCGTAAAATGAGAAAATCTGTATTAGATTTATCAAAGTTACTCTTTACGTTTGAAGTATGTGGGCATGAAATATATAGCAGGGTCGTTTATGTCAGTGTTCTGCAACCGGTGGTCCGAGGTCCGGTACCGGGCCACGGAGACTTTCTGCCGGGCCGCAAACAGTATGTCAAATCTTAAGAAATTCGCCATGCAAAAATATCACATGTTAGATTATTTATGCGATTTTCTCCGAAAGATGTAGCCAGCAGACTCAACAAGGCAAGGGGAGCTTTCGCTATGTTTCGCCCTGTATGACGTTCCAGTATCATTTCTAGAAAGCTCAAGCTCCAAATATTCAGCAGTAGCGTTAAAAGCGTACTGCTGTACTGATGTGAGACTTGGAAATCTACCGCGGACGTTATTGGAAAACTCCAGGTGTTTATAAATAGGTGCCTTCGCTCAATGTTCAAGATATATTGACCCCAAACAGTGTCAAATGCCGTTCTCTGGACCATGGCAGGCGAAAAACCAATTAGAGAACAAATCGCTAGACGCAATTGGCAGTGTATCGGTCACACTCTGTGACAGGACCCAGCCTGCATCGCTCAAGGCGCATTAGACTGGTCCCCTATGGCGGTAAAGAGGAAGCGAGGCAGACCTAGAGCCACGAGCCTAAGGTTAAAGCAGAAGGCCTCACTTGGGATTATGTTAGGCATCAGGCATGCGATAGAGTCGGGTGCAGAAGGTTCCTTGTGGCACTATGCACCACGGAGGTGTGATAGGACAAAAATAAGAAGATTTATGCGATACTAGACATGAGCGCAGCACTTTGTCTGTCAGACACAGCTCTGCAGCAAAGAATATCCAATATACTCGTATAAGCAAAGATGCAACAGAAGATTTTGCATTTTAATTATTTTTAAGGATTAATTGTATCTCAATAGAGACGAAGATGTAAATTGTTTTTGGAAACAGAATACGGTGGTCGAGGGGTTTACAGGACTTATAACCTGTCATTGGTTGGGTTAAGCGATCGCTTTTTGTTAACAACATTCCCCATTCCTCCCTTCTTACGACCACCACGTCTGACAAATTTTTGAAAGATGTATATATGCTACTATGTAGAGACACACTTCACATTTTTTAGGTCAATCTACACTAGCGACATCTATTAAGAATATATGTAACATAAAGCGATCGCTTAACCCAACCAATGACAGGTCATAAGTCCTGTAAACGCCTCGACCACCATATTCTGTTTCCAAAAACAATTTACATCTTCGTCTCTATTGAGATACAATTAATCCTTAAAAATGATGAACCCGAAATGGGTAAAATCCAGTATTTGTCTACAAGTATTTGTATACATTAAAAAAAAAATTGTATTATACTGTTATATGTTAGTATAGTTATGTCCATCTGTCACAATATATAATTTAAAAAAAATACCTTAACACCATTTTATGTCGATATTGGTGTGCGATTTTTTTTCTCCTTTTTTTACCGGTTCGCAGGTGTAAAAAGGTTGAGGGACACAGGTTTAAGAAACATGATCGCACTGACAAGAGCGGATAATTTGGTCCGTTATAAATCACGAGCAATAAATCTTCTTCAACAGTTGAACTTTCATATAATTAGTTTATGAAATATACGTGATACCCTGCCAATATATTTAAAAACACTTCCATATGTTTTTAATAAGCTTATAAGCGTAAATAAGAACCTGCCTATTTGATGAATAACAAAATAACTGTTTATAAATATGTGCATTAACATTTTTTTTTTACACAACAGGTCATTTGAACCCAATTTTCTGTATACAATTAATTTTAGCTATTTTATTAATACTCATGACATGTGATAGATAGCTTATCTATCGCCATTTTACTGTCACGTGAATTTTACACCAGACTAATGTGTTTGCAGTCATAGCTCTTACCACTCTGCCACGAAGGTCGTCTATTGGTACAATCTCAACCAAAGTCAATATTGACACAATTCGTGTTAATTTTTGCTTCACAAAAAACTTCATAATTAATATAAATAAAAACGTCTGTCTTCTAGGAGTTTTATTAAAATTTATATGGAATAACATACTTTGCTATTTTAAGGCATTATCAAATGTCTATTTTATTTTACACGTTTTCATTTATATTATAATATTTTTTTAATATGGAGTTTTACACCATTGTTCAAGAAACAATAAATATTAAAAACTTACTATTAAATAAAATATTTAATCTTATGTTGTGTAAATCTTCATATTCAGTATTTAATTGTGATAAAAAGTCTATTTTCATCAAATTGATTAAAAGTGACATTATCATACCTTCTATGTCATTGAAGGTATGACATTGCAAACATCGTTTGATTGTAATGGTAATTCAACTCCGATTTTCTATAAAAATATTTAATGGAGGGACATAAAAATACATCACCCAGTAATTATTATTAGAAGCAATGTGTACGAGCTACACTCCATCTGTAAAGTGCTCTAAAAATATCCATTAATTAATTACAATTAAAAATAATAATTATTATTATTATAATACTTGGTGATAAAGGGTAAACTATTACAGAAGATGTTTGTCATTAGTTGAAAATTTATAATCTCTTAACTCTTTGTGGCACGGTACCTTGTATTAAAATTATCCCATCTTTTTCAGGTTTTGTTAATTAAAACTTCTTGGAAGAAGTTCATTGTTAATAATGAAAATACGTATTTTTTTTATAAAAAATACTATATTTTTTATGAATTAAAACACTGTTTTTTTTTTCATTTTCACGTTTATTTTTCTCGACATGTTTCGAAGGCTTACATACACCTTCATCATCGGGAGAATGATATAAACTAACAAAAAGTTTTACAAACTGAGTGCAAGAACCTAGAATTATATACAATATATGTTAGTTAACTTGGCTAGTACTAGACATATCAATGGGTTAAATTTTGAAAGGGTTTTTAGATGGAAGTATTGAGTTGAGGGTGATTTTATTGCTCTAAGCCTATTGATTAAGTTAGGGTAAAGTTTATATTTTAAGACAAAACAGATGGACACATGTTGAAAAAATACTTTTCAACAATAGAATTTTTAACAAAAGACCCGTCTTACGGTACGAAAGAAATGACCAAATTATTTAAAAAGTAACGAAACACGACGAGAAAAATAAACCCAAAAGTGGAAAAAACAGTGTTTTATTTCATAAAAATTCGTCATTATGGAATTTCATAGTGTTAACGTCTTAAGTTCTTCTAAAAAAAAACTTTATATTATAATATATTGTATATTGAGTTTGATTTCCTTCAAACTTTGGTATTTGATCAGAAGATGGCAGCGAGCTCCCGAAACCGGTCAAAGCCACAAACGTTAGTGGATTTTAACTAAATTTACATTTTAAAAAGATTCTTAAATTTTTTTTAAAATTATTTACAATAAACTTTTACCATGAAATTTCGTATAAAATAATTTTTTTAACTGTTAAACTACTCGTACTTTTCCACTTTTCAGTTTTTTTCTGTCGACTTGTATCGATGGTTTTGCACCATTATCATGGAGAGAACGATATAAACTGAGTTAATATCATTCTCTCAATAATGAAATTGTAAAACGTTGAATTTATTTATTTCGAAACATTTCGAAATAAATAAATTCTAAAATTAAAAAAAAAAGTGTTTTATTTATTATTTCTTGAACAATGATGTAAAACTTCATATTAAATAATTAATACGGATGAAAACGGCAGTTTCCTAGAAGTTTTGTTATCTTTTATGGGAATGACATATTTTGCTCTTCTAAGGCATTATCAAATCATAATAATCATCATCATCATTTGATATTACCTTAGAAGGGCGAAACATGGCATTCCCACAAAAAAGTGTTTTTACATGAAAAAATTCTTCCAGTTTTGAGAAGCTCCAAACCGATTCAAGCCATACAACCAAGTGGAATTAAACTAAATATATATTGTGAATGGTTAGTTTGTATATATATATATATTTTTTATATTTAAAACTTTCCTAAATTCCGAGCGTCAAAGGGTTAAAGAATTCGCTAATACGAAATTGATTAGAGTCGTGTTTTTGAGTTTATTTCCTAGCTTTATTACTCCGAGATAGGGAGTTTCAAATTATAATAGTATTTATATCTGAGTTTTTTTAAATGTGACTTATTAAAATCTCACGCCTGATGTTCACCGTGTGAAGTGTTATTTATCTCATTGTACATCTCTTCCAATTGTCTCGTCTTATTATTTTAGTTTCAATCTTTTCTTTTCATGTATTTCCTGGTGCATACTATTTTATATAATAATTAAACAGTCTAAGCATCGTAGTTTCTCATATATTCATATAATAAACTATTTACTTTACATCAGGTGAAAAAAATCTAGTAAATTATTATAAAATTGTATATATTCTGTTAAATTAAAAAAAAATAGTTTTATGTACGAGTATCACAATTGTATTTTTATTTTACGCGACAGCTGTTTCCTCAACCTATGTTGACATCATCAGGTGTTACAATAATAAATCAAATGTCAAATTTTCGTGATTTTTCGAACCTTTATGTTATTATTATTATAATTTTGTTGAATCGCTCTTTACATTATGACAGCATGAGCCAAATCGATGTAAAAGGTATTATAGCTATCATAGTGATTCTCGTAACATGTGATAGGTAGCTAATCTATCGCCTTTTTATTGTCACGTGAATTCTACACCAGACCAAAGACAGTGTGACAATCACACTGCCCTCGCCGGGAATCGAACCCGGAACCTTCGGGGTGGCAGTCAATGCACTTACCACTCGGCCACGAAGGTCGTCAGTGTGTATTTGTTCTTCTTTTTGTGTATTTTTATGTTAATCTTTATGTGTATTTGCTCCTATGTCAATTTGAATAATATCTTTGATATAATTTTGAAGATCTTGCTGGAGTTGAGTAAGGTACCTAATTATTTTAATTAAACGAACGGTTAGCTACTATTTATAGGAGAAAATATTAAAGGTGGAAAATAAAATATTAAAAAATAAAAATAATAATCATAATTTAATAAAATAAAAATACAATTGTGATTGTGATTCATAAAACAAAGTTTTTTAATATAACAGTTTATAATGTTTAAGTATCATAGTGTTTCGGCCAAAACAATGGAATGTTCAGTATATTCTATATTTACAAATAAAAATAATTTGATTCTTTAATTAATTCTCTTGAAAAAATATATGATTATCTTTTAATATTTAAAATGTTTTAAATGAGACTGTTTTACTGGCTGAAAGTGTCAGTGATCTTCAAGATCTTCTTAATAATGACAAATGTCCGAAAAACCAAATGGATGACATTCGGACGGCTTGACTACAGTGGGTCAGTAATGCATTTGAACGGCCGTAACGTTAGAAGAAATTTATATACCTCGGCAGCATACTAACGCAATCTCTTGACCCAGATGTAGAAATAAAATGCAGAATTGAGGCAACAAGAACTGCTTTTAATAAAATTCACACTCTTCTGCAATGATAATATAAATTGGAAATTCCGCCAGAGAATGATAAATGCTATGTGTGGTCTGTTTTATTGTATGGATGTGAGATGTGGACCTTAAAAGTCATCTCAATGAACAGACTGGAAGCATTTGAAATGTGTCTCTATCGCCGAATGCTCAGAATTACCTGGACAGACATGGTTACCAATACCGAAGTCCTGAGGCGAGCTAGAGTTGACAGGGAGCTGTTGTCATCTATCAAGGTTCGGAAGATTTTACATCTGAGTCATACGAGTATACTGCATGGAGACAAATACCACCTTCTCCAACTGATATTGAAGGGAGAAATTGAGGGACGCCGAGGGTCCGGCAGGAGACAGAAACAGGTGCGGCGCAGGACAGGGACAGGTTCGCCAAGGTGATCGCCAACGTTATGGGAACCGGACAGGGCACTTGAAGAAGAAGAAGAATTTAAAAATATGTTTTTTTGCGAAAGATATCAACACTCTCTAGTTTAAATGTTTATGGAAATTGAACATATGTTTTGCCTTGTTAAGGCATGATTAAATTCACAGATATAAAATAATTAAAAATGGAAATATAAATATATTTTTTTGTTGATAACTAACAAGGGGAGGGGGTATGATATAGGAAATTGATTTTCGGGATGGGATTTCGCTAGATTGTCGTACCCCGATAGAAATCGCAATAGCCGGCCAATTTCTATACATGAGCCATTGCTTTTATGTCTATTAGAAATTTTCCATCAGTATCAATAGCTCGGTGGCTGAGCGGATAGCTTTATCTTCTCTTTATCCCTGGCCAGCTGGTCTTCGGTTCAAACTCCACGTTTTTTTTAAATATATATATTTTTAAATAAATGACCACTTTCAGTATTATATACAACAATTAATATTTTTTATTTTGAGCCAAATTAAAATTTTCGATATCCACTTAACCTTTCATTGTGTGTACATGTTATGAACACAAAACCGATGACAATAGAACCTGCCCATAAAGTTCACAACAGTCCGTGTGTGTAGTGAAGCGGGAAAAAAGGAAAGCGTATATCTGGATACGTCACGACTGCAGACTCAAGTCTCGTCTCGCACTCGACTGGGATGCTCTCAAACCATGGTGGCGTGTAAGCAAAGTGCACCGACTGAGTTCAAAGGTCGCTCATTGATTGGTTATCAATCGATTCAAGAGTGATTCATATACCTTTCGTATGCCTTCTTCTCTTGACTCAATCTTTTATTTTAGTAATTCAATGTATTTTTTCTTGTTGTATGTGTGCAATTTTTTTTATTATATATAAATGATGTATCCCTCCTTCGGAGGGACACACTAGGCCATACATTTGGCCTCATCATAAAACAACTACCAAATCACATTCCAACAATGTTTCCTACAGACGTAAGAGGAAAAGCCATTAGAGCTGAACCTCTGTAAGCCAGAAGATCCAAGTCCAAGATATCTATACTAAGGAAATTGAAAATAACTTTGTTGAATCCACAAAACATTAAAAAAAAACACGACATGTTTCAGAGGATACCTCCATCTTCAGGTATAAAAATATAATTAAAACTAAACAAATAAAGACTAATATAAAAAACGCATTTATAATTCGATTACAATAATTTTTTTTTTAAATAAAAAGACTGACATCAAGGATTTACATCAATGATATTAGAATTAATTTTACAATCTTCAATGTGAGCAGAAAATAGCTCACTATTATGAAGAAGGAATCTGGTCGTGTCCAGGCTTGAACCCATGTCCCCTGGATCAGGAGCCAAGCGTTCACAGCATAGGACACCAAAAATTCACTGGACCAATCAGGGAGAGACACTTGAAATACGATGTTGCAGTTTACTTAAATGCTCCCAGCGGATCTCCTCTGCGGCTGTAATTAGGGGGAGGCATAGAGAAGAAACGATCGTCCTCCATTAACATAACCGCCGTCACGATATTTCAACCTCTGCTCTCAAGTTCAAATTACACGGGTATACATAATACGAGGCCAATATTAAACGTTGGAAAGAGCAGGGTTCAAATCGTCTATGGCTTACCTACTTTAATTGGAATGTAAAAGGAAATTTGAATAAAACAGAGGGAAAGGGGAAGCGAGCCGATGCCAATATGTCATTAAATACCAACTACATATAATAGCAAAAGCATATGCGAACCCGGCAAACTCCACCAACAATCAAAAGTGAGATATGAATTGGGTCTTATTCATAATACATTTGCACACAATTTTTATTGATTTTCAGTTTCAAATTCGGCTTCATTCTGAAGAATTTTACTATTAAAATAAAGGGTTTGTTGCAAACATGGCAACCTCCACTTGAGTGTTGCAAAGCTGGCAAACTCCAAAATGAAATTCATTATTTTACTTTAATTATCAACATAATGATGATTATTTCATGGCTGATTACTTTTAAAATACTAACTGGTTGAGATGAAAAAAATAAATATCATAAAAAAGCGCATTTTATTAGCGTATCGGTTTTTTGCGATTTACTTAAAACATCTAATGATGGAGTTTGCCGGGTTTGCAACTAATACCCTCATGCATCTAAAACAAAACAGCAAACAAAATCCATTTGAAAAATAATACATGTCATAAAATGTCGAACGTAGAAAAAACACACATGTCTGACATATTTGTTTATGGCACGAAATAAAACTATACGTTTGTATACTTATCTTTGGTACTCTACATTTTTGACAACTGACATATTTTGATTATCTGTGGTCGTGTTTACAATGTCTTTTGCAATGCAAAAAAAACATAGAACTGTATTAGTTTCACAAAATGCAAGAAATTTTAAAGCAACAGCACAAAAGTCAGCCATAAAAAAACAACATTTTAATTTACGTACTATGTTTTCAAATTCTAACCAAAAATTTTGTGTTGTATCCATTATTATCTTTGATCGTATTTTAACTTAATAGAAAATGCATCTGAATTCAAAAGAATATGTCTAAATTACAACCAAATTTTAGATAGGTACACCATTATTGCAAAAAGTTTATTTGAATCCTGAATCTACGAATCCAGTGGAATTGATAGGAATCGCAGGGGGGTGATATACGCAATACCTAAGTACTCAAACTGAATTAGAAATATTTATGATAACTTTCTCCAAGTTATAAAAGGCATAAATGTAATTATTTATCAATAGAGGTATTATAAAACTTCTAGAAAACAGATATTTTCATTCGTATTAAATATATTCATAATGCAATGAAAAAGAAAGGCATAGTTTGTGCATACAAAATTGTGAAGGAAAAAGCAAACATACTCGTACACGTGTTTTTTTCACAATTCTTTTTTGTTTTTCAATAAAAAAAACATTATCCTTTTTCAATAAATATTGGATTTGTAGGCCTTCCTTAAACTGTAAAATGACAAACAAAATGCGAAAAAATTACACGTGTGCTTTTTTCAAATGGATTATATAATTTAAAATAGGATACATAATTTGTAAGCAATTTGTATGTTATAAGCATTGTTTTTTTTATGAATAGTGTATACCAACTTAAATGTTAATAAAATATTTCTATATTTTACAAAACAATACTAAAATAAAATCTCATTCACACAGTCAAAGTGATTAGGACATTTTTTTTTAATTTTAATCTTTTCTCTCGACGGTTTTCTCACATATTATTTCTACACTAATTACTTTGATAAAGATACGATAGCATTAAAAATATTTTAAAATAGAAAAATCAACAAAACATTAAACAAGTGAAGCCATCTATCATCACGTATGTTGGATCATCCTTAACCCATTCACTTCCAATATTAAAATGCATGAAAACCTAACGGTTAATAGACATTTACGTGGTGTATCAAGTAACAATATCAAAAGTACTACAACATTGTTTTTATAATAGTATACGACAATAGTTAGTCCTTTGTTTCATGTTTTTTTTTTTAAATTGAATATTAATATTATTTTTAGCTCTCTTTTTAAAAATAGAATTTGGTAAATATAAAAAAAAAAACTCAATTTATTTATTAACTTACTAACTAAAATATCGGATTTTTTAGACGTCCAATAAAGGATGCTGCAATACTAAAAAATATAAGAAAATACCTCTTTAGACAGCATAGCCAAGTGGTAATTAAAAATAATGCCCATATGATCAAATGTATCTTGAAAGTTTCAACGTTCCGAAGAAGGTAAACAAATCACAGGGGATTAACGCCATTGGAACTGATATTGAAGCAGAATATGTCAGTAACGTTAGGTGGGGTGGAACATCTCTATTTACTCGGTCAAGTTTCAAGAAACTTGTTTTCAAGTCACAGCTAATTCCTAGTGAACTTTACACCGCCATCAGCTTGCATTGTTTGCGAATTAATCCAAGCGTGTATGATAATGCCCTACACTGTGTTCCAGTTCTATAGTCAGTAATGTGATGCTTAAACAGTGATGCCTTACAAAAATGCTTAAATTTTAATTATTGGACGACCTTCGTGGCAGGCTTCCATGCCGAAGGTCCTGGGTTCGATGGCAGTGTGTGTGATGGCGTTTTGTAAAAGTTGTATTTTTGTATTATATAATTTAATGGAATCACATATATCAAATTGATAGGGTGAATGAAATTTGATTTGGAAATACCCTAGCAAGGCGAAACACATCTAAATATAGAAAAAAAACTTCTGAAAAAACTAAGAATATTCAATTTTTTTTTTTTAAACAAGCAAAGACAATTTACACCTTTTTTTTGTATACAACAGGTCGTTTGAACCCAATTACTGTATACACTTGTTTTTTTGCTATTATTTTGATTCTCATGACATACGATAGGTAGCTAATCTATCGCCATTTTAATGTCACGTGAATTTTACACCAGATCAAATATAGTGTGGCAATCATACTACCATCGTCGGGTATCGAACCCGGGACCTTCGGTATGGCACTCAGAACTCTTACCACTCTGCCACGAAGGTCGACGACACTCTTAGATATTGGTTATGATAATTAATGTATGAGTAGTTATTATTCTCATATAAAAATATATTCAAAATTAAATACTTTTATTATTGAATCTAATATATTTATCACTATTCATAACATATACAGAAATAAAAGTGGTCTTCATACAAATTGATTTCATATTTAAATTTTATATTATTTTAAACCATAAATCGATCTAAACGTTTAATTATATTTAAAAAAAATACTAAACGTCAATTGGTTGTCAATTTGATTTTTAGCAAGTCATCTGTATTCACAACGTATCGAAAATAATATCCTCTTGAAAATATTTTTACGAAAACTAAAAAAGGAGATTATACTGTAATGTTAATTGGAGCATAATATGTTTGCACGTATGGAACAATGCATTGAAAGTCGCAACGACTGACATCTCTCATCTCACGAGAGTTCTGAATCTGAATCAATCAAGATGTCAGTTTCGCGACTTCGAGACAGCTGATTGACGAAGAGAAAATTCTCTATGCTGGTTTCAAATTTATTAATTAAAATTCCTTCTCCATTTCCAAGAGTACCATTCTCATGAATTATCTCACACTATTTTAATGTGTGCAATATATCTGGTATTTACTGGAAAATTTAAATAAGGCATTCGTGCTGGTAAATGGATGTAGAATTAGTCACTTTAAGAGAATTTCTTCATTATTCGCCTTCATTTTGTGTTGTAGATTCACATTTCATCAACCCAAATTTTACACATAAATAATAGAAATATAACATTAAATAATCTAGAAATATTGACAACAAAAAGGCAATTAAAAACCACCAATTTACTTTTATTTTTTCCCCCTCCACATTTCACTCGTCATTAAGTATATTAATAATAACTAATAACTTTACTTAGGAAATTGAAAAAAACTTTCTTTTGTTATTCACAAAATATTAAAAAATACGACATGTTTCGGAGGATACCTTCAGGTATAAATATATAAATTTATATATTTACACCTGAAGATGGATGTATCCTCCGAAACATTTCATGTTTTTAAATATTTTTTTATATTTAGTGGATAAATCCCAAAGTTTTTTTAAATTTCCTAATTATATTACTATGGAATTCCACAGTATTAATGTTAAATATAATACTGTGGAAATTCATGCACTGAATAAGGGAAGTTTGTGTCCCGAAAAATGTTTATAAAAAATTGCAAAAAATTGTTGTGATAATACAATGTTTCCAAAAAAGTCATTCAAATGTGAATCCACAATACAAAGCGATGGCGAATAGAGATAAAAAAAAAAATCTGGAATATTAATAATACTTTTGAAGTTGAAATTCTAATTGTCAAATTTATTGTTTCTTGAAAAAGGATGTAAAACTCTATATTAAATAATTAATAAGAATGAAAGCATTTGATAATGCCTTAGAGAGGCGAAACATGTCATTCCGATAAATTATATTTAAACTTCTAGAAAAAATACGTTATCATTTGTATTAATTATCTAAATATCATATTTTATTTGATCATTAGAACCCGTAATCAGACATTAAGTGATTCTATTATTATTTGCTTAATTTTTTTTTTAATTCTAGAGATCTAAAGGAAGAACGCCATATCGTCCAAAAGGATTTTCAACTGGACGGATGCTGTAATGAGAGAATCAGAAGGTCTCCAGCAGCTTGGCTACCAGCTGCGAAAATGAAAATACTGCAAATCAACCAGATGATGTTCTATTAGGAGAGCCGAAATCAAATGAAATGGCTAGGCTAACCTCTTATTTGGTTGTAAGTAAAGATAAAGGATGAGAAGGTAGGTGAATGGTGAAGGTATCCTAATTGGCGATCCCAGCTCTAGTGGCCGTTCATTAAAGGCATATTCTGCAGACCACAGACCGACAATAATGTCGGAATAAGTGTGTGAGAACCGCAGCAGGTATTAAACAACAAAGGTGTTATTGGATATGCCGTTGTACCGAATATTGTTTCGTATTTATTAGTTTTTGCCTGTCATGCCTAAAATTACACATTTCATTATCTTTGTCGGACAAAATGCTATATTAAAATAGGAAATAAATATTAAAATCTTTTTCGATAAACTTAAGGCGTTAACACTGTGGAATTCCATAATGACGAATTTTTATGATTTAAAATACTGTTTTTAATTCATATAGTTTATATTGTTCTGTCGATGATGAAGGTGTAAGCCTTCGAAAAATAAACTCAAAGGTGGAAAAAACGGTGTTTTAATTCATAAAAATTCGTCATAATAATCATTATTTTCTAGATGGTTATCTTCAACAGCATCAGCACAGACTGTTTTATCTCCCAACATGCAGAACCAACCTGCCTTTGGTGATGCTGGTGGGGAGAGCCATCAAATTGATGAACATGATCGCTTCGGAGATCGACGTCTTTCATATTCGTGAAAGTACTTTCAGAAGACAAGTACTCTTGACTTTGGAGAGTATCTTGTATTCCTAATGTCAAACCATCTCTCAGGCGTTCCTGGTATTATATAATATATTTTTTATGTTTTACCTGTTCTCAATAGATGCCTTAAACTATTATACAATTGTTGTTTGTAATATATTTTGAGAATATAAACTGATTTGATTTGAAAAACGTAATAATTCTTACATATTTTTTTAACAATTACGCCAAATTTCTGTCAAATTTTATATTGCGAGTATTTCGAATCTGTATAAAGAAATTAACTTTAATTTAAGTAAAACAGCTATTGTGATTATTGAACAAAACGACCTCACCATCAATCAGATTCGTTTTGAAGCTTGAGGGTCATTTATTAAATAGTTATTAAACCTATCCAAAAAAGCTAGAATGGCAGTGCACAATGGTGTTCTTCTACCGACCCTTATGTATGGAAGCGAAGCATGGAACTGGTAAAAGAAGGATGAAAGTAGAATAAATGCAGTAGAAATGAGATCTCTTAGACGAATGTGTAGATACTATGTGTATGATAGAGTGTCGAATGAAAATATAAGAAGTGAATTCGGTGCGAATGATGGTGTTATGAACAAAATAATGAAAGGATCATTAAGATGGTTTAGACACATGGAAAGAATGAATGAAGAAAGAATGTTAAAAAAATATGTTAACGATGTAAATGGAACCAGAAATAGAGGAAGACCGAGGAAAACGACGACGGAAATTGACGACCTTCGTGGCAGAGTGGTTACGAGTTCTGACTTCCATGCCGAAGGTCCTGGGTTCGATTCCCGGCAATGGCAGTGTGATTGTCACACTGTCTTTGGTCTGGTGTAGAATTCACGTGACAATAAAATGGCGATAGATTGGCTACCTATCACATGTCACGAGAATCAATATAATAGCTAAAAAATAAAAATTGTATACAGTAATTGGGTCCAAACGAGTTGTGTACGTAAAAAAAAAAATACGTGGCACGATCAAATAAATCAAATATTGAATGTCGGCCATGTGAGGGGTCAGAGAAATCGACGCGCGTGCATGACACGGTGTATGAATGAAGAGGAAGCAAGAGAAATATGTCAGGAAAGAAAAGTGTGGCAGTCTATTCAGTGATGGTTAGTTAGTAAGTTTTTTAGTTATTTTTAACATGTAAGATGTCTTATGAACAAATCTTTCTTAAGAACAATGCATTAATCAAATATCCCGTTGTATAAATGAATAATATAATAATAATTAATGATTACCTTCGTTAAAATACCCAATAATGAACCGCCGAGGTATAAACAAGATTTGGGAATATTTAATAACGGGAGATTACTACTGGCTGGTCGAGAATTCGTGATAAAAAAAATCGGCAATCGATAGTGTATACGTGATAATGAAAAGTTCCGAACCGTGAGAAGAGATTTAGTCACGTGGTCCATGGCCAGAGGTAGTGGAGAGGGTACATACTCCTGGTGACCTTATAGCAACATCAAGATCTGATGAAGGGTATTAGGAGCATATTTGTATCAAGAAAATATAATATTAAAAAGTATACATTAAAAATAATACTACATTAATATATGCTAATCTAAATATGTTTTAACTAACGCCGTCTCATCGAAAGGGTAGGCAGAAAGAATGGACTGCCACACTTTTCTTTCCTGACATATTTCTCTTGCTTCCTCAATATTCATATATCGTGTCATGCACGCGCGTCGATTTCTCTGACTCCTCTCGTAGCCGACATTCAATATTTGATTTATTTGATCGTGCCACGTTTTCCTCGGTTTTCCTCTATTTCTGGTTTCATTTACATCGTTACATATTTTATTTTACCATTCTTTCTTCAAATATTAAATGTCGGCAACGTGAAGAGTCAGAGAAATCGACGCGCGTGCATGACATGGTGTATAAATGTTGAGGAAGCGCTGAAATATTTCAGGTAAGAAAAGTGTGGCAGTCTATTCTTTCTGCCTGGGGTAGGGGAGACGGCGTGATGGTTAGTTAATTAGTTAGTATGATAGTTATCTTTAATACGGGTATTTTTTTTAATTTCTCAAATTATACCCGAGTTGTATTATAATATTGTACAAAAAATAGTTTTTTGATTAACTTAAGGTGTTAACCACTGTGGGATTCCATAATTATATTTAAATGAAAACACAGTTTTTCAACTATTGAAAATGTTTTAACAGTTAAACATTGTTTTAATTTAATAAAATGATTTTACTGAAATCTCTTGATGGAAGTTCATTTTTAATAATGATTAAATAAAACGATGTTATTTAACTACTTCCACTTTTTCCTTTATTTCGACAGCGACCTGTTTCGCCAGGCTCGCTGGCATCGACAGACAAAAGTGGAAGTAGTTAAAAATCATCGTTTTATTTAATTATTATTGTTTTAATTCTTACATAAATAAATAATGTGTTCATTTTAACTTTAATATTTAGAGAATCATTCATTATTTTCTGCCTATGTTTTAAGATATATGTTAAATTAGTACCCAATTAATAGTCAAAAATTATAATACGGAAAAAATTTATAGCGCCTTTTTCGTGCATAACTCACCTGAAGGGCGCTAATGCCAGCCGTTAATAGTTTCGTTGTCTCCCTTCATCATATTTTAATAAGTCCTATTAATTCCAACCTTCGTGGCCGAGTGGTAAGTGCATTGACTGCCACTCCGAAGGTTCCGGGTTCGATTCCCGGCGAGGGCAGTGTGATTGTCACACTGTCTTTGGTCTGGTGTAGAATTCACGTGACAACAAAATGGCGATGGATTAGCTACCTATCACATGTCACGAGAATCACTAAGATAGCTATAAAACCATTACATCGATTTGGCTCATGCTGTCATGATGTAAAGAGCGATTCAACAAAATAATAATAATAATAATAATAATAATTCAGCGTCATAAAAATCAACAAAACACAATATTTTGTGTACCTACTACTTTTTTATAAATTGTACTAAATTGGTATTTGTCCATCCGTCATCCAATTGACGGAGAACGTCTTCTGTTGAATACGAGTTTTAAAATGCATCTAATCACTGTTCGTACTTGCTTTTTAATGATACCAACATAAAAAAGGCTTTTGTGCGCCTCCGAATCTATTCGGTCATTACATCACGTAGGCTTAGAGAACCTATCGAGGCTTTATTGTCCGTCAATAGTTCTACGATTCGACGTACGACGGTGACTTGGCGAAACCGGGCAGCGGACAACAGATTGTTAGGCACACTGAACACATAATACATGGGTGAAATCAGGAGAGTTGCTTCTTATATGCATTAAATTTTATATTTTATTATACGTAGGTGTAAGTTAAAAATATACGATAATTGTTATAAATGATTTGATTTTTGAAAATCGAAAGGCGTTTATACCATGGAATTCAATTACAATCTGGTTTTTATTTGTAAATTAAAATGACTTATTTTTTAACTTCTTTCCACACTCGAAATATGACTCTTATAATTTGTAAGAAAACGGTCATACGATAGTCTTTTTTAAAAATTGAAAACCCACATATAATCCAAATCTGGAGTTTGATAATGCCTTAAACTCAATTGATAATGCCTTAGACACATTTGATTAATGCTTTAGACACATTTGTTAATGCCTTAGAAGGGCGAAACATGTCATTCCCGTAAAATATAATAAAACTTATAGAAAACTGATATTTTCATTCGTATTAATTATAAAATCTGGAGTATAAATAGAATAAAATGTTTCTATTGAAATGTTTTCAGGTCATTGAGCTGAAACAAAAAAAAATCTTTTGTAATACATATTTAGTTTATTATAGTTCCACTTGATTTTATGGCTTCGACCGGTTTCGGTAGCTCGCTGCTATCTTCTGGGATGAATATGAAAAATAAAAATAAAATCTTTAATATACGTATTTAGTTTAATTCCAAATATTTTTCAAGGGAAGACCGGTTTCGGCAGGTCGCGGGCATCTTCTGGTGCCTATTAGACTAGATGATAGAGCGAGTTGCCGAAACCGGTCGAATGTAAAAAAACGATAGAATAAAATTGCACATTATAAAATATTTTTATGAATAAAAACAATATTTTATTAAAATTGTATATTGTATATGTAATCCTAAGTTGTGGCGATAGCAAAAACAATACTTAAAAAAATAAAGTATCATTTTTTTAAACTTGATATGTTTTGAAACTCATAATACGATGATTAACATTTTAAGTATTGTTTATTTAAACATAAAATTGAGGAAATTGTTTTGCGTAGTTTTTAATTCACATTATAGCATTAATAAAACAAGTGCCACCCGCGGCGTCTTTCCGCACTTCACCCTAACACACAAACACACACATACACAACACACACATTGCGGTAACTTCGTTAAAAATGTGTTTCTTCTATCAAAACACGTCATTACACTGTCATAATTTACAATGTGATGATTTTAATAGGCAATTTCTCGTTTGTCTCATCATTACATAATATTATATAAGATTTTGCTTACGTACTGACACATGTTTCATACAGGGTTATTCCGAGAGCTACGTAAAACGTTCATACTTTTACGTAGCAAGAAATGGAAAAGAACGAACGTAAGCCTAGCTAGAAAAATACGAACGTAAAGGAACGCTAAAAGGATGAAAACCGAGGAAAATGTTGCACGATTAAATTAATAAACTAAACATTAATAATTGTCGGCCAGGCGGGGAATCGGAGAAATCAACTTTCGTGCATGACGCGATGTATAAAAGAACAGTTTGGCTATCTATCCTTTGTGCAATGGTTAGTTAGTTAGTTTGTTGGTGTGTGATAAATTTTATATGTCAATAAAATTAAACCATTCACAACTATCCCAGCAATAATACTTCTTCTTCTTTCGGTACCGTATCAGCTCCCCCCACGATGGCGATCACTGAGGTAAAGGCATCTCTTTCCTGCGCCACTTAGAACAGGTTCTGAACTCTTGTTATTCCTGTTCACTCTTTGATGTTCCGCAGCCAGGACAGCTGCCTTCTACCAACTTCCCGACGTCCTTTCACTTTACCCATTAATATCAGTTGAAGGATCTGGTATTTTTCTCCCCTTAGCACATGTCTCAAATATAAGACCTTTCTAATTTTCACACTCGACGACAGCTCTCTATTGGCTCTGGCTCTCTGTAGTACGTCTGCATTACTGACCCTATCGGTCCACGGTATACGGAGCATTCAGCGGTATATCCACATCTCGAACGCTTCCAACCGGTTCATCTGGCACCCCCTTGTTGTTGCCGTATTTAAATGCAAGTCCCGGATGGACCGGGGATAGGCCCAGGGAGTGTACGAACGAGGCTGCTAAAGGGTGCCGCTACGCCCAATAACAGCCTCGGGTATGTGGCGGGAACTTCTATGTTCCTTTAAAAAAAATTAAAAAAAACGGTACATTACATTCACTTTCAGAGTCCAGGTTTCGCAGCCATATAGTATAACATACCATATATAACATTTAATTATTCCTTGTCGGATTTCAATAATAAAATACAATACAATGTATGACATGCAAAGTCAACATTGATAGTTTTAATGCTTAGGCGTTTCTATAATCATTAATAATCAAAAGTTCATAACTATAATCATCGATCGATTCAGAAATAACTTGTAATCGAGGAAGGATATTTATGACGCATTTATTTTGACCTCTTGACTCTCGATCCGCCGCGGGAATATGAGTCTGTGGGTGAAGTAAAATAAAACGTACATTTAACGAGTCTCAGACACATTAGGAACAATCGCATCGGTGTTATTGTGGTTACACGAGAATGGATACTTTATTGGGGTATTAAACAACATAATCTCCTCGCTTTATTACAAATGTTAGGATTTTTACGTTGGCTTAGATAAACAAACACAAAAATGGCCGCACGTACCTACGCAACGGGGTAAAAAGACGCCGACAGCATTAAAACTGATTGAAATACGTGTATATGCATATTTTTATGGTCATCCTAATTGATAAAGATATATCATTTGCTTTTTTGTTTTAGAATCGGTGTGTATGTAAACAGTTTTTTAAATATTATCTGTCATATTAACCTTTCTACTAATAGTTATTGGTACACAATATGAGCCTTGTGTTTTTAATTATAAACATATTTTGTTACGAAGTAATAATAAAACGTCTTATTGCATAATGTAGACAGCAGCGTGCATTCTATGTGAACTGTTAGTAACAAAAATAAATTGATAAATGTCAGAAATAACACGGATTTTGTTATTTTGTGGTGTAGTTTTCTCAGAATATTTTGACATTTCCTAGCGAAGTAATAATTTATTTTTGACGTCTATTAATTGTTTAGTGCAGTGGTCGTCAAAGTCGTTAGTAAAAAGTAAAAAAAATCGACAGTAGGATTTACATTTATTTTTAAAGTCAAATATTTTTTGATTATTGAATAACATTGTTTTCCCTGATGAAACTTGGGTACAAGCGAAATTAGCTGGCTCCAAATATAATTATAATTTAATGGTTAAAGTACCAAATGCTATTTTTTTTTATATACAAATAATTTTTATTTTATTGTTGTATAAATATTATTTTATTGTTTTGCCTGGTTGTATGTAAAAATTGATTAAACTATTATCAGTAAATGATTATCATTGAAATGATATTTCATAACTAACTAACTAACCATCACGCCATCTCTCCGAAGGGATAAGCAGGAATAATGGACTGTCACACTTTTCTTTCCTGACATCGTGTCATGCATGCGCGTCGATTTCTCTGATTCATTTGATCGTGCTATGTTTTCCTCGGTCTTCCTCTTATTCTAGTTCCACTACATCGTTAACCTATACTTTGTTTTACCTTTTCTTTCTTCATTCATTTTTCTATGTGTCCCAACCATCTTAATGATCCTTTCATTATTTTGTTCATAACACCATCATTCGCACCGCATTCACTTCTTATATTTTCATTCATGCATGATTATCATTGAAATGATATTCGTAAATGGGTCTTATTTTTTTGATAGATGTTTACCACAGGGTTATACGGCGACCATGTGTATCACGACCTTCAGATCGAGAGATGATGGACTGAGAGATTTTATTACCACCGAATTTATCCACCATCAATGCAAATATAAGAAGTGAATGTAGTGCAAATGAACAAAATAATGAAAGGGTCATTAAGATGTTATGGAGTCATAGAAAGAATAAATGACGAAAGAATGATAAATAAAATTGTATATAAACGACGTAAACGTAACAAGACATAGAAAAAGACCGAGGAGAACTTGGCACAATCAAATCAATTAAATATTAAAAGTCAGCCACCTGAGAATTCAGAGAAATCGACGTACGTTCAGGACACAATTCTTGGAGCTTCTGGCTTACAGAGGTTCAGCTCATGTGGCTATTCTTCTTACGTCTGATGGGAACATTGTTGGAAGTTGATTTGGTGGGTTGGTAGTTTATGCGGGGGCATGATTTGTGTGGCCCGGAGGGTTCCTCTGAAGGAGGATCGATTTTGTGGCGGTTGGAGGTATTTGGGTCGTAATTTGAGAGGTCCTTTATCGTGGGGTTAGGGTGTGAAGGGAGTCCTTTGTAAAAACGTTTGGCTAGTTGCAGAATGAATTCATCTATCATCGGGATTCCCGATTCTAGGTGCAGTTGTGTGATCCTGGTCCATGAAGGCGCACCAAGCGAAAAACGGATAGCCTTATTTTGCAGGATTTGGAGTTTTCGTATGTGACTCGAATCTGCATAGTCCCAGATTGGGGCTGCATAAATGTAGATCGGCCTTATGACCGTTTTATGTATCAGGAGTTTATTGTTGGTGCTTAGTTTACTGTTTCTAACTAACATTAGTTATAGGCCTGAGATTGCTCTTGACGCGGCTTTGACTTTGTTTGTAATGTGTGGCCTCCATGTCAGCTAAGAATCCAATGTAACCCCAAGGTATTTGATTGTTTTGGTCCAAGGAACGTCTTGGCCGAAAATTTTTATGTTGGGAATGTTTGAATGAATGCGTCTTTTACTGAAAAGAGTGCAGGACACAATGTTGTAGAAACAAAAGGAGTCAATCAGGTTAAAACAGTGTGGCGATCTCTTTTTTCTGTCTTTCCCACTGTAGAGACGGCGTGATGTTAGTTAGTTGGATAGTTTATGTATTTTCATAAAACCGTACAATCAGCACAATCAAGACTTTGATTTGTAATAATTTCGCATATAAGACATTTGAACATATATTCAAATCATATTAGTCTATAAGCTTTAAGATCTAATATTCAGAATCTTGAATCGCCGTAATTTTTCTATAGAGCGTGCAGGATGGGCGGTGACAGCTATTAAAAAAGTAGTTTATTTTTAGACGCCAGAGTTGTGCGAAGAACCTCCCCGCATATTGTCTTTAACAACGACTAATATATTGCGTTATTCCATGCGATTTATCTTAAAGGTCACAAAGAGAAGTACAGGAATAGGGTGTCCATGGT
Organism: Lepidostoma basale; assembly: GCA_022606425.2. Taxonomy (NCBI): domain Eukaryota; kingdom Metazoa; phylum Arthropoda; class Insecta; order Trichoptera; family Lepidostomatidae; genus Lepidostoma; species Lepidostoma basale. The sequence continues at coordinate 485,483 of JAHDVF020001587.1, forward strand.
GAAATTTAAAGTCTTGATTTTAAATATTAAAAAAATAACAACTCAACTTTAGTACAAATCATCAAGTATTATTTATTGAAAACAAAATTAAAAACACTCAATAATAATTCAATAAAACGATGTTTTTTTAACTACTTCATTCAAACGTTTAATATTTGATTAATTTTGTATATTTTTTGTTCCGTTCATATCTCATACGTATACTATTTTTACTTTTAATTTTTCATTAATTCTTTACATTTCCCCAAACCATCTTAATGACCCCTTCATTATTTTTTTAATAACACTTTTCATTTGCACTGATTCACTTCTTATATTTGCATTTGACACGTGTATCAAAACACTGTTTTTACAATTTTAGAGTTTACTTTTTTCCACGTGCTTCGAAACTTAACACGTTCATCATCGGGAAAACGATATATAAATTAAATCAGTTTATTTTCTCAAAAGATATTACAAACAACAATAATAGTTAAAGACGTCTATTGAGAACAGGTAGAATACTCGTATAATAAATACAATATATATATAGCCAGGAACGCTTGAGAGATGGTTCGACATTAGGAATACAAGATACTCTCCAAAGTCAAGAGTATTTGCCTTTTGAACGTACTTTCACGAATATGAAAGACGTCGATCTCCGAAGCGATCATGTTCAGCAGTTTGATTGCACTGGGAGATAAAACAGTCAGTGCTGACCCTGTCGAAGATATCCGGAAAATAAAGATGGATAGCCTTCAAGATGACGGAATTCTTAAAGAATCCCCTGATAATTTTGAAGAAATGGGTAAGTATGCACCCATGCCTCCTTATCTGTAAACTATTGATCGACAGAATGCCCAAGAGGAATGCAGTGGGATAAAGCGATATATTACACATAGTTTATACGATAATGAAGGTGTAAAATATTTAAAAAAATTTCGAGAAAAATGACAAAAAATATTTTTAAAAAATACGAAAACAATATTGTGATTATTCCATAGGTTGGTCACTACGATGTATTCTTATGCTGTCTGCAGTCACACACACACACACACACACACACACACACACACACACACGCGCGCGCGCGCGCGCGCACACGCACACGCATACTCACACGTCAGTAATTTGACCCGAGTTCCATCGATACAGGTGATAATACATTGATTGCAGTTCCTGAACATACACACAGGCTTTCATTGCAATAGACACAATGCGTAGATTGTCGCTAAACAATTGCAGTAGATAGGGTTATGAAATATTGCTTATTTAAAAGTTCTTATCATAACTTACACTCGGTCTAATACAGATATATCTTTTTCACAAAGTTCACCCCAAGTTCAAGTATTCTGAGTCACCTTATTATTTTTAAATATATTGTGTGTGGTTGTCATCTTAAATGGCATTATAACTTCTTATATTATCAGGTCTGCTTATTAGTCATCTATAACATCTGTTACTCGTATAGCTGTGATGTCATTGAATGAAATTAATGATTGATTTCTGTTTATTTCTGATGAAATTTCTGAGGTATCTCTACATGAAGGGGTATGGTCCGTGGCTCTATCCCACGATGTTTCTTTTGAGAATGCTCGGGCCCAATTCTCTGCAGCTTTGAAGAGATTAGCATCTCATAACCCATTTCTTTAGAATAATCAGGGGATATTCTAATGTTGGTCTTTTTATCCCTGATAGATATCTCCGACAGCGACAGCACAGATTGTTTAACATACCGGCCGCAAGAACCAATCTGCTTCTGGTGACACCGGAAGGAAGAACAATTAGTCTGCTAAACGCGGTCTTCTCGGAGATTGACGTCTTCCATATTACTGAAGGTACGTTCAGAAGTATCTATCATCAATAATCAGCCGTCTGTCATCCACTGCTGAATGTAGGCCTCTCCCAAAGCACGCCACCGCCCCCTATCCATTGCCGCTCCCATCCATCCATCTCCAGCAATCCTCTTCAGATCGTCGCGTCGGTCTAGCGGGCAGGTGGACGTCCAAATCTGCGGAATCCTGTACGCGGTCTCCACTCCGGACCCGTCTCCCCCGTCGGCCGTCGGTTCTTCGCCAACTATGGCCAGCCCATCGCCACTTCAGCTCACCCACCCTCAGAGCCACCACAGTCACCTTGGTTTGTTGACGAATAAATTTCTAAATCTGTCCCTCAAGGTTATTCTTTCCTGACATATTTATCTCGCTTCCTCCAGATTCACACATCGTGTCATGCACGCACGTTGATTTCTCCGACTCCTCGCGTGGCCGACATTTAATATTTGATTGATTTGATCAAACCACGTTTTTCTCAGTCTAACAAAGTTTTTCATTAAAATAGTTAGCTTTTAAGTAGAATTATGAATGTGGCGGAATTTAAAGAAGTATCTAAGAAAAGAACGGTGTGGAGGTCCACACTTTCTGCCTACCCTTTCGGAAAAAAGGCGTGATGGTTACCTAGTTAATTTTTAGTTTGTATTATTATCATGTTCATGGGAATACAGTGCCATTTTTATTGCATATATCTGCGTTTTTTGTGACGTTTTATTTCACAGTACTCGCATACGAGTATAACCTAAAAGACTCTTAAAGCGTGGTCAGGTTTGGAACGATATTAATTTAATGAGAATTTTTTGCTATTTATAAGAATAGTAAAATACTCGCTGTGGTGATATACACAAGTAAAATAGTATATACAATAAATTGCGAGTGTTTGAAGTGTTTGAAGTGTTTTTGTACTTATTTATTTAACGTCGCAATAGTATGTAATATAACACTCATTAATTTGTTTACGTAGCAACGGGGGATCATTAGTTAGGGAATTTATGTTGAGACTGTAGGTCGAAGTTTAAAAAAATGGGTTGTGAAAAGTTTTTACGGTGACGGACATCGGAGTCTGCGCGCGTGACTGGGCCGCGAGCCGCGAGCCGCGGGGCGGTATAGTGTATCCGATTACAGGACTATTGCATAAGGCGAGGCGAGGCGGGGAGCGGGGCTCGTCAGTTCCCGGGAACCTGTTACCTGCTCATCGCGAGGGGAACGGATCTGCTTTATATTTTGGAAAGTGTAATAATCTCACGGGATGCGTGGGAAGATATTGCACAGCCACGGGGATTCAGACACATTATCTTCCACACACATCATCGTCAGCCACCTTGCGAACGTTCCTAAAGTCCAAGCTTCTATCGAGAAACACCAAGCTGCGTATTTATAACACCATCATCAAGTCAGTGGTGACATATGGTTCTGAGTCATGGACAATGACTCTAAAAGAACAACAAAGAATCTACTGGTTTGAGAAGAAGTTATTTTGTACGTTATTGATATGAACTGAAATAAGATTCACACATTCTTGAACCAATACACATGTCATTTAATCCAATAAATGCATTGATATTGAACGTCACAAAACAAAACATTTATATTCAATTTTCTAGAAGTTTTATTATATTTTATGGGAATGACGTGTTTCTCCCTTCTAAGCCAATACCAAATGTCAATGTTGATAATGTGTAATGTCGACATTTGATAATGTCTAAGAAGGGCGAAACATGTCGTTCCCATAAAATATAATAAAACTTCTAGAAAACTGGGGTTTTTATTTTTTATTTATTTAATTAATTAATTTAATATGGAGTTTTACATCATTGTTCAAGAAACAATAAGTCATTTATATTTTTTTTTTCTCAACTGAACGAGATATGTCGTTGTTCAGATGTAGCTAAAGGCAATTCACGATTTTTCATGCGACACTCAGAACTTATCTGATATTCCAAGCTCAGTGTTCTTCATAATCTTTAGAGCGATCTTTTTAGGGTCGCTGGTTTATATATACACGAGACGAGAAAAATTAATATAAATTCACCACTTTAACTTGTTATAGTTATATAATTTATGAATCAAACTGATTAAACAATTGACTATATTCTAAATATAGTCAATTGTTCAATATAGTCAAATATAGTTAAAATATAGTCAATTTGATTTGATTTGATTTGATTTGATTGATGATAGTAATATGAGAAAAGTTTCACGGGGCCGATTAGCGGTCTGAAAGGTTTCACGTCTATTTTTCGATTATTTATTAATGTTTTAATCAATAATAGTCGTTTGCTACTTATTACTATACACTTGAAAGAAAGATTTCCACAAAAGTATTTGGTTTTAAAACAAAAGATTGAGATGTGCAAAATAAAGTATACAATATTGTTTTTCAATAAATGGTTGGGATTTTTCAAACAATTATAGGGAATAAATATATTTTTAAAATTTTAATATCTTTTGTTATGGCGCTAAAATGTCTAATACGAAAATACATACTTTTCTAGTATTTTTCAGTTTTCAATATAATATTATATACCTATATCATAACATATTAAAAAACAACAATAACAAACCATCACGCCGTTTCCCCGCAGAGGTAGGCAGAAAGAATGGACCACCACACTACTCTATCCTGACATACCTCTCTAGCTTCCTCCACATTCATACAGCGAGTCAAATACGCACGTCGATTCTTCCGGCTTCTAACATGACCAACCTTTAAAATTAACATATTAAATGATTTTTAATTAAATAATTACATGTAATTTCTGGTTTCTTGATCACTGGTGTTAAACTCTAAAATAATTATTGTGGAAAATGTCCGTTTTAATATAATTAAAGTTTTATTATTGTATATTTTATGTGTGATATATGTTTTCCTTACAAGGCCTCACTAAATTCAAGAATACAATTCAAAAGTGACGTTAATATTAAAAATTTAATAAAATTATATAAATGAAACTACAAAATCACACAATAAATATCAACCATACGTTTTTTTTTATTTTAAGTAAAAAAAAGATACATCAATGTGTAAAAAAAATACGATCAATTTATTTAATTTATTGCTGCACCATTAAAAAATACATATGTGATGCGTGCTTATTAGTAATAAATTTAATACTGTTTCAAACAATTGTGAGTCAAGAAAATATATTTAAGAATTTATTATATATGTTTTATTTCATTAAACGGTATGTATTTACTGAATTATCTGAGAAAATATATGTTTATTGTAGTAAGATAACTAACTAACCATCACGCCGTTTCGCCGGAGGGGTGGGCAGAGAGGATAGACTAAAAACTGTTCTATCCTGACATAAATCTCGCGCCTCTTCTACATTCACACACCTTAACACCAACGCTCGTCGATTGCTCCTGCTTCGAACATGACTGCCTTTCAGTATTTGATTAATTTGGTCAAGCCATGTCCTCCTTCGCCACTTCCATTCACTTAATTTGTATATATCTTTTTGACTATTCTTCTATTCATTCCATATGTCTAAACTATTTAAGTGACCCTTTTTAATTTGATTTAGGACGCATTCATCTGCCTTACATTCCTTTCCAACTTCTTCATTGGGTATTCTATCATACATTGTTTTCCCGCACAATCTTCTAAGTGATCTAATTTCTAGGTATTTATCCTACTTTCATCCTTCTTCTTTCAATTTCAAGCTTCACTTCCAGTAGTAAAATAATAAGATAGATGTAGTAAGATAAATTGAAGGCTGGGCATTACAAAGGTGCCAAGTGGTTTAAACATAAAGCAGAGAAAATAAGCAAAAAAGTGTTTTTTGTTTCATATGTCATGTACCACGGGTGGCATATTTAGGGTGACGTTTGAACAACACAATATTATTCAACCGTTCCCCATCGGATAAATCATAAAGATAATGGTATAGACGCTTCAAAGCTGGTGATTTTTGCGTTGACGACAAAAATACCGAAAAATTAACTCCTCAAACCAAGTGAAACGGTCTCGGGGGAAGTATACCAACGACAACTAATGCAATCAAAGCAGACACTGGGTAAAAACGACCGGAATGGGGCAACAGGCACAACAAGCTGATTAAAAATTACAAACAGAATGTGGGATGGGAGATTCTACCGCACCCGCCTTATTCACCAAAATTGGCACCATCGGACTACCACTTGTTCAGTTCCATGATGCATGCCTTAGAAAAGCAGCACTTCTATTCATAAGCAGCTGTCAAGAATTGGGTCGATGCCTTGATTACCTCAGAAGACGAGGCGTTTTTTCGACGATGGATTCATCTATTGCCAGAATGATGGGAAAAGTAGTGGTTAACGTAGCCAGAAGCTCAGATGAAAAGTGGACAAGAAGACTGCTGACTTGGAGACCGTGGATGGCAAAGAGAAGTGCAGGGCGACCGCAACTACGGTGGAATGATGATCAGAACAGACACATCGGAATAACCTGGATGCAGTCTGCACAGGACAGAGTGACATGGAAGCGTGGACTGGAATAGGCTGAGGAAGAAGAAGAAGAAGAAGAATATTTTGTAGGATGTATTTTTTATATTACCTTTTATATAAATGCGATTTTAATACAAGAAAAATGGACCGAACTTTCCGAAACACCCAATATTATATATACATTTGGGATCATTAAATGATTTTTTTCAATGTTTTTCACTGCGTGATTTATTACAGAATTACAAATATAACTGGAGTAAAAACGGTTAAACATTTCGAAGCGTACTAAAACAGACAGCTATAAATTATGAATAATTAACTTTCACAGCGGAATGCACAGAGAATGGACCAAATAGATCAAATAATAATAAATATATCGCAGCATATGTCTCACCTCATTGGTAGTAGCAATTAGCCTTAAAAAATCGTCTCATTCAATGGAATTAATGTGTGAAATAAATTAATATAGAGCCGATGGTATCTAGAAACGGAAGCGTTTTTGTGGCATCCGACAAACGGTAGAAGAAAAGATAGAAACGTAGAGACCGACCGTTATATCGCTATGAGATCTGAGCGTATTTACAAACGTTAGGACTTCCGGCTATTGAAAAGCGCTGTAAAAAGTCACTGGGTAACATCGCCTTTAACGAATGATTCAACAAAATGTACTCTGGTACTAACTAACTACTGCTAACTACATGTGGTCTCACACAGATCCGAATCCATTAACTTATTATCAATATTTTTTGCCCTAGGCGTACGATAATCTGGTTCATACAAATTAAATTAAATTGACGCTTTGGATCATGTTGTGAAATGTTGTTGTAATAGAAATTGATTTGGATAAAAAAAACTTGCAAATAATTACGTAGATTTTCACGGTTGGTAGCAATATGTTTTATGGGATCTTGAGATAATCCGTGTAACTCGTCATTCTAGACCGCCTGTTTCGGAGATCGTTACTTTCTCCATCATCAGGGTAATTACGTTTAGAGGAGGAGGAGGAGACGGGAGAGACCACTGGGAAACGGTGACGGCCCCATTACAAGCGCCTTCCCGTGCCCCAGATGCCCCAGAATATGTGGGTCCAGGATCGGGCTCTCTAGTCACATGCAGACCCACAACCGTGAAGGACAGTCTTCCTCGGACACGAGGAACAGCCGATGATGATGAGTTACGTTTATAACATGTTAGGTATATAACTATCCTGAAGGTGAGACTGCAACGAACTCCGAAACGTCGTTCGAAAATGACGAGTTACACGGATTTTCCCAAGATCCCAAAAAACATGTAAATAATTATTTATTTCAAATTGAGGTACGCATATTTATTTAAATCAAATCAAATCAGTTTATTAACTCAATAGACATTACAAACAGGAAAATGTTTAAGGCATCTATTAAGTACAGGTAAAATATTATAAAAATACAACAAAGTACCAGGAACGCATTAGAGATTGTAGGGTAACATACAGTGATTGTTAATACACATACAAATGAACAAACTTACAGTTAAATAAAGACATAGAAGGTTACCCGCCGCTTACCCGAATATGTTATAGGACGCAACGGCGCCCCTTAGTCAGCTTCACTCAAACAATCCCTAGGCCCGCCCTTCATCCACGCAGGACTTACATTAGCTGGAGAATGCACCATTCCAGAAAATGAGGTAGAGATGAGATTAATCAAATTTTAAAGGTCGGCAAAATAAACGGTAAAATCGACGTGCGTGTATGACTCGCTGTATGAATGTGGAAGAATCTAGAGACGTGTGTAAGGATCGAGAAGTGTGGCGGTCTATTCCCTATGCCTACCCCTTAGGGGAAACGGCGTGATGGTTTGTTGTTGTTTTTGAGACTAGTTGGCTATTAAACAAATGACGACTTATTTAATGATTCTTGATCAATGACGTAAAACTCCATATTAAATAATTAATATAAATGAAAACGTCTATTTTATAGGAGTTTTATTATATTTTAGATGGAACGACATGTTTCACCCTTCTAAGGCATTAACAAATGTCAAAACATTCATACCATCTAAATTATAATAAAATTTCTAGGAGACGGACGTTTTTATTCATATCATTTAAATAATTCAAGGATTAATTGTATCTCAATAGAGACGAAAATGCAAACTGGAAACTGAATATGTTGATCGAGGTGTTTACAGGACTTATGACCTGTCATTAGTTGGGTTAAGCGCACGCTTTATGTAATACAACATTCCCCATTTCACCTTTCTTATGACCACCGTGTCTGACAAATTTTTGGAAGTTGTATATATGTTAATATGCAACAAAACAATTCACATGTCAGTCTCAATTTACAGACCAGCACCATCTATGAAGATTAGATTTAAGATTAAATAATTACTTAGTAAACAACAAGATATTTTCATTTGCCAATACTATATCACACCAGATAGATGCTCTCATTAAAAATAAAAAAGTATAAATTTCTCCATTTCAATAATCATAAAAATTCCTTTCTGATATTATGTGAATTTGGCACCGCAGTTCCGGTTCTGACAACGATTCTTAAGATTATTAATTTGCTTCAATCGTCTGTTATTATAGTAATGTTCTCATTATGTACACACCTCCTTCAGTTAAATTACTATAAATTAATACCTTTCGCAGGGATAGTAGTTTTCTATATCCAATTATCTTAGAAATACCACTAGAACGTGTCGTATTTGATTGATATCTTCTTCTTCCGGTAGTGTCTAACAAAAATATGACTGCACTGCAAGGAAAACTATCCATTTTAATAAATTTCCTTAGTAATCGAAAAGCGATCAGAGATGGTAAAGCCACTTCATGCAGTGCCCAGCTGATCATGCTACAAGGAGGGTAATGGAACCGGACCAGCGACCCATAGCCCAAACTGACATGGATGGGACTTATTCAAAGGAGTCATGATAGAGATTGGATCCCACCAGATGCCACCCAGGACAGATAGTCCTGGAGATGCCATACAAGAGCCGACCCCAAGTAAATGGGACAAGACTAGGAAGAAGAAGTAGTGATGGCAAATGGTAAATCATATTGTTATTCTTCTTCGTCTTAATTATTATTTGGGCATTGTCGTGTAAGGTTTGGCCGAAAATGTGTCGTTTCAGGGACGCCGGTTGTTATAGTAAGACAACACGTGATGAAAACTTCCTTGCCCTTTTGATCTTCTACTTTTTCTTATTCTTAGTGTAGGCCTAGTGGCCTGTCTCTTGAGAGGAATTGGCCTCCTGCGAAGTCGACTTCCAGCTGTCGATCCTGCCCGGGAGTCGTCTACCATGAGGCTGGCCGTGTAATACAATGAAGGGAAGTCTGGATGGATCCATTCTCCTCACGTGTGCATACCAGTATCTTCTCCTTTTCCTTTCCCACCAAACAACATCATCGACCTCGCATATATCCTCTATTGCAGTGTATCCTCTCTTGCAGTGTCTTGCCAGATATATACGAGTATCTGAGCGTCTTCATTTCTGACACTCTGAGTGCGTTTTTTGTGATTGTAGTGTCCGCCCTGCACTCGATCCCATATGTCATGATAGGTCGCACACAAGTCTTAAAAAATCTCACTTTGCTGCTGATCTTCATATCAGGGTTTTTCCAAATTGAATTCTTCAAGCATCCTGACAATGACCGCAGCCTTGTTTTTTGCCCTTGTGTTCTTTCGATTTTTATGGTATATTGTATGTTAAGATATCGTTTTTCACGTTAACTTTCTACTCAATGAACTTACTGGTTTCATATTTCAGTTTTTTTCATTTAGTAGGATTCAAATGACTGCAATTGCCACCGTGGGATACCTTGCTGGAAGGTATGTACCTATAAAATCCCGTGAAATGACAACAGCAAGATTTCCAGTAATTTCGATTCCTTGACGTCCTAGAGTGATCCTCGTGATCTTGCGAGTCCCGGGAAATGTGATCACTGACCACCATCAGGGTTATAGCAGATATGGAGAAGGCCTATGGTGTATCTTCGATGCCACAAAAATGTGACCCACCAGCTAAGGGAAGGTAACCCCTACAGCAAGTTTGTAGAGAAGGCAACGGGAAACCACTACAGTAACACTTCCCAGAAAATCACTTTGGCGAGAACATTCGCTACAGTTGAGGGACCAGACAAGACACTAATAGAAGTATTAAAATACCAGATTCGTGTAGATACACAAAATAAGACGAGCTGCCGAAACCGGTTGAGATTAAAACACAAATGGAATAAAACTTAATTTATATTATATAAGTTATTTTCCATTTTTTACAGGTACATACTTCTTTTTTTAATAGATTTAACGATCTGTGGGACATAATTCATGTATTCTTGGATGATGGGGTCCAGCTGTCCCCCCATCTCTATGGCGGTCTTCCAGGTTGACGAGGTCCGGAGGGGATATCGTAAGCGGCTGTATATGAGTCTGTTTTAGCCATTTTGGCTACATGGTCCCTCCAGTATCTTCGTCTGGATCTACTCCACAGGTATATACGTTATTAAATTAAAAATATAAGCAAATCAGTTACCAACAAGTATATAGTTAGGTAAACAGCTAAGTTAAGACGCTTTAGATACATATAGTATGAAAGTAGACAACTGTGTATCATCAGATGACAAATATATTTTTTTTTTTAAGTAGCACAAATAATTAAAGTAACGTTATTTTAGTCCATTGTTTTGGGCGAAACACTATGATACTTTAACATAATGATAAACTGTTAAATTAAAAAACTTAAAAAAAATAATTTAGTTAAATTATTTCCCATTAGTATATAGTACATTAAAAACTTTTCCTGTACCTGTACCTTCATTTTTTGTCACCTTTATTATTAATGTAATCTATTTCCTTTTATTGTTTATCGTCTTTAATTTATTATGTTTCATTGTTTTTAACTCTATATTATGTGTAATTGTTCTTTCTTATCAATGTTTTTATTATCATTGTGATTATTATTATTATTTTTATTATTATATTTTCCACCTTTAATATTTTCTGCTATAAATAGTAACTAACCGTTCTTTTAATTAAAATAATTAGGAACCAACTCAACTCCAGCAAGAACTTCAAAATTATATCAAATAAATTATTCAAATTGACATAGGAACAAATACATATAAAGGTTCGAAAAATCACGAAAATTTGACATTTGATATATTATTGTTACACCTGATGATGTCCACATAGGTTGACGAGACAGCTGTCGCGTAAAATAAAAATACAATTGTGATACAATAAACAAAGTTTTTTTTTATTTAACAGTATAACTTAATTTTACCGTTGGCAGCGAAATGCCGAAACCTGTCGGAACTAAATAAATAATTAGTGGGATGAATTTAATTATTTTTTAACATTTTTGTTCATTGTGTAAGCTACATTAGCTGAATAACCCGAACCATTCTGTTCTCTTCTTTAGACTGACTATTCAAGAAACCGTAAACTCATGGCTAAAATATTCATTAACATCATCTCATTCGTCAGTCCTTATGTTCCAATCCAATACCCGTTATAACGGAGGAACGTTATGTATACATAAAAAAATAATAGGTTGTAAAGTAGTGTAATCTTTAAGCCAATAATTACTTAAGTTTCGTACACACTCGATCGTTTAATTATAAACGTAGTTCTTTCGTTCATCTCACACCTAACAGCCACATCGTAGGTAGTATGTTTACAAAAGATCGCTTTCACCAAATTTCAGCTCGTGGCTGTTTATATACACTAGTAAATGGAGCAGAATATCCATCCATTTACTAGTGAATATAAACAGCAACGAGCTAAAATTTCGTCACATTTGATAATGCCTTAGAAGGGCGAAACATGTCATTCCCATTAAAATATAGTAAAATCTAGAAAACTGACGTTTTCATTCGTATTAATTATTTAATATGGAGTTTTACATCATCGTTCAAGAAATAATAAATGAGAGAGAAATACTTAGATTCTCTCTGAAAGAAATTCGAAATGCACACGATGCGCATGCCCGAGAGAGTTTCTGGATTATTTTGAAAATTGTTATGATTATTTTTGTATGACAGTAGTGTTGAAAACAAAAGGAGAACAATTTAGAAGTGATAAATGTGAATTTTGAAAAACATTTGTGAAAAAAAATATTTGCTTTTAAATTTAAAACTTATTACTGATTACGATTGTACAGTGAATCAAGATTTTAAAGGGTGGAAAATCTTTACTTCCGTGAATATTTCACGGGTTATAACTAGTTCCATATAATCATATATCAGAAGAAGCCATAATTATTGATTTAAAACATATTTGAATACTCGTACCTATTGAAGTTATTAAATCTAGTTATATCTTCATAGGTACCTACATAAAATATACTTTATTTGAATTTTTTTTAAACTAAAACTGTAAAAAAAATTCATGTAAATAAATAGTGAATGTAGGTAGTCAATCACGATTAGTTTTTTTTAAATATCTTTTAATAAGAGTTCGATATTTCGTACCATGGTTGGCGATCGAGTTGACTGTTACAATCAAGAAAATAACCTTATCAAAACTGCTGAGAGAAGTCTGGCAAAACCATCTTCATTTGTAAATTTATAATAGTAAACATTAATAATGGAATTTTACAAAACTAATACCTCAACCATCAATAATCTTCATTTGTCTTATTCACACAAATACAAATGTCGCGCGAATGGTCTCTTCCGTTCAACTTTAGAACGTTAAATACGGAAATGCGCCTTAAGACTAACATGAAATCATTAAGAGGCTTGTCTAAAATGCTAATCTAAAAATATTTAAAATAAACATACTCGTATAATGTTGAAATGTTTTATTACTGCTTATCATTACTCAACGTCCTTAACCCATTCACACAAAATAACGAGTCGGACTCGTTGTACGAGTATATATCCAGATCCAAAAGTTAAAAATAGTAGAGACATTTTTTATATATAAACCAGCAATTAATTACAAATGCAAAAAATGGCTTTTTGTTAGATACATCACACCGACTAACAAAAAAATCCACCCTACCAAATTTAAGTGCGTATCAAGTCTTATTCCCGGCATCTTCCAGAATATTTTAAAATATTGTATATCACACCAACTAACTTGCTTACGAACCATCACGTCATCGGAAAGAAAAGTGTGGCAGTCCATTCTTTCTGCCTACCCCTTCGGAGAGACGGCGTGATGGATAGTTAGTTAGTTTTAGTTTTTAGAGTTGTCTGGGGAGGAGTTTGTTCATGAAACAACTGAATGGAGAAGGATAGAATTCGTCATCGTAATGAGTCCAGTGATTTTTTATTTCTTCGAAATGTATTAGGTATGTTCTCACGATAAAATGATTGAACTAGAACCGGGATTTAGACAAGGGGATGTGATATCCCCAAAGCTGTTCACTTGTGCTTTGGAAGATATATTTAACACTCTGGACTGGTTTGAACGTGGCCTCAACATGAATAGCGAGTGCATTTCTCACCTTCGCTTTGCAGATTACATTGTCATTCTGGCGGAATCTGTGGAGGAACTCGAAGGCATGCTTGATGAACTGAATACTGCATCCAGACGAGTAGGTCTCGGGATGACTTTGGACAAGACGAAAGTCATGTATAATGAACATATTATCCCGAAATCAGTAACCGTCGATGGGTCAGCTCTCGAAGTGGTACAAGATAAACATATCTTGGCCAAATCATACAATTGGGTAGAAACAATTTCGAGAAAGAAGCCGACCGAAGAATTTAGTTGGGTTAGTCGGCCTTTGGAAAATTACTCCATGTTCTCACCTCTAAAATACCACAATGCCTTAAGACTAAAGTCTTCAACCAGTGCGTCTTGCCAGTCATGACGTACGGAGCCGAAACGTGGACACTGGCAAAAGGTCTAGTCTACAGATTCAAGGTCGCCCTACGCACCATGGAAAGAGCCATGCTTGGAATAACCTTGAGGGACAGATTTAGAAACGAATTTATTCGACAACCAAGGTAACAAACCAAGGTAACTGAGGTGGCTCTGAGAATGGGCGGGCTGAAGTGGCGATGGGCTGGCCATTTCTGTCGGAGAGGCCTACCTGTATATTCAGCAGGGGATAACAGACGGCTGATGATGATGACGTCAAATTGTAATTTTCCATAAACCACTTTTTTTAACACTTGATTTCGCTCCTCATCTAATCTGTGAAAATCGATTCTTAAGGAGTAAACTCCGAAAAGGTGTCGGAAGGCCAAAGAAGAGATGGGCCGACGACATAACCTCGATAGTGAGTAAGAAAAGCAATAGGAAGGAGTAGAAACGTTTAGAAGAGGTCTGTATCCAATAGTGGAGATATCAAGGCGGAGGAGAAAGAAGAAGTGAATGATTTATGATGAGAAATAAATAATGAATTGATCTTTAATATGGGACACGATTGAGTTGCTAGGCGTGATTGTATGTCAAACATTTTATTGGCACGTAATGCGTCCAATCATTGTGTAATTAGTTGATTATACCAACTGTACGTTGTGGACGCGGTGGATCTCGTCAGAAGAAATCTTCAAAGACGCGCTTGGTCCCGTACGGCCGCGTAATTATATCCAACTAGGAAATAAATAACCAGCCGTTGATCATCGTTAACCTGTTAAGGGGTTACACCTGCCTGAAATTAAAAAAAATCACAGGAACAATAGAAGACCTCATGTACGTTTCAGGAATCGTCATATTTTATTTAAAGACGGTGACGTCATACTTTTGTTTCTATTGCGTTTTTCTCGAAACTAAAAAAAACCAACTAACTAAGCATCACGCCGTCTCCCCGAAGGGGTAGGCAGTAAGAATGGACTGCCACACTTTTCTTTCCCGACATATTTCTCTCGTTTCCTCAACATTCATACATCGCGTCATCGCGAAAAAAACTCGAGAGATCTGCATCTACATTGTTATCAAGGATATTTAATATGAATCAAAGCGTTCATTTTCTAGAAGATTTATTATATTTTATGGGATTGACATGTTTTACCTTGCTAAGGCATTCCCCAACAATGAATAATGCCCTGATTTTAGATAAACTTAAGGCGTTAACACTGTGGAATTCCATAATGACGAATTTTTATGAATTAAAACACTGTTTTTTCCACTTTTGAGTTTATTTTTCTCGACAGGTTTCGAAGGTTTACACTCAATGGCGGTACTCCCATAGAAGCCCAGAAGCCCGGCTTGCGTAAGAAATTTTGAATCAAAACCCCCAAATCTAAGTAGTCATGCCCCCGCATAAACCAACAACCCACCAAATCACCTTCCAATAATGTTCCCATCAGATGTAAGAGGAATAGCCACAAGAGCTGAACCTCTGTAAGCCAGAAGAGGTTTTGATTCAAAATTTATTACGCAAGCCGGGCTTTTGGGCTTCTATGGGAGTACCGCTACTGCTTACACCTTCATCACCGGGAGAGTTTATATCGTTCTCCCGACGATAAAGGTGTAAGCCTACGAAACATGCCGAGAAAAATAAACTCAAAAGTAGAAAAAACAGTGTTTTAATTCATAAAAATTCGTAATATTCGTAATGGGTTAACTAACTAAGTAACCATCACGCCGTTTCCCGGAAGCGTGGCCAGAGAGGATGGATCGCCACCCTGTTTTATTCTTTAAATCTCGCGCCTCTTTTACATTCACACATCGTGACATGCATGCTCGTCGATTGTTCCTACATCGAATATGGGGGCCTTTCAGTATTGAATTAATTTGATCATGCTATGTCTTCTTTAAATGAGATCACTTAGAAGAATGTGCGAAAAAATCAATGCATGATAGAATATCTAATGATGAAGTAAAAAAGGAATGTTAAGCGGATGAATGCGCCCTAAATAAAATTAAGAAAGGGTTACTAAGATGGTTTGGATATATGGAACGAATGGATGAGGTAAACGGTTAAATAGATATACGAGTATTATTAAAAAAATATAACAAGACTTTAAGAAAACAGAGGTTTTCATTTATAAAAAAAATGTTTGAGTTTTACATTAAAAATAAAATTAAACACTTCATCACTTAGTATAAACCACTTCATTTGAGTAAGTAGGGCCAACCGGTTTCACTCTGTAGAGAGCTTCCTCAGGGGTATACACAACAGTTAGTCAGTGTGTATAGCCCTGAGGAAGCTCGTTACGGAGTGAAACCGGTTGGCCCTTCTTACTCAAATAAAGTGGTTTATACTAAGTTAGAAAGGGTTTAATTTTCTTTTTAAATATGTCAAACCACCAAGTAATGGATTCGTATCAAAATTTTACATCATTATTAAAAATCAAAGCTAAAAAGAAGAATTGGACTAAGCTGGGCAGCTTTCGGAAACATGAGTTACATCCTTAGAAACCGGAAAATACCGATCAACCTGAAACGAAAAGTCTATGAAGCCTGAGTTTTGCCATTTGGTACTTATGGTCTTGAAACTGTAACATTGTCCAAACAAAGTGTCGAGAAACAACGAGTGACCCCAAAGATCCATGGAAAGAGCCATGTTAGGAATAAACCTAAGATACAGAGTCAGAAACGGTACGGTGAGAGAGAAAACAAAGGTCACTGACATCATCCACCGGGTGGCGACTCTAAAATGGCAATGGGCAGGTCACGTAGCCAGAAGCTCGGATGAAAAATGGACAAGTAGACTGCTGACTTGGAGACCGTGGACGGCAAAGAGAATTGCAGGGCGACCGCAACTACGGTGTAAGGATGATCTGAACAGACACGTCGGAATAACCTGGATGCAGTCTCCACAAGACAGAGTGACATGGAAGTGAATGGAGGAGGCCTTTATCCAGGAGTGGACGGATATAGAAGAAGAACGAGATTCAAAATTAAAATGAATTTGGAGAGTTTTAATGGAATTTTGTTAATGTGTCGGATTTGTCGGATCAACGATCGATGGTTAGCGCTCTAAGAAGTAGTCCGGAAGATACATTTTGTATGGAAGCTACCCCGAATTAGTCGCAGAGGTACTGAAACCCGCTTCTGCGACGATAAATAAATAAATGATGAGAGAATAACGGTGAACCGGGTCAGCAGGGACCGGGAACAATGCAGTCGAGAATAATTCGACGGCCACCAAATATGTTCGTCAGCCCCGAGGAATATTACCGATTGTCGATCACCGGTCCTCGGCCCCGCCGCTTATGGCATCGGATGTGCCACCGGTTCTACACCCGGGTATTGTGAATGCGTAGGTACTAGGCTAGCGATCGCCACACTGCTGCTCGCGAGCCAGGGAACGCGCCCTTCCACAAAATACAAACCTTTTAAATTCTTCTTTCTCAATGAAATGATGCTGCTTCACAAAATCATTCACTACAAAATTGATAACTCTGAACTTCTTTGTAAATTGACACTCAATACCCCTACATCTATGCACAAGACACACCGCAAGCCAAGTTTTCCATCTCCCTGTTTATCGCACTAACTACGCTCAAAGCGCGGCAATGTACAGGATTTGTGACAACTACAACAAGTATTTTGGAGACATCGATGTTTTCCACTTGAACGAACGAAACTTAAAAAAAGCGATAGGAGCAACCTTTCGGCCTGGATGAGACCATAATGTTACATGATATTATAATATGTTACTTTTATTTTTACTTTTATTTATACTTTTAATTTTGTTCTTATTTCTACTACTATTATTATGTTTAGCTCTCAATCATTTTGTTTGACCGTATTTTGCCTTAGCTTAAATTCAATTAACTGTTTATTGTATTTGTGGTAGCATGTAATTGGCTTTATTTATTATTTTTCTTAATGTTTCTTAATTAATATATTGATAACGCTGTATGCTGCCCTTACTGAATAAATAAATATCAATGCCGAATCCGTCAACAACCTGCTTTTGTTGATGAGTAATCGTAAGAGCAATCAGTTTGCTAAACATGATCATTATCACACCATGAGTTTACAATCAGATAGTATGTTAGTGCGTTTAAATTACAATAAACAACGTAAAAGTTGGTTCTCACAATGAAATTGAGATCTTTTGAATAAAAAGTTTGCCGACCACTGAACTAGGCAATGGCGTGCGAGATATAAACTGCGCATGACCATTGATCAGAGTTAAAAAATACGTATACTTGATGTCTCATAAAAATAACATTAAATCGTTATGAATAAAATGCCTTCCTAAAATCCATTTTCAAGTTTATTTCTTTGATTTCAAAATTATACTATAATAACTAACTTACTAACCATCACGCCGTCTCCCCGGAGGGGTAGGCAGAAAGAATGGAACACCACACTGTTATGTCCTGACATACTTCTCTCGATTCCTCTACATTCATACATCTTGTCATGCACGCACGTCGATTTCTCCGACTCCTCACGTGACCGACATTCAATATTTGATTGATTTAATCGTGCCACGTATTCCTCGGCCTTCCTCTATTTCTAGCTCCATTCACGCCGATTACATATACCTTCTTTACCATTCTGTCTTCACTCATTCTTTCCATGTGTCCAAACCATCTTAATGACCCTTTCCTTATTTTGTTCATAACACTTTCATTCGCACCACATTCACTTCTTAAACTTGCATTTGTCACTCTATCATATACAGATTTGCCACACATTCGTCTTAGAGATCTCATTTCTACTGCATTTATTCTATTTTCATCCTTCTTTTGCCAGTTCCATGCTTCAATTTCATACATAAGGGTCGGTATAAGAACACCATTATGCACTGCCAACTTAGCCTTTTTGTATAGGCTTTTGTTTGCAATGAAAACTTTAAGTGCACCATTTACTCTGTTGCCTGCCCCAACCCTTCTTTCAATATCTTTTTCCACCCTCCTATCCTATGTAAACATACTTCCTAAATAAACAAATTCATCCACTTGTTCCAGATTTTCACCGTTTACACTAATGTTGCAGACTGTCATGCTTTCTTATTTTTCAAAATTATGCTACAAAAAAATTATAAAATATAAATATTATGGGGTCTTTTATATGAATTTGTACACTTTGATTTTGAGAAATTTTTTCATGTGGTCACACAGCACAGCCCATGGTGTGTTTATTTATTTGTGCCTCCACAAGTTCGCCCCTGCCAACTGCCACACATTTTGATTCCGATCTTTCACATCGATAATGATTTACTCTTAACGGGGCCATGACCATGCGTCACGAGACGTGCTATCGCAGATTAAAATATCGCATCCGTTAATATAATCGTGTTATAATCAAATAGCACCTAGTTCTTAATTTATTAGACGTACACTGTGTAACTTTTTGATCGGCATTTCAGATTTCGAGCTTGGAGATTGATTAGACTCAGTAAGATGAAATTAAATACGTTTTTTCCTGATCGTAACTTAAGCCTATTTCGCATTAGACTTGACTATAATATTTATTTTTATTTGTTAACAATCTGTTAACCGTTTTCATCCGGTGGTTACATTTGCAGTCCTAAAAACCCCGAACCGCAGCTGGTTACATTTGCAGAAAAGAACAATTTTCTCAGTTTATCATAATATTTATCATTATTTAGTAAATAAAATAATAACACACTTTACGTATTAGTATCTAAACCACTTTATTTGGTAACACCAACCGGTTTCGCTGACTCGCATGACTCACCGTTCTAACATTCTATTCGTCCTCGCGCACACTTACTCATACCCCTCTTTCTCCCTTCCAGTTTATATTTCTTTCTTCATATGGGTGGTTCAGAATACTAATGGATCAAGTCCGTCGATCCTGATTTTGAGATAATTAGACCTAAAGTTGAAAGACTTTTGTAAAATCCAGGGATGTTTTCACTGCAAACACTTCATTTATTTTGATAGTACATGAATCAATTTAAATAAATAGACAAAAAATAAGATACACAAAGGCATTATAATTATATTAAAAGTACAAATGAAAGAAAATAAAATGGACATGATTCACTATTATTCTGAAATTTTTCCTTACGCAAATTTCCTTTAAAAAAAAATCGAAATAGAGCAATATTAAAATACATCATTAATCGTAAATAACTTCATCGTTTTCAAAACCTTCCTCACTTTGGTCATTCTTACTTGGTTCTGACTTTGCGTGTTTCATTTGTCACTAAATTTAGACTTGTTTTCTTCAAACACCTGTATAAACGCCCAACACTAATTTGTAAAGTCTCATGCACTGGACGAACTAAAGTCTTCACCTGAACTCATTTTTAGCAATCAACAGTCAACATAATATACCTCTGATGATGAACGAGCTGTTAAATTGGCCATGATTCACTAATATTCTGAAGAGTTTCAAATGTTGATCTCTAATCGATAGTAGTATTGTCATATTTGGAGAAAATTTAGAAGCTACTATTCTGTTATTAACACACAACATAGAAATCTGTTTATCTACCTGTAGAAACATTAAACTCCAAATTTATTATTTAAAATTTGGGCTTGATCCATTAATATTCTGACCCAGCCATATGTTGTTCTCTGATTTTATATTTAGTTTACTCTCTCACCCTGACGAAGCTCCGGCGGGAGCGAAACCGGTTGGTGTTATCATAGAGGAAGTTTAGATACAAATTGTAAAAGCGTATTATTATTTTATTTAATAATGTCACACCACAAATTAAGTGCTTCATACGAAAGTTCATTATTTATTATAGTAGTAAAATCTCAGTCGTACTTCCCTATCGCGGCGATTTCTTTAATTATTTTTTGAGTGTTTCATAATATCCTGTTTCTGTATCTTCATAATATCTTCAAATATTCTGGTCAATTCTTTGGCATATAGAATGGAATAATATTCCTGGCGGCTTCTAACAATATGTTAGGCGACAGCCTTCGCATTGTGTTAATAAGGTAGTTTTCTAAATGGCGAAAATCATTCTCCATAGATGGCGTTAGTGGGTCGGTTGTATAGGTTAATCTTGAAAAAATTCACAAGTGCAACCAAATCTACATTTGGCTGATTGAAACTGACACGTGAAGATAGATATGGATTTTGAAGTATATATACATCTTCCAAAAATTTGTCATGCATGATCATAATAACAAATGTGGAATGGGGAATGTTGTAATTACATAAAGCGTGCGCTTAACCTAACCAATGACAGGTCATAAGTCCTCTAAACACCTTGATCATCCATGTTCAGTTTCCAGTTTGCGTCTTCGTCTCTATTGAGATACAATTAAAATATCCTGTTTCCTTGATCTGTTCCGTGTCCGCTATATAATAAAGTGTCATCTGTCCCACCTTCCATTTCCCGCTATCATGTGTCCATGAGTCGACTTCCCATATAATCCCGTGTCCCTTTATATAATAATGTGACCTTTATATATTATAATTATATGCATAATGTGACCAAACGTCCCGTTTTCAGGCAGCGTGTCTCGGTGTCTCCGAAAATAGCTTCAGGATGCCAAAATGTCCCGTTTTCGAAAAGAAAGAAACTCGCAGTAAAATTTAAAAAATATATAAAAAAAGAGGGCAAATAAGAATCCTGGCGGCAGAATCTAGTATTAGTAGATGAAGACGTGGGCATGCGCAGTAAAATAATACAGTATTTTCATTGCGCATAAAATTTCATATTCTAATGCATCTGACCATAGATAAAAGTTATCTGAAGAGAAAACATCCTATTTTCTCTTTGATCTGACGTTTACAGAGTTAAATAAATTTAAATGTCTTGTGTGTGAACCCTTAGCTTCATAATTGCCAATTTTCGCGAAAACAGCGCTATATACCATAAGTTGTCCAAATTTATTATTATTATTAAGTATCTACCTTTTTTTTCGGTGTCCCGGCTTAAGGAAACAATAAATGGTCGCCTTAATCATGCACCATGTTTTGTGAGATTGGGACGTAGAAGTGAAAAATAAATTAAATTAGATTAAATGTGGTCTGAGGTCCCTCTTGCTTTCGTTGGAATGTTGCATTTCCCAGTTAACGAATGTCCCGCATAGACGGAGGCGGGTCTAGGGATTGCATGAGCGAAGCTGACGAAAGGGCGTCGCTGCGTCCTATAACAGCTTCAGGTAAGCGGAAGGTAACCTTCTTTGTCTTTACTCAACAGTATTTATATGTATTGGTACATGTCGTATGTTACCCTACATTAAATATGTAACGAGCTGAAGTTCGAAACCATTTTGGATTGCACTGCAAATGTAGCCACTCGGAAAATGTATGTTAAAAAACAAAAGAGTCACTAAGCCAAATTGATAAGTGAATTTTTTAATTAAAGTATTTATTTTATTTATCAATCAAATTGACCTCTATAGTAGATTTTTTAAATCGCAGTAAAACATAGTGCAATCATCCCAGCTATGCAGAAAGATTCTCTTATCGTTGAATTTTAAGCTCTTATATTTTCACAAAATTTATTCGCAGTTGGAGAAGAATGCGCCATTCCTTACTGTGATTCTAAAAATGGTAGCATAGAGTTTATTATGCACCACCCTGTACAGTGTACATGGTTTTCATACTCCCTAACTAAGGGAACCTGTTCTAGGGAGGCATATTTAAGCACTATTTCACAAACTACTCATATTATAGGTAGTATTATTCACTAACAGTAAACAACATTTAGCTTATCTTGTATTAAATTATGTTTATTTCAGACATCTTATATTTTAAGGATTAATTGTATCTCAATAGAGACGAAGATGTAAATTGTTTTTTTTTGGAAACAGAATATGGTGGCCGAAGCGTTTACAGGACTTATGACCTGTCATTGGTTGGGTTAAGCGATCGCTTTATGTTAACAAAATCCCCATTCCGCCCTTCTTACGACCACCATGTCTGACAATTTTTTTAAAGATGTATATATGATACTATGTTGAGACACACTTCACATTTTTAGGTCAATCTACACTAGCGCCATCTATTAAGAATATTTGTAAGCATTAAGCAGAAAAACTTTATTAATGTAATGTGAAAGGCTTCGCAACTATCTCTATTGAAAACAATTTACATCTTCGTCTCTATTGAGATACAATTAATCCTTAATAATGATTAACCCGTAATGGGTAAAATTCAGTATTTGTATACATTAAATAAAATATATATTTTATTATTATTTTGTTAAGAAAGCTCTTTGCGTCATTACAGCGCAAGTCAAATCGATGTAAAGGGGTGGAAAAAAATAACAGCAAAGGAATTATGCATAGAACCATGTGAACGGAAATATGACTTACTTATCGTTAGGGTATTCACGATTGGGGTATTAATGAGTAACTAGCTATTGCGTTGCAATGCTATTTCAAATATTGTTGTTATTCGTTTGAAGTAAATACACATATTCAAAGCAGACACATTTACATACACAAAATAAATAAATATCAGTACCATGGTATTTCATTAGCTGCAGCCTGCAGACTGACGGGTGATAGGAGTGCATGGCGTGCCATGGTCAATGGTTTACATGATGGAAACGACCCTCAATTATAAAAAAAAAACACTGAGAAGAAGAAAAAGTTATATTGTACAGTTTGGTCCAAGCCAAGATAGTGTTATTGTATTTGAGAGTAAACATTTTTGTTCCGTTGATTAAACTTGAAAAAGTTCATTCGAATGCTGATGGGTATAAAATATTATTTTAATAATGTCAGCAATAATGCCAACAACTGTACAAAGATTCAACTTAATCGGATGAACGATGTGCGAAAGCATAGGGAACGGTCCTTACAAACATAATTAAAAGAAGAAGAAGATAATCAAATCAAATCAGTTTATTAACTCAAAAGACATTACAAACTAAAAAATGTTTAAGGCATCTATTGAGTACAGGTAAAACATTATAAAAATACAACATTGTAGAAATGGTTCGACATTAGGAAGACAAGATACTTTCTGAAGTCAAGAGTATTTGTCTCCTATAATGTCACTGGAACGCCAAGATTACCGACAACAACACTGTACAAAGATTCAACTTAATCGGATGAACGATGTGCGAAAGAATACGAAACGGACCTTACAAACATAATACAAAGAAGAAGAAGATAATGTCATTAGAACGCCAAGATTACCGACAACAACTGTACAGAGTTTTAACTCAATTGGATGAATAATGCGCGATCGCATAGGGAACGAACATACAAACATTCAAATTTATTCCTGGTAATTATCAGTTTTTCCTAATTTCCCCGTTAAAAGTAGGTAGGTTATAATCACTAGTCACTTTTTGTTTTATTTTTGACGAATTTTATAGCCTCAAAGTAATTTGCTTTTTATATTAATCTATTATTATACAATTTTGTGAGTTTATTTATATTTTATAAGTTAAGTTATATTGAGCGTAAAAGAATTTTGGGCACAAAGTCCGGAGAGATCAACGCAACCTTGAAAAGCTCATCATCATGGGCAAAGTGGAGGGAAAGCGACCATTAGGACGACCACCAAGCCGCTGCTGGTCCGATCAAATCAGGGCGCTGACTGATCTCTCATCAGCTGCAACCTGGAGACTGACGGGTGATAGGAGCCCATGGCGTGCCATTGACAATGGTTTACAGGATGGACACGACCCTCACTCACGAGGAATGCGACTGAGAAGAAGAAGTCATATTGTACAGTTTTGGTCCAAGCCAAGATAGTAAATTTGAGAGTAAAATGTTTTGATCATTGATACTGCTTGGTTATGTCTACTTCAAGTGTTATAAATATACTTATGCAGAAGGTTACTAGATTTTTAAAGAAATTTTATATTTTATGCATTTTTTATAATAAGTAAATGCAACTAATTATTTTTAATACAATTAAACTGACGTACCTATATTTATAAATAACAATAACAAACCATCACGCCGTTTCCACGTAGGGGTAGGCAGAGAGAATGGACCGCCACACTACTCTATCCTGGCACACCTCTCTAGATTCCTCCACATTCATACAGCGAGTCATACACGCACGTCGATTCTTCCGACTTCTAACATGACCAACCTTTAAAATTTGATTAATTTGGTCATGCCATGTTTTCCTAGGTCTGTCTCGATTCTTTCTCCATCCTTGCGTTCCATATGTCCGAACCAACGCAGCGATCCTTTCATATTTTTTTTCATAATACCTTCTTCCGCTCTACATTCCTTTCTTATATCAGCATTTGAGATTCTGTCGTATATCGTTCTACCACACATACGTTTTAGGGACCTCACCTCTACCGTATTTATTCTGCTCTCATCCTTTTTCTGCCAGTTCCATGCTTCGCTATCAT
This sequence comes from Lepidostoma basale, assembly GCA_022606425.2. NCBI lineage: Eukaryota > Metazoa > Arthropoda > Insecta > Trichoptera > Lepidostomatidae > Lepidostoma > Lepidostoma basale. The sequence continues at coordinate 510,846 of JAHDVF020001587.1, forward strand.
ACATTCCTAATTTTTATTTATTTATAAATAAATAAATAAAAATTTGTTGTGGCACTTATATACTAATTACGAATAACAGTATTTTTTATACTAATCCCGAATAATTTTACGTGTAGCTTTGATTTGAAAGTTTAAAAAATATAGTTTCTACTAGGATAAATTATGATATATTTTTTATCCTCGCACTTTCCGTTACTCGCTGTCGGTAAATGTTTCACAAATAGTCATTTTCTTTTTTAATTTGTCTTTCTGGACATTCGTCAGCCAGGTAGTTAAGAGTCATATTTTCTTCTATTAGTAGCCACGGAAATACATGAAAAAAGATAGAGAAAGCTACACGTCTTCATCACAGGAAGAAATTTAATATCCTGTCTAAGCAGATGGCAAAATCTAAACTAAGGAGAAGAACAAGAAGAATAAGAAAAAACACGATTTCATGACAAAGTCTTGGGGTCTTCTTATGATGTGACCGTACCATCTGAGGCTTAATCCTGATAATTTTTCAGTGCAACCTTGAAACTATCCCTCACATATTCATTTCACACCTTGTCTTTTAATGTGACTCCTCCCGACCATCGGAGCATGCGCATTTCTGTCGTATGGAGTTAGTTTTTATTTGAAACTATTTAATTATTAATGTGAACGTGTGTTTTCTAGAAGTTTTATTATATTTTATGTGAATGACATGTTTCGCCTGTCTAAGACATTACCAAATCTTTAATAAAGCATTAGACAGGCGAAACATGTCATTCACATAAAATATAATAAAACTTCTAGGAAACAGACCTTTTCATTCGTATTATTATAATTATTTAATAGGCAGTTTTAAATAATTGTTCAAGGAACAATACATAACTCTATTTTAGATATAAAACACAAATAAATCAAGCTACTTTTTTTTCGCGAGTTAAAAATAAAATCATTACCTTTAGATAGTATAATATAAAATATTAGATGAATCCTTATAAAATCCTGAGCACAGACACAAAAATCACCAAAATCACAAGGCACTCGTTTCAAACATTATAATTCCAACAAGACTGTAGCACCATTTAGAATCTTTTTAGTTTCTAGTGTGTACGCGTGTTTTATTTGCGTTCCCGCCAAATGATTTGCATCCAACTGTCAAAATATAGCGACCGTTTGTTTTTGGTTCGTAATTCGAATTCGCGATTCGCCGTGGAATCAGAACATCAGCCGTGCATACGCCATGCGACTGGTGCGATCCGCGGTCGCACGTGGAATGAATGGCTCCTTGCCGCTATCACTCTGCGGTGCTTACCTGCCTACCTGTCACGATGAAAGTGCCGATACGAGACATTATACGTTGGGTAAGCACCCACCAGGCGAAGAGCGAATTTCGTTTCTCGAACAAATTCGTGTAAATCAAAATGATTGGATGGAGCGAACGTATATGGAATAATGTCCCGTGGAATTACCTGTTACAATGGTTTCACATCTTTAAAACAACTTCTGATACAATTTTCTATTCTCTTTGGCACAACGCCTTTTTTGTTGTTGTTCTAAATGCTATGCCATTTTAATTAATACTTGGACTTGGACTTGGATTTTCTAGATTACAGAGGTTCTAATAGAAATATGATTTGGCAGTTGTTTTATGCGGGGGCTAAATCAAATCAATCAAATCAAATCATTTTATTTCATCAACAGATATTACAAAATTTATTTTTAAGGCATCTATTGAGAACAGGTAAAATAATATATTGTGTATAGTATACTACCAGAAACGCATGAGAGATGGTTCAACATTAGGAAGACAGGATGCTCTCCAGAATTAAGAGTATTTGCCTTCTGAACGTACTTTCACTAACATAAAAGACGTCGATCTCCGAGGAAACCGCGTTCAGCAGACTAATTGCTCTTCCCGCCGGTGTCACCAGAGGCAGATTGGTTCTGGCGGCCGGTAGGTAAAACAATATGTGCTGTTGCTGTCGGAGATATCTATCGGGGACAAAAGCCGAACACCCTCCAGTACGGCCTCCAGAAATCACTCCAAATCGCCGTGACAAAAATCCCGTGTTTTTGTGAACCGTCCAGGGGCCCTAAAAGATTTGAAGACCAACATCCAGGAAGAAATTGCCAAGATAACGCCTGATATGCTGGCAAGAGTTATGCCAAACGCCAGAAATCGATTTTAATTAAGTTTTGAAAAATTAAAGTTATGCTGCCGCACCCTGTATAATATGTATATAATACAATAAAATTAAACATTTATATTGTTTGTAATGTCTGTTGAGATAATAAAGTGATTTGATTTGATAATAAATTTAAAGAGTTATTTACATTTATTACATAATAATAATTTCAAGACAAAGAGCATGCTCAGGACAATGTCAAGACAAAAAGCATGCTCAGGACAACCGAGATGAAAACACTCCTCGCTATAGCTGGCCAAACCCTACGTGATCGATTTAGGAATACAGCAATCCGAGAAATCTGCGAGGTCGAAGATGTGGTCAGATGGGGACGTCAAAGACGGCGATACAACATGTAGAAAGAATGAGCTCAAATAGGATACCTTACATAGCTCTCCATGGAACGCCAAACGGACAACGCCGAGCAGGAAGACTCCCGAAACAGTGGAGAGAAAGCTGGAGTTCAGCGTCACAAGAGGACCCGCCTGAAATAACAGACTCCTGAGTCTACCAAAAGTGAAGAAGAAGAAGAAGATATAATAATACAATAATCATAAATAATTTCAACGTAAAGCGATACTTGACATTGCACTCGAGATCAAATCTTAAGTCGCATTTTCACAAACTGAATTTGCTTCGGTAGATATGTCGTAAATTAATTTTCTGCTTGTATTCACTTTACGAGATGCGCTGACGCGTCAGTGAGTTCTTTCACTATACTGTTATGGAATGTTAATTTGAATTACTTACTTAAGAAGCTACTTATGTTACACACAGGTATATTACCTGTATGCTTTTTGTATATATTACTCGTAATCCTTATTTACTAATTAAAAATAAATAACTATCTATACGCAGTGCCGGATTAAACCTGCGCGAGGCAATTCCTGGGTTTTGTCTTCTTCTTTTTCTTGTCCCGTCACACATCCGTGGTGCATAGGGCCTCAAGGAACCTTTTCCACCCGACTCTATCGTATGCCTGATGCCTTACATCATCCCAAGTGAGGCCTGCTGCTTTAACCTTGTCCTGCAGGGCTCTTCTCTAGGTGGTTCTAGGTCTGCCTCGCTTCCTCTTTTCCCCCATAGGGGAAGCGCTAGTGCGCCCTGAGCGATGCAGCCTAGTTCCGTCTCAGAGTGTGACCGATCCACTGCCATTTGCGTTTAGCGAATTGTTCTCTAATTGGCTTTTCGACTGCCATGGTCCAGAGAACGGCATTTGGCACTGTTTGGGTCCAATAGATATTGAATATTGAGCGAAGGCACCTATTTATAAACACCTGAAGTTTTCCAATAACGTCCGCGGTAGATTTCCAAGTCTCGTATCCGTACAGCAGTATACTTTTAACGCTACTGCTGAATATTTTGAGTTTGAGCTTTCTCGAAATGACACTGGAACGCCATGTTCCCCATACCACACCTGGGTTTTTTACGATAATAAAATAAAACACAACTTTTAATAACTAAATAATCAACACGCCGTCGTTCTAAAGAGGTAAGCAGAAAGTTTGGATCCCCACACTGTTTTTTCCTGATGTACTTCTCTTTCTTCCTCAACATTCATTTATCATCTCATGCACGCACATCGATTTCTCTCACTCCTATAAATATTGATTTGATCGTGCCATTCTTCGGTCATCCTCCATTTCTTGTTCTGTTTACATCGTTAACATATACTTTCTTTACCATTATTTCATTCCATGTATCCAAAATATATTATAACCCTTTATTTTTTTTGGTAATAACACTTTCATCTGCACTGCATTCACTGTATATTTGCATTTGACACTCAATCATAAATAGATTAATCACACATTCGTATTCGTAGTGAAGCATGGAATTGGCAAAATAACGACGAAAGTAGAATAAATAAATGCAGTAAAAATGAGATGTCTTGTATGAATAAAAACTGTATGTCTGAAATCATATTTAAACATATTTATTGTTTCTTGAACAATGATGTAAAACTCCATATCAAATAGTTAATACGAATGAAAATGACATGTTTCGTCCTTCTAAGACATTATCAAATGTGAAAGGCGAAACATGTCGTTTTGTCGACGTTTTCATTCATATTAATCATATTTAAACACTTCTACTAATTACTGCAATGTTTTGGTGTTAAAAAAAGTATAGCCCTGGCGACCTTTGATTTAATAATTAGAATCTACGTATTTTTGATAGCAGAATAGTAAACATCTCAAATAGTTTAAATAAAATAGATTAAACTCACATATTTATGTATGTAAGATAAGTAGGTACCTATATAAGTTTGTAGTTAGGGGAAACTTGCCTAAATCGTACTTGCGCCTAAATCGTACTACGCCATTTAATCCCTCCATATGAGATATTCAGCGACACGCGCGACGACGAACGGAACTATTAGTCAGTCATGTTGGATCCTGCAAACAACATTGCTGCGCTGTCACTACTTCGAAAAATAATCAAAAAGTAAGTTTTTTCTTATCTTTCTACTAATATTTAGTCTCATTTGCGTAGGATGTTACGTATTTAACGTAATTTTATTATATTTTTGAGTGATACCGATAAAAACGTAGTTGTTTGGATATTCTATCAGTGTAAATTTTTACGGTGGAAGGCATGTCGCTGGCGTATTGTGACATATTTTTCGTTGTTTTGATGTTGCGCCCAATTCGTACCGGCATGTGTATTCATTAATCGTACTGGTACGATTTAGGGATAACAATTTATTAGCCTAAACTATGAAAGCATAACTGCAGTAAACATATTAGATATAACTTTCAAATAGTCATAAATTACTACTGCATAGGAATAAATATTACATTTTTTATTTTCTTTTATAATGACAATTATTATTGTTGTAATATCTTGAGTCATGAGCACAGTAATCATAGATATATCAAGTGGATATAGGGTGACCATGGTTTCAGGATCCAATTTATTAATTATTACAAATTATTTAATTCTTTTCTTAAATATTGGAAATTTTGGTATTACGCTAGTTAATATGAGTGTGTTTTCTTTTTGTTATAGACAAAAATGTCGAAAAGAAAATATTTCCGATGGGACGCATCAAAAATGGAAGAGGCCCTGGATAAATATAACAATCACTGTATGGGTTTTAATGAAGTATGCCGCGTTTTTGATATACCAAAACCTACATTTCGAAGGCATGTCAAAAAGTTGAATGCGCATTTACGGAATGGGCGACCGAACGACTTGACTGCTGCTATGGAAGATGATTTAGTCAAACATATTTTACAATTAGAGTCTTGTTTCTTTGGACTAACTATTACCGATCTTCGTCAATTGGCCTTCGATTTGGCCGAAAAGTATGGACTCAAGCACCGTTTTAATAAGAACAAAAGGATGGCGGGCTGGAAATGGTATTATAAATTCATTAAAAATCATCCCGAAATATCACTTCGTGCACCAGAGGCAACATCAATGGCACGTTGCAAAGGATTTAACAAGCGGAGAGTTTACGACTTTTTTGATAAGTTTGAGGCAGTATTGGATACACATAAATTTACTGCCCGACAAATTTTTAATGTCGATGAGACAGGTATAAGCACCGTTCATAAACCACTTAAAATCTTAGCGAAAAAAGGTAAGAGTCAAGTTGGAGCTATCACTAGTGGTGAGCGTGGTGTAAACACAACGTGTGTTTGTTGCATGAGTGCTGCAGGGGAATTTATTCCACCTATGTTGATATACAAAAGAAAGAGAATGTGTGATAGCCTGAAAAAAGGAGGACCTCCAAACACAGTTTTCACTTGTTCCGATAGTGGATGGATCACAAAAGAACTGTTTTACGACTGGCTCCTGCACTTCATCAAAAGCACCCGGCTTCAAAAAACTGATTCGAAACAGATTCTACTCCTTCTCGACGGGCACGCCACACATACTAAAAACCTCGAAGCCATTTTACTGGCAAGGGAGTACGGGATTGTAATGTTCTGTTTGCCGGCCCATACGACCCACAGACTTCAACCTTTGGACAAATCCTTTTTTAAATCGTTGAAACACAATTACAATCAAGCTTCTTCTAATTGGATGCGCACTAATCCTGGCAAAGTCATAACAATTGGTAATATCGCCGAACTTTTGGGGACTTCTTACCCAAAATCAGTATGCATGGAAATTGCAATAAACGGCTTTAGAGCCTGTGGACTTTGGCCTTGTGACAGAACTGTGATAAGAGATGAGGATTATGTTAATTTTGAAGAAAATGAGCCACTGACACTATCTACTAACACTGCCGCGCCAATATCAACCAGCTCGTCTGCTGTACAAACTATGATCAGCAATCCTTTAGCATCGTCAACTGCTACCAGTATTGAACTTGAACGAAGCTCTTGCCCTGCACCAGCGATTACCCAAAACCACCCAGAGTCGTCTGGTGCTACTAATATTAGATTTAAACCGTCAACCAGCTCGGTAGCTGCAACGTCTATTGCACAAATTAATTTTACTTTGCCTTTTGCTACCGAAAAAAGACAGTCTCAGCCGTCAACCTTGTCTAGTGCATCGCAAATATCGCAAATTAGTTCGGCATCAAGAATTACAAGCCCGACAGTTATCAGAAAGGCACTTCAACAGTTGTCACCAATTCCAAATTTAAAAATTGTCCACCCCAAAATCGTTAAAGGAACGTCTGAGGCAAAAATTATAACTGGAAGCTTTTATAAAAAACAGCTTGAAGATAACGTAATAAAAACTACTAAAACAATCAAACTAAACATGAAAGCCGGGAAAACAGGAAAACCTAATCAGAAAAGAAAGCTGAAGAACGAAGTCGAGGAAAGAAAGAAGAAAGGCAAAACTGATAACGAATGGTTCTGCGGATTATGCAAGGAAATAAGGAAAGAAAGTATGATTCAGTGTACACAGTGTAAAAACTGGGTTCACGATCTATGCGCTGGAATTGACAAAGGCGCTATGATGTACATATGTGACATTTGCGATAAAAAGTAGGTTTTTTTCTTCTAAGTACGATAAAGGACCACTATGGTACGAATAAGGAACAGTGTTCCATAATCGTACCTTTCGAGTGTATTTTTATTTTATTTTTTATAGCCAAAGGGGTTCATTTTTTTTTAATTTTTTTATTTTTTTATATAAAGAACAATAAACAATCGTGCCTGAAAAGCTAATTGTGTTTTATTTTAAATGAAAACTGCTTACTGAAAAATAATAGTCCTTAGGGGGTACGATTAAGGCAAGTTTCCCCTACCTACCTGATTACCTATGACGAGTAGGTACTTAATGTGTCTAAAATACCTACCAAGAATGGTCGCGGCCGATTTCGCTTTGAACTTCCAACTGGTTACAATTTTCACACCTCACCGCTGTTACAATAAACAGCATTAATAATAAAAAATAAACCAGTTTTAAAAAAGCAATTTATTTCGTGCTAAGAAAAAATACAAAGAATAATGAAAAATAGTTTAATCTAATTCTGGATCAAACGGTAGTTTAACATAAGATTACGGCAAGAAATAATAATAGAAAATATTAGATAATCAATACGAATGAAATCGTGTGTTTTCTAGAAGTTTTATTATATTTTATGTGAATGACATGCTTCACCTATCTACGGCATTATCAAATGTAATTTTTAATCAACATATCAAATTTTGATAATGTCTTAGACAGGCGAAACGTGTCATTCATATGAAATATAATAACATTTCTAGAATTAAGATGTTTTCATTATTATTAATAATGAAAACATCTTAACGCTGCGTTGGTTCGGACATATGGAACGCATGGATGGAGAAAGAATGGTTAAGAAAGTATACGTTAATGATGTAAATGGGGTACGAAGTCGAGGCAGACCGAGGAAAACATGGCATGACCAAATTAATCAAATTTTAAAGGTTGGTCATGTTAGAAGTCGGAGGAATCGACGTGCGTGTATGACTCGTTGTATGAATGTGGAGGAATCTAGAGAGGTTTGCCAGGATAGAGTAGTGTGGCGGTCCATTCTCTCTGCCTACCCCTGCGGGGAAACGGCGTGATGGTTTGTTGTTGTTGTTGTTGTTGTTGTTAATAATGTAAATTGTGTAAGTCATAAAAAAAAACTATAATATATCATTTTTCCTGACAACATTGCATTGATGCAGTAAGTGAGGAAGAACGTATACATTCCTGGGTTTTGTCTTCCTCTTTTTCTTGTCCCGTCACACATCCGTGGTGCATAGGACCTCAAGGAACCTTTTTCACCCGACTCTATCGTATGCCTGATACCTTACATCATCCCAAGTGAGGCCGTGAAAAAAAGTGAGGGTGGAAAAAAAAACACGGTTATAAATAAAATTAATTAGGTAAAAATTAAAACATTTTTCATTGTTCACCAACAATTTGATGATGCTGACATTGCCGTTTTTGTTTCTATACTCTTCATATGTATGGAGCATATTAATGTATACTTGTGAGACATGGTCCCTAACCAAAAGTGGAAGAAAACGTGAATACCTTGGTGTGGTACTACAGAAGAATTTTATGAATTTCCTGGAAAGATCACATAACAAATGATGAGGTTCTCATCATTCGCTATGTGAGGGAGGCAACATATCAAAACCGTCTCTCATAGGCGAGCCCACATTATGCGCCAAGAGGGTCTCATGCAAGATATAATAGAAGGGATGGTTGGCGGGACAAATTACAGAGGGCGCTCCTGAGGGAATACCTAAAACAGATGTGCGAGGACATAAACTACCTCCATGTGTTGATCTGATGAGAGCTGTAGAAGATCAAGCGCAGTGGAGGACGAGTTTCAAGACTTAACCCGACGATCGCCGTAAGCACTCATGTGCGCTCTACGTAGACGATCTCCATTAGCGCAGCTGTGCGCGCTTCGCAATATTCGAAAGATGTATTTCAAAATTAATTCCGATTTTTTCACAACGACATCTATGAATATTTTAAAATATTAATAAACCAAAAAGGATCGATATTTTTCGATAGTTTGGGAGAAAATACGTGGCGTATCGGCGCGCTGTTTCTACAAACATGTGGCGATGAATGTGTTAAAGACAAACTCAAAATCCCAAGGATTGAAACAAAATTTGAATAAATATAATTAAACTTTGTATTAAAACACTTTATTTCACTTAACACAGACATGTTTCGGGAATAACATAACCTTTACCAATAAACTTATTTATAAAGATTACGTTATAACCGAAGCATCTCCGTGTTAAGTGAAATAATGTAATTTTATTTAATTAATACGAATGAAAACGTCAGTTTTCTAGAAGTTTTATTATATTTTATGGGAATAACATGTTTCGCCCTTCTAAGGCATTATTAAATATGACGAAACTTCAACTCGTTGCAGTTGATATACACTAATAAATGGTAATAACGAAACGAAATGGTAATAACGAAAATTGATGTGACTTTATACATTTTTAACAAAGAATTATTTGGGTAGGTCCAGAAAAATTGGAAAGTGTTTCTTGGAACTCTTTAAGAAATTTTATGACAATGATTACATTGTTAGGGGATACTAAATGATAATAAAATATAATAAAACTTCTAGAACCCCATCATTGTTCAAGAAACAAAAAATAAGTCATTTTATTTATTCAAATATGAATTCACAATACAAAGTGAAAGCGAATATACAAGATATTGAATCAAAATCCCTAGGTTTGAAGCTGCGAAGAGAAAGATACACATATGAAGAGGAAGATACAAAATATTTGTGTTTCGATAGTAAAAAAATAGGGTAAAAGTGCAATACAACAATTGTGTTTAAGAGAAATTGGAACAATTTAATATAATATAATATATAATGTAAACTGCGTATACACAGTAGTTCATTAATAATTAGAAACGAAAGATTTCAGTTTTAAAATTTTGGTAAAATGTTACCCAACAATCCAAGAATATCGTTTATAGCTGTCTCGTGAAGATTATCCGTGGCTCCGTCTAATATAACAACATCCGGCTGATCCAGTAACTCCTTGTGATGCATCAGGAAAGCTGGCCAAACGCACATATCAAAATAACCTTCCAGAATATGGTCTTCCGATCGAGGATAAACTTTTTGCTTCCTTCTTCTCAAGCACTCTTCCTTCGTTAGCGTTAGTGTGTATTTTAAATCACACATATCCGCGATCGGTTTGTAGTTTAATACACAGAATCCGTCGATGACGAGAATCTTCGGAGACTGAGTTGATTCAGAGTTGATTATTTTCACGACATCGTCGTGCATTCTCTGCATGTCCAGGGACACCAGTAAGTCGTGGTTGAAGTGGTTCAACTCCGGAACCCTGACATGGATAGGACTATCTTCAGGGTGGAAGTAATGATCTTGGTGGAGGATTTTGCAACCGGAAAACTTCTTCTGGATATTTTCAGCCATCAAAGTTTTCCCTCCACACGTTATTCCAGATATTCCCACAATTATATACTTTTGAGAGGCCATATTTCCTGAAAATAAGTAGAAATAAATGTAATAGATTTTTTAATAACACAACATTTAGTTAAGTGTATCTGAAGTATCTGGTCTGGAAGAACAAGCACATGCGTGTCGACAGCAAGATCAGAATCTATAAAACATGCGTGCGACCTATCATGACGTACGCTGTAGAGACGCGGGCTGACAGTGTGCGAACCAAGGGACTACTAAGAACATCAGAGATGAAGGTCCTAAGATCAATCACTGGAAAAACCCTCCGAGATCGTGTCCGCAACGTAGATATAAGAAAAACTTGCGAAATAGAGGATATCGTTCAGTGGAGTAGATCCAAAAGAAGATACTGGAGGGACCATGTAGCCCGAATGGATGGTGACAGACTTGCATATACAGCCGCTGATGAAATCCCCTCCGGACACCGCCCACCTGGAAGACCGCCTAAGATATGGAGGGACAGCTGGATCTCATCATCCGACGAGACATGATTTCTGTGTCACAGATAGTCAGATTTATTAAAAGAAGAAGAAGAAGAAGAACATTTAGTTAATTTTAACTTAGGTACATGTTTCACATGAAAGACATAATTCTTCAGAGTAAAAAAAAACTTGACCTTGTTTAGAAAAAGACTTTCAGATATTTAAATTATAATTTGATTAAAAAAAGCACCGAAGAAGGACAATAGTATTCTTGTATAGAACTGGCAAAAGAAGGATGGAAGTAGAATAAATACTGTAGAAATGAAATCTCTTAGACGAATGTGTGGAAACTCTGTGTATGATGTTATGTACCTAATCACCCGTTACCACAAATCACTTTCCTACGTCTCTATATTTCCAATCAATATTTGTTTATATTACCTAAGTAAACATTTGGGGATTCAGAGATGTATTAATTGATCTGTTCCAACGTCTTCGTCCGACTAGTTTGTTTATATTATTAATATAAGGGCTCGAACGCGAGGTTATTGATCTGTTCCTTCAGATACAATTGCATTTCCTTAAAAGTAACACGTCCAGATACAATTACAACTCTTCTTTACCTATGTAATTTCTTATTGTAAATCGTCTTAAAATAAAGTTCTATACATAAAAATTCAATCGTGTTGGAAGTTATTCCATCCTTAAAATCCTCACCCGAAGGATAAACCATAAAATTGGTGGCAAAGTGGCGAGTCCATTTAAAAACATAAAAATGATAGTCTCGAATGAAAACGATAATTAATTAATGCGGTGCGAATAATAGTGTTATGGACAAAATAATGAAAGGATCATTAAGATGGTTTGGACACATGGAACGAATGAATGAAGAAATAATGGTAAAAAAAAACTATATGCGATGTAAATGGAACTAAAAATAGATGAAGACCGAGAAAAACGTGACACGATCAAATAAATCAAATATTGAATGCGGGCCAACTGAGGAGTTGGAGAAATCGACGCGCGTGCATGAGACGATGTACTCGTATAAATAAATGTTGAGGAATCGAGAGAAATACTTCAGCCAAAAAAGCGTGGCAGTCCATTATTTCTGCCTACCCCTTCGGGGAGACAGCGTAATGGTTAGTTAGTTAGTTAGTTAGTTATAATATACGCATATTTAAACTCAGTATTTGCGATATTTTTCAGAAATTCTATTAGAGTTAAAATACACCCTTATAAAAAGATTCTTCTTCTCTGGTTTCAATCCTGGGATTGGTTTGCAGCAATTTCCTCCATTATTCTCTTCCATTTTTCCCTGTCTTGTGCGGCTCTTTTGAGATCTGCATATGATGAGCAGCGTACGTCCACCAACAGGTCCTCCAGGTACTCTCGGCGTGGGCGTCCCCTAGAGTTTGTCCCCTCGGTCATACCCTCCATTATGGCATGCAAGAGACCTTCTTGACGTATTTTACATGGCCGATCCATCTTGCACGCCTTTCGGACAAGGTCCTGAGCAGGTGCCTTCCTCCTTCGATTCCTTGAAGAACTTCCTCATTCGTGATGTGGTCTCTCCAGGAAATTCTAAAGAGTCTTCTATAGGACCACATCTCAAAAGCCTCTAGTCTCCGCTTATCCCTTTCGGATAGGCACCATGTCTCGCAGCCGTACATCAAGACACTCCATACATAGGTCTTGATGAGGAGTATTCTCAGTATAAAAAGATTATTTACAATTAATTAATTTGAATTTTAAGTTAACTTTAATTTTTATGCATAAAATCAAAGGGTGAAAAGAGAAGGATGGAGTGCCGTATCGGTTAAAGTGTGAGTCTATTCTTTCTGCCTACCCCTTCGGAGAGACGGCGTGATGGTTAGTTAGTTAGTAATGTTTAAGCTGAAATTTTCACTTACGAAATTCTCTTGCAACGTCCTAAACTGGTGAAAGATATGAGTTGAATGAGAAATTTTAAATGTGCGATAAAGAATATGTACAAAAAAACGTAATGTGATATATTATAACCATAAGTATGAACATACACTACCGCTCAAAAGTACTTGCCCTAATAATTGAGTTATTCGCGTAAGTATACAAAAATACGCTGAGAAATTAATAAAAAAATATATCTATGAACGTTGAGAATTATATTAAGGGATTAAGAGCAGTCAGAGGTTTGAAAAAAACAAGTATTTTCAATATATTATATATATATTTTGTCAGTAATTTAATTTATTTTGTTAAACCAACAATATCAAATTATTAAATTATGTTTTAACTTGATTTGACTAAAATTTGAAAAAAAAAAATATTATACGAGTATATGAAATTATCTTAATATTTGTTGGACCCTGTTCTACAATGCGTGTGTTTTATGTGATTTATATATTATACATTTTTCAAATTTGGGTCAAATCAAGTTAAAACATCATTTAATCATTTAATATTGTTGGTTGTATAAAAAAATTAAGATACCGTAATTTTTTTATTGATTTAAAATACTCGTTTTTCCCCCCTTACCCCTTAAATAGATAGACCAATGACAGGTCATAAGTCCTGTAAACACCTAGATCACCATATTCAGTTTCTTCGTCTCTATTGAGATAAAATTAATCCTTAAATAGAAATCAACCGAGTATCAATGGAAATCGAAAGTTGGGCAGTCTTTGTTAAAAAAATAAAATTAAATATCAGACATGTTTCGGACAACCCTTCCTCAGTGATATTATAAAGATATTTAAAATATTATAAAATTGTTTACAAATATGATCAGTTTTGACAGATGTTACCATCTGTCAAAACTGATCATATTTGTAAACAATTTTATAATATTATAAATATCTTTATAATATCACTGAGGAAGGGTTGTCCGGAACATGTCTGATATTTAATTTTAATGTTTTAAAAGTTTGTGTTGTATATACAAAGTATATAAAAAAGAAACATACAAATAAAACATCTACAACACAAAGTATGGCGAACATAGAAGAGTTTAGTTTATAGGTGTCCACCTATTATTATCTTGTCTCGCTTTGTGTCCTGTCCATTGCTACATTAATGTGGCTGTCGCTTCTTTGGTTTAGTGTTGAAGACTTATGAGCGGCAGTGTACATATAAAATGGATGACCCATGGAATACGTTGGGTTATAAGCTCACGAAACATAAAACCAACGAATAAAAAAATATTTAACTCATGGGAATACGAATGCAAGACCGTGTGTATTTGTGTGATTTAGAATTTTTTAAATAATTTAAATCTGAAAACACAATATTTGCAGATTTCTTTTTTTTCAAATACTTACATATACTAAGGAATTATTACTTTTTTAAATTACGAGTATTTATGCCATTGCTATGATACACAGTAGCGGGTTAGAAAGCTCCACCCTAAAATATTATATAGGTATGCAATATCTTCGTAAATTTTCATTTATCTTTTTGTTTACTTGTAGTGTGTTCAAATTGTGTAGGTGATATTTTAAATTGCAAATTGAGAAACAAACAAATTATTTGAAAAACTAACTAACTAACTAACTAATCATCACGCCGTCTCCCCGAAGGGGTAGGCAAAAAGAATGGACTGCCACACTTTTCTTTCCTGACATATTTCTCTTGATTCCTCAACATTCATACATCGTGTCATGCACGCGCGTCGATTTTTCTGACTCTTCACATGGCCGACATTCAATATTTGATTTATTTGATCGTGCCACGTTTTCCTCGGTCTTCCTCTATTTCTGGTTTCATTTACATCGTTAACATATAATTTTTTAACATATGTCCAAACCATCTTAATGATCCTTTCATTATTTTGTTCATGACACCATGATTCGCACCGCATTCACTTCTTATATTTTCATTCGACACTATCATACACAGAGTATCCACACATTCGTCTAAAAAAAATAAAATTATTTGAAAGTTCTTCAAAATCAATGACATTGGAAAACAAATGATAGGTAGTATCAAAATAGCATTTGTTCTTAGTAAAAAAATTATTAACCAGTTAAAAAAAAACAATTTATCAGAAAAGATTAGATAACATTCAAATATTCTTTGTGATGTCATAATTGATAACATTTTGTGTATGCTAAACGAATTTATTATTATTTGTTTTTTTGAATGTATACAAATACTTGTAGACAAATACTGGATTTTACCCATTGCGGGTTAATCATTTTTAAGGATTGATTGCATAAAAATTGGAGATTGGATCTCCAGGCGTTGTCTAGCAGTATGATAATTGCGTAAGCCTTTCACATTGCATTAATAAAGATTTTATGCTTAAAAATAATCTTAATAGATGGCACTAGTGTAGATTGACCTTAAAAATGTGAAGTGTTCTTAACATAAGTAGCATATATACATCTTTCAAAAATTTGTCAGAAGTGGTGGTCGTAAGACGGGCGGAATGGGGAATGTTGTTAAACATAAAGCGATCGCTTAACCCAACCAATGACAGGTAATACGTTTTATATAGCTTTTTAATTAATCTGTTTACTGGGTAATTGATGTGAGGTTTCTATTGTGAATGTGTAGAATAATTACAATATCCATCTTTGTTCAATGAAAGTACTTATTTATTCATTATGGTGATTAGGGAATCGTGAAAGGTTTTATTGGAGTGACATCTTATCAGCTCTTCACAACACTAAGTAATTAATGTAGAAGAAAAAGGAAGTAAGGCAGTAAACACCGTGATGCAGTGAATATATTTGGGATGAATAATAAGAGCTCTTTTTATTTCTCATTTAACTTTTTCGTATTGGATCTATTCAATCAATATTCTCAACTATGTTAATATTTATTGATATTTGTTATTTAAATATTTTTTTATATACCATGAATATTGCTGAACAATGTTTGATGATTGTTTTGTCACACTATTTGTTTAATTGTATTAAAATGCAATTATCTTTGTTATGTACCTATCCTTGCAACTCTCTTTCTCATCTTAATTATTAATGTCATTCTAATGATATTGTTATGAATCTACTTACTCGAATCCCTTTATCATTATTATTACTCTTGCCATCCACATTCCAGTGATATCCATAATCGCTGACCACTAAGTTACTGTTACTCTTTATCAATAAAGTTACTATATGTTACTTACTTAATTACTTAAACAGCCGTTGTCGTCTACTGCTGGACATAGGCCTCCCCCATACTTCTACACATATTCCTGTCTGTGCCATTCGCATCCAATCGCCAGCAATTCTTGGAATGTCTTCAGACCATCGTGTGAAGGTTAGCTCCTATACTTGAAATCTAATCGTGTTGGATGTTATTCCATACTAAATATCCTCACCGAAGGAAAAAACAGAATCTTTTCAGAATCAAAAAACGATTTTTTAATTAACTACACATATTTCTAAATCAATTAAATAATTTTTGCATCATCCAAAGCTTTGGCCTTATACAAATGTTTATTGTTACTTGTTATCAAGTTACTAGTAAAAATTTATAAGTTTTCATGAGTCATGAGAAAACATTCCTTCATATTTATGTCATATGTAAGTTGATCCTTTTGTACAAACAAGATTTTCATTATTTCCATATCTCATGTTCTAAATGTTAATGTTTTAATTAAAAATAATCACAATGCTTACTTGTGATAATATCATTAGAATGTACAATACTTAACCTTATACCACTTGCACATGAGTTAATTCTAAATGCAGCTGACATCATTTTGTAATGTACTCTGATTCACATTTGAATAACTTTCTGGAAACATTGTAATATCACAACTTTTTTTAGCTTTTCACAAACATGTTTCGGGACACAAACTTCCCTTCTTCAGTGAATGAATTTTAACCATTCATTGTTATGTACCTAACCACCCGTTCCCAATAATCACTTTCCGTCGGTTCCCAATAATCACTTTCCTTCGCCTATATTTTGAATCAAGATTTGTTTATATTATATTTAAACATTTGGGGATTCACGAGATGCATTAATTGATCTGTTCCCACATCTTCGCCCCACTTATTGAAGGTTTGTTTATATTATTAATATTTTTGTAAACATAAGGGCTCGAGAATGTTTTTATTGATCTGTTCTCACAGGTACACGTGTCATCGAACAAAGAAATGCACACTATTTAAGCTGAACCGCATCATTTAATCAGATATAATTGCAACTCCCTAATAGTAACAAGTCCAGATACAAATGCAACTCCTTACTTGTAACACATTTTTATACCATTGTAATTTCTTGCTTGTAACATCGTCTTAAATAAAGTTCTCTGCTTAAAAATTTAATCGTGTTGGAAGTTATTCCATCCCAAAAATCCTCACCCGAAGGATAAAATATAAAATTGGTGGCAAAGTGGTGAGACTATTTAAAAACATAAAATCATCTTGGGTGCACCAAATTGCGGATGGAGCGGATCTTTTAAACTTTAAACCATGTCTTTTTTAGAAAACTTTATAAGACTTTTTTTAGAAAAAGGCGTGGTTGAAAGTTTAAGAGATCAGCTCCAAATTCCTATTATTATTGACAACCTTCGTCGCCGAGTGGTTAGTGCATTGACTGCCACCCCGAAGGTTCGGGGTTCGATTCCCGGCGAGGGCAGTGTGATTGTTACACTGTCTTTGGTCTGGTGTAGAAATCACATGACAATAAAGTGGCGATATATCAGCTACCTATCACATGTCACGAGAATCACTATGAAAGCTATAATACCCTTTACATAAATTTGGCTTGTGCTGTCATGATGTAATGAGCGATTCAACAAAATAATAATAATCATATTAGATATCCGAATTCCTTTAGGATTAATGCATATCGGCTATTAGTTACCGCACCCTTATTCAAGGGCAGCGTACCTTCTTATCAGTAGTCTTTATATAGCCTTGTATTATCCGAGTATCGCCAGATCATCTCGGAGAGCCTAACAGAAAACATCAAATATACAAGACGAAGAGAAAATCATCAGTCTTCAGTGCCAATACTATATGATTCGACCTCTAATCATCCCGAGAGAGGCTAAACCGCCATCGACCCACACAACATCATCATAACGAGGAGGTCCATGACAACTTCAATTTTACTAAACCTCTACAGTGAGAACCCTTAGTGGTGCTTTAGAGTTTTTTTAGTGTTCCTTAACAATACCAATACAATACAATAATTAAATAAAGCGATGTTTTTTAGCTACTTCCACTTTTGTCTTTATTTCGACAGCGACCGGTTTCGCCAGGCTCGCTGGTATCGACAGACTGGGCCAGTTTGAAATTGAAGTAGCTAAAAAACATTGTTTTATTTAATTATTATTAAAATGAACTTCCATCAAGAGATTTCAGTAAAATCATTGATTATCTTAAATACCATGTAGGTATATACACTTTTTTTTAATCAATTTGGAAAAACATTATTTCTCCTTTTCATTTAGAAAAAAAAGCACGAAATAAAACAAAAATCAGATTATGTAAAAAGAAAATTATTTTATTACATTAAAAAAAACAATAAATTAATTATATATGTATATTTAAACACATTTTTCATTCAAAAATCTAAAAGGGACTCTTGAATGCATTTTTATGTTGCTTAATTCTGTAGTTCTCGCACATAAACATTAAGGAGTTATTCTTGCAATAAACATTCAATGTGATTAATAATATTCTGTTGAAAACTTTTATCTCTTCCATCCACCTTTATTATGTCTGTTAGATTCTTCAATTCCTCTTCGTGTTTCAGATGTTCTGGCCAAACACACAATTCGAAATATCCTGGAATATCAGGTGGGTCATACACTCGGTTACTCCGCCTTTTGATGCACTCTTCCTTAGTTAAGTAAATAGCATATTTGAGGCTGCATAAATCTCGAATCGGTTTATAATTCAATACGCATAATCCTTCAAGCACCAGCAGATTTAATGAACCGGAATGATAGCCGTTAGTTTTATCTTTAACTTCACCATTGGATGCATTGATTATTTTTAGAATATCTTGATGCATCCTGTGCATATCTAGCGAAGAGAGAATATCATAATTATTGTGATCGAGACCCGGAACTTTTATGTGACGTGGGCTATCATCTGGATAGAAATAATCGTCTTGATGAAGGATTACACTTCCGTGAAACTTTTTGTGAATGCTGGTAGCCAGCGTTGTTTTTCCTCCGCACGTCACCCCGGTGATGCCGATTATAATCCATTGATCACAACTCGGCATCTTGATCTATAAATGAAGAAATATTATATTGAAACTGAGAATTCGATAAGAAATAACATAAATATCTGTGTTTTATCAATGTTAATGAGATAAAATAAACACTCTTAGATAAACAAATAATAAATTAGCATTAATATTCTGTGCAATCAACATACAACTTTTTGTACCATAAATGAAGACTACAGGGGAAAAACAAGGAATGTCAGTTAAAATTTAAAATAAATGTAATAATGCCATCTAGTGGCATTTGTACGTATCTTATCCACAGTAAAATTTTCATATTAAAAAATCATGTGTGTCATCGACTATGGCCAGATAATCGATTGTTAATTGCTAAGAAATATATAGACTTTGATTAGGTTTATTCTCAATTTATTCAAATTAACCTTCTACTGACATTCCTTGTTTTTCCCCAGTAATCTTCAAATGATGTTTTAAGGAGTGGTTATTAGAATACTTCTTATATTAACATGAATAATACACACTGCGCTGACCAGTGACCCGGTGCGGATATCCACAAAGTTGAACTAACTAACCATCACACATTCACTCCGAAGGGGTAGGCAGAAAGATTGGACCGCCACACTGTTCTGTCCTGACATAAATCTCTCGCTTCTTCTACATTCATACATTGTGTCTCACGCACGTCGATTTCTTAGACTCCTTACGTGACCGACATTTAATATTTGATTGATTTGATCGTGCCAAGTTTTCCTCGGCCTTCGTCTATTTCTAGCTCCGTTCACATTATTTACCTTCTTCACTATTCTGTCTTCACTCATTCTTTCCATGTGTCCAAACCATCTCAACGATCCTTTCATTATTTTGTTCATAACATACATATTTTTTATATTTGCATTTGACACTCTATCATATACAGATTTACTACAAATTCGTCGTAGAAAACTCATTTCTACTGTATTTATTCTACTTTCATCCTTCTTTGGCCAGTTACATGCTTCACTTTCATACATGAAGGTCGGCACAAGAACACCATTGTGTACTGCCATCTTAGCTTTTTGGGATAGGCTTTTATTTGCGATGACGACTTTAAGTGCAGCATTTACTCTGTTGCCTGCCCCAACCCTTCTTTCAATATCCTTCTCCACTTTCCATCCTTTGTAAACATATTAGATAATACAGATCACAGTGGACAACACCTTAATCAAAATGGTTGATTTATATGCATATTTGGGCAACAAAATAGCACTGGGTGAAGAAAATCAAACAACAGAAATCAAAATTGGTTTGGGTTGGGTTGAGGTCTGAAACTATATTTTGACTATGTACACTAAAAAAACTAACTAACTAACCATCACGCCGTCTCCCCGAAGGGGTAGGCAGAAAGAATGGACTGCCACACCTTTCTTTCCTGACATATTTCTCTCGCTTCCTCAACATTCATACATCGTGTCATGCACGCGCGTCGATTTCTCTGACTCCTCACATGGCCGACATTCAATATTTGATTTATTTGATCGTGCCACGTTTTCCTCGGTCTTCCTCTATTTCTGGTTCCATTTACATCATTAACATATAATTTTTTTACCATTCTTTCTTCATTCATTCTTTCCATATGTCCAAACCATCTTAATGATCCTTTCATTATTTTGTTCATGACACCATCATTCGCACCGCATTCACTTCTTATATTTTCATTCGACACTCTATCATACACAGAATATCCACACATTCGTCTAAGAGATCTCATTTCTACTGCATTTATTCTACTTTCATCCTTCTTTTGCCAGTTCCATGCTTCGCTTCCATACATAAGGGTCGGTAGAAGAACACCATTGTGCACTGCCATTCTAGCTTTTTTGGATAGGTTTTTGTTTGCGATGACAACTTTAAGTGCACCATTCACTTTGTTGCCTGCCCCAACCCTTCTTTCAATATCCCTCTCCACTCTCCCATCTCTTGTAAACATACTACCTAAATACACAAACTCAACTACTTGCTCCAAGTTTTCACCATTCATGCTAATGTTGCAGACTGTCATGGTTTCTTCCTTTTCAAAAATCATTACCTTGGACTTATTAACATTCATCATCAGATCATTTCGCATGCATACCTCATACATACAATTCACCAGGATTTGTAGTTCATGCTCGTTGTCAGCAAGTAGGACAGCGTCATGTATGTACACTATATTTTGAAAAACACATGAACCCCCATAACCTCAAACGAAAAGTATTTGAATGCTATGTTTTGCCCGTGTTATCATTGGTTTGAAACAATGATATTGTCTCAGAGCAGCGTTAACATATTAAGAGTTATGGAAAGAGTAATATTGGGGATCAGTTCAGCGGCAGGGTGTGAAACAAGAGTGTCAGACATCATTGGAAGAGTGGCAGCGCTATAATGGCGCTTGGTGGGTCATGTCACTCGATATATTGATAAAACGCCTCTTTGCTGGCATTCTAAGACAGCCACCCAAAACTCACCCCAACTTTGAAGAGGGATGACATTAGAAAGACCACCGGTACAACATGGATGCATATTGCCCAGGATTAACAGACACGGAAGCAGATGGAGGAGGCCTACGTCCAGGAGTGGACGGCTGTGGGGTGATCATGATGGTGATGAATACACATTGAAATCAATGATTAAAATAACATTTATAAGGGGAGAGGCCGACTTGGGAAATTGACTTTGCACCCCCTAAGAGTCATTAATAATCAAAGTAAAAAAGCACAATAGCCTGGCAATTATAAGAAAAAAACATTCAAACTTTTTTCCCCACTATCATCAACAGTCAAATGGCGCTGACAATAGCGTATTTTCCCATTCTGCTGACCAGACAGTTTTGGGTTTGAATCTCGTCTTAATTTTTTTATCAAAATAATTATAAAAAATACATATTAATTAAAGACAATTAATTATTTCTATAATCCTGACAAAGATATGGATAGTATCCAAAACAGACAATATTAAAAGTTATCAGCATTTAATAAAAAAATTACATATAAAAACAACCACAAAATAAACACTAATAATTTTTTTTTTAAATACTTAAGCAAATAAAAAATAAAATGAAATACCAAGCAAATTCCTTTATATGGTAATAGTATAAATCCATATGAGTTAATTATAATATATATTAACTTATATGGATTTACGCAATCAATTTCAAATAGAAAATCAATTGAATATGAATAAAAATTTAAAAAGATATTTTTCCCTAATAAAACAGCCTGTATAAATAATGGATCAGAGAAATAGTTATTATAAAATATTTTTGTATATGCATAAACGACAGCTTTTGAATGACGTAAATAACTATAAAGCGATAATAAGCATATGAATTGAAATGTTTACAAACCATTCATATCAAAGTACTGGATAAATTTGGTAAAGAGTAAACGTCATTAGAGATCCAATAAAGAAAAAACCCCACAATGAGGTGAATAGCAATGCTATATTACGATCCATAAAACCTTTGTAAAGCCAGTGATCTGCAAGTGAAAAAATATACACTATGTACAGAGAGAACAGTGAATAATAATTCGAATGAGAAATATATTTGGAAAGTATGACATGGAGAATCAAAGAACATATAAGTTAATTGATATTAAAGCAAATAGAGTTGATTAATATTTTAATAAATTGTCTAAATTTTATGGTTCAACAATATATTACATACATATTTGTTGAATCAATACAGGTGTCTCAAAAGTTAGCCATTCATTAGAAAAATGTTTTAATAATTATTACAGTAAACAATTTGGGATTTATTTCTTAAAAATAATATCTTCCAAATGCAAACTCTCACATTCGTGGCACTCATTAAGCCGAACAGCCAAATTTCTTATGACGGCTTGGCTGACTGACATGACAGAGTGATTTAACACTTTCCACGTTTTCTACCATTTTTGATGATCTTGGTCACCCGGATTTTGGTTTTTCCAGTGTTGTACCGGTCTCTTCAAACTTTTTATCCCATTATCGAATGAGAGGTATGCTTGGCGCATCATTTAAGTGGTGAAAACCTTGAATAGTGCAGAATTTTCTACACACTACAGTCACCTAATCACTGTTTTTATAAAACTCTCGCACACACGTGCAGTCTGCTCCCGAGAAATGTTCTTTAGCGACTGAATTCCCAAGAGCCAGGCTACCGATTGACGTACCCCCCGCGCATTCGTTACGATCAAGCAGTAAGCTAAACAAACATAAACTTTCTTTTGAGACATTGTGTACATTTCTAAAAACATAAGGTTATTGTTTGTTTCACTATACATAGGATTTAAGTTATCCAAAAAATATAGTGTCATTACTTTGTTAATAAAACAAAGGAAACGATAAATATTGATATGAATGTTTGTTACTGAAACATATAATTAATTCTTTTTTACTTACTTTCTTCCAATTCGGTGAAGGGTAAAACTGTGAGCCAGATAACAAAGTATGAGAATAGTAAGATAACTGTGATGAGAATTAACTTTCCTAAAGTGGAGGCCGATAAACTCATTGATGGGTTATGAACAGAAATATTCCTGTTCAAACTTTTGGAAATCTTCCTCTGTAAATACTGTTCCTTCGTCTTCTTTCTCTTCCTCGATTTCAATTAAAGGTTTGCCCGTTCTTGCTCGCTTCACAATCTAAAAAACAAAATAACTTACTCAATGTATCTAAAAAAAATTAAGTCGAAGTATGAACAGTTGTGCTCTTCAATTTAAATCAAATATTGTTCAAACACACATTGGTTCAATAAAAAATCAGGTGATGCCAAAGTGGAGAAAGCAATCAAATAGCTGAACAAGATCTCTTTGGAGATTGACATTTTTCATTTTAATTAAACAATATTCAAGAGACAAATACTCCCAATATTAGAGTGTAATGCTTGTGTGTTCTTGGTTTAAAGAGCCATGAAGAGCCAGTTATGAACATTTACTTTGTCATGAATACAGTATATAGTATAGTTATAACAATTTGGACAGACAATTGTCCTGAACGGAATCATAGTAGACCAATACTCTTGATTTTGGAGAGTATCTTGTCTTCCTAATGTCGAACCAATTCTCGTGCGTTTATGGTAGTATACTAAATACAATATATTATTTTACCTGTTCTCAATAGATGCCTTAAACCTTAATTTTGTAATGTCTCTGTGAAATAAACTGATTTGAAATAATTATATAAATAAAACAACTTTGTATTTAACCACGGTAGGGTTATTATATTGATGCCAACTAGTTTCGCTTGGACCCAAGCTTCATCAGGGCAGTAATATAATAACCCTACCGTGGTTAAATACAAAGTTGTTTTATTTATATAATCATTTAAAATGTCTATCCACAAAGTGAGTGCTTTATATGAAGAATTAAACTGATTTGATTTGATAACATAATGATCATCTGATATGACCATCATAACTCATTTTGGACAAAAATTATCTTAAAACTTTATAACCTTCAGGCACAGATATGTAAAATATTATATTCATAGTAAATTTTTATATAACTTCATTTGTATTTGAAAACATGTAATTTAATTGGGCATTTAATACTAAATCCATAAACGAATAACAAGGGAAAAAAATGTACAAAAGAAGGATTTTTTTTAAAGCAAATTAGAATAGTCTGAAGAACAGTATTCAAAACACAAGATTAATAAATATGACTCACTTTCTCTGCCACGTCGTCTTTAATACTAGAAGTAGCCAAGCTATTCAACTTCTTTAGATTCTCTTCAAGTAAAGCACTCGGAGCCTTGTAGATTTTCTTATTCTTTTTTGAACTTCGATCACCAATGTTATAAATGGATTTCTTTTCTAGAATATAAGAAAAATATCAATAATGTTTAATTGTTGGTATAATGAAATTACAATGATAGTAAAAACATTATGTAATTACCGATTTTTCCTCCTTTTCCCACAGATTTAAAATTTCTATAATTTTCAGGTATTAACTCAAAGACACCCTTTTTATTTTTTTTATTGTGTCCTAAAAGAAACAAAAACCATAAACATGATTAATTAAAACACATTTAGATTCAAAA
The DNA here is from genome assembly GCA_022606425.2 of Lepidostoma basale. NCBI lineage: Eukaryota > Metazoa > Arthropoda > Insecta > Trichoptera > Lepidostomatidae > Lepidostoma > Lepidostoma basale. The sequence goes on from JAHDVF020001587.1 coordinate 536,009, forward strand.
AGATCATTCAAAATTACATAACAAATAGAAATATTTTTTAGGTAGTGTTTATACTGTCATACCTTTAGATTTAGGCTCAGTTTCAACTAACTGGAGAGCCTTTCTAAGTAACGCAGAAGACATAATTAAAATGATGAAATACGCATTACTATCATCTGTAGTGATTTGAAAAAAAAATATTAAATGCTGTATAAATAATATATGTATCACATGTGATATCGAAAAAAAAACAAATGAAAAATGATAGGTTAATCACAACATACGCAGCACGAGTGACGCTGACAGTTTTAAAGGTGTTGCCATATTAAATATTCATGAGAGGCAAAGGTATTTTCGTGGTATCTACTTGGATTTTAATTTGAAAGCAATTTTATATTTACTCTAGTAACACTTTTCAGGCTGGCCGTAATCATTTTTTAAAAATTAATACATAAATATTTCCAGCTGTCATCTGCTGTTAGTATTTACTTTAAACGCTCGTATAAAGAAGTATACAAAATCATTTCAGATGATTCCGCGATTTATCTCTAGAATCAGTTTAAATCTTCGCCCAAATATGCAGAAAGATGTCAAATATTTTTCTGAGGCAATTCGCGAGAAGAAAAATGAACGCGACAAAATGTTATCCTGGCAAATTCACTCTTATGGAAACCTAGAAGAATTGCAATTATCACACCAAACTAGGGTTCCTTTCATTTCTAATCCTGACGATGTTCTCGTTAAGGTCCATGCTTCTTCAGTCAATCCGATTGATATTGAGATGATAGGTGAGTCTCCTGTATTTGAAATTAATCTGTTTCTTCTATTTAATTTACAACTAGCTGACCCGACGAACTTCGTACCGCCTCAGAATCAATAAATGTTGTGTTAACTTATTAGCTAAATTTAATTCACCTTTTTATTGAATTACAATTAATACTTAAAATGAATTAAGTTCATGAAATGTGCAAATGTCAAAATTAAAAATATTAATTACAATGGAATATAATTCACGTGGAAGCCTGCATTAATACTTAAAATGAATTATAAATTGTTAATTAAAAACTTTGTTTTATGTATCACAATTGTGTTTTTATTTTTTCGCGACAATATATTCAACCAAAGTGGAATCTACCAGATTAATTGTGAGGATTGTGATGCCGTGTATATTGGAAAGACGGGTCGATCATTTTGAAGAGGTTATATGAACACAACATTTAATACAAAAACAGAATCATTGTGTGAATTTTGACCATCATTTCAATTCCAAAAACACAATTTTTTTTTTCATATAGCAAACAATTTTAAAAAAATTTGATAAATTAGAAAATTTTGAAATTTTTAAAGCAAAGGCACGTGAATTGAATGTTATAAATAACCAAATTCCAGCTTATTCCCCCTTAGTATATATGTAGTACATTAAAAACTTTTCCTTTATACAATCTACCAAAAAAATATTAATACTACCTTCCATTTTTGTCCCTTTCTTACTAATGTAATCTGCTTCCTTATAATGTTTATCGTCTTTAATATATTAGGATTCATCGTTTTTGACTCTATATTATGTATGATTGTTCCTTCTAATTACTGTTTGAATTATTATTATGATTATTATCATTCTTATTATTTTATTATTATAAATAAATGAATTTAATACAACAACAACAACAAACCATCACGCCGTTTCTCCGCAGGGGTAGGCAGAGAGAATGGACCGCCACACTACTCTATCCTGGCACACCTCTCTAGCTTCCTCCACATTCATACATCGAGTCATACACGCACGTCGATTCTTCCGGCTTCTGACATGACCAACCTTTAATATTTGATTAATTTGGACATGCCATGTTTTTCTCGGTCTACCTCGACTCCTTACTCCATTTACATCGTTAACGTATACTTTTTTAACCATTCTTTCTTCACCCATGCGCTCCATATGTCCGAACCAACGCAACGAACCATTCATAATTTTGTTCATAATACCTTCTTTCGCTCTACATTCCTTCCTAATATCAGCATTTGAGATTCTGTCATACATCGTTCTACCACACATACGTCTTAGGGACCTCATCTCTACCGCATTTATTCTGCTCTCATCTTTGTTCTGTCAGTTCCATGCTTCGCTTCCATACATAGGAGTTGGGACCAGAACTCCATTGTGAACGGCCATTTTCGCTTTCATTGATAAATTCTTGTTTCCAATGACTACTTTTAAAGCTCCATTCTCTTTGTTACCCGCACCAACCCTTTTTTCAACATCACTGTCCGTTCGGCCATCCGCTGTGAACATGCTACCTAAATACACAAATTCCCTCACCTGTTCCAAGTTCTCTTCATTTACACTCATATTACAAACTGTCATTTGCTCTTCCCTTTCAAAAACTAACACCTTTGACTTTCCGACATTCATCAAAACACGTTAAAACAATTAAATAGCAGACAACATAATTTTGAATAAGTGTGATCCATCAATGAACTCCGTTTTCATCATTAGCATCATCATATTCATCATCTGAAGAGTTTGATGATTCACTGTCCCTATCAATTGAAAAAAGAAATTCCTCGTCTTCATCTAGCCAAATATTTCGTTTATTAAGTACTCGCGGCTGAATTTCCTATGGTAACAATTCTCTGGACCGAATGTACACAGATACACCTATAAAATCAATACAAAAAATACAATACGTATTTTTATTATTATTCACTAATCATAAATCGGTTATTTAATCTCCACGGAACACTCATCTGTCATCTTTTTCGAATGGTATTAATGGCGCAAATATTCTCTGCTCTCCTTCACAAAAGGGGTTTAACTTTTAGAATAGTCTCTCTTATACTGATTTTTTTATAACTTTGGGCATTGTTAATCTAAAATTAATAAAGAAAACCAAAAATCCCGGCGACGATTAAAAAATAACCTCAACTCAAATCTTTCACATTGAGTATTGACATCTGGCATCAACAATACACCACCTACGGGCGATATCGAAACTAAAATACACGCCATTTTGATTTTATACGTCGTTTATTAAGTCAAATTTAGTCAAACGTACGACAAATATAATTAATTTTAAATCATTTAAGTGATTTTTTTCAAATGTTTTAATAATTATTCTGTTATCCGGAACGGAGACAAATCCAGCAAATATAAGATCTTCAAAATTGGTCCAGCCGTTCTCGAGTTATAAATGGTGTAACTAACACGATTTTTGACTTTGTTTTATATATATAGATTGTCAATAAAATTTTAATTATTTTACAATTCGTTTTATCTTATCTTATGTTATTATTATTTTACAGGAGGGTTCGGATCGAAGGCACTGAACTTAATGAGGAAAATGGATAATATTGAATTCCCCTTGACTCTGGGGAGAGATTTCTGCGGAACTGTTGTGTCCAAAGGATTGAGCGCTGGCAACAATATTCCTGTCGGTACCATCGTGTGGGGGGTGGTGCCTGTTCAAGAGCAAGGCTGTCATGCTGAATATGTCCTGGTCAACAGAAAAATGGTATTAATTTTTTTTTTTTAACTAACTTCTTCCGGTGTAATGTCAGATCCCCCCGATGTTGACTGTCACTTGAGAATAGGCATCCCTGACCCTAGAAGCTTGAAACAACTCCTCAATGTTTTTTGAACCAGTCCAGTCTCTAATGTTACGGAGCCAGGAGATTTGCCTTTTGTCAACACCTTTTCGACCCTCTATTTTAACCTCAATGATTAGGTGCAGCAATTTATAAATTTCTCCCCTAAGCACATGACCCAAATATGACACCTTACGTGCTTTAATGTTATAAAATCACAAAATCATTAACCCTTTACGGTCCACAAAAAAAAATGTTCCATCAGGTCCACAATAGATTTACAGAATTATGGGGTAAAACAATACATACAGGTTTTTTTTTAATAAAACTATTTATGTTTACAATTTTTTTTAATTTTGAGTGTGGAATAATGCTCTAATTATTACATTTATACACAAATAGTTTGAATTCACTGTTCACTTCCTTCATATATTCTTCATCACTACTTTCAAACTCGTTGTCAACACGTTTTTTTGTAATTCTAGGCGTTTTGAGGGGTTAAAATTTTTAGAATGATAGTTATTAGTAGTAATAATTATCAAGTTGTTTGCACGCGCATCGGTCAAGTGTAACTGATGCCGGCATCCGAGTGACACGTACTGAACCAGCCCCTAAAACAAACCTTTTGTATCATTCTCAGGTAGAAAGCTACATGTTCCAATGTTCATAAAAATCATTGAATCCTCGTTCCAGTATACCGCTACACTAAATACGAGCGAGAAAAAAATATGTTTGCTTGTATTTTGACACTAAACTGATGAAGAACAAAAATGTCGAATGACATTTGACATAGGACTCACTGGAATAAAGTCGATGTTGAATGTCATTCAACATAGGACTGGAAAGGGTTAACTTAACCATCACGCCGTTCCCCAAAGGGGCAGAAAAAATGCACTGCCACACTGTTTTTTACTGATATACTTCTCTTGCTTCCTCAACATTCATACATCGTGTTATGCATGTCGATTTTTCCAACTCTCAAGTGGCGGACATTCAATATTTGATTTATTTTATCTGTTATGTTATGTGATAAATTTTTTTTTATTTTGTTATTTTATTTTAAACTAGCTGACCCGACGAACTTCGTACCGCCTCAGAATCAATAAATGTTGTGTTAACTTATTAGCTAAATTTAATTCACCTTTTTATTGAATTACAATTAATACTTAAAATGAATTAAGTTCATGAAATGTGCAAATGTCAAAATTAAAAATATTAATTACAATGGAATATAATTCACGTGGAAGCCTGCATTAATACTTAAAATGAATTATAAATTGTTAATTAAAAACTTTGTTTTATGTATCACAATTGTGTTTTTTATTTTTTCGCGACAATATATTCAACCAAAGTGGAATCTACCAGATTAATTGTGAGGATTGTGATGCCGTGTATATTGGAAAGACGGGTCGATCATTTTGAAGAGGTTATATGAACACAACATTTAATACAAAAACAGAATCATTGTGTGAATTTTGACCATCATTTCAATTCCAAAAACACATTTTTTTTGCATATAGCAAACAATTTAAAAAAAATGTGATAAATTAGAAAATTTAGAAATTTTTAAATCAAAGGCACGTGAATTGAATGTTATAAATAACCAAATTCCAGCTTATTCCCCCTTAGTATATATGTAGTACATTAAAAAATTTTCCTTTATACAATCTACCAAAAAAATATTAATACTACCTTCCATTTTTGTCCCTTTCTTACTAATGTAATCTGCTTCCTTATAATGTTTATCGTCTTTAATATATTAGGATTCATCGTTTTTGACTCTATATTATGTATGATTGTTCCTTCTAATTACTGTTTGAATTATTATTATGATTATTATCATTCTTATTATTTTATTATTATAAATAAATGAATTTAATACAACAACACAACAACAACAACAACAAACCATCACGCCGTTTCTCCGCAGGGGTAGGCAGAGAGAATGGACCGCCACACTACTCTATCCTGGCACACCTCTCTAGCTTCCTCCACATTCATACATCGAGTCATACACGCACGTCGATTCTTCCGGCTTCTGACATGACCAACCTTTAATATTTGATTAATTTGGACATGCCATGTTTTTCTCGGTCTACCTCGACTCCTTACTCCATTTACGTCGTTAACGTATACTTTTTTAACCATTCTTTCTTCACCCATGCGCTCCATATGTCCGAACCAACGCAACGAACCATTCATAATTTTGTTCATAATACCTTCTTTCGCTCTACATTCCTTCCTAATATCAGCATTTGAGATTCTGTCATACATCGTTCTACCACACATACGTCTTAGGGACCTCATCTCTACCGCATTTAATCTGCTCTCATCTTTGTTCTGTCAGTTCCATGCTTCGCTTCCATACATAGGAGTTGGGACCAGAACTCCATTGTGAACGGCCATTTTCGCTTTCATTGATAAATTCTTGTTTCCAATAACTACTTTTAAAGCTCCATTCACTTTGTTACCCGCACCAACCCTTTTTTCAACATCACTGTCCGTTCGGCCATCCGCTGTGAACATGCTACCTAAATACACAAATTCCCTCACCTGTTCCAAGTTCTCTTCATTTACACTCATATTACAAACTGTCATTTGCTCTTCCCTTTCAAAAACTAACACCTTTGACTTTCCGACATTCATCAAAACACGTTAAAACAATTAAATAGCAGACAACATAATTTTGAATAAGTGTGATCCATCAATGAACTCCGTTTTCATCATTAGCATCATCATATTCATCATCTGAAGAGTTTGATGATTCAGTGTCCCTATCAATTGAAAAAAGAAATTCCTCGTCTTCATCTAGCCAAATATTTCGTTTATTAAGTACTCGCGGCTGAATTTCCTATGGTAACAATTCTCTGGACCGAATGTACACAGATACACCTATAAAATCAATACAAAATATACAATACGTATTTTTATTATTATTCACTAATCATAAATCGGTTATTTAATCTCCACGGAACACTCATCTGTCATCTTTTTCGAATGGTATTAATGGCGCAAATATTCTCTGCTCTCCTTCACAAAAGGGGTTTAACTTTTAGAATAGTCTCTCTTATACTGATTTTTATAACTTTGGGCATCGTTAATCTAAAATTAATAAAGAAAACCAAAAATCCCGGCGACGATGAAAAAATAACCTCAACTCAAATCTTTCACATTGAGTATGTGATGCCAGATGTCAATGGCATCAACAATACACCACCTACGGGCGATACCGAAACTAAAATACACGCCATTTTGATTTTATACGTCGTTTATTAAGTCAAATTTAGTCAAACGTACGACAAATATAATTAATTTTAAATCATTTAAGTGATTTTTTCAAATGTTTTAATAATTATTCTGTTATCCGGAACGGAGACAAATCCAGCAAATATAAGATCTTCAAAATTGGTCCAGCCGTTCTCGAGTTATAAATGGTGTAACTAACACGATTTTTGACTTTGTTTTATATATATAGATTATTTGTTTTAGATTTATTTTGTGGATGTTGGACGACCGAAGTATGCGCGGGAGATGCCTATTGGTGGCGATGAGGTTCGCAACCCATCACACCGCGTCTCTCGCGGGGGCGAAAAGAGAAGAATGGAGTGCCGCATCGGTTAAATTGTGGCAGTGCGTTCTTTCTGCCTGCCCTTTCGGAGAGACGGCATGATGGTTAGTTAGTTAGTTTATCTGTCTTCCTTTTCCTCTGTCTTCCTGTATTTCTAGTTCCGTATACATTGTTAACATATACCTTTTTTACCATTCTTTTCATGTGTCCAAATGATCTTTATGATCCTTTCATCATTTTGTTCATTTGCACTGCACTCACTTCTTATATTTTCAATTGACACTCTGTCATACACAGATTTTCCACAAATTCGTCTAAGAGATGTAATTTTTAATTTCATTTATCTATGAAAGTTTAATCAGGTGAATCACTTATCTAAAATTTTGAGTGTTCCCCTATTTATTTATCTAATGATTAACTTGTTTGCAATTAGAGCAGATAATTATTTTTTTCTGATTATAATCTGCAACGTTTTGATTTATTTATAAAGATTTATGAGTAACATGTTGTTTACAACAATTTAAATAATTGTGATTTGTGTAAGAAAACTAATCTTTTTATACTTTTACATGCCTTAGCAAGGTAAAACTTGCTATTCCTATAAAAAATAATAAAACTTCTAGAAAACGCTGTCAGTTCCAAAATGTCACGAAATCGATGAAACTTTTTATTTTTACTTTATTTTATGAATTAATCAATTGAAGCGAAGGGTACTAATGATTAGTGACCACTAAATACTAAGGGTCATAAATTTATAAGCTCACATTTGTTTTCAAATTGAATATTTCTTTATTGTGGTTATTACAACCCTCGAGTTTCTGAGTGTTTAGACTGTGGCAGGTCAGATTAAGATTCCCACTTAGCCTCCTACCCTGACACTCCGGTGTGGCCGTACCCTTAAAGGACGTAAGTCACTTCTGACGTGACAACAGAACTTTGTCGCTGCGGTCATACGGCACATCATGAATCATGTTGAATCTTGTTTGTGGAATCTGCGTGTAATTACTTTGTCAGTTTAATATTACCAATGTAGCGATTAACATACACAGTGCCTTTTTAAAATTGAATATTGATAAGCTAGCGTCTGATAAGGGTTAAGATATTTGGTTTACACTTTTAGCGTATATCAAAGCCATGTCAGATATAATATCAATTTATCAATGTTGAGTATTTTGGTGCAATGTTGATTTTATAAACATGTGTTTTTTTTTTTTAAAGATATCTCCTAAACCAGCAAACCTGAGTACACAAGAAGCGAGCAGCGTTCTGTATACTGGACTCACAGCCTTCTCTGGATTGAAATGGAGTGCAAACCTGAACATGGATAATATGAGCGGTCTTCGCGCTTTGGTCTTGGGGGCTTCAGGCGGAGTTGGAACTTCAGCAGTACAACTTCTGAAGGCTGGGTCTGCCAGGGTGATTGTCATTTGTTTTGTCTCCATAAATTTATTTTTTCATCCTCCACCATCACCTCATTGGCCTTGCTATTGCATATCCCATTCTTTTAATTTTTTTCCTCATATCATATCAGTCTTAGTATCAAAAATGTATGAAAGATGAGTGATCTTGTAATGAATGTGTATAAAGAGATGGCATTTGTGTAGGAAGAATGTATGACAAATTATGACATAAGTGAGAACGGTGAGAAATTAGAGCAAGTTACTGAAATTATTAAAACCAGATTAAAAAAACCAAAGCACAATCTTTACCTGGATACATGAAAAACTGGATAGTAGGAAAACCTGGTTAATTGACCATCGTAGGCCTGGTAATGCCAATTATCCAGGTTCTATTGTAATAGCATTTTTATACTATTACATTAATTGAGGACACTACTTGCAAAGCCAGTAACCTCCAAAAAAAAATTCCAACTTTGAATGGTAGATTATTAATAAAGTATTTTTGTATATTGTGTGCAAATGTTAGGATCATAACTTACTTAATTTCAAGTAAAATAAGACTTGAAATTTGATGTATCTTGCAAAATCAGTAACATCCACTTGCTGCAATCTTGTTTTTGTCTCGACCAATATCAGTCCCCGATTCAAACAATTATTGTTGTGTTAAAATACTTTTTTTAAATATTAAAAACTCTGTTAATAATAAAAACTTTTTAAGATAATCAAATGATTTTACTGAAATCTCTTGATGGAAGTTCATTTTAAATAATAATTAAATAAAACGATGTTTTTTAACTACTTCCACTTTTGTCTTTATTTAGACAGCGACCGGTTTCGCCAGGCTCGCTGGCATCGACAGACTGGGTCTCTGGACAGACTGGGTGATCACCAGTCTGTCGATGCCAGCGACCCTGGCGAAACCGGTTGCTGTGTAAATTATTTAAAAACTTTTTTTCAATAATAAATAAATGTTCGTCAGAATTTTCGGAGATTGCCAGTAACATTATTTTCTCTGATGTTATAATCAAAGTAGGTAAATTCCAAAGTTATGTGTTGCAAACCCGGTAACCTCCAAATGTATTTATCAAAGTCAGCAAAATCCAAACTATAATTCAATTTATCTTAGTTTTACTCTTGTTTTAAATATACTTTTTTTCTCGTTTTCTCCATTAATTAAACACGTACAAGCCATAAACATATTATATCTGATATCCAGAACAAAAATAACACATTTCTTCATTTTTCTCAAAATAAAAATTTGTGGAGGTTACTGACTTTGCAATTAATGTGCTGAGAGAAGCAAGGTGTGATTAACAGTTTATTTTATTGTGATTTTTAATAAAAAAATACTTTGTTCACATTTGAAGGTCACAGGGACTTGTTCAGCAGACGCTGTTCCATTAGTAGAGAGTCTAGGAGCCGACCTGGTATATGATTACAATGATCCAGATTTTGAACAAAAAATTTCAGATAACGGAAGGTATGAAACAAACATTTTCCAAATTGCAAAATTATTCTCTAATGTAAATATTTTCACAATTTTTATAAAGATAAAAAAAAAGTGGTGGAGCTCTGACTGCCATACCGAAGGTCCCGGGTTCGATTCCCGGCGACGGCAGTGTGATTGTCACACTGTCTTTGGTCTGGTGTAGAGTTCACGTGACAATAAAATGGCGATAGATTAGCTACCTATCACATGTCACGAGAATCAATATAATTGCTAAAAAATAAATAAAATAAAAATATGAATGCTTTATAAATTTTTGAGTTGTCTTAAAATTAAATTACATATACTCGTATGTTTTTACTAGAAAGTTAAATGTTGCCATTTAAAAAAAAATCTTATTACTTCTTCGTATCTAGTGTATTTCATGTGGCCATACCACATTTAAAATATATGTTTTTTGGTATAATATGATAAATACATATTTTTATTAATTCCAAACATAATTTTAGGTATGACTTAATTTTGGATTGCGCCGGCCTGGGTACCGATTACTCAAGCAAATATCCTTGGGAATTTAGAAACTATGTGACATTCACCTCACCCTTTTTGAAGAACTTGGACAGCCAAGGGCTGGTCATGGGCACCCTTTCCACCGTGTCCGACCTCTTATGCCCCAACATCCAGGCTCTGAAGAAGGGGAGAATGGTTAAGTGGGCATATTTCGCGCCTTCAGAGGAGGGTATTAAGCACCTCACAAAATTAGTTAGTACCAACAAGGTGAGCACAACAGTTATCAACTTTCTTAATAAACATTTTGTCTTTAGTAAACATTTGATAATGCCTTAGATAGTCGAAACATTTCATTCCCATAAACTATAATAAAACTTGCAGAAAACGGACATTTACTTTTGTATTAATTTGCATTTTACATCATTGTTTAAGAAACCGTAAATTATTTATTTTCCTTAACTTGCATTAAATTAACGGATATTTTTAACTGCTTAATGAGCAAACTCAAATTAACTCGAAGGACTAATACCAAGAAAAATAATGCAAACTTTTATTTTATTAAATTATATTGGCAAATGACAAGGGGGTTTTAGTATTTTATTTTGGGAAAATGGCCAACACTTACTTACTTTATAAATGTATGCATATTTATTGATAGCTATTGCAAAATTGTTTTAAATAAATATCAACAGATGGCACTATCAGTTACTAATGTTTCACCTTGCGTCAAATGTTTTCTTATAATGCCCTAGCAAGGCAAAATAGGTCACTCCATATAATACAATAAAATTTATACCAAACTTATTATGAATGAAAACATCTGTTTTCTAACTTTAATTAATTTTATGTGAATAACTTATTTCGCCTTAATAACGCATTATCAAATGTTTTTTTATGCTTTACAAGGCAAGGGTGAAACTATATAATTGTTATAATTTTGTACTGTTATTTTCATAAAATATAATAAAACTTCTATAAAACAGATGTTTTCATTCATATTAATTATTTAATTTGGAGTTTTTCATTATTGTTCAAGAAACAATAGAAAATTTTCATTTTCGTCAATATGTAAAAGTGTGTATTAACTCGGATAAAAATGTTGTTATTAATGTGTTTTTCCTTATCACAGTTGAAACCAGTTATCCAGGAAGTCTTCCCATTTTCACAAACTCCTGAGGCTTACGCAAAATTGCAGGGTGGACATCTGCGAGGGAAGATTGTAATTGATATTTCTAGTTAATTTAATTATAATTTAATTACATGAGAGCTTACATTACTATATGTATATAGTGGGTTGTATATTAGCTCTTTACTAACATATTATAATACTAGTCTGTCTTATACATTTACTTATTTAAAAAAAAAATCAGCAATAAATATTACTAATGTTTTTTTCATCTTATTAATAAGAAAACACTTGCTCAAGATATGCGAAACATGTGAGTACTATTCACAATACATAATATTATGATTTTTGTGCCCGAGAGCCATAAAGACTTAAGTGAATATTTGCCCAAAATGAGTTACGATGGGCATTTCAGATTTTCATAATATTTAAGGTGTCTCTTTCTATACTATATACTGTGTTGATGATAACATAATATGTATATAACTCATTTAAGAAAAAAATAATTTAAGACTTTGTGGCTCTCTGGTACAGAACTTCTTCTTCTTCTCTAACAGCCATTGTCGTCCACTGCTGGATATAGGCCTCCCCCATACTTCTCCATGTATGACATGTCATACGGGGGGTGGTTGGCATTACAACGCCACGCTTGCCAGACGGGTTGGCGAGGTGTCCTTCCACGTTAGCCTATGCATCAATATTATCCACCGAGGTTATTCACACTCGATCTCTAACATTTCGCATAGTTTCCAGGGGAGATTTCGAGTCATCGAGGAGGTGTAGATAGGTACTTGGGATCAGATCAATCCTCCAGCGTAGCATGGCCATCACCGCTCGAAGAGTCAATAGGATCTCCCTTACTCCCCCTAACAGTACAGAACGGTACGGAACTTAAACGATTTAAAACATGTTTTGTTAACTAACTAACTAACTAACCATCACGCCGTCTCCCCAAAGGGGTAGGCAGAAAGAATGGACTGCCACACTTTAACCGATGTGGCACTGCATCTTTCTCTTTTCGCCCCCACGGGAGACGCGGTGTAATGGGTTGCGAACCTCATCGCCACCAATAGCTTTGAGCAATCTCGAAATTTTGGAAATTAAATATAAAGAAAATATTATAAATAATCAAATAAATTTAACGTCAAGTCATCTTTAATTTATTTCCTTTGTTGTGAGTAATTGCCTGAACCCCAATAAGAACTTTAAATTATTATTTTAAATTGAATCATAATATTTGTTATAACAAAAGCATAAACGTTCCAAAATAAATCTTTATAACAGCTGTCAAGATAGCCTGGTTGTGGATGGCTACTTTCAGGAGGTGCTTAACTCTCCGCGGCTGGCTGCGGACTGCACGGAGATTCAGCTGCACAAGGCGGCTCCTGGAGTGCACACATCAAGACTGAAATTATTCCAGAGAATATGTATAATGATATTGAGGTGATCCAAGATGATATAGACGTGACACCACTGAGTGATGGTAGTGACTCCAGCTCTGGTCTGCCGAGCTTGAAGCGCGCTGCCGGCGTGCGTAAGGGCTTTCAAATCAAATCAGTTTATTAACTTAAAAGACATTACAAACCGGAAAATGTTTAAGGCATCTATTAAGGCTTCCCTGACCAGCCCTCACCGCGGGCCACTGTGGACCTCACCAGCGACAGAGAAGACGATCTCCCTCTGCGGAAGAAAACTCCCCGCCCTCCCCAGAAGTGTAACAGCGCACAGAATCTTCTAGTGAAGGATTTTCCAACATGGAGAGAAATCGCAGCTTGGATCTAGCTGTGTCCTCGATCATTTCATTGGACAGTCCATCACCCTAAATGTGCCCTGCGAGTCCCGTTATGGACTCCAGTAAGATTCCCATGGAAATAGAAGCTTCAAATCCGACTAGACGATCCCGACGAGACTAACGAAGCTCTCAAGCAAATTAGTACAACAGAAAAAATAGAAATAGAAGTGCCCGCAGCTTCCAAAGTTGTGAAATCATCCTACCAAATAAAGGCTCCAATGCAATTCTCATCCGAATTTAGGTTAAGCAGTGTTATAATAGATGAAGACGACGATAAAGATTTACAAACAAAGGATCCAATTAGCGTGAGTACAACCGATGTCTCCGAAAGTACCCTTATTGGGCACGAGCCCATCACTCCCACGGATCCTGAGCCGGTGGAAAACTCAGCACCGCTAGAAACTTCTGAGAATCCCTTAACATTGTGACTGGGTCTTCCGCCGAAGCGGAACCAGATCCTTTGGAAATAGAAGAACCCCTAAGTAATGCTACAGCGGAGGTGTCTTCTTCTGAAACATTTGATGATAATGAAGATTCTATTGACTTCCTGAAGGATAATCTTAATTCGACACTAGAGAAGTCGGAAGAGTTTGATAACCATGATACAAGTGTGATGACCAGCGACCCGTTGAAAGAGGAAGCGAGCATCTCTGTGGAGACACGTAACATTCTGCAGGCCATCGTGGCGTCCAGTTTCAGTTCCCACCAGTGCAGGAGCCCTAAGGATTCGGCGGTCAAACTGTCCGAAGTAGTTAAGTGTAAATAATTTCAGTCCAGCCATCCTGGAGATTTAAAAAATCACGAATACATTTTTCGTTTTTGTTTTGTATTATTTATCAGATTCGTTCGGTAGTTTTAATATTTAAATGTCATATACATGTATATGCAATTTTCTTTTTAAAAACTGGGTTTTACAATTGAAGTTATTAATAGGAAATTCTTTCATTTTAATTTATTTCATTTATTTATTTATAAAGATTACAAACATTACAAATGCGTACAAGTCATCTGCAACCTCAAAATTACATAATTAGATATACATATTTTCAAAATAACAAAATAAATAACAAAATACACAATTACTACGGCGCCAGAGATAACAATCACAATGATATTGCATCCCTGAGGCAACTCACACTATCACGAAATATGTCCACCTCCGAGGCGACCCGATTAAGCAATAAGATTGCCCTACCCACAGGCATAACCATTGGCAGGTTGGTTCTGCAGCGCGGCAAATAAAACAATCTGTGTTGTCTTTAACGAATGCAGATCTTGTAAATATTAGGTTAGGTATTTACATATTAGAATTTAAAATTAATCTTCTTCTTCTTCTTTTAATAGATCTGTCGATCTGTGACACAGAAATCATGTCTCGTAGGATGATGAGATCCAGCTGTCCTTCCATTTCTTAGGCGGTCTTCCAGGGGATTTCATAAGCAGCTGTATATGCAAGTCTGTCACCATCCATTCGGGCTACATGGTCCCTCCAGTATCTTCTTCTGGATCTACTCCACTGAACGATATCCTATATTTTGCAAGTTTTTTTTTATGTCTACTTTGCGGACACGATCTCGGAGAGTTTTTCCAGTAATTGATTTTAGGACCTTCATCTCCAATGTTCTTAGTAGTCCCTTGGTTCGCACAGTGTCGGTCTGCGTCTCTATAGGTCGCACGCATGTTTTATAAATTCTGATCTTGCTGTCGATACGCATGTGCTTATTCTTCCAGACCAGATTCTTCAGGCATCCTGACACGGCATAGGCTTTACTGACTTGTTACTTACTTTTCGTACTTCGGTATAAAGGTCATTTTGGGTGCAGATCTCTACTCCCAAATATCTGAAACTCATTACTTGCTCCACAGGTATATCATCAACAGTCAGCTTACATCTTGTATGCTGCCTAGATATAGTGAGACTTTTTGTTTTGTTGACTGATATAGCCATATTTAGCCTTTGTGATATTGTGTGGAATTTGTACAACATTCTTTGCAGGTCATCTTCAGACTCTGCTATTAATGCGGCATCGTCTGCACAGCAAATGACATTCACAGTTAAAATGTCTTTACTGTGTGATTTTTGTTTACTGTTTACTTAGACTATGTTTCTTTTTTTAGTATAAATATTTGTTATGAATAAAGACGTTGTTTTAGAATGTAGTCAAAACTATCTTCTCTAAGTGTCTAAAGAATATGATGCGTGTATTGTGTTTCTTTAGAAATAATTTATGCTTTAATGCGAGAATTCCTTAATATTTGTTGTCCTAAGGGGTTTCAGTGGATGCGTGACTGTCTGTCCAGCGCATTGGCCATGTCTGATAAATGTGGAATGAGTAGTTCAATGATATCCGATTAAATATTTTTCGACAGTAAAAAAAAGAAGATCGATCATGTAAACAATTTTATAATATTTTAAATATGTATCTTTATAATATGTATCACTGAAGAAGGACTGGCTGTCCGAAACATGTCTATGCAATCTTAATTCTTTTAATGTAAGTGTTGTATAAAAAAAGAAAAAGAGAAATAAACTTAGAAACTAGTCAATGTTTAACAACTTGTAGCCATGGTTCTTGGAACGATAATAACCACAGTTCTTGCAAGTTACAGCACTGCAATGGAGATAATTGTTTAATGAATCAAATCTTAATATAGATTAGTCAATAAAGAATATTTTTTTTTTTTTACTGTGAGTTATTAAATTACTTTAAACTGTGAGATTTGGATGTCACGCGCTTAAATTTAAGCGATCAAACGATTGTGATGAAAAAATATAAATGTCATATTTAAATTATTTAAATTATAGTGGAATGTACTTTTGTAGCTAATCTTCTTTTGTTTTGCAATACTGACTCGGAGGGACGGACCAGTTATATTCGTAGGAGAGTCGCAATACAGAGGGAGTCCGGCACAACTTAATGTTCTGGGATTTGAGTAGGGTGGAATACATTTCTTCCGGCAGAAGATTGCTTGTGCCTAATATGTGCCTTATAATTATATTTAAAAACAATGACTAAAGGCAGTGGCGGTACTCCCATAGAAGCCCAGAAGCCCGGCTTACGTAAGAAATTTTTAATCAAAAACTCTTCTGGCTTACAGAGGTTCAGCTCTTGTGATTATTCCTCTTACGTCTGATAGGAACATTGTTGGAAGGTGATTTGATGGGTTGTTGGTTTATGCAGGGGCATGATGTTCAGGCATGGGTTCTATGGGTACCGCCACTGACTAAAGGTTTAATCTATAGTATTAAAAGATGTGTACAGTATCTATTATATGTTGATGTATTTTCCCGATGTGAGAAAAGACTTGACCGTCAATTATGTGTGGACATTTTTTAATACATACCAAATTACAATGTTTCACCATTATTTGTAGGTAGACTAGTGTATTGTTTCAGTATTTTTATTATTTATAAATGATTATTTAATTATTAAACCTCAAAAATCTTGTACAATTTAAATATGAACCTATACTCTTAAGTTTTATTATTGTTTTACACATGAATAGTATTACTATTGTTGAAGTTATTAAATAAGAATAAACATATTTTGGAATTGTTATGTGTATATTAAAATGAGTACAAACAAAATATTTATTGACTTATTAATTTATTTATTAAATAGAATGAAGACATGTACATGTAAGAAGTCGGAAGAATGAATGTGCCTTTATGATTTGTTGTATTATTATTTCGTTGAATCGCTCTTTAAATCATGATAGGTAGTTAATCTATCGCCATTTTATTGTCCCGTGAATTACCAGACCAAAGATAGTGTGACAATTACACTGTCATCGCCAAGAGTCGAACAGAGCTCTTACCACTTGGCTACGAAGGTTATCATGAATGTGGAATGTATGAATGTGGAGCTAGAGAGGTGTGTCAGTATAGAGTCGTGTGGCAGTCCATTCTCTCTGCCTACACTTGATAGTTTGTTATTGTAGAAATATAAAATAATCTTAATTGTATTTCATAATAGTATTTTATTTGGAAAATCTTTTAACTCCCATTGTGCGGCTGGCTCATTTGCAGTATAAAAAAATTAGTCTCGAACTGCTGTCGTCTAAAACTAACTAACTAACCATCACGCCGTCTCCCCGAAAGGGTAGGCAGAAAGAATGGACTGTCACACTTTTACTGATGCGGCACTCCATCCTTCTCTTTTCGCTCCGCGGGAGACGTGGTGTGATGGGTTGCGAACCTCATCGCCACCAATAGGCATCTCCCGCGCACACTTCGATCGTCCGACACCCACAAAATAAATCTAAAACAAATAATATAAAATACAATGATATAAAATAAAATAACAAAATAAAAATAATTTAACACAAAATGTTCTTTTGAGATGGTGCACATATTGTCTATTAAAGCTGTCGTCTACATTTTTCAAATGTGGTCAGCGGCACTTTAGGGATTAATTGAGTATGTTTTATGAAAAAATAATTGTAAAAAAATTATGTTTATAATAAGTAAATTAATTTCTAAAAGTATTATTGTTTTATTTGCCCTGCTTCACATTTATATATTGACTTGAGAAATAAACGCTATTCTTCATCAGCTTGTCTCCATCCACTGCTGGACGTAATATTGGCTTGGGCAGTGGGATACCTTGATTGCACGCGGCGTCAATTGACTAATTTGAAACTAAACTTTTAAATTAATTTTTTGGCATAAAAAATACAAAATTATAAAGAATTAGGTACTTATTACAATATTATTATGTTACCTAACTAACTAAACATCACGCCATCACCCCGGAGGGGTAGGCAGAAAGAATGGAACGCCACACTGTTCTGTCCTGACATACTTCTCTCGCTTCCTCTACATTCATACATCTTGTCATGCACGCACGTCGATTTCTCCGACTCCTCACGTCACCGACATTTAATATTTGATTGATTTGATCGTGCCCCGTTTTCCTCGGCCTTCCTCTATTTCTAGCTCTGTTCACGCCGTTTACATATACCTTCTTTACCATTCTGTCTTCACTCATTCTTTCCATGTGTCCAAACCATCTTAATGACCCTTTCATTATTTTGTTCATAACACTTTCATTCGCACCTCATTCACTTCTTATACTTGCATTTGACACTCTATCATATACAGATTTGCCACACATTCGTCTTAGAGATCTCATTTCTACTGCATTTATTCAACTTTCATCCTTTTTTGTCAGTTCCATGCTTCACTTCCATACATAAGGGTCGGCACAAGAACACCATTATGTATTGCCATCTTACCTTTTTGGATAGGTTTTTGTTTGCAATGACAGTTTTAAGTGCACCATTTACTCTGTTGCCTGCCCCAACCCTTCTTTCAATATCCTTCCATCCTTTGTAAACATACTTCCTAAATAAACAAATTCATCCACTTGTTCCAGATTTTCACCGTTTACACTAATATTGCAGACTGTCATGTTTCCTTGAGAGAATATATCAGAAGAGTACAAAGGGCGGTCCATACATATTGCCTACCACATCGGAAAACGTGATGGTTAGTTACTCAATTAAATGCATTTGTCAATTATGTATGTACTTGTAATTTTCAAAAGTAATCTTTAAGCGTACGCCAAGAAAAAATGGAACAGGTAGACCAATTCAGATATCTCGGAAGCGAAGTAACCAGCTCTAATGACCTCCCCAGAGAAGTAAGGTCACAGGTAGATAAGGCTGCAGCGGTTACAGGCTACCTGAAAGATGTCATATGGAGAAACAAGGACATGAGGGCTGACAGCAAGGTATACATTTATAAAACCTGTGTGCGACCAATCCTCACATATGGCATTGAATCAAGGGCAGACGCTGTCAAGACAAAGAGCATGCTCAGGACAACCGAGATGAAAACACTACGCGCTATAGCTGGCAAAACCCTACATGATCGAGTTAGGAATACAGCAATCCGAGAAATCTGCGAGGTCGAAGATGTGGTCAGATGGGGACGTCAAAGACGGCGATCCTGGCATCAACATGTAGAAAGAATGAGCTTAAATAGGATACCATACATAGCTCTCCATGGAATGCCAAACGGACAACGCCGACCAGGAAGACCCCCGAAACGGTGGGGAGAAAGCTGGAGTTCAGCGTTTCAAGGGGACCCGCCTGAAATAACAGACTCCTGAGTCTATCAAAAGTGAAGAAGAAGAAGAATTTTTAAGCAACTCAACTTAAGTTCAGTTAATAATATCTTCTGAGATGTAAATAGACGTTGAGCCTTTACATAAGAACGATGTCCGATCTGCCCCACTTGGACTCGCTCACTTATACCGGCAGTTGATGAGTTGACAATATGTTTATCCTAGACTTGTGTTAATGTAATACACATTAGACGTCATCAAACATATTTATTTTGGCGTTTGTTTTGCCATAATTGCAACTTAATGCTGAATACTATCCTTGTCCAGGTCAAAGATCACTCAAGGTTGGTTCAATAACATGCTGGTGATCTGTTGGGTCAATTTCAGAGTGATTGATTAGATGTTTGATAGATTCCTAAGTAATCATTAATTTCCTAGACAAACTATCCAGGTTTGACACATAATCTCATCCTTTATAAAAATTATCATATTAGGTAATTAACTAACTAACCATCACGCCGTCTCTCCGGAGGGGTGGGCAGAAATAATGGAACGCCACACTGTTCTATCCTGACATACTTCTCTCGCCTCCTCCACATTCAAGTATCTTGTCATGCACGCACGTCGATTTCTCCGACTCCTCACGTGACCGACATTTAATATTTGATTGATTTGATCGTGCCATGTTTTCCTCGATCTTCCTCTATCACTAGCTCCGTTCAGTAAAAGAAAATCGCTTACCATTGAAATATTAAATTAGTTTTGTCCTTTTGAGAATCGTTATAGAATAATTAAATAGAGAAAGGTAAAACTGATTTATGGCACATTATTTTGCACTTTTTTAAATGTCTATTGTTTATATGGAAATTTTAATTAGAATACTAAAAAAAACTTGAACTAACTAACCATCACACTGTCTTCCTGAAGTGGGCTAGGCAAAAAGAATGGACCGCCACACATTTCTTTCCCGACATACTTATCTCGCTTCCTCAATATTCATACATCATGCACGCACGTCGATTTCTCCTATTCCACAGGTGGCCGACGTGGTATTCGATTTATTTCATCGTGCCACGTTTTCATCGATGTACCTCTATTTATAGTTCCATTTATGTACATCGTTAATATATACTTTTTTATCATTCTTTCTTCGGAGCAGACTCAAAAGTGGTTCTGTGATATGAAGTCCGCACGAAGCTAGATATTCCCTTACGTTGGAGAGGGTTCAGAAAAAAATTCTGAGATATCTCTACATGAAGGAGTATGGTTCTATCCTACAGTATTTATTTTGGGAATGTTTGGGTCCAATTCTCTGCAGCTTCGAAGAGGCGGTTTCTCATAACCCATTTTATATTTTGATAATTTGAGAACTCAGCCGTGTTGGAGGGTGTAGGTCTTTTTGTTCCTGACAGATATCTCCGACAGCGCCAGCATAGATTGTTCTTTCTTTCGGTCGCAAAACCAACCTGCCTCTAATAATGCCGGTGAGAAGAGCAATCAGTCTTTTGAACAACCTCGGAGATTGACGTATTTCGTATTAGTGAAAATACGTTCAGAAGACAAATACTCTTAACTTTAGATAGTATCTTGTCTTCTTAAAGTTGAACCATCTCTCATGCGTTCCTGGTACTTTAACCTTTCTCAAATAGATGCCTTAAATAAACTGATTAATTACTTTATAATTGCATTTGAAATTCATGATTAGTTATAGAATAATTTGCTTTCACCTTTCTGTTAAAACAATTCGAAAATTCTTCATAAATATTCCTATAGTCATTATCAAATATATTTGTCACCAATTTAAAGTAATTTAATACATATGAATATGTATTTTTAATTGAATAATTTTTTGCACCTGTTATTTCTGACACTATGCCATTGTTGTTATTATTCATTATTTGCCATTATACTTTATTATATTAAATTTTAACCTCTTTGGCTCACCTTTGTAATAGACAATACGGGGCAAAAACTTTCCTGTCAGCTTTCATTTAGTATTTTACATTTTACACTTGTATGAAAATTTAATTACGCTTATGTGTTTTCAAGCAGGCGAATGACGCAGTCATTTTTCAACTGTTTCAGCTATTTCGCCAACAGATGTTGGCATCATCAGGTGTTACAAAAAACAGTTGTTTCGCGACATTCTCAAAAAGTGTATAGTAAAAAAATGTTAAATTATAACAGTGTTACAATTTTTACAGTTAAAAAATTGTTCTTCATTGTTGTAGACCTATGTGGTCTGTTCTCCAGAGGGTTTCTCATCCTAAGAGGTGGACTCCCAGCAGTGGCGTGCCTAGGGTCAACCAGTAAGGCAGGCCCGTACGACTTTTTTGTGTTATAATATTAGTAGAGGATCACGATAATGTATTTTGACACATCGAATAGTAACATACTTCAGAGTGATAAAGTCCAGCTTCAAATCCATACAAAAAATTGTAGATATCTTCTGGTATATATGCACCTAGCTACATGATTACAAGCCAAAAATACATAAGTGCGACAAAGACCCTTTTACATTTTGCAAGTCCAATACGAAGCCCATCGAAAAAAGTTAAACAAAACATGTGGATGTAGGCGATTTCGTGGGTATCTCACCTACGGTACGTAAAATACGGCGCGTACGAGTGGAACAAAACATACCCTTAGGTCATTTATGTGCATGTCAGCGGTATTATTTTATTCGCAGACGGCTCAAACGCGCAAAAAACTTCGTTTTATTATGGATTTTTTAAGGCATGCCCGGCTTTTCGGCATGTATGGAAGTACCGCCACTGACTCGCTGTCCTTCCATCTTTTAGGAGGTCTTCCACGAGTAGGAGTCTAATGAGGTTGATTGTGTACTCGTATTACATATAGGGGAGTCTGGTAGTGTCCATTCTTTGGACACGATCATACCAGTAAATTCTTCGCTGTCTAGTCCATTTTATAATATCCTTCTTCTTCTTCAAGTGCCCTGTCGGGTCCCCCCAACGTTGGCGATCACCTCGGCGAACCTGTCCCTGTCCTGCGCCGCTCGGAACAGCTCCTCCACACTTCGGATGCCGGTCCACTCGCTCACGTTTCGCAGCCAGGACATTTGTCTCCTACCGGGCCCTCGGCGTCCCTCATTTTTCCCCTCCAATATCAGTTGGAGAAGGTGGTACTTTTATCCACGCAGTATATGACCCAGATGTGAGATCTTTCGAACCTTGATAGTAGTATTAAAACAATGGACTATTTAATTGTAAATTTTAATTGATGGCTAATTTCATCATGTCGCACTTTTGCGACGGGGTGCGCGCAGCTCTCAATTTTACCCTATAGTAAACGCGCCAAAAGAAGTGTAACTTCAAAAATAAGTGTTATTCTATTTACTTAAACTATCTTATTGTATGGAAGCGAAGCATGGAACTGGCAAAAGAAGGATGAAAGTGGAATAAATGCAGTAAGAAATGAGATCTCTTAGACGAATGTGTGGCTACTCTGTGTATGATAGAGTGTCGAATGAAAATATAAGAATTGAATGCGGTGCGAATGATGGTGTTATGAACAAAATAATGAATGGATCATTAAGATGGTTTGGACACATAGAAATAATGAATGATGAAAGAATGGTAAAAAAAAATATGTTAACGATGTAAATGGAACCAGAAATAGAGGAAGACCGAGGAAAACGTGGCACGATCAGATAAATCAAATATTGAATGTCGGCCATGTGAGGATTCAGAGAGTGCATGATACGATGTATGAATGTTGAGGAAGCGAGAGAAATATGTCAGGAAATAAAAGTGTGGCGGTCCATTTTTCTGCCTACCCCTTCGGGGAGACGGCGTGATGGTTAGTTAGTTAGTTTTATTATTTATTTTTAAAATGTGTACATTTCCAGTTGGTAACCGCATTGACGGAAATGAAGCCATTTCACCTTTGAATGTCAAATGATTGGAAATCATCGTTTAATGATACCGTACGAGCGATAAGATGTCACGTTTATACAACATGAGAACATGACCCATGGTCAGCAGCTGTGTCCAGCATACGCACGCGTCTAGAGATAGTGGTCACTTTACGATACCAATTTGAAATAATAAAAACCAAGGAAATTATTTAAAACTTTTTGTCTTCATAATCGATTTATAGTTATTATTATATGAGTAAAAACTATGCTATATTTATATTATAAATATATTAAATAATAAATGTGTTTTTGCACAGTTTTTTTATATATTTATTTACTTTTGTATACAACAGGTTGTTTGAACCCAATTATTGTATTATATAAAAATTATTTTTAGCTATTATATTGATTCTCATGACATGTGAAAGGTCGCTAATCTTTCGCCATTTTTTGGTCACGTGAATTCTATGCAGGACTAGACTTTGTGACCAACACACTTCCATCGCCGGGAATCGAACCCAGGACCTTCAGTATGGCAGTCTTCTAATTGTTGATCCATTGCTAATCTCATAGTTTTTCTGTTTCTCGACCCTTCTTCGCTGTCTAACTTTGATGCGAAATCTAAAATTTTCATCTTTTCGATTTTTCAAATCATAAATTGTAGATTTTCCAACATCATAAGACTTCATCAAACACTGAACACTCTCACGGAAGAAGGATTATGCAGGGTGTGTAGGTGTATTGGGATAACCTTAGTCATGCGTAGATCACGGTACAGAGCGCTTTATCATCTCGGCTTATCCAGATAATTGACGTTCCGGTTAACTGACGTCCGGATAAACAACGTTCTATTGTACAATCAAAAATACGTCGTATAATTTTTATTACAAAAAATTCAATAACGTTAATAATAATAATAATATGCTAACTTTTAAAGCGCCGTTTTTGTGATGTAATCACGTCAAGGGCGCATTAAGACGTGTTTTAAATCTAAAAATCTAGATGTGAACGCTGCATCTGATTAATTTCTATTTTTATTTTTTATACGCTTTGTATATACAACACTTTTATTAAAACAAATTATATTATATAGACATGTTTCGGACAAACAGTCCTTCTTCAGTAAAGATACATATTTGTAGAAATATTATAAAATTGTTGTTGTTTATCCTACATGATCTGACAGATGTTATAAAGATTTATTTTTGAACGTTTATGGTTTTGTTATAACAAATATTATGATTCAATTTAAAATTTTAAATAATAATTTAAAGTTCTTATTGGAGTTCAGGTAATTACTTACAACAGAGGAAATAAATCAAAGATTGGACTTGACGTTAAATTTGATATTCTGCATCTGATATTTGTGATTGGTTAGAAAGAATAATATAACAAAATTTACCTACTTGTTTTAAGTTGGGTATGAAAAACGAAAAATATGGGTTTTCAGCCTAGATCTGAAATCTGTCGGATCATTTATGCATCTAATGTGTGAAGGGATATTGTTCCAAGCTGATGGACCGGCTACCGCAAAGGCTCGATCCCCGAAATTTGTACTAGGGCAACGCTTCGGCTCAACTAATCTTCCTATTGCCGAGGAGTTCGCCGAGCGAAGTGTGGATTTCCTTGGATTTAGGCTGTCCGTTATACAGAGTTCGGATATACTCGTATAACCTGGTACCGTCCAGCAGAGTTTATACTGGATTCTTTCTGGACTTTTAAGCTACTGAAGTTCTTTGAGATGTTGTGTTTTATGGGACTTTTTTGGAATGCCTTTATGAGTCTTACTGCTGCATTGAACGTGGATTGAAGTTTGTTAACTTGTTGTTTTGGAACGAAGATGCAAGTTAATGATTATAATATATAATAAAAGTAGTTATAAACATATAGTAGGTATTAAGTTTATTGATACAATTATTTCAGAGTAAAATTTTATTTTGTTATATACCTATATTATTTTTTTAATGATAGCTTTTTGTTCGTTGTGTCATCACTATTATCATATAAAATAATATTGTGACTGTTAATATTATCTATATTTCAAAGAAAATAGTTTCTTGTTACGTAACAAATATAGGAATACATTAGTGTTTTTATTTTATGTATAAATTACCTCAAGCAATTAAATATAATGTTTATTACCACGGACTTTATTCGCACTCATAGTTTTTTTTAATGATACGTTTAAGTCTCAACTTTTTTGTCTTTTACAATACGCCGTTCTGATGTGTGATGTCAACTTAAGTGTTTACGGAATACGTGTGAAAAAGTGAAGTTTAGAAGATTTATATTAGAGAAACGATTAATAAAAATAGCTTTTGATACCTAAAACTTATTTTAAAACTAACTAACCCCCACACCGTTTCCCCCGAGGGGTAGAAAGATAGGATGGACCGCCACATTTTTCTATCCTGACATAACTCTCGCGCCCCTTCTACATTTACAAATCGTGACATGCACCCTCGTCGCTTGTTCCTACTTCAAACATTGCCGCCTTTCAGTAATTGATTAATTTGGTCATGCCATGACTTCCTTTCTCACCTCTAAAATACCACAATGCCTCAAGACTAAAGTCTTCAACCAGTGCGTCTTGCCAGTCATGACGTACGGAGCCAAGACGTGGACACTGACAAAAGGTGTAGTCTACAGATTCAAGGTCGCCCAACGATGAGCCAAGCTTGGAATAACCTTGAGAGACAGATTTAGAAACGAATTTATTCGTCAACAAACCAAGGTGACTGAGGTGGCTCTGAGGATGGGCGGGCTAAAGTGGCGATGGGCTGGACATATCTGTCGGAGAACCGACGGCCGATGGGGGAGACGGGTTCTGGAGTGGAGACCGCGTACAGGATTCCGCAGAGTTGGACGTCCCCCTGCCCGCTGGACCGACGATCTGAAGAGGATTGCTGGGCATGGATAGATGGAAGCGGCAATGGATAAGGGGCGGTGGGGTGCTTTGGGAGAGGCCTACATTCAACAGTGGATGACAGACGGCTGATGATGGTGATGATGATTTTCATGGCCTTCTTCGACTTCTATTTCAATTGACACTACTTGCATATATTTATATTCTTTCCATATGTCCAAGCCATCTTTGTGACCCTTTCTCAATTTTATTTAGGATGCATTCATCTGCCTTTTATTTCTCTTTTACAACACAAAACCGTTATTTTGATGTCTTCTTCTTCTTCTTCTTCCCCTTGTTATAGATCTTGTGATCTGTTATAGATCTTGCGAGCTAGTCGTTGATCTTATACAGGATATCAACGACTAGGTTTCTCTCCATCTCTTTGGTGGTCGTCCTGGTGGTCGACGGCCCTCTGGAGTCTCGTGCATCATGATCTTAAGAATCATCGCTGGATCCTTCCTCTCGATGTGGTCCTTCCAGAATCGTCTTATCTGCCTACTCCATCTCACTATGTCATCAATTTTGCAGGATCTGCGAATCTCTTCGTTAGGTATCCTATCTCTAAGGGTTCTACCATCGATATTTTGCAATGATTTCATTGTTGCTACTCTTAGGAGATGTTTGACATTTATTTTAATGTGTTTATATAAAAATTGATATAATACTTTGATTGTATGACATTAACATAACTAATTTAAATATTTCATAACTATAAACCAAAATTATGTTCATGCTTTGATGACTTACTTGAAACAAACTTTTTTTTAATTACTTTCGTACTAAGCACTTCATTTGTGGTGTGGCATTATAAAATAACATATTAATACACTTTCATTTTGTTCTTACACCACTCAGGGTAACAAAATACGTGTCTTTTGTATTATAATACTAACGAAGCTCCGGCGGGAGCGAAACCGTTTGGTTGATAAAAAAATAAAGTAATGTAAAAACAAGTTACAAGTGTATTTATTATATTTTTATTTATTTATTTATTAGAATTATACAATTTATTCACTAAATGAAGAAATTTGTTTTTCGTTACAATGATTATAACACTGTGCTCAATTTAATTCAAATAATGAATTCGAATAAGCGAATATTTTTTTGTTTACTTTCAATTTGCTTAAATGTATAAATCATGCTCCAGTCACTACAGCATCACGAGAACTGTACAGAAATTTCTAGACAGTCAAGAAAGTAATTAGGTTAAAAAAGATAACTTCACCAGTATTTTATTTATTTGACCTTTCGACCTTAATCAATATTTCTAATTAGACACACTTCCTTTGTCAGGGATAAACAATACTCTAAACGTTTTCTTATTTGAACATAAAAATTAAAACTAGAGTTTTGATCAA
Source organism: Lepidostoma basale (assembly GCA_022606425.2). Classification (NCBI taxonomy): domain Eukaryota; kingdom Metazoa; phylum Arthropoda; class Insecta; order Trichoptera; family Lepidostomatidae; genus Lepidostoma; species Lepidostoma basale. Next base: position 563,627 of record JAHDVF020001587.1, read on the forward strand.
ATATCGAAATATGTTTTACGTACAAAAAATATTTTAATACTCGTAAATTAAGATACTCTACAGAACAGCAATATTGTATCAATTTATGAATATTTCAAATGACAGTGTATTTCTGTTAAACATTTTTATTTTGAAAATGCCAATAAATTTTTTTTACAACCTAAAAATGTGATATTATGAGTTTTTATAATTGACTCATACTCTAAGCAAGTTTGATGAGTATTCATCAATAGAATTCTTCAACAGAATACTCATTAGTCTTGCTTGAAGAGTAGAAATTAGGTGAAATAGGTATCATAGGTGAAACAACAGGAGAATGCTCAAGATACCGTTTACGGCAAGAATAGCAATTGAAGAAGTATCCTCTGCTCATAAAAAGAAGAAAAAACTGCATACATAGGGCATATAATGCGGACCTGAAGTATCATTTATTGCAGTTGCTAATTGAGGGAAAGATCGAGGGAAGAAGAGGCGTGTGGTACAGAAAAATGTCATAAGAAATGACAGAAAAATATCATAGGAAAATGCGAGAGAAAAGAGTCATAGGAAAATTGGAGCCAATGGGTCAAGTAAATAAGGCTGCGATCATTTCAGGATGTTTCACGAATCCAATTCGGAAAAACCCTGACATGAAGATCTTCAGCAAAGTGTGAATTTATAAGACTTGTGTGCGACCCATGCGTGGCGGACACCACAATCACATAAAACGAAGACGCCCAGAAACATATCTGGCAAGACGCTACAAGATAGAACAAGGAACACAAGGATAAGGGAGATATGGGTGAAGGCAAAGGCAAGATTCTGGTATGCACAAGTGAGGAGAATGGATCCATCCGGACTCCCCCTCATTGTATTGCACGGCCAACCCCAAGGTAGACGACCTCCGGGCAGACCACCAAAAAAAAAGGATCGACAGCTTGGAGTCGACCTTGCAGGAGGTCAATTCCTCTTAAGAAACAGACCAGATAAAATCAGTTTATTTTCTCAAAAGATATTACAAACAACAATTATAGTTTAAGATTGAGAAAAGGTAAAACATAAAAAATATATAAAATACCAGGAACGCATGAGAGATAGTTCGACATTAGGAATACAAGATACTCTCCAAAGTCAAGAGTATGTGTCTTCTGAACGTTCTTTCGTGGATATGAAAGACGTCGATCTCCGAAGCGATCATGTTCAGCAGTTTGATTGCTCTCCCCACCGGCATCACCAAAGGCAGGTTGGTTCTGCATGCTGGGAGATAAAACAGAGAGAAACCAATTTTCGACAGCTTAGCCAGAAGTAAATCATGGTTGACGGTATCAAAGGCCTTAGAGAAGTCATTGTAAGAGCAGTCAATTAATCTTTGTCACATATTCTGTGAAAATCATAAGATTGAAGGGTTCAATTCTATGGAGAATCATTTTATAAATAATAGATTCGAAGAGTTTGGCCGGAGCAGACAGAATTGCTACAGGTCTATAGTTTTCAACTAATTCTCTCAGGCCACTCTTGAAGATGGGACTGATCTTGGAGATTTTCCATAAATCGGGAAAGGTATCAATATTTACTAACAGATTGAAAATGAAATGGAGGGGAGGTACCAAAATTCAGAGCATCCTTTTAATAAGAAGATGGGGAGAAAATGAGGGCAAATTGAATGCGAATTTTTCATAGCTTGAATTGAAATTTTTATGTCTGAAGTCTACACTAAGAAGAGGAAAAAGATATAATATTGGGAATAAAAAAGTTATCCATGAGCCTGTAATGTATATTAAATATGTATGTGAGTATAGTAAACCCTGACACTAGACAAAGATAAAGCTGATCTGCCGCTATGACGCGCGACACTCGCCGGAGCTGTGATCAGCACAGCTCGGATTATCTCCCGGGTCAGCTCTAATGTAACAGATCACGCTCGCCTCACGGAGTCTGGGTGATAGCTGCGGTCGAATACACCTATCTCTTTGCTGCCCACCGATAAGCGGTGGCTGGTGACTGCTTACACTGGGCGCGTGGCATACTTCAGTTAACAACTGATAACTCTGTCTCACATTAGGACACTTTTCTACATATTATTTTTTATTACGTCTAGAACAAACTGATAAAAGTCACGATTTCATCATTCATTTGTTTTATATAATAATATATGTTTTGTTCAAAAAACATTTATTAAATATTATTTGTCAATTCATAATGCATCCTAAATTATATATTGCAACATTATTTAAATAAATAAAAAACCGCTTCCTTTAGCGACCCGAATTTGAATGGACTTATTAATATAAAAATAAATTAAATAAACACAAACGTCCGGATCGTCCATGTCAACAAGTGCACCATCTAAAATGAACATTATGTGTTAAAATATTTTTATTTTGTTATTTAATTTAATTTTATATAATTGTATTTTATATAATTTGTTTTAGATTTATTTTGTGGATGTTGGACGATAGAAGTGTGCCTATTGGTGGCGATGAGGTTCTCAACCCATCACACCGCATTTCCCGCGGAGCGAAAAGAGAAGGATGGAGTGCCGCATCGGTTAAAGTGTGACAGTCCATTATTTCTGCCTACCCTTTCGGGGAGACGGCGCGATGGTTAGTTAGTTAGTTAGTTATATTTTTAAATAGAAATGAAAAATATTTCGCGTATCCGAAAACCCATTAAAATTCATTATCCCCGGCTCCCACACTCCTTTGATACATCAGAATACTGCGACTCCAGCTCTATTATTCCTTGCACTACTCCAACTTCATCTCTTCATTTCCATACCACGACCTAAATTATTACCATATTCCTTATCAATAATGACCATTTACCACCTAAGTTATCCACCATCATTCAGTCCTTTACGCCTCCCGCAATCAATGCGAATAAAAACATATAAAAAAACCTCCTCAATAGCCCACTACGTATTCCGCCAAACAAAATGGTCTCACGCAGGATGCTATCTCCTACCACAACTCCATCCAGGTACTGCTCCTCTTATCATCCCCTCGGGAACAGACTTTTTTATAAATATAATCCCAACCCTAACTGGTCTTCCATTCCTTGACAATAATGTAAGACTTAATCATAAACCCTAAATCCCCCCTCGCCCTCTCTCGGAGGGACACTCCAGGCCATACATTTAGCCCCATCATAAAACAACTACCAAATCACATTCCAACAATGTTTCCTAAAGACGTAAGAGGAATAGCCATTAGAGCTGAACCTCTGTAAGCCAGAAGATCCAAGTCCAAGTATTATTTCTTGATCGCCGAGAAACTACGAGTGACCCAAAGAGCCATGGAAAGAGCCATGTTAGGAATAAGCCTAAGAGACAGAGTCAGAAACGATACGGTGAGAGAAAAAACAAAGTTCACTGACATCATCCAGCGTGTGGCGACTCTAAAATGGCAATGGGCAGGTCACGTAGCCAGAAGCTCAGATGAAAAATGAACCAGAAGACTGCTGACTTGGAGACCGTGGACGGCAAAGAGAAGTGCAGGGGGACCGCAACTACGGTGGAAGGATGATCTGAACAGACACGTCGTAATAACCTGGATGCAGTCTGCACAATACTAGTGACATGGAAGCGAATGGAAGCCTTTGTCCTGAATGGAAGAAGAATAAGCAGATTTATTGAACAGCGATGACGATCACGAGCTTCGTGGCCGAGTGGTGAGTGCTGTGACTGCCACCCCGAAGATCCCGGGTTCGATTCCCGGCGATGGCAGTGTATTTATCACAATGTCTTTGGTCTGGTGTAGAATTCACGTGACAATAAAATGGCGATAGATTAACTACCTATGTCACGAGAATCAATATGATGCCTATACACTTTACATGGAATGATGTAAAGAGCGATTCAACAAAATAATAATAATAAAAACTATATTTAAAAAAATATTTATATAAATACAAAAAATTAATGCAATGCGAACAAAAATGTTATGAACAAAAAAATCATTAATGGTTGAGACACGTGGAAAGATTTATTTAGAAAGAGTATAGAATGTTAATGTTAAAGAGGTAAACGAAACTAGAAAAAGAAGAAGACTGAGAAAAATGTGGCAGATCAAATCAATCAAATATTAAATATCGGCCACGTGAGGAGTTGTAGAAATCGACGTGCGTGCATGACACGATGTATGAATGTAGAAGAAGCGATAGAATAATGTTAGGAAAGAACAGTGTGGCGGTCATTTTTTTCTGCCTACCCCTTTGGAGAGATGGCGTGATGGTTAGTTAGTTAGTTTAACCTTCAAGCAGGGTATGTCGCATCATAGCACATTCAGTAATTCGAGTCTCAAATAGTTTGTACAATTTTTATTCTTGTAAAAATGTTTTACCATTGTCGTAATGTTTAATGACACATTTATCTCTCGGCCTCAGGATCACGTAACGCGTAATAAGACTCTTCAACCGCAAGTGCGTAACTATCTACCTGTTCTATGTCATGAATGTAATGTTTCACCATCACGGCCTTTGCCGGGAGCAGCACGCCACAAGATCAATGCCGAGGCCAAAGAGATTCTACGGTAACCCTTTCAATCTTCTTCTTACGGTGCCGTGTCAGGTCCCCAAAGATCTATGGCCCTAAGGGTGTGCCGGGCATACCGCACAGCGCCGACAGATGCGGTACTAGTACTCGCAGGAATAATACCGGCGAATCTCCTGGCGGAAGAAAGAAGGCGCTTGTACCGTCTCGGAAGAACTGCAACCCCAGAAGAAAGGGCAAGGGAAAAAACAGACTCAATAACGAGATGGCAAGTAATGTGGGACACTTACCAGACTGGTAGGTGGACCCGTAGACTGATAGGACGTCTGACTCCGTGGCTAGAAAGAAAGCACGGAGAACTAACGTTTAGAATGACGCAGTGCTTAACTGGTCACGGAGTATTCTAAAAATATCTCAGAGGCATTTGCGCTCTTGAATTACGTAGAAGGAAAATTAAACGAAAGAAACGCTACTGGGTACATTCCATATGTAATGAACGATTATTAAAAGGAAAATTTTACACCCTGTATTCTGAATTATGTCAATATCCTCTTAAGTTTTTTTAAATTATTTTCGTATGTCAATAAACAGTTTCGACGACTTGTTATATTTGGTGGGACCTTTAATAACATTTCAAGATACATCATTTCGAAAAGCGATTCCAGTTAGTTGTTGCTGGAACAAAACCATATCCAACTTAAATTGGAACCAAACTGGAACAAAAACAGTTGTTGCTGGAAATAATTTAATAGAAATCTCCTACCACAATTTCCTTTTTAAATGAATATCCGAAAATTCCTTTAAATTTTTTGTAAACAATGCTGGTCTTTTCTCAATCTCTTCTGTTAACAACTCATTGTCAATATCATTTTCTCGCAGAGAAGCCGCCATCTTATAGACTGAAAAATTCGCAACACACGCCCGGTCGGTAGGCGTCTCCCGGCAGAGTGACAAAAAGTTTCTAGTGAGCGCACTCCCATACCAATGTACAGGCCGGGTGACAGTCACGTCACGCTAATGTCGCCGGCCGCTGGAACTTTTTGTCACCGTATTGTCATGTCTCCACAGTGAGAACACTCTCATTTACCTCCATAGCACTTAACTCGGCGACAAAAAGGCACTGTGACTTTTTGTAACAATCAGCGCGGGCTCTTAGTGATGCCAGTAGGAAGAGCAATTCGGTCTCGGATTTGGACATTTTCAGTGTCAGTGAGGCAGTATTCATAAAAAATATATTACAAATTCTGGAAAGAGTATTGCCCCACTGACGTCAACATATTTGGGTTCCTTCTGATATGTATGATTTTTTGGTTTCATGTTGTTTTATCTTTGTATTATCTTTGTAACACCGTTTTGTATCCAAATGAGTCGCCTAAATATTTTTCGTTTGTTATGTCTCATTTGTGTATTATGTATAAATAAATAAATAAATATCCTGCTCCACTTGGAACAGGTTTTGGACTCTAGTCATTCCTGTCTAATCTTTTATGTTCCTTAGCCAGGACAACTGCCTTTTACCAACTCCCCGACGTCCCTCTACTTTACCCATTAATATCAGTCGAAAGAGGTGGTATATTTCTCCCCTTAGCCTTACTTTCACACTCTACAACAGCTCTTTATTAGTTCTGGCTCTTTGTAGTACGTCTTCATAGTCTGACCCTATCGGTCCACGGTATACGGAGTATTCTGCGGTATATCGACATCTCAAACGCCTCCAACCGGTTCATTACATTAACTTTCAGAGTCCAAATTTCACAGTCATATAGTTGAACAGACCATATATAACATTTCTCAACCCTTTCCCACATTAAGCTCCCTCATAAAACTACCAAATCACATTTCCAACAATGTTTCCTGCAGACGTAAGAGGAACAGACATTGGAGCTGAACCTCTGTAAGCCCTAAGACCCAAGTCCAAGTACAAGAGATATGCATGCGTTATTTATTTATTTTTATATTACACAAATGAGACATAACAAACAAAAAAACGTTTGGACAACTAAGAAGTAAATTATAAAACTTAAAAATAGCATATCTCAGAAGAATTTTAAATACGTCGACGTCAGCGAGGCAGTTCTTTCCAGAACAAGTAATTTATTTTTTATGAAGACACTGAGGACGATAACAAGAAAGACACTAAGAGATCGTGTGAGGAACACCAAATAAGCAAATCAAATCAAATCGAATCAGTTTATTTACTCAAAAGACCATTACAAACAGCATAAATGTTTAAGGCATCTATTGAGTACAGGTAAAATATTATACACATACATTGACGACCTTCGTGGCAGAGTGGTTACGAGCTCTGACTTCCATGCCGAAGGTCCTGGGTTCGATTCCCGGCGATGGCAGTGTGATTGTCACACTGTCTTTGGTCTGGTGTAGAATTCACGTGACAATAAAATGGCGATAGATTGGCTACCTATCAAATGTCACGAGAATCAATATAATAGCTAAAAAATAAAAATTGTATACTGTAATTGGGTCCAAACGACCTGTTGTGTACATAAAAAAAATAAAAAAATAAAAAAAATAAAAAATAATAATACCAGGAACGCATTAGACATGGTTCGACATTAGGAAGACAAGATACTTTCTAAAGTCTGAGGATATTATAATATGGAGTAGACAGCGAAGGAGGGACTGGTATGATCATGTCCAAAGAATGGACACCACCAAACTCCCCTATTTTGCACTACGTAATTAGCCTCATTCATCATCATCATCAGCCATCTGTCATCCACTGCTGAACGTAGATTTCTCCCAAAGTACGCCACCGTCCCCTATCCATTGCCGCTCCCATCCATCCATGTCCAGCAATCCTCTTCAGATCGTCGGTCTAGCGGGCAGGAGGACGTCCAACTCTGAGGAATCTTGTATGCGGTCTCCACTCCAGAACCCGTCTCCCCCATCGGCCGTCGGTTCCCCAACAGATATGGCCAGCCCATCGCCACTTCAGCCCGCCCATCCTCAGAGCCACCTCAGCCAACTTGGTTTGTTGTCGAATAAATTCGTTTCTAAATCTGTCCCTCAAGGTTATTCCAAGCATGGCTCATCGTTGGGCGACCTTGAATCTGTAGACTACACCTTTTGTCAGTATCCACGTCTTGGCTTCGTACGTCATGACTGGCAAGACGCATTTTTATTATTTAATATTATTATTTTACAGCCTCATTATTATTATTTTATTATTATTATTTTGTAGAAAAATTCTTTACATCAATACAGCGTGAGTCACATCGATATAAACGTAGAAAAAAGAGCATCAATGGAAATATACATAGAACCATGTGAATAGAAATATGACAGTTATATCTTTGTTGCTCTTTCCGTAAGGGTATTCACGAATTAACTATAATTGCATCCAAAGAGGTCTATCTCCTTTGCCACCTCATTTCAAAAACGAATCTCATTCAATACAGGAGAACTTCGAAGGGCCTCTGTGCAGCAATTTGGGCATAAAATAATATACGTCCTATTATTTATGATTTTTACACTTTTGAGTTTATTTTTATTCCACAGTGTTAACGCCTTAAGTTTATCTAAAATTAAGATATGCCCCCTTAAAGACAGCTGGGAATCCACCTCATAGGAGGAGCAGCCCTCTAGAGAACAGACCACATAAATCTACAGCAAGAAGAAGAAAAAAGACACGTGATATACGGAATGAATAGCATTTATATTTTAAATGCAGTTAAATCACATTTTAAAATAAAAAGTAATAAAAACATAGAAAAGTATTATGAGCAATTGACGTTCTTTTATATTTTCAGTGTTGTGTATGAACAAAATTCAATATAGTTATAGGTAGTTAGAACAATATATTTATATTTGTGTTTGTGTATTTTAAGCGTTCACACATTTATAAATTGAATAGCTTAAAGAATATTTACATTTACAAATAACTTGAGTATTTTGCACTTTGCTTCTCATAAAGTACTCTGTGCTAAGCAATTTGCGTATTTAACTCGAACCAATAATTACCTGTTTTATAACATCGTACGACACTTCACTTATATTGTAATTCTTATAAAAACTAACAAAGCTACCCAATTCAAAGCGTGTAGAGAGTTTTTTCACTTGTGTATCAGAAAATACATTTTAACAATTTGGAGCAAGTAGTTGAGTTCGTGTATTTAGATAGTATGTTTACAAGAGATGGGCGAGTGGAGAGGGATATTGAAAGAAGGGTTGGGGCAGGCAACAAAGTGAATGGTGCACTTAAAGTTGTCATCGCAAACAAAAACCTATCCAAAAAAGCTAGAATGGCAGTGCACAATGATATTCTTCTACCGACCCTTATGTATGGAAGCGAAGCATGGAACTGGCTAAAGAAGGATGAAAGTAGAATAAATGCAGTAGAAATGAGATCTCTTAGACTAATGTGTAATACTCTGTGTATGATAGAGTGTCGAATGAAATTATAAGAAGTGAATGCGATGCGAATGATGGTGTTATGAACAAAATAATGAAAGGATCATTAAGATGGTTTGGACATATGGAAAGAATGAATGAAGAAAGAATGGTAAAAAAATTATATGTTAACGATGTAAATGGAACCAGAAATAGAGGAAGACCGAGGAAAACGTGGCACGATCAAATAAATCAAATATTGAATGTCGGCCATGTGAGGAATCAGAGAAATCAACGCGCGTGCATGACACGATGTATGAATGTTAAGGAAGCTAGAGAAATATGGCAGGAAAGAAAAGTGTGGCAGTCCATTCTTTCTGCCTACCCCTTCGGGGAGAATTTTGTAAGCTCGTATATACGATGAAAATATTTATTATACTATATACTCGTACATACCGCTAGTTTCAGGATTGGTTTGATGCCACTTTGGCCCTTTAATGTGGTAATTTCACGTTGCTTTGCACATCTGTATACAGCAGGTTATTTGAACCCAATTACTGTAAACAACATTTTAGCCATTGCTTCTTATTACATGTGATAGGTAGCTTATCTATCGCCATTTTATTGTCACTTTCAAATCAAATCAAATCTGTTTATTTACTCAAACGACATTACAAACAGCATAAATCTTTAAGGCATCTATTGAGTACAGGGAAGATATTATACACATACAACATAATACCAGGAACGCATTAGTGATGGTTCGACATTTGGAAGACAATATACTTTCTTAAGTCAATAGTATTTGTCCCCTGAACGTACTTTCACTAATATGAAAGACGTCGATCTCCGAGGAGACCTCGTTCAACAGACTAATTGCTCCTCCCACCGGTGTCACCAGAGGCAGATTGGTTCTGGCGGCTGGTAGGTAAAACAATCTGTGCTGTCGCTGTCGGAGATATCTATCGGGGACAAAAAGACCAACATCCTCCAGTACGGCCGAATTCTCGAAGTATCCCCTAAAAAATCGGATTCTACACCAGACCAACGACAGTGTCATTGCCCGGAATCGAACCCGGGACCTTCGATATGGCAGTAATACTGTAGTGCAGTAATACTCTTGCCACTCTTCCACTAAGATCGTCGTATTAAAATATAATATTGAAAAATATATAATAATTGCCCTCTTTTCTATGAGTCAATTTATAGGTTTACGATACATGTATTATATAATATAATTAATTCAACAATTTTTACAACTTTGTTATGAATTTGAAATGAAAATTTAACACTTGTAAAAAAACTTTTTTATGTACTTTTTTTTCATAAATATAAATTAGCACTTCATGTTTTGGAGATACACTTCATCTTCAGGTTTAAGTATAACGTAATTAAATTTGAAGAAAGGTTGCATTATCTATAAAAACAAAACAATAGTTCATTCTTAAACTCGAGTTACAACAAATGATCTAGCCGTTAGAACAAAATGTATACCTACAAACAAACAAACAAACCATCACGCCGTTTCTCCGCAGGGGTAGGCAGAGCGAATGGACCGTCACACTACTCTATTCATACAAGGAGTCATACACGCACGTTGATTCTTCTGACTTCTAGCATGTCCTGAAAGGTTCCTCCCTCGGTTAGCACAGAGAGCATGGTTTTTATCTTCAGGGTATCTGGTAATCGTGAGATTCTTTTCGGTATATTACTCGACTAAGGACGGGTGTAAATAAAGACGCAGTTTATATGGGATACATGGGGGTTTATTATAACACATATAAAATAGTTAAAATTATGAACATAATAGCTAGAAAATAAATGCTAGAGATGTCGTTACTCATAAAAACACAAAACAGAAGAGTGAAGGGGCTGGTTGTGGCGATTCCACGATGGTGTGCTCCTCAGTGCATCAGATAGCGACGTCGTCCGTCGACGTTGTCAGCGACGCTGACCAGTAGATGGTGGTGCAGCAAATGAATATATAGAGTGTCACCTGGCAGACACGAGATTCCATAGGCCGGGTGGTGCTGCACGGAGTGAAGAAGTGGTCCACGCAGTTCGGCATGGTGGTGAGGTCCTTGACACGGAGCCTCAAACGCGGTGTCCGACAGAACCTTCGGAACTAACCGCAGACACGCGGACATATGATGCACATGTGTTACTGATGCGCGATCCTTGATGCATATATTTATTGTTAATATCGTACCTTATGTTATTCTAATGAAGACTGGCTGAACCATTTCTGGTCCAGCCGGATGCAGACGGATTTCCGTGTCTTCTACATTTTGGGCGGGATCGAGGCACAAGCGACGGGAACTAAGATGGCGGCCTACCCGCAATGGCTGACTGGAGGGAAGTGAAAGGGCTTGTAGCCTCAGAGCATAGAGTACCGAAAAACAGTGTTACCAACCGGGAAGGCGGCGGTTGCTCACACGGCGGTAACAGGAGAAGTTGGAAATAAATTTCGAAGAGGTACTTAACTGGGGAGAATTGGGGCGAATACAGTGGCCGAAGAAATCGTAATGGTATGTACCATTACAGTCCAACCTTTAAACATTGATTAATTTGGTCATGCCATATTTTCCTTGGTCTACCTCGACTTCGTACTCCATTAACATTATTCACGTATACTTTCATAACCATTCTTTCTCCATCCATGCGCTCTATATGTCCGAACCAACATAGCGATCCTTTCATCATTTTGTTCATAATACCGTCTTCCTTTCTTATATCAGCATTTGAGATTCCATCGTATATCGTTCTACTACACATACGGCTTAGGGACCTCATCTCTACCGCATTTATTCTGCTCTTATCCTTCTTCTGCCAGTTCCATGCTTCGCTTCCATACATTAGGGTTGGGACCAAAACTCCATTGTGAACGGCCGTTTTCGCTTTTATTGATAAATTCTTGTTTCCAATAACTTTTTTTTGTGTTACCCGCACTTACTTAATGTGTTACCCGCACCAACCCTTCTTTCGACGTCACTACCCGTTCTGCCATCGGCCGTGAGCATTCTACCTAAATACACAAATTCACTCACCTGCTCCAAGTTCTCTTCGTTCACACTTATGTTACATACAACTGGAATTTGCTCTTTCCTTTCAAAAACCATCACCTTTGACATTCCGACATTTATCATTAAATTGTTTGACTTGCATACCTCATACATTCTCGACACAAAGACTTGTAATTCGTCCGCGCTATCCGCAACAAGAACGGCATCGTTCGCGTAGAACAGACAATTTATAGACAAATCACTCATCTTAGCACCCGCATTTATTCCTTTCAGTTCTTTCATACACCTGTTCATGTACCTACGTATGATTAAATCTGTATAAACAAATGAGATAAGTGAAAAGTGGTTTCTAATAAGATTTGGAATTAGGAAGAATGATTTGAAATGGCGAAAGAGTATTCATGGAAAATTCAGTAAATTGAGGAATCTGATTATAAAATATATTTTCTCGTATATTTCTGAAGATTCAAGTTTATTTACTTTTATTGAAGGTTGAGAAATTCCATTGTAAATTTGGAAGAAGAATATTGAACACAGAATAATACACTTTATTTATTAAATATTTTTATAATTATTCCAATCTCGAATGGAGGAGGTCGTCTTCGAAACATATTGTGGATAGCGTTTTTATTTAAAAGTATGTAATAAATAAAGTGGATTATACGGTGTTTAATTTTCTCCTTCCAAATCATGTTTATTTAATTAAGAACTATTATACTCGAAAAAGCTTCAAAGTGGCGGGAAAGGCGTACAAGAGAGTCGTGTGATATTTTTCGTTGTCGACTTTTTTGGGCTCAATCAGGCCAGCCGCGACATTTGATTTTTCCAAATGAGCAAAAAATTTTTTTTGCTTATTTGTGAAAAACGGATCACAAATGAGCAAAAAGAGGTTGGCAACGAATTCCTTTATAGTTATATGTGAATTTGTAAAATAAATAAAAACAATATTACAAAAGTAGGGGGTCTGCACAAAATAAAAGAAATCAGCAGGGGGTCCACGGGTCAAAAAAAAAAAAAAAATTCGGAACCACTGATCTAGAAAATCCTAAAACGTAATATTGTATTATATTTTTTTATTTCATTATAAATATGATTTAAAAAAATCGACAAGAATCAAATGATAGGGTTCGGAGACATAATGCGCGTTTAGCGGAACACCTCATAGCCATGTAAATGTTAATCTATTCAAATATTTATTTACGCGTATGATATAATACAATGAAACAAGAATTTCTAGAATAGAAGAGATGATCTCTCGCGAACAAAAAAACCTATTGAATAATCCATAAGACGACAAAAGTTAAGCACATACATCATCTTTCAACGCAGCAATCATCAATAATAAGATATTATGTCTTGAGGTCGGCTAGTGCACGCCTCGAGAGTTCTATGGAATCCCCTCAGCGGGTGAAAGACCACTATTACACTCTCAACAAAGGTAGAACAACTGTAGACGTCGAATCATAACGAACAACTAACTAAACATCTCTCCGATTTCCGTGGCCAGAGAGGATGAACCGCCACATTATTCTTTCCTGACAAATATTTCCAGATTTCACTGTATTCGTATATCATGACACAAACTCCTGATATACAAAACGGTCATAAGGCCGATTTTCACTTACGTAGCCCCAAACTGGGGCTATGCAACTTCGAGTCACATACGAAAACTCCAAATCCGGCAAAATATGGCTATCCGTTTATCGCTTGGTGCACCTTCATGGACCAGGATCAGCTCCTAGAATCGGGAATCCCGATGATAGATGAATTCATTCTGAAACTTGCCGAACGTTTTTACAAAGGACTCCCTTCACATCCTAACCCCACAATAAAAGACCTCTCAAATTCCGACCCAAACATCTCCAGCCGCCACAAACGCCCAAAATCGATCCTCCTTCAAAGGAACACTCCGGGCCACACAAATCATGCCCCCGCATAAACCAACAACCCACCAAATCACCTTCCAACAATGTTCCCATCAGACGTAAGAGGAATAGCCACATGAGCTGAACCTCTGTAAGCCAGAAGATCCAAATCCAAGTCCATGACACGCTTGTTGAAAGTGCCAAAAAAACTACGAGTAAACCAAAGAGCCACGGAAAAAGCCATGTTAGAAAATCAGCCTTAGAGAGATAGAATCAGAAACGATACGGTGAGAGAAAAAACAAAGGTCACTGACATTATGACTGGTCATTATCACTGCTATAAAATTAGCTGACATGTCATTATCACTGACTATAAAATTAGCTGATCACGTAGCTAGAAGTTCGGAAGAAAATTTGACAAAAAGACAGCTAACTTTGGAGACCATGGACCGCAAAGAGAAGTGCAGGGCGACCGCAAAAACGGCGGAAGGATGACCTGAACTGGCATAACCTAGATCAAGTCTGCACAATACAGAGAGGCGTGGAAGCAAATGGAGGAGAACTTTGTCCAGGAATAGACGGAATAGTCAGAAGAAGAAGAGATACGCTTGCTCATCGATACTCATTAATAATTAATTGTTCAATTTAGTTATACCATGTATGGAAGACCCTTAAGTATGGAAGCGAAGCACGGAATTGGCAAAAGAAGGATGAAAGTAGAATAAATGTGTAATACTATGTGTATGATAGAGTGTCGAATGAAAATATATGTAGTGCGAATGATGGTGTTATGAACAATATAATTATAGGATCATTAAGATGGTTTGGACACATGGAAAGAATGAATGAAGAAAGCATGGTAAAAAAGTTTATGTTAACGATGTAGATGGAACTAGAAATAGACGAAGACCGAGGAAAACGTGTCACGATCAAATAAATCAAATATTGAATGTCGGCCTTGTGAGGAGTCTTGACTTTAGAAAGTATCTTGTCTTCCTAATGTCGAACCATCTCTAATGCGTTCCTGGTATTATGTTGTATTTTTATAATATTTACTTGTACTCAAAAGATGCCTTAAACATTTTGCTGTTTGTAATGTCTTTTGAGTTAATAATCTGATTTGATTTGATTTGAAGAGGACGAGAGTTATGCCAGGATAAAACTGTGTGGCGATCCATCCTCTCTGGGGTATGCAGAGATACTCCAGATTGTTTTTAATGCCAACATTTTGATAAGCTAAAAATTTGATAGTGTAATGGTGGGTTTCATTTTTACGAGTTACTGGTCGAGTACTAAAAGAATACAAGACTAAAGTTCAGGGATTTCAAGCACAAAGACATCACATTTCAAACCAAGTAGGCGCACTGATCCCCGGACAAAGTCACAAGCGGACAAAAACACTCTAATGAGTTGATCGTAATCAACCAATAATAATCATATTGTGTTCGATTATATTTTCAAACACATTTTCAAAAGTCACATTATTAATAACGTTTTTTTCAGAGTAGAGAAAAGGATGTATGAGGCATGCAAAAAGAGTGACCTGGTGATGAATGTGTCTAAATCTAAAGTGATGGTTTTCGAGAAAGAAGAATGTAGAGAAAAATTGCAAGTCTTAGTGTCAAGGATGTATGAGGCATGCAAAAAGAGTGACCTGGTGATGAATGTGTCTAAATCCAAAGTGATGGTTTTCGAGAAAGAAGAATGTAGAGAAAAATTGCAAGTCTTAGTGTCAAGGATGTATGAGGCATGCAAAAAGAGTGACCTGGTGATAAATGTGTCTAAATCTAAAGTGATTGTTTTCGAGAAAGAATAATGTATGACGATTTGTGATATAAGTGTTATGGGCGAGAAATTGGAGCAAGTTACCGAATTTACGTATCTGGGAAGCATGTTTACAAGAGACGGAAAAATGGAGAAAGACATCTAAAGAAGGGTTGGTGCTGGGAATAAAATAAATGGCGCACTCAAAGTCATTACTGCAAATTAATTTAAATATATCCTCAGAAGAAAAGATGGCAGTACACAATGGAGTTCTAGTGCTAACCTCATGTGTGGAAGTGAATCTTGGAGCTGGCAAAAGGAGGATGAAAGCAGGATAAACGCCGTAGAAATGAAATCACTAAGAAGAATGTGCGAGAAAACGTTGAATGATAGAATATTGAACGATGAAATAAGAAAGAAATGTAAGGCAAACGACTGCATCATGGATAAAATAAAAAAAGGATCCCTGAGATGGTTTGGACATATGGAACGAATGAATGAGAGTGTAATGGTTAAACAGTTGTACACAAGCAGCGTGAGTGGAAAAAGAAACCGAGGACGACCGAGGAAAACGTGGCATGACCAAATTAACCAATTACTAAAAGGCGGCCACATTCGAAGTCGTAATAATTTACGTGCGTGCATGGTACGATGTATGAATGCAGAGAATCCCAAGAGGTATGCCAGGACAGAGCATTGTGGTGATCTATCTTCTCTGCCTACCCCTCCGGGGAAATGGAGTGATGGTTAGTTAGTTAGTTTTTTTTTCAAAGTGTGTCGTTTTTCATCTCAAAACTCAATATTTTAAATTGCTTAAATAATTCATTCATATTTGTGCCAAGTTTTCCTCGGTCTTTCTCTATATCAAGTTCCATTTACATAATCAACATATAATTGTTTTACCATTCATTCTTTCCATGTGCCCAAAACACCTTAATGTTGCTTTCATTATTTTGTTCATAACACATTCATTCGCACCGCATTCACTTCTTATATTTTCATTCAACACCCACAAAAACGAAGAGTCGAAGAAATCGACGTGGGTGCATGACACGATGTATGAATGTTGAGTAATCTAGAGAATTATGTCAGGAAAAAAAAGTGTGGCGATCCATTCTGAAGGGGTAGGCGTAGGGTAGGAGAAGAACGCTTCCGACATTTAATATTTGATTAATTTAATCTTGCCACGTTTTCCTCGGTCTTCCTCTATTTCTAGTTCCGTTTAAGTCGTTTACACATACTTGTTTTACCGTTTTTTCTAACATATTAAATGTATTGTATACGTAATCATTTAATGACCATTTAAATGGTCATTTGGGGGACATGTTGCCAGATTGGTAGACGATAGATGGACCAGAAGGGTGGTAGAGTGGAGACCCTGCGAAGACAAACGAAACAAAGGGAGACCCCCCACACGATGTTCCGATGACATTGGAAGAATTGCTAGCGATTGGATGCAAAAGGCACCAGACAGGGATACGTGGAGAAGTTTGGGGGAGGCCTATGTACAACAGTGGACTAAAAAATTACTTACAATAATACAAATTCTACTTAAATCTATATACAGAAAACATTCACTTTAATATATTGCGTTTCTTGTACATCAAGGTTGTTAAACTCAAAGGCTAATTTGGGCCAAACAAACATGGTTTAACTTTAGGTGGGTCGCAAAAAAAGCAATATTCATAGAAAAGTAGGTTTATTTCGAATAACACATTATAAACATATATAAAAGAACAAGAAAAAAATAATGTTTACACCCTGTCTTAAAAACTATTAGTAATTTAATATTTTAACAGCTGTAGTGTGTGCTTTATTAGTAATTTAACAGCTGAACATTTAATCAGCTTTTCTTAAGGCAATTTCTTTGAATTTTTAAAAAAAAAAAAAATTTCAAAAAGTCTCAACCTCACTTTTGACATATTTAAGATATTATTTATGATTTAATACCGTATTTATCTAACTGTGGTATATTAAAAATAAATTCAAAATGCTAATAATAGCAAAAAAGAGTATTTATTTCAATTTTTCTTTTTTATAAACTTTTATATAAAACACTTATATTAAAAAAAATGTATTGCATAGACATGTTTCGGACAACCAGTCCTTCTTCAGTGATACATATTATAAAGATTCATTTAAAAAATATTTTTAAATTGTTTACATGATCTGACAGATGTTATAAAGATTTTGTAATTTTTATTTTATCTCTTAGACGAATGTGTGGATACTCTGTGTATGATAGAGAGTCGAATGAAAATATAAGAAGTAAATGCGGTGCGAAGATGGTGTCATGAACAAAATAATGAAAGGATCATTAAGATGGTTAGGACATATGGAAAGAATGAATGAAGAAAGAATGGTAAAAAAAATATATGTTAATGATGTAAATGGAACCAGAAATAGAGGAAGACCGAGGAAAACGTGGCACGATCAAATAAATCAAATATTGAATGTCGGCCAAGTGAGGAGTCAGAGAAATCGACGCGCGTGCATGACACGATGTATGAATGTTGAGGAAGCGAGAGAAATATGGCAGGAAAGAAAAGTGTGGCAGTCCATTCTTTCTGCCTACCCCTTCGGAGAGACGGCGTGATGGTTAGTTTGTTAGTTAGATTTTATTTTATAATATGTTTAAAATGTATCTTTATTAAATGTATCACTGAAGAAGGACTGGTTGTCCGAAACATGTTTATGTAATTAAATTTTTTTAATATAAGTGTTGTATATACAAAGTATATAAAAAATAAAAAGTGAAATACAGCATCATCACAACACAAAGTATGGCGTATATAGAAGAAAAAAAAGAGTAGGTATAATTAAAAAACGTTTAGTGAATTCTAGTGTGCCGATATTTTGGCCGGGCCACAAAAATATTCGTTGCGGGCCGCGAGTTTAACACCCCTGTTGTATATGTATACCATTATTCTGATAAGGAAATTGGGTCCTGTCTACAAGAGAACTTCCAGTTTCTACTTTCAACTAAATTTTCATTTCAACTCTTCCTTATATCCAAAAATTGAATCTAGTTTTCAATGTAACATGAATGTTAATTCAATACGGAAAATACTGCAGTATATCAAATTCATTTGAAGAATATTGCCAAAAATATTAGTGCGCACCTGTTCAAAAGGCTATTAGCAGACTATACACATAATGAAATGTAAACAGGAAAAGTGATATTCGAAAATTTATCATGATTGCTTCTTATGCTTGTTAAAGCCGCCATATTTTTTCTATTGAATGCTTAAACATATCAGGTGGGTTTTTTCCATTCAAATATCATTTTATCCGTTTATCCTGTGAAAAAATCATATTTAAATTTATTTAAGGTTTCTTGAACAATGATGTAAAACTCTATATTAAATAATTAATACGATGAAAACGTCTGTTTTCTAAGGGTACGGCCACACTGGAGTGCCTGGGTAGGGGTCAAGACACAGTTTGCTTGTGATCACGCCCTGTGGCGCGGAGTACATAGTGTCCCTGGTCCTATAGTGCGCCATACGTTGGTTCGCCAGGTGTTCGCAGGGTATTCGCCGTACCCTAAAAGTTTTATAACAGTTTATGGGAATGACACGATTCACGTTTCTAAAGCATTATCTTATTTAATTTGATAATGCCTTAGAACGATAGACCACACGATGGTCCGATGACATTGAAAGAATTGCTGGCGATTGGATGCGACAGTCACAAGACAGGAATACGTAGAGAAGTATGGGGGAGGCCTTTGTCCAGCAGTGAACGACAACGGCTGTTTAAGTAAGTAAGTACCTAAGCAGAAAGGCGAAACATATTATTCCCATAAATTATTTAAAAAAAACTTGTTTTCAATAGTCCATTGTTTTGGCCGAAACACTATGATACTTTAACATTATAAACTGTTAAATTAAAAAACTTTGTGTATTTTTGTCAACCTATGTTGATATCATCAGGTGTAATTTGATATATTATTATAACACCCGATGAAACAGCTGTCGCGTAAAATAAAATACAATTGTGATACATAAAACAAACTTGTTTTCTAGAAAACAGGCGTTTTTACGTATATTAAGACTACTTATCCTAGGGGATTGATTTGCGACAAATTTTATGAACAAATTTGCTGGTTCTTAGGATGCCTTCTTTTTTGTCTTCATTTTCTGTTGCCTTCCACATTTTTGTATGGTAAACAACATGTTAATTCAACCCAATTACTGTATGCAATTGTTTTTCATGTCAAAAGTTACATGACTGGTCTATCGCTATTTTTATTGTCACAAGAGCGACAAGACAGGGTGATTTTTTTCACACTTTCATCGCCAAAAAACTGTTGCCACTCAGCCACGAAGGTCGCCAATATTATTCGTTTCAGGATGTTGGGGTTGAATATTTGCTGCATGTTGAGATGAGGTTTCTTGGAGACGTGGGATGTGTCTGACGTGGAATCTGCATCCCCACGATAAGGGGTATGTGCAGAGACCGGGGTGGCTTCGAGTAGGGATCAAGGAGAAACGATGACACGGAGTGGCCTTGGGTGTAGGGCCAGTGGTCTTGGTGGAAACTAATTCGATTATGGGGTTGAGATACAGGATGGAGATTAAATGTGGGGATATTAAAATTTTTTATTATCAATACTTCTTCAAACATCATCCAATTTTTATTTTATTTTATATATCGAATCAATTAATATTCTTCTTCTTCTTCTTTTAATAGATCTGACGATCAGTGACACAGAAATCATGTCTCATCGGAAGATGAGGTCCAGCTTCCCATCTCTTAGGCAGTCTTCCAGGTGGGCGGTCTTCCAGGTGGGCGGTGTCCAGACGGAATTTCATAAGCGGCTGTATATGCAAGTCTGTCACCATCCATTCGGACTACATGGTACCTCCAGTATCTTCTTCTGGATCTACTCCACTGAACGATATCCTCTATTTCGCAAGTTTTTCTTATGTCTATGTTGCTGACACGATCTCGGAGATGTCTTTCTCCTTCAGAGAAACGGTGTGATGTCAAGTTAGTTAATTAAAAAGTGCAGATAAGAAATATTTTAAAGCGAAGAGTTTACCAGTAAAAATTCTTCAGTGAAAGTGTATTTCACAAAGAAAGTTTCGACAAGTTGCACAAGCTATACAGCTATCCAAGGATGTCCACTTGCAAAAGATTCAAGTGAACGCTTCCCTAAAGGTAACCTTAATCTGATTTCAAATCAGATAGCCTCTGACTTCATAGTGCGTCAAACTTAATACGAACGTCACATATCGCTGAGGAATGAGACAAGTTTTGCTGATGCACCCTGTATTTACTGATCAATTCAATAAATAATTAGGTGTACACACTTCAAATGTTTCCCAAGAATCGGTCACGTCGTAATCAGCTATTGACGTCAAGCAATTGAGTTGGTAGCGGCGGAAACATTATACAAATATGACATCCCATCTCATCTCCATTGAGCCGGTTCAAGGATACGAAATCTTGCAGTTTTCCTCTCCAGTGTATATCTTTATATATTTATATAATTCTTCTGTACGGGCGTATGTATACGAGTATAGTTGAACTCCTAAACGGAAAAACGGAACGATTTTAATGAAATTTTTGTGTGTGTAATTAAGTGGGTCCCTGAATGGTTTAGATTCACAATTAGAGCCGGTAGGTCTTCTGAGAATAATTCATAGTTATATTTGTTTACCATAGATGGCACTGGTGTCGAATTCTGTGTTTAAGCATGCGCACATCACTTGCGTTGTAGCGTGGCGTATATTTAATATTCAATTGTCATTTAGTATATGGTTTATAGAAAATACGAATATCGAACAAACGTTTGCTGAACCAGCTTATAACAGGCATGCCAACATGATAACGTCTGTCGAGTCTGCTTGTGTCTTAAAAAATATGAAACATAATTGTGTATGGAATTAAATTTGAAATTATAAATGTGTAAATAACTATTAATTGAAATAATAAATTGAAATTATAAATGTGCAAATAAATATAATATTTACCAATTACATAATACTTATATTGTCTTTCAGCTCTCTGTAAGGAGGAATATATTTATTTATTGTTTCTTGAACTAAAATTTAATAAAATTTCTAGTAAACAGACTTTTCATTCGTATTAATTAGGATTTTATACATTTTCATTCATAATCCCACCAGTATCTTCTATTGAATATACTCCACTGAACGTAATCCTCTATTTTGCAAGTTTTTTCTTAAATCTGCGTTACGGACACGATCTTGGAGAGTTTTTCCAGTAATTGATCTTTGTAATTGATTTTTCCGGTAAAATTGCTATTCGAAATAGTACAAAATATTTTTTAAAATAAAATAGTGTTTTGTGGTTATTCGTATTTATTCGGTCCCCTACCTAATATATAATAGTGGATGTTTATGATCAATTGGTACGTAGGAAATATTTAATAATTACGAAATACTTAAACAAAACACAGATCAGCTATCACAATTTAAATACATAAATAAATATTTTCTGATAAGCGCTAAGCAATTGACGTCAAATGATATTAAAACTTACATTGCAGTTTTTCCAATGCCAATTAGAAACTAATTATATTTACTTTGTACATAAATAAGAAATTATTACATTTACGAATATTCAGGTATTTAAACATATATAAATGTCAAAAAATATAACTATTAGTAAAAAATTCTGACCAAACCAGTTAGTTAACTTTGATAGCAATGAAATGAAGTGTAAGAAATACATAAATATTTTAAAAATAAACTTAAGTATTTATATACAATATTAATGGGAACCTACGTAATAACTTACAGTGCGTATTTTTAATGTGTTAATATTATTTGATGTAAACCATCAAGTTGTTTTTTTATTATTTCATCAAATTTATAAAACACTCCAACGTCTTATGTGGACTGGACATCTGTTGCGAA
Source organism: Lepidostoma basale (assembly GCA_022606425.2). Classification (NCBI taxonomy): domain Eukaryota; kingdom Metazoa; phylum Arthropoda; class Insecta; order Trichoptera; family Lepidostomatidae; genus Lepidostoma; species Lepidostoma basale. Next base: position 585,990 of record JAHDVF020001587.1, read on the forward strand.
TGGATGAGCTGTCAACACCCGCACAATTGACATTTACAAGACTGGAGGGAAGAGCTAGCGTGGGAAGATCGCGGCTTCGTTGGCTTGACGGTGTTCTAAAAGACCTGCAATTGTTGGAAGTTACACCTGAAGAGTGAAAGTATCTATCCCACGGCATTTATTTTGGGAATGCTCGGAACCAATTCTCTACAGCTTCGAAGAGATGGACATGTAATAACCAATTTCTTTAGATAAAATAGGGGATACTTCGAGAACTCGACCGTACTGGAAGGTGTTGGTCTTTTTGTCCCCGATAGATATCTCCGACAGCGACAGCACAGTTTGTTTTAACTACCGGCCGCCAGAACCAATCTGCCTCTGGTGACACCGGTGGGAAGAGCAATTAGTCTGCTGAACGCGGTCTCCTCGGAGATCGACGTCTTTCGTATTAGTGAAAGTACGTTCAGGGGACAAACACTCTTGACTTTAGAAAGTATCTTGTCTTCCTAATGTCGAACCATCACTAATGCGTTCCTGGTATTATGTTGTATGAATATAATATTTTACCTGTACTCAATAGATGCCTTAAACCTTTATGCTGTTTGTAATGTCTTTTGAGTAAATAAACTGATTTGATTTGATTTGATTTGGTCAGCAGGAGAATTAATGATAATTTGGAGGTGACCCAAGTCAACCCAGGACTGTAGAGTCAGAGAGAAGAAGAAAATTATTATTTGATGTATTTTAATTTCATTGGAAGCTTTATTTATTATAGCACACGTAGCCAGAAGCTTAGACGAAAGATGGACAAGAAGACTACTGACTTTGAGACCATGGACACCAAAGAAAATTGCAAGGCGACCGCAACTACGGTGGAAGGATGATCAGAACTAATGTGTGACCTTAATGCAGCTTACACAAGATACAGCCCCATAGAAGAGGATGCAGGAGGCCTTTGTCTATAAATAAACGGGAATAGGCTAAAGAAGAAAAAGAAACGTAAATTTTTTTAAATGAAAATAAATAAATAATTTGTTAGATTTTTTATTGTCTGTATCACACGATCATTAATCAAAAATGTAAATAAAAAAATACGTGAATAAACCAATTTTATCAATCGTACTTTAATTTATTAAAACAATTTTCAGTGGTCTTTGTAAAGTAAATTATAAAAACAAATTTATATTTATATAATTTTTTAATTCTATAAAATTATCTCCAATAGTTTGAAATTTCGAAGAAAATCTGGAGAGACCATGTTGAAAAGATAGAACCAACGCGGATTCCTTAGAGGGCTGACGACCACCAAAAAGATGGAAAGAAAGTAAGACGTCTTCATCACAAGACCAAGATTGGTATCCTGTCTGAACAGTTCACAAGATCTACAGAAAGGAGATTTGTATTTCTAAAATGATCCGAGTCAAAAACGAGTTTATACATGTGGTATTTTTGAAATAGAAATATATCAACTGAAACAATTATGGCAGTACATAATGGAATTCAAGTGCCAACCCTTATGATAGAATATCAAACACCGAAAAAATTAAGAAATGTAAGGCAGATGATTGCATCATAAATAAAACTAAAAAAATATCCTTGAGATGGTTTATACATATGGAACGAATAGACGAGATAAGAATGGTTAAAATGTTGTATACAAGCAATTTGAGTAAAAACAGATGCCGCGGAAGACCAAGTAGAGTATAGTATTTCTAACGAGCGTGCATGTTACAATGTACAAATGTTGTGGAAGCTAGAGAGGTATGTCAGGACAGAGGAGTATAGTGGTTTATCACCTTCGGAGAAACAGCGTGAATGTTAGTTATCAATGTTGAAATAATTGTGCGATATTATACTCGTAGTTTGAAAGAATATTTTCCCTGATTCTCCATTGCTATACCTGCTTATGTATAGTTACTTAATATGATACCGTGTACTATATATTTTTTCTATGCTTAATATTAAATTGACGACCTTCGTGGCCAAGTGGTAAGTGCATTGACTGTCATCCCGAACGTTACGGGTTCGATTCCAGGCGAGGGCAGTGTGATTGTCACACTGTCTTTGATCTGGTGTAGGATTCACGTGACAATAAAATGGCGATAGATTAGGTGCCTATCACCATCCTGTCTTTTTTGTCAACACCTTTACATCGATTTGACTCATGCTGTCATGATGTAAAGAGCGATTCAACAAAATAATAAATTAATTAATTATATTTTCACCGCTTGTATGGTATAATAGAATATGTTTTGAACTGACAATATTTGCCCCTTACGTAAACTCTGTGAACCTGATAACCCGGGATGAACTCGCCAGCTATATTGTACACATTTTATGGCGTGTTTAATAGCTAAGGTCAAGAATAATCCACTGATTATAGGTATTTATACTCATAAGATATTTATATAATTATGTTTATATTTTTAAAATATATTTCGACTAACTTACTAACTTCCTTTCTTTTATGCTATAGAAAAAAGAATATGGACCATCAATTAATTGTTTTTCTTACATATTCGCCATTGAACACGCTAGTGAAATTAAGAGAAAAATAAATTAACGTTGTTGTCGAGTGTGAAGGTTAGAAAGGTATCATATTTGGGTCATGTGCTAGCGGGGGAAAGATACCATCTCCGTCTGATTCTTCTTCTTCTTCCGGTGCCGTGTCAGGTCCCCCCAGCTTTGGCGATCACTGCAGCAAATGCATCTCTCTCCTGCGCCACATGAAACCACGCTTTCATGAAAAAAAAACTTTTACTTAGTAGATAAATTATCTTAACTAGCTGGTTGGTCAACACCAGCCGGAAAACAGATACAGCGAGCTGCTGAAACTGGTCATAATTGTAAAATAATTTTATTTAATTGTAATATTAAAAACGTATAAAAAAAATTTAACAATTTTTTCATAATTAATAGGAATGGAAAACTCAGTTTTCTAGAAGTTTCATTATATTAAATGGCATTATCAAATGGCAAAATGCCTTAGCAAGGTGACATATGTCATTTCCGTATATACGTATGGATTTAAGAAACAATAATGTATTATATTTAAATTTTCAATCAGAATCGAAGCAAGAGCAGACACTGTCAGAACAAAACATCTTCTAAGAGCAGCAGAAATGAAAACACTGCAACATATCGTGGGAAGAGAACCCTTAGAGATAGGATACTCAACGATGAGATTCGTAGATCCTTCAAAATTGATGACATAAATATATGAAGTAGACAGATAAGACGATTCTGGAAGTACCACATCGAAAAAGTTGATCCAACAAGGATTCCTATGATCGTGATGCACGAGACTCCAGAGGGCCGTCGACCACCACCAAAAAGGTGGAAAGACAGCTGAACGTCTTCATCACATGAAGATATTTGATAACTTGTATAAACAGATCACAAGATTTATAATCAAGGGAAGAAGAATGTAAAGAAATTAGAATTATATTCGATTGACTAACTAACTAGCTAACCATCACGCCGTCTCCCCGGAGGGGTAGGCAGAAATAATGGAACGCCACACTATTCTGTCCTGACATACTTCTCTCGCTTCCTCAACATTCATACATCGTGTCATGCACGGGTATCGATTTCTCTAGCTCCTCACATGGCCGACATTCAATATTTAATTTATTTGATCGCGCAACGTTTTCCTCGGCCTTCCTCTATTTCTAGTTCCATTTACATCATTCACATATATATTTTTTTACCATTATTTCTTCATTCATTCTTTCCATGTGTCCAAACCATCTTAATGATCCTTTCATTATTTTGTTTATAACACCATCATTCGCACCGCATTCACTTCTTATATTTTCATTCGACACTCTATTATACACAGAGTATCCACACATTCGTCTAAGAGATCTCATTTCTTCTGCATTTATTCTACTTTCATCCTTCTTTTGCCAGTTCCATGCTTCACTTCCACACATAAGGGTCGGCACAAGAACATATTCGTTTGAGGAAATTTAATTAGTATATTTCTCTCCTCTTCACAAATATACCTACTTTTGTGTACATACAAAATACAACTTCTGCGCCCGCCATAGCACCTATAAGTATTCAAACATTGTCATTCTACGCATATTGGAATATTTTCTAAGAATACGGTTTGAGAATGACGTCTATTTTTTCAACAAGTTTTTGCTTCTTCGGCATTCGCAGAATCTCATCATAATGTATAGAGTACATTCTTGCCTCAACCAGAGATTTTTTTATGATCGCCTGCCCACTGCCACCTATTAGCGTAATCAATCATATAGACTTTCGATATTACAAATTATTTACATTTGCAAACAAAATATTACTATATAAACGACCCACAAAAAATGACAATGCTCACCAACAAAAAACCTTTTAGGTACTACAGAGACATTAAAAAAAGTGCGACTTGAATGTAGTATACTTTTTAAAAATAAATAATTAGTTTTAAATAGTGTTATAAGATATTCTATTAAACAATTAATTTTAAGTTATACACTTAAAGACATGTTTGGTTGCCCTTGTTTATTAATTGTTCCCTAAATTTGTAATTTATATATTGAGATTATATAGAGTGCGAAAAATGCCTCCCTAGAACGGGTTACCCCAGCTGGGAGGTATTAAAACTAAAATATCTCATCTTTACCGCATTTATTCCACTCTCATCCTTTTTTTGTCAGTTCCATGCTTCATTTTCATACATCAGGGTAGGTACTAAAAGAACCAACAAAAATGTTACATTTCCCATCCCTTGGATTGAATCTCGTGAAGTCTAATGAACATTAGATGTTTTTTTGCCTTCTTCTTCTTCCTTGTTGTAGACCTATGTGGTCTGTTCTCCAGAGTGTTGATCCTGCTGTTTTGTTTGTGTACTAATAAAAATAAAAAATAGTAACTCGTATATTTTACTTCTTATATCAAACTACGATGTTAATATTAGGCAGTAAGATTATAAAAGATGGGCGAGTGGAGAGGGATATTGAAAGAAAGGTTGGGGCAGGAAACAAAATGAAAAGTACATTTAAAGTTGTCATCGCAAACAAAAGCCTGTTAAAAAAGCTAAAATGGCACTGCACAATGGTGTTCATGTACCGACCCTTATATATGAATGTTCAAGAAGCTAAGAGAAGCATGTCAGGAAAGAAAAGTGTGGCAGTCTATTCTTTCTGAAACGGTGTGATGGTTAGTTAGTTAGTTATCAAACTATGAAATGCGTTGAATCCGCACGCATCTCGTAGCCCTAACAAGTTCGATGACACGAAATCATAATACGGACGCAGAATATCTGATTGATAACATAATGCGATAGAGTAATTCGCAATTCTTATTCAATGAAAGGGGCACAGCGGGCCCCAGACGGCAGGACGGCTCTCGGGTGCCAAGACCAGCGTCGCCGTATCCTCGGCATAACGACCTCAACAATGGGGCAGTTCACGGCACAATGGATGGCGACTTGGTTAGTGCTAATACATCGCAAACATACAATGCCGTTCCAAATTATCCAATCATGTGTGTAGGTACATGGTTCGCTTAACACTGGCTACCGTACAGCGCCCAGTTTAATTTTATACCGTAGGTACCACAAAATGAAAATTGTCGATTACTGCGCATTTTTACAAAAGATATGATATTAAGCACCTCTCGAAGCTGGGAATAAAAAAAATGGCGCTATCAAAGTCGTCACTGCAAATATAAAAATATATCCACCAAAGCAAATATGGCAATACATGGCAATACATATGGCAATACAGACGACCTTCGTGGCACAGTGGTTACGAGCTCTGACTTCCATGCCGAAGGTCCTGGGTTCGATTCCCGGCGATGGCAATATGATTGTCACACTGTCTTTGGTCTGGTGTAGAATTCACGTGGCAATAAAAATGGCGATAGATTGGCTACCTATCACATGTCACGAGAATCAATATAATAGCTATAAAATAAAAATAAATGTATACAGTAATTGGGTCCAAACGACCTGTTGTGTACATAAAAAAATAATAATAATAATGGAGTTCTAGTGCCAGCCCTTCTCAATGGAAGTGAATCTGGCAGCTGGCAAAAAGAGGATGAAAGTAGGATAGATGCCGTAGAAATGAGGATGAGAAAGAAAAACAAATCAGCCATGGAAAGGCCTTTACAGCATTAAAAACTGCTATATCATGGTTTGAAGAGCAGGAGGAAAGAAGCTTGCTGTCAATTTAGCTGCAAAAAAAGACGAGAAAATTTTATTAGGATTTTTTTTCCAGTACTATAGAGTAATATAAGCCTTTTATGTATGTGCATGTACTACATATTATATACTCGTATTTGTAGTAAAAAAAAAATATTTCATAATCAATAAATGACCCGAGCAAAAATAATCGTTTTACACCTTATTTTACTAAAAGAATTAGCGCCTTTTTGATTATCCTGAAAATCCTTTATCCATAACACATCCGGTCCCAATTGTTCCGGATAAACAGTACAGTACAAGAAACACCCTTGTTATTGATAATATTGATCCCTGGACATTCGCAAAGGATTTAAGAGCTCTAACCACTATATCAGAACCGGATTGCCTCTGTAGATGATGGGTCGGGTTTTATTATGTAAAAAATATCGTATCATAAGCTATTCGTATTTTATAAGTATTTATAATATAAGTACCAAAACACATTCAAAATATCATACATATTTAAAACATGTATTTATAGATGTATTTATGCTGTCAATAAACTAAACTATTAAAAATCTCAAACCTGTTTGGCAAAAAATGCACCGATTATATTGGGTATGCTAATGAATATTTATGGTTTGTTTTTAGAATTTTTATAACGTTTATTTATACAAAAAATAGATATGTGTGTCAGTATTTTAATAATAAAATAATTATTGTATTTCAAGACATGTAAACTTTTTCTATCGTATATCCCTTTCCCGCAAATTATTATCAGTGATCCTACTATCATCCGAACGACAATAAGGAAGAAATGTAAGGCAGATGATTGTATCATAAGTACAACTAAAAAGGATCCTAGAGATGGTTTGAACATATAGAACGAATGGACGAGAGAAGAATGGTTAAAATGCTGCATACAAGTAGTGATAGTGGAAAGAGAAGCCGTGCAAGACCAAGGAAAGCATGACATGACCAAATCAAATATTAGAAGGCAATCATCTTTAATGTCGTCGTCAAAATCGATGAGCGTATATGTTACGATGTATGAATGTAAAGGAAGCTAGAGAAGTATGTCAGGACATAGCAGTATGGCAGTCCACCCTCTCTGCCTGCCCCTCCGGAAACGGGGTAACGATTATGATGGTTTTAAACTTTTAACACATAAAAAATCGTTCGAACATGAAATAAATAAAAATTGTAGAAACACAATCCTATAAATCCTACTATGTAGTACATAGATATCTTGTCTTTCTTGCGCTCCCGAATTTATAAATAGTGAAAGTAAGGCATAAATAGAGTGTTAGACGGGCGTTCACATTATACTCTTTATACTTTAAAACTGGACAATATGACACACTTGTTAATTATAATTTATTTGAGATTTATTGTAATGTGTAATGGAAGAACACTAAAAATCGTGGGATAGAGCCACGGATTGCTACATACAGCTTAGTAAATAAAATTCATGTGACCCCTAATGTAATAATATTATAATATTATATTAGAAAAATAATATTCATGTGACCCTTAAAACTATATATGCATTTGTAATTAAGTGTGCAAAAAGAAAACACTTTTTTAAAACCCTTTTATTTTTTCATATACAATGTTATTTTTAAATGTCGACCCACACTCGACATTTGACCTGCGGAGAAATTTGATGTCATGTGTGCCTTGACATAATACCCGAAAAGGGTTAGGCATTAATTATCTTGGCATATAATTGTAATTAAAATATCATATAATTAAACAATTCATCGGGTTTAATTGGGTCAATATATGCTAGATTTAATAAGTTTGACTTACCAATAGATAAATTAAAATAAAACAGAAATATTTTCACAAAGTACGAATCAGTAAAACAGAGTGTTAATAATTTATTTGTAATTAGAATGATTCAGTCCTTAAAATTAAATAATGAAATGATATGCTTTTTCATAATCTAAGTTTTATTATAAACTGCTTTCATTTTAAAAAATTATTATGAAACGATAAAATATTTCTATGACCAATAGGGTGGTGGTTTAGGGGATAGAACGCTTGGCTGCTGATCCAGGGGACTTGGGTTCAAGCCTGGATACGACCAGATTCCTTCTTCATAATAATGAACTATTTTCTGCTCACATTGAAGATTGTAATAATAAATTCTAATATCATTGATTTAAATCCTTGGTATTAGTCTTCAAAAAAAAAAAAATTGTCACAACTCCTATTTAAAAAAAAATATTACCATTTTCATAAATACAACTGGGGTAACCAATAAGGTGCATATTACGTAGATCTTTGCCAGATTCAATCCAAGGGGTTCGTTTGCGGCAAAGTATAACATTTATATCGGTTCTTGGGATGACATTTGGGCCTTTATGTCGTTGGCCCGTTGCTTTCCACATTTTTATAAAGCAGGTTTTTGAACCTAATTACAGTATACAGTTTTCAAGCTATTGATTCTCTGGTGATAGGTAGCTAAGTAATATATCGCCATTTTATTGTCAGATGAATTCTACACTATACGAAACATTCATTTCATTTATTTATTTAAATATATCCTAAGCATTACAGAAGTATTTTCCAATACACTAAGGATACAAGTTGGAGATACACAATGATAAGTTAAACATGATATAATAATAAAAGAGCGAGAAACATAAGATCCATGAAAAATTATTAAAATGAATATACAATTATAATAAGGACAGTGCTTCCCTCAGGTGAGCCAGACTATCACAAAATACGTCAAATTCCGAGGTGATACGATTTAGCAAAGATATTGCTCTACCTATCGGCATAACCTTTGGCAGGTTGGTTCTGTCGAAGATAATTATCAGGGACGAACAGATCTAAATCACTCATTCATGAGGATTGTGTACACAACCAACCGACATCAGTCGAAACACGGTGTGATAATCACGCTGCCATCGCCGGGAATCGAACCTGGGACCTTCGATGTGGCAGTCACAGCTCATGCCACTCAGCCACGTAGGTTGTCTGTAGGTATGTAAATATTTTTAAAATAAAATAAATAAAAATTATGAATCATCACTATTTAATTTTTTTATTATTATTTGGAATAACCCTGTTTATTAGGAGAAGATTTTTTAAAATCGAGAATTATTTTATTTTCGTCGCAAAACTTTAGAAAGCGTATCCATGATTTTATTCGAAAAGTCCGACTGCAGTCTGTTCTTTAGCGTGATATACGCTAGCACCCTGTAGAAGAGAGTGAAGCCGAGAAGACCTAGCATCTCGCCGGTGTAGTCGGCGTTCCTCATGCCGATGTCCCTCAGGAAGACCCTGGGATCTTGGTAGTGGCAGTACAGCTGGTCGCAGTCCAGCGGACCCCTCTCACTGTACAGGGCGACCGCCAGTCCCACGAGGCCATAACGAAGGTACGAGAGACGCATCAATAACAGCATCACTGTCTCTATGTATGGACCAAATCCCACGCCATATACAGCCAGAGCTAAAGATGGAACTATTATTGTGGGTCCGACTATTGCACCGTTCTAGAACAAATTATTATCATATTATTTAAATACATTTTATTATTGTTACTTTAATAATAATGATGATTTTTTTTAATAACTAAAGACTTTTTTTCAGATGGCATTCTAGTGCCAATGGTGTTCTAGTGCCAACCCTCATGTATGGAAGTGAAGCTTGGAGCTGGCAAAAGAAGCATGAAAGCAGGATAAACGCCGTAGAAATGAGATCACTGAGAAGAATGTGCGGAAAAACGTTGTATGATAGAATACCGAACGATGAAGTAAGAAAGAAATGTAAGGCAGATGACTGCATCATGGATAAAATTAAAAAAGGATCCCTGAGATGGTTTGGACATATGGAACGAATGGATGAGAGTTAAATGGTTAAAAAGTTGTACACAAGCAGCGTGAGTGGAAAAAGAAGCCGAGGACGACCGAGGAAAACATGACGTGACCAAATTAATCAATTACTAAAAGGCGGAGTCGGAGGAAATCGAAGTCGGAATAATCGGCGTGCGTGCATGGTACGATGTATGAATGTAGAAGAAGCCCAAGAGTATGCCAGGACAGAGCATTGTGGCGATCCATCCTATCTGTCTACCCCTCCGGGGAAATGGCGTGATGGTTAGTTAGTTAGTTGGACAAATTTTGGCAACGTTTGAGTTTATTTTTCTCGCTATGTTACGAAGGTTTAATTTAGGCCTAATCATTGGGAGAACGATATAAACTAACGATAGCTAATAATTAAATAAAACGATGTTTTTTAACTACTTCCACTTTTGTCTTTATTTCGACAGCGACCGGTTTCGGCAGGCTCGTTGGCATCGACAGACTGGTCTGACCAGCATGAGGTATGAAATTATTACTTCGTAACCTTACCTGGGCATTGAACAACGTAGCAACAGCGATGCCAAACCCTTCAGAGCAGAACCCTGTCAGAATACCGGCGAAACTAAACATTATAAATCGGTCTAGTTCGAGAAGTTGCCCTGACATGAAGTACGTCATCGCCACGCACAATACGCCAAGCATTATCTGCAATAAAATAAAAACAATGAATAAAATTACGATATACAGTCAAACTCAATCAAGTTTAGAACTGAGGTTATTATTTGCGAATGCCACTCACTCCCAAATACTTTTTTTTTTGTATACAACAGGTAGTTTGAACCAAAAAACTGTATACAACTTTGTTTTTAGCTATTATATTGATTCACCATGTTATTGGTAGCTAATCTATCGCCATTTTATTGTCACAAGAATTCTACACCAGACCAATGACAGTCTGACAATCACACTGCCATCGCTGGGAATTTAACCCAGGACCTTTGGTATGCCAAAGCGAGTGCAGAAAAAAATTCTGCGCTTTCTTTACCTCAGGGAGCGCGGTTATTACCCGTGGCTCTTTCAGACTGAATTCTTGCTAGGTATGCTAAGCTACCAATCATTGGAGAGAAGGAGGAGCATTCACTTGGGAGTTCACTTCTTTCAGCTGATTGGCGGCCGTATACAGAACTGGGATGTCCTGAGTGATGTAGGTCTATTTGTCCCTGATAATTACCTTCGTCAAAGACAGCACAGATTGTTTTATTTCCCACGCTGCAGAACCAACCTGCCAATGGTTATGCCTGTGGGTAGGGCAATCTTATTGCTTAATCGGATCGCCTCGGAGGTCGACATATTTCGTGAAAGTGTGAGTTGCTTCAGGGATGCAATATCAATGTTATGATTTTTTCTTACTTTTAAGCTTAATTTATTTTAATGCTTCTCTGTTTATAATGTAATTGCAAACGATTTGGAATTGTATGTCTGTAATGTTTGTGATTATTATCAAAATAAATTAAATGAAATGAAAAATGCCAGTAACAACTCTTACCACTCTGACACGAAGTTCGTCAATTTCGTCAGAAGGTCGTATTTATGGGGGGAAGGATTTTTACAATTAGGCATAAACATAATATAAGTTTAAAAATTATTTAGAGCAATATATCTTTAATGAAAATAAAAATACAATTGTAAAAAATCTTTTTAAAATGTATATTTAGTTAAAATCTTCTGATGTTTGTGTCTTCGACCGGTTTCAGCAGCTCGCTGCCATCTTCTGCCGCTTCTGGGATGACCAAAAGACGGCAGAGAGCTGCCGAAACCGGTTGAAGACACAAACATTTGTGAATTTTTACTAAATATGCATTTAAAAAATATTTCTTACATTTTTATTTTATTTTCATTATTTACAATGAACTTTTACCATGAAATTTCAAATAACAACATAAACTTTTAAATATTTCTATGCCATTTTTCGATTTGCTTTCTCTTTTTTCAGATTATGAATCAACCACTAGATACACAATAATATCCATTTTATTTTTTATGTCGTTAACTGTTAAACACTATATAAAACCCGTTTATATTTGCAAAATAATACTACAAAACGATTTATAATCAAAACGTATGGGAATAGTAAACTCAAAATCATCAAGTAAACTTTAAGCTGAGCTTCTGTTGGCTAAGACACCTTTACATGGAACTGTTCGCCATTGAAATTAAATTAAATAATAATGCTTTAATACTTTTGATTTTACATATTAGAAGGAATCGAACCGACTTTAAAACCGCTAATTGAAAACTCCTAAATATAATATTTTACTTTACAAAAACACACTCGAAGTTTTCATTTATTTTAATATTAGGTCCTTACATATGAAATTGTCGTTTTGCCGTACTGGCAACTTTGATCTTAAATATCTTCTCTTTGGTTAGGAATTCCAAATTCAAATTTATACAGCTATTTACTCAAGTATTTGTGTTTCAAAAATTATAATTCATTTGTTTTTTCCTCAATTGTTTTTTTTCTTTGCGTCACTCAGTTTACAAAATGGAAAACTTGAAATATCGCGTTATTTACGAGTACGAGTTCCACCGTGGCACCAGTGCTGCAGAAACGGCTCGAAGGATTAATGATGTGTATGGCGACGGTGCCGCAAAATTAAACACAGTGCGTGTTTGGTTCCAACGTTTTCGTTCTGGAAATTTCGACCTGCAAAACAAGCCCCGTGGACGGCCGGAGACCAAAGTTGATAATGAAGAATTGAAGGCTATTGTGGAAGCGGATCCATCGCAAACCACGCTCGAGTTAGCTGCCGGCTGCGGTGTTAGTGATAAAACTGTTTTAATCCACTTGAAGCAAATTGGGAAGGTGAAAAAGCTTGAAAGGTGGGTACCTCACGAATTGAGTGAAGCAAATCAACAAACGCGCGTTGACTGCTGCGTTGCATTACTCAACCGGCACAGTAATGAAGGGATTTTGAATCGAATCATTCATTACCTGTGATGAAAAAGAGGATCCTGTATGATAATTGGATGCGCTCATCGCAATGGCTGAACCCTGCCGAACCAGCCAAACCATGCCCCAAGCGAAAATTGACTCCAAAAAACTTACTTGTGAGCGTTTGGTGGACTAGTGCTGGTGTCGTTCACTACAGCTTTCTTAAATCTGGCCAGACGATTACGGCAGATGTCTATTGTCAGCAACTGCAAACCATGATGGAAAAGCTAGCTACTAAACAACCGAGGCTGGTTGATCGCTCTAGGCCACTGCTGCTTCATGATAGCGCTAGACCACACACTGCACAACAGACGGCTACCAAATTAGAAGAGCTTCAATTGGAATGTCTAAGACATCCACCGTACTCTCTGGACCTTTCCCCAACAGATTACTATTTTTTTCGAAATTTGGATAACTTCTTGCAAGGGAAAAAATTCAACTCCGATGGGGCAGTCTAAACCGATTTCAAAGATTTTATTGATTCCCGCCCGAATGGTTTTTTTAGTAAAGGGATCGATGAAATACCTATGAGATGGCAAAAGTGCATAGATAGCAATGGTACCTACATACTTTGATTAAATAAATACATTATATTTAAAAAAAATCAACTTTATGTTCCTCCCATACAAAACGCCAATTTCATATGTGAGGACCTAATATTAGAAGGAACCGAATTTAAAACCGCTAATTGAAAACTCCTAAATATAATATTTTACTTTACAAAAACACACTCAAAGTTTTCATGTATTTAAATATTTAATGCTATAATGCTATTAGTACACTGGTTTCTGAGAAACGCATCTGTTTTTCTAAAACATAACATAACACATACAATAGAACAAAATATATTCAGATGAAACTCATACCTAACGTGAACGCTGTTTTCGAAATGTTTTACAAAAAAATATATAAATATGTAGAAGGTATTATAACTTACTATATTCGGAAGTCCAGCAATTGTGAGAGCGCAGTAATAAGAATTCATTCCGTACCATCGGTTGAAGTATTCTCTCTTTAGGTTTTTCAATTCAATGGGAACTAAAAGGAAATACGCCATTATTATTATTATTTTTTTTAATAGGAACATAGAAGTTCCCGCCACATACCCGAGGCTGTTATAGGGCGTAGCGGCGCCCTTTTATCAGCCTCGCTCGTACACTCCCTGGGCCTGTCCCCGGTCCATCCGGGACTTACATTTAAATACGGCAACAACAAGGGGGTGCCAGACCACATTTAATCTACTCAATTTCACTTCTATGCTCCGCTGTACTTTATTGAATAAATAAATAAGCATAATATATAATACATGAACATTTCATAAAAGATAAAATATACACCGCAGGAATATACAGCGGGAAGAACAGGAGAGGCAGAAGAGACAAATGCGGGATGGGGAAAAAAAAAATAATAATACTAACGTAGAGTACAGTTTTTGGCATGTAGGACAAAGGACGAGGTTTAGGAAGCATTTCATAATATTAAATAAATAAATAAAACCACTGCACAAATTATTATTATGGCCAACAGGGAGAGGAACGAGACCCGTCACAGAGGGGCAACCTCCCTCTCCCAGCTGGAAAACAGCGCACCCTCAGAGGGCAAGCACCCTTGGAGGGTCCGATGTTCTGCGGGATACCCGCTTGTACAGCGCGGCCCAAAACTGAAAGCTGTGCGTCCCTCGTCTTAATTAAGCTTAGACTATAATGTTCTCTGCGAAAATCTGATTTGTGTGAAAGCACCCCGTTTTAAGATCGTGATCTTTCTATAAAAAATACGCCATTAGTAATTCATACATCTCAAATGTCCTCCTCACGTTTTGCCATCTGAGGAAGAATTTATTTAGTTGTTAAAAAAAAATGGCAGCGAGCTGCCGAATCCGGACTAAGCCATAAAACTAAGAAGAATTAAACCAAATATATTATACATTTTAAAGGATTTTTTTTCCCTTCATTATAATCACCCTATGCATATAAACGTACGTGATACGCATACTTTGACTATACCATTCTGCGCTATCCCATATTACGTACGCGCTTAAGAAAAAGTAATGTACTCGTATGTACCTAAAATGTACAAACCGTAGGGATACGCGCGTGTGCCAACAACACTTGAGTACAAGCCTTCACAAATATGATACTACATTTTGAATTGAACTGGATTTTACCCATTGCGGATAATTTTGTTTATAAGGATTAATTGTATCTCAATAGAGACGAAGATGTAAATCGTTTTTCTGGGAACAGAATGTGGTGGCCGAGGCGTTTACAGGACTTATGACCTGTCATTGGTTGCGTTGAGCGATCGCTTTATATTTAACAATATTCCCCATTCCGCCCTTCTTATGACCACCACATCTGCCAAATTTTTGGAACTTGTATATATGCTAGAATCCTGGGTTTATCTTTACATACTTTAGTTCACTCTACACTAGCGTCATTTATTAAGATTGGGAAGCATTAAGCAGAAAATCTTTATTAATGCACTGTGAAAGTCTCTGCAAATCATACAGTACTAGATTAAGCCAACCAATGACAGGTCATAAGTCCTGTAAACGCCTCGGCCACCACATTCTGTTCCCAGAAAAACAATTTACATCTTCGTCTCTATTGAGATACAATTAATCCTTATAAAAAACAAATATGATAGTTTTACAAGGGTAAGGCGAAGTGCGCGGTTGAGTTTTTGACGTTTCGTAATTTAAAAAAATTAAATTAATATATAATTAAATTTAATTAAAATAACAGTGATTTTTTGCATTTTTTTGTTAGTGTAATCATATTTCATTCGGTATATATGACCAGATAGCCATAGTTTCGTTCCTTATATCAGTAATTTTGGTATTTTTGTAACTGTCCCACGAAATCGTAGTTCTTGTTTTGTCAAGCCTTTTAATCTCCTAACAAGATTAAACATGTCATTCCCATGAAATGAAAAAAGAAGTTTTATATTTTTACCAGAAAAGATATGTGACATCTTGCTAGGGGATTTAAACATTTTTCTACTATAAAATACAATACAGCATCTACAAAGTTTACGTGTAGCTAAAAATCAACTTCTATGAAATATTTAAATGATTAAAAAAATAATATACTCACACAATAATATCGGGATCATAAGATAGGTGTACATGAAAAATACAATGATGCTGAGGCAATACTTGAAGTTGGCAATCGGGATTGACCCATCATGGCCGATGTTGAAAAATATTCCCCCGAGGAGCAAGCCAGATGCGACATGATGTGCAAGTTGAATCCAAAGAGCAGTCTGACAATGAGAGATAAACATAATTTTAACGTTAGGTAAACTTACGACGAATTTTTTATGAATTAAAGCACTGTTTTTTCCACTTTAAAGTTTATTTTTCTCGACATGTTTCCAAGGCTTACAGCTTCATCATCGGGAGAACGATATAAACTTACCAAAATTATTACAAACTGAGTACAAGAACCTAGAAACATATATAACATGTGTTAGTTAACTTGGCCTGTACTAGGAAGATAACAATAGACATATCAATGGGTTAAATTTTGAAAGAATTTTTAGATGGAGGTATGAGAAGGCGCAAGCCTTCGAAACATGTCGAGAAAAATAAACTCTAAAGTGGAAAAAACAGTGTTTTAATTCATAAAAAAGTCGGATGAAAAGGTCCAGCTGTCCTTCCAAACTTTAGACAGTCTTCCAGGTGGGGGGTGTCCGGAGGGGATTTCATAAGCGGCTATATTCGTATATGCAAGTCTGTCACCATCCATTCGGGCTACATGGTCCTTCCAGTATATTTTTCTGGATCTACTCTATTGAACGATATCCTCTATTTCTACGTTCTAAAGGGGCTCAAACTATCTCCCTGTCTTATACCATTGCTTGCAGGGATTTCCCTAGACAGTTCATTGTCAACCTTAATTTTTGTTTTGCAATTGGTATACAGATCTTGGACAGTCTTTATCAATGTATTGGATATTCCTCCTTTCTGTAATTTTCTCACAATATCCCTTAGCATCACCCTGTCAAATGCCTTAGTCAAATCGACAAAACATATATAGGCTACTTTATTATATTCAATTGCCTTCTTTTCAGTTGCCCCAGAATGAAGATTGTATCTGTTGTGGAGCGATTTCGTCGAAAACTCTGCTGTTCTTCCCTATTAGTAATCTTTTGCTCAAGTTTCGTTTTCAAAATACTTGTGAATAGCTTAAGCATTGCATGTAATAAGGAGATACCTATGCTAATAAGGATGTACCTAGTATTAATTATTCATTGTAATTCATTTGTTACTATTTTTTCGGACTATTTTAAACACAGGTTAATTATTAATGCTAATTAATTTCTTGCGAAATTAATGATAATTGAATTCTCTCACATAGCATGTCTGCGATAAGTTATAATTGAAACAGCTGATGATTTAAACTGAACGACAAGTGCAAAGAGCATTAAAAGTCATTTAAAATTTTAATTAACCACTAGAAGATTATCATAAATGCAGTGAAAAATGTAAAGTATTTGCAGTTTAATTATTTTGATGAATGTACTTATAAAAAGGAATTGTATTTCCTTAACATAAATAGACGTTATTTTTTAACGTCAATTACCATATGTTTTCTGATGACCAACTCATTTCGAATCTTAAAACGAAATTTGGATTACTCAAAACCTAATAAATAAAAGGTAGTCTAGGGAACAGAACGCTTGCTTTCTGATCAAGGGACTTGGGTTTAAGCTTGCATACGACCCGATTTTCTTCTTCATCATATTGAGCTATTTTCTACTCATATTAGAGATTAAAGAATATAATAAAATCGAATACCAATTATTTAAATCCTTGTTATTACTGAAAAAAATATGCATTATTCGTTGTATTACCTTGGTATTACTTTTAAAAAATATGTAATAGGTTTTTCATTAGGGACGCTCGAAGTTTGTGTGGTTGGCCATGTTGTTTAAGCAACATCTGTTAAAATTATTGTGAATCGTTCAGTAATATATGAAAAATTACCACGGAAGGTTATAACATTGAACAACGTGTGCAAACCATCAATTTTTATTTTCGTAAGTGGACCCACATTTTTTCGTTAGTGACAAGGAGTCTGGAAGTTCATTTTTGGATGAATTAATGTGTGAATAACCAAATTATCAGATTCGAAATGATTCTAATCCATACGAAATACTTCTTCTTCTTCTTCAGCTTATCGCCGTCCACTCTTGGACGAAAGCCTCCTCCATGTCCCTCCATGTCGATCTCTCCTGCGCAGTCTGCATCCATAGCACCCCAACGTATCGTTCCAGGTCATCCCTCCACCTCATTTGTGGTCTTCCTACTCTTCTTCTCGTGCCTCTCGGTCTCCAATTCAGCAGTATTTTGGTCCATCTTTCGTCTGCAGTTCTAGCGACATGCTCTGCCCATTTCCATTTTAAAGTCGTCACCCGGTGGATCACGTGTGTGACTCTTGTTTTATCCCTCACCGTTTCGTTCCTGACTCTATCTCTAAGGGACAGGCCTAGCATGGCTCTCTCCATCGCTCGCTGCATGACTCTTAGTCTCTCTGCACTGCGTTTTGTCAGAGTGGTAGTTTCAAGACCATATGTACTTACTGCCAGAACACAAGCTTCATATACTTTCCTCGTCAAGTCATCATTCCGTTCTTCTTCCAAAACGAAACTGGTATAGCCACAACCGTCAACGGCGAGGGTTACAAATCGATGATAAGCTAAATCTTGTGGCTTAAACTTTAATGAAAAATGTTAATGAAATACCTCCAATTTTGATTACCTAATTAATTTTCAATAATTCAAGACCAAAAAATCTATCAAAACTGTAAGAAAACCAAGTTAAATAAAAACTAAATGCATGAGTACTTTAAAATTTTATTTTATTATAAGAATATACTATTGTTGTCATCGCAAACAAAAGCCTATCCAAAAAATTAAGATGGCAATGTACAATGGTGTTCTTGGGCCGACCCTTATGTATGGAAGTGAAACATGGAACTGGCAAATGAAGGATGTAAGTAGTAGAAATGCAGTAGAAATGAGATCTCTTAGACGAATGTGTGTAAATCTGTGTTTGA
This sequence comes from Lepidostoma basale, assembly GCA_022606425.2. Lineage (NCBI taxonomy): Eukaryota > Metazoa > Arthropoda > Insecta > Trichoptera > Lepidostomatidae > Lepidostoma > Lepidostoma basale. The sequence continues at coordinate 604,980 of JAHDVF020001587.1, forward strand.
TAGATTGTCGAATGGAAAAATAAGAAATGAATGCGGTGCAAATAAAAGTGTAATTAACAAAATAATGAATGGGTCGTTAAGATGATTTGAACACATAGAAATAATGAATATAGATAGAATGGTGAAGAATGTATATGTAAACGACGTGAACGGAGCTAGAAATTGGGGAAGGTCGAGGAAAACGTGGCACAATCAAATCATTCAAATATTAAATGTCGGCCACGCGAGGAGTCGGAGAAATCGACGTGCATGCATGACACGATGTATGAATGATGAGGAATTTAGGAATGTATGCCAGGTAAGAACAGTGTGGCGGTCCATTCTTTCTGCCTACCCCTCCGGGAGGATGGCTTGATGGTTAGTTAGTTAGTTAGTTTAAAATATAAAGAAACACGGAGATATATAAATTTACACGAGTGAAAAAATTGGTGCTTTGATTAATATTGTACTAAAAAGTTAGGATATGTGTTAATTAGTTTTTTCGTTTGTTGAAATAAACATGATTTTATTTTCTTACCGTATTTCTGAATTTTTGCAGCATCATTCTCCTCAAAATAATTGTGAATTGAGTTAGAAACGTCGTTGGATACCCCGTGCCAATCTGTTCGACAACTGCTATCTCTTCTTCGATACTCTTTTGTCTTGTTTTGAATCGCATTTGTTCTATAACCTTTTCCGTTGTTTCTTCGAAAGAAAAACATCTTTTCCCATTGTCCATTTCAACCGACAGAGCTTTGGTATTGCATCCATCAGTCTGGATAGTCTCAATTATGAAGTCCGCTGGGTTGTGTGTTGTGGGACATGGACATCCAATTTTGCTTAGAAGAGGGACGAGAAGAGATGGGGAACCCTGGTAGACGCATTTTCCTCTCCCGATAATGTAAACGTTGTCAAACAATGAAAATACAGATGCGGATGGCTGGTGAATGGTGCATATTATCGTTCTTCCAAAGTTTGCCAGAATTTTGAGTAAAGAGATGCACTGTTTTATGGAAACTATGTCTAGGCCCCTGAAACATAAATCAGGTAATCAAATTTTTATACATTTAAATTATAAAAGAATTTAAATAACGTATTATTGTGAAGTAAAGCTAAAAATTAAATCTATTAATACACTCACAGTTGGTTAACCACAACCAAATCATAATATAAATAGACGAAAATTCGGATGTCATCAAAAAAGAGAGTGAGAGAGAAATACTTCGAGGGTTCTTTTGCGCATACCTGTGAACAAGCGACAGAGAAATACTTCGAATGCGCATCGCGCATGCCCGGTTATTAGTCTGCATGCCCGATTGTAAGTGCGCATGCCCGATTATTAGTGCGCATGCTCGGAACATTATTTTGAAATTTGTTTATTTTATGACAGTTTTTGGACGTGTTTGAAAAAAAATATTCATATTAAAAGTTTAAAATTATTACTGATTACGGTTGTACAATGAACGCATATCGCTTAGAAAGAAGACGAAAATATTTTGAATATATGAGAGCGAATTTCAAAATTCATGCCATGCTTTCCCATGTCTTCCACGACTTCTCTTTCGACTCACATTGCTTGAATACAACATTTTAACCATTATTCTCTCATCCATACGTTCCATATGTCCAAACCATCTCAGGGATCCTTTTTTAATTTTACTTATGATGCAATCATCTGCCTTACATTTCTTCGTTCAAATACATAAAACATTTGATGATAATTTAAAATTGAACTATGTGTTTCTAAATATTTGGAATAACTTTTGTGGGAAGGGGGTGTTGAACGTTTATTTTTCTTGTAAAGGGCCCAGAAAAGATTGGAAACCTGTGATTTAGGCTATTTAAAATATATTTACTTTGGAATAAAAGATATAATGAAACAGGTAAATATGAGATTAATATAACGTACGATGTTGGTTCATCTAAGTAGATAAGCGGAGGATTATTTACGAGCTCCAGAGCCACAGCGAGCCGCTTCTTCTGTCCTCCTGAAAGTTCTTCCGTTCGATTGTTCTTGCAGTTTGCCAAACCCAGTGTACTTAACACTTCATCTACCTGAAACAAAAAGAAAAAATATCGAACGATAAAAAAATTATATTAATACTTCAAATAATATTAAATACATATGCCACTATGATAGTCTAATATTGAGAAGGAGTTGGCGATTCAAAATGTTCCCGTTCTGCCAACCCAGGACAAAATATCCTGCCGCTTGAATACGAGGGGTCCCGGGTTTGGATGATCCAGAATACAGGGCCAAGGAGAAGAAGAAGAACTGATATAAAATATAATACATCCTTCGAGATGTACACTTCAGAAGCCATTGAGAAGACGCCTTCAATCTATGAGAATTTTGAAATGATTCCGTGTGGCTATTTGAGATCAAATCAAATCAAATCAGTTTATTTCATCAACAGACATTACAAAATTAATTTTTAAGGCATCTATTGAGAACAGGTTAAATAATATATCGTGTATAGTATACTACCAGAAACGCATGAGAGATGGTTCAACATTAGGAAGATAGGATACTCTCCAGAAATAAGAGTATTTACCTTCTGAACGTACTTTCACTAATATGAAAGACGTCGATCTCCGAGGAGACCGCGTTCAGCAGATTAATTGCTCTTCCCACCGGTGTCACGAGAGGCAGGTTGGTTCTGGCGGCCGGTAGGTAAAACAATCTATGCTGTCGCTGTCGGAGATATCTATCAGGGACAAAAAGCCGAACACCCTCCAGCACGGCCGATTTCTCGAAATATCCCCTGAGTAATCTAAAGAAATGGGTTATGAGATGCCCATCTCTTCGAAGCTGCAGAGAGTTGGCCCCAAGAACTCCCAAAAGAAATGCTGTGGGATAGAGCCACGGCCAAATATACACCTTAACTACAAAAGTTGATTTAATTATATTGTATGAATCTTTTTTTTTAAATACAGACAGAGAGACAGCTTTTATGTGTGTGGCAGCAACTCACCACCAGCAGTTTCTCCTGTGGACCTAGCTCGGAACCCAGCTTGAGGTTGGCTGCTACCTCCATAGCTTCTTGCACAGAGATCCAGGGCTGCATGAGATCGTCCTGCATGATGTAGCTGGATAGTTTGTGGTAAAGACGCATGTCGCGGGGTCGTCCGTTCACCAAAATTGTACCACTTACGTTTGACGATCTAAAATAAGCATATTATTATATTAAGCATATTCAATTTTAATCACTTTTGAAAAACAACACGTTATTTTAAATAACCGTATATTAACAACACCTTATTTTAAATAATGAAAACAACAACAAAAATTTATACATTTTATTATTATTATTATATAATTAGTGCGCTTCCTCTTGTGATTATTGTCGACCGGTTTCGGCAGCTTGCTACCATCTTCTGGTGATAGAAGACTCACCAGAACATGGCAGCAAGCTGCCGAAACCGGTCGACGAAAAACACAAGTGGAAGCACACTAAAGATATAATAATAAAGAAATTTTTTTATCAAATTCTTTTGTTTTCATTATTTAAATTAAACTTCTACCAAGATATTTCAATTAAAAACATTAATTATTTAACACGTTATTTCACTCTTCGCGAACATGTTTCGGATCGTAGCCATCTTTCTTCAGCGTATTTTTGTTGTTGTTTTATTTGAATAAATGCAAGTGGTTGAGTTAAGTTTAGAGGCAAGGTTTATTGTAATTTAATTAGGATTATGGATTATATAGACACATACTATTTGATATGAAATTTATTTGGTTTTATATTATTGATCCTTAATTTTTCTTTAATTATGTAAAATACTGGGTTATTTAATGTTATCACATTTGTTCTATTATTATTAATTAAAGCTGGAATAATATTTTCAATGAAATATTGTGAAATATTATATATTAAGGAAATGAGTATCACAGAATAAGAACGGATAATAACAAAAATGATGATACTAACGTTTGTCCCACAAGGATATTCATTAAGGAACTTTTGCCTGCACCAGAAGGACCCAATATGGCAGTCAGCTCTCCTGATCGAAAGGACCCTGAAACTCCCTTCAAGATGGCCCGTTTTCCTTAAAAGATAAAATTTTATTAACCGTATATCAATAGACGTGACAATCTGTAACACTGAAATTATGTCTCCTGAGATGATGACGTTCAACTGTCCCTCCATGTTTAGGTGATCTTCCTGATTCTTATGTTTGTAGATTTTGTTTGTTTTTATGGAGTCTACGTTACTTTGGTCTATTATTGGCGTTTCCGTTTATCTTTGCAAAGGTTAGGCATTTCAGAGACTAAAAAATTCTATATTGCCTTTTCGAAAATGAAAGTTTTGTTTTACGTTACTTATAATCTATAACATTATTTGATTTCAAATGGGGAAAAATTTCAAGCAAAAACAACCTCGCTAAACATTCTACTGATGAACTATTTCATTTATATGATCTATTTTCTTATCTCTTCGTGGTCATCGCTCATGATGACCACGGTAATACCGAGTGGAACTGGCTCAGGAACCTGAAAACATGAAATGGTGTTTGTATTTGTGGGGGAGTTGTGTTATGTCGTGGCTGTACGAGTGGATTTATCTGTTCGGGCGCAGTATTTTGGATGGGTGCCTTCTCAGCGAGGCGGTGAAAGATTTGTTGTACTGTCTGTAGTTTGTATCGTTCGTGTAGCCTTTTTAGATTTCGTCGCGGGCTAGCGTTGTGTATGATTTTAAGTGCTCTGTTTTGTAGTGTCTGTAGCTGTTTGTATTTTGTGTGGGAGATGCTGCAGCAAGCTGGTGCTGCGTATGTGAAGATTGGTCGTATGAGTGCTGTGTACATTAGATTCTTTGTTTTTGTGAATATGTTTGTGGCAAATACAGGAGATATTGATAAACTACTTGGTTGGGGAAGATATAGTTGGATTTCATTTATTCAATAAAGTACAGCGGAGCATAGAAGTGAAATTGAGTAGATTAAATGTGGTCTGGCACCCCCTTGTTGTTGCCGTATTTAAATGTAAGTCCCGGATGGACCGGGGACAGGCCCAGGGAGTGTACGAGCGAGGCTGATAAAAGGGCGCCGCTACGCCCTATAACAGCCTCGGGTATGTGGCGGGAACTTCTATGTTCCTATTATAAAATGTTGGATTTCAACAATGTTAAGCAAATTAAAAATATTAAATTCAAGAAAACTAGTTCTTTACAACACTTTGATTTTTGTTTATAAAATCAAGTGTAATATGGCGCCTTTTTATATACTTTGTACGAGTATATTAAAGAAAATTAAACACTTACATTAAAGAAAATTAAATCACATACACATGTTTCGAACAATCACTCCTTCTTCAGTGATACATATTATAAAGATACATATTTAAAATATTATAAAATTGTTTACATTATCTGACAGATGTTATTATAATATTTTATAATATTTTAAGTACGTATCTTCATATGTATCACTGATGAAGGACTGGTTGTCCGAAATATGTCTATGTAATTTTTTTTTTTTAAATGTAAGTGTTGTATATACCAAGTATGTACATAAAAAAGAAAAAGAGAAACTTCTACTTTTGTCTATAATTCAACAGCGACCGGTTTCGCCAGGATCTCAGACATCGACAGACTGGTAGTAATAAAAAAAAATGAAAGTAGTTAAAAAATATCGTTTTATATACCTAATTATTATTTAAAATGAACTTTCATCAAGAGATTTCAGTAAAATCATTTGATTATCTTAATGATAGATATTTTTTTTTCCACAAAAATGACGCTGAATAAATTAGATATTATATTATTCATGACATTTTCACTTTATGATTACGTCAGGCGATTGTTGAGAGTAATCAGTCTTTGAAACATCCATTTAATAAACGTTTATTACATGACTACAAAGTTAATGGTAATAAAGCATAAAAAAAATATGATCAATTTTTACATTGATTTTATAAATGTATAAGACATAATACTAATACTAATTATTTTGCGTTCTTATCTTCAGACATAATTACTTAAAGAAATCATTTAAAAAAACATTGAATATTTTGTAAGATGGTTGCAAAACATTAATTTATATATTTCAAGCGAATACAATATTGATATTTAAAAAAAAAACTAATTTAACCTCTATCAAAAACTACAAATCTAAATTTATTGTTTTTTGAACAATGGTGTAAAACTCCATATTAAATAATTAATACGAATGCATTGTGTTAATAAAGTAGTTTGCTAAATGCTAAACAATCATTCTTCATAGATGGCGTTAGTGGGTGGATTGTATAGATTGATCTTAAAAAATTAATTAGTACAATCAAATCTACAAAGATGGCTAACTGGAACTGACACGTGAAGATAGGTATGGATTTGGAGTATATATACAACTTCCAAAAATGTATCATGCATGATCATAATAACAATGGTGGAATGGGGAATGTTGTAATTACATAAAGCGTGCGCTTAACCCAACCAATGACAGGTCATAAGTCCTGTAAACACCTTGATCATCCATATTCAGTTTCCAGTTTGTTTCTTCGTCTCTATTGAGATACAATTAAAAAAAAAAAAAAAACTTATGTTTTTCTAGAAGTTTTATTATATTGTTTTATTATATTATGACATGTTTCACATTTGATAATGCCTTAGAAGGGCGAAACATGTCATAATATAATAAAACAATATAATAAAACTTCTAGAAAAACATAAGTTTTTTCATTCGTATACATAATAAAATCTAAAATATAATAAAAATGTACTGTGGCCCTCAAAATCTTAATTACGAATTTTACGCTGTTACAATTAATACATCATTGTTCCGTAACCGTTGTAAACATATATTTTCTTTATCATTCTTTCTTCATTCATTATTTCTATGTGTTATTCTATAAAAATTAATTAAAACAAATAGAACAGTGTGGCGGTATATCTCTTCCAGAGGAAAAAGAGTGATGTTAATTAGTTAGTTATAAGATATGAAATTAATTGATTTTTCTCAGACAATACATTAATTAAAGTTAATGAATGTTTTATAAATGTAAATTTATTTAATAAATTAAATACTTATATGTTCTATTTTTTTATATCTAACCGAACACGCCATAACAATTTTCCTAGATTAAATTTAATATTTAGTACTCGTAATTACTCGTAATACGTATATTCATTGTCTTTTATAAGATTATTACGACAGCAGTTTCACTAACATGTATTGACAGGTTAGCGAAACCATCGTCAAATTTTATCATGAGATGTTAAAAACAACATCGTAAGTTATATGTTTTGTGTGATTTTGGGTAACATCGTGTGATTTCTCCTTCTCGACCGACGTTTCGGAGATCGTTGTAGTCTCCATCTTCAGAGTACGTGAGAAACTTCACTGTTGTAACATGTCGCCGGCAGTGTGTACGTGAGAAACCGGCGCACACTGCCGACGACATGGTACAACAGTGAAGTAACTAAGCAGACACAACTCATATCACATTTATTACCACCACCACATTACCCTGAAGATGGAGACTGCAACGATCTCCGAAACGTTGGTCGAGAAGGAGAAATCACACGATGTTAACCAAAATCACACAAAACATATTGCTGCCAACACCTGATGATGCCAACATAGGTTGGCGAAACAGCTGTCGCCACAATCTCATAAAAATTAATAAATAAATTGGGATACGTATAAAAACAGTGTCTCAAAATTACAATGTTTAAAAATGTTGAGGTATCATATTGTTTCGGCCAAAACAATGGATTATCTGAATATTTCTTAGAAACATATACTCACGAGTTTGTACTTTAGTACTGTTTGCACCTTTATACTTTTGATAATTACTTTATGAGAAATATCTTATAGTGAGTAGATTCTGACTTAATAGTTTTTACCTCAATCGAAACAGGTTGCCAATGGAAATGTAAAATTTTTAATTCAGTGGCATTTAATTTCTGAAATCACGCAAAATTTAATTCAGTTGTCCTCTTTAATATTAACTAATTGCAAGTAATTTTAAACGCATAGTAAACGTTCAAATTACATCCACGCTATCTAGATAAACTATAAATTGAATAAAATAATATTTATAAAATGTTGTTATTTGTGGTAGTAGATGTTTAATTGGAACAAAAAATAATAATTAAAAACTTCTTTAAAGTATGTATTTAGTTAAATTCCACTAAGGTTCAGTCGAAGCCATAAACCAAAGAGTAAATTTACTTAAATAAAGTCATAAAAGAAATTGGTAATGTTTTTTTTTAAATTTTGATTGTATTTATGAAGACGTCTGTTTTCTGGAAGTTTTATTATAAATAGCTCATTGTTTTGACCGAAACACTATGATACTTTAACATTATAAACTGTTAAGTGAAAAAACTTTGTTTTATGTATCACCATTGTATTTTTATCAGTCAACCTATGTTGACATCATCACTGGAGTTGAGTTTGGTTAATCTTTTAACCTTTTTATTAATTTGCACACATCGCTATTCTTAAACAATGTTCAACGTTTTATAAAAATGACTGTTTTTTAGAAGTTTCATTATATTTAATGGGAACGTCATATTTCGTTCTGTTGGAACATTATCATATGGTACGACATTTGATCATACTATAGAATTACTTAGAAATTGCGGAAAGCGTGCAGAGGTAATCACAACTTGAGTATGTGATAATATACAGTATTAATTTTTTTCATGTTTAAATACTATAAAAACAATAAAGCACTCAAAACGATCGACACACATGTATATTGAACTTTTTTGAACCATATCACATTTCAAAAAGTACCAAAACTGTGGCCAAAATACAAAGATTTTTTTTTTATTCCAGAAATTCCAAGTGACAGCTGCCTATGGACGCCATCTTGTTACTATTGATTATAACTTTTACGAAATTTGCTTCTCAATATCAAATGCATAAAATTGAGTTTTACACCATTATTCAAGCATACAAAAATTATACAAAAGCACGAAATCAATTTTGTTACATCTTTTGAAAAAACTTTTTTTTTTAATTAATACGAATGAAAACGTCAGTTTTCTAGAAGTTTAATTATATTTTATGGGAATGACATGTTTCGCCCTTCTTAGGCATTATCAAACGTGACGAAACTTCAACTCGTTGCAGTTTATATCCACTAGTAAATGGAGCAGAATAGGGTAATTAACGAAAATTTATGTGAATTTATACATTTTTAACAAATAATTATTTGGGTAGGTCCAGAAATATTGGAAAGTGTTTCATGGAACTCGTTAAGAAATTTTATGACAATGGTTACATAGTTTGGGGATACTAAATGATATTATATCAATCAAAAATAAGTTAGCTGAGGTAAGGCGAAATGAAGTGTTTTTAAGAAAACGTATTTTTACAAATTGTTTTACAAATGATTTTACATATTTCAAGGTGACTAATGATTCTACTACGTACTGCTGTACGGATGTGAGACTTGGAAGTCTACCGCGGACGTTATTGGTAAACTCCAGGTGTTTATAAATAGGTGCCTTCGCTCATTATTCAAAATCTATTGGCCCCAAACAGTGTCAAATGCCGTTCTCTGGACCATGGCAGGCGAAAAGCCAATTAGAGAACAAGTCGCTAGACGCAAATGGCAATGGATCGGTCACACTCTGAGACGGAACCCAGCCTGCATCGCTTAGGGTGCACTGGACTGGTCCCCTATGGGGGGAAAGAAAAAGCGAGGCAGACCTAGAGCCACCTGGAGAAGAACCCTGCAGGACGAGGTTGAGGCAGCAGGCCTCACTTGGGATAATGTTAGGCATCAGGCATGCGATAGAGTCGGGTGGAGAAGGTTTCTTGAGGCCCTATGCACCACGGAGGTGTGACAGGACAAAAAGAAGAAGAAGAATGATTCTAAGTATTATACCAGTATATAAAATAATTATTTTTTTGTTAACAACATTTTTTTTTAATTTTTCGTCGTTCAATAGAAACATTTTAAATCCATACTTTACTATTTTATAGATAGCTAAAACACGATCGTTTCTACGTAATTATGTGACCGGCCAATGTTGCGAGTAATAATTTAGCACTTGAAAAGTTATGTAACTAATGACGCCCTGTCAACTGGTTTTGAGTAGGGCTATTACTACAGTTGGCACCACAGACCAATGTCCGACTCGCCCTTGACAATTCACTGAAACTAGCAATCATTCGGTAACCGAGAACTTATCGCGATATCTGTTACTCACAGAATCTGCGATTTCTGTAAACGGAGTATCCCACTCCATATTAAGAATTTTCCGATAGGCTTAAAAATGCAACCGGTTTAGTTCAGTGGGTTAAGTAAACACAGTAATTGAAAGGACGTGTTTTTATACTTGCATCAAATATGCTGCTGACACAATCGTACATTGGATTTAATATATGGAAACTTATAAAAACATTTAAAAATTTTAAATTATGCAGTAATTCCAATTATGAATGAAATATCAGATGTTAGCATAGTTCAAGTAACTTTATTAAAAATATAACTAACTAACTAACTAACCATCACGCCGTCTCCCCAGAGGGCTAAGCAGAAAGAACGGAACGCCACACTGCTCTGTCCTGACATACTTCTCTCGCTTCCTCTACATTCATACATCTTGTCATGCACGCATGTCGATTTCTCCGACTCCTCACGTGACCGACATTTAATATTTGATTGATTTGATTGTGCCACGTTTTCCTCGGCCTTCCTCTATTTCTTGCTCCGCTTACATACGAGAGGTTAATATAAACTTAACCCATCTTCAGTAAGAACTTCAAAATTATATCAAAGAAATTATTCAAATTGACATAGGAACAACTACACATAAAATATCGACAAATCACGAAAATTTGACATTTGATATATTATTGTTACACCTGATGATGTCAACATAGGTTGACGAAACAGCTGTCGCGTAACATAAAATTACATTTGTGATACATAAAACAGAGTTTTTTAATTTAATAAGTTTATAATGTTAAAGTATCATAGTGTTTCCACCAAAACAATGGACTATTTATTAAAAATGTTTCAGTCACTAAAGCCTTTTATCACTGTTTTTAGTTTTTTGTTTATACAATTTGTGTATGTTTGATCAGTTTTGACAGATATTAAAATGAGTTTTTCGAAGGTTTATGCATTTGCATTTTAATTTGAATGTTTAATATAGGTAGTGTTGTTTAAAAAGAAATAAACTTTGTTAAATGAATCCGCAACACAAAGCTATGACGAATATAGAAGAAATTGTACAAGTATTTCATCTATTGATATTTAAATTCAGGAGCTGCAAAAGTGGAAGTTGATGGCCAAAGTCAAGACAGGATTGAGAGGTTTTTAAAGAAGCTAATACCCACCAAGGAATGTCTGGTAATGGTTAAGGGAAATGAAATATTTCCCGCAGACTAAAAAGCCGGCGGAAAAAACTTTACTAACTAACTAACTAAACATCACGCCGTCTCCCCGAAAGGGTAGGCAGAAAGAATGAACTGTCACACTTTTACCGATGCGGCACTTCATCCTTCTCTTTTCGCCCCGCGGGAGACGCGGTGTGAAGGGTTGCGAACCTCATCGCCACCAATAGGCATCTCCTGCGCACACTTCGATCGTCCAACACCCACAAAATAAATCTAAAACAAATAATATAAAATACAATGATATAAAATAAAATAACAAAATAAAAATAATTTAACACAAAATGTTCTTTTTAGATGGTGCACATATTGTCTATTTATTTTATGTTCCACGTATCCACCGTTTTTTTATTTAGCACATAATGTAATAACACATAAGGTTTTTTTCGATGTTGCATGTTGACATGGACGATCCGGACTTTTGTGTTAAAAATCTTTACTATTAACTAACAAACTAACAAACGTAACGATCAAGTTTTCGTTTTCCCGGAGGGGTAGGCAGAGATGATGGATAGGCAAAAATATGTCCCGTTTGCAAAAAACATGCTTATGTAATGAAGAAAACTTCATAAATTAATACTTGTTTAAATATATATGTTCCGTTTGTAAAAAACATGCTTATATAATGTTGAATACTTCATAACTTAATGCTTGTGAAAAAAATGTATGTTCCGAATTAAAATATCTTTTTGCGATAATAAATACATTTTCAGAGTCTTATACTGAAACAACCATATGCGGTTTTTACGTTAATTTTAAAATCAACTCATTTATAGTTCTTTTTTTGTAATAAATTAAATTTTGTATGGATCTGTTGAGTGGGGTATTATTATGTCAGACAAATGTTTTATGTAATATATAGTATACATATATACATAGAACCCATGGTAATCCGCATAATAATGAAACAATATGCGTTATGTCCTCGTGATACACTTTATCGTTTACAGACAACCTCCGATCAGTATTAGGTAAGATATTATAAATACTCAGGGCGATATTACAAGACTTTACTCAAACAACGAATGCTTAAGTAGCTCCGCTTTTTAAACACACTTACTAAATAATTAATTCAATTGTATGATACGAAATTATTTAAATACGTTGTTTTTTGACATCAAAGAATCAATTTTTTTTTTAATGTACATATGTTGGTTCCGACAACGAATCAATACTCAAAATGATGGTAGCACAATTTAAAGTTATTGAATACTTTAAAAGTATAATTGAATCACGCCATTCAATTTAAATAAAGTGGGCTTACGTTTTTTTATAATTTTCTCCAAGAGACGGTTGTTTTTTCGTGTTTTTAGAAATATAATAGAGCCCATTTTTTATTATTATTAGTTTGTTGTTGAAACGCTCTTTACATCATGACAGCATGAGCTAAATCGATGTAAAGGGTATTATGGCTATCTTAGTGATTCTCGTGACTTGTGATAGGCAGCTATCGCCATTTTATTGCCACGTGAATTCTACACCAGACCAAAGACAGTGTGACAATCACACTGCCCTCGCCGGGAATCGAACCCGGAACCTTCGGGGTGGCAGTTAATGCACTTACCACTCGACCACGAAGGTCGTCAATTTATGATAGTTTGGGTATCAAAAACCTTGACTCAAATTGTTATATTTTCCATCACTCAGCATAAATAAGTACCCAGTGTTAGACATAAGTAATACACATCGGAACTGAGAAAAGAGACTGCTGGTCATAACTGACTAACTTCAACATTGAAGAGCGCCGACTCTGACATTCACACACGTGTCTTTTCGCAATTTGGATACCAGACTGTAAACGCATCGTGTGACAGAGGCGATACTTTAGAATGCCGAAGCTAGCCGTATATGGCCAACTGTGTATTTCTTAAGCCCGATGTGGATTATTTACGTCCCTAAAAGTTGAAGATCGTAGGGGACCAATTTCGCCCACTGCAAAATTCAGCTTTTGCAGTTCAGTGACATTTTAAATGAAAGGGTATTAATTAATAATATTAAAACAAATTATACTTTGGGAATTAAAAAACATTGTTTAAACCACCTTTAAAAAAAAAAAAATTAAAATACACGACATGTTTCGGAGGATACCTCCATCTTCAGCTGCTCGTCACCTGAGAGTAAGAGGGTTCCAACTAACAAAATTTCACATTTGACTTTTTTTCGGGAAAAGGGTTCTTACTAACCTTATCTATACGTACAATTAAAAAAAAACATGTAATAAATAGTATCGTAATTTTGATGTTACGAAAATAATCAAGTTCCATCTGATCATTCAAAACACACGATTCACTTAAGAAGGATTCATTTAAACTTAGAACTTTATTATTCCAACCGTTGCCAGACAAAATTTACACGTTTTTCGGTAAAAGAATCTCTGGAAATTGGAATAAAACCCTTTTATTTCAAGATACACACCCGAAACCAACAAAACTTTTACTTAATTTTTCTCAGCTTTTTACTTTTGTCAGTTGGAACCTTCTTACTCTCAAAAATATAACAAAAACTAAACAAGGAAAGACTAATAAAAAACGCATTTAAAATTCTATACGATAATTTTTGTATCGAATATTAAATGCGTTTTTTATTAGTCTTTCTTTGTTTAGTTTTTGTTATATTTATACACCTGAAGATGGAGGTATCCTCCGAAACATGTCGTGTATTATAATTTTTATTTTATTTAAAAGTAGTTTAAACAATTTTTTTTAATTCCCAAAGTATATTACTACGGAATTCCACAGTATTAATGCCTTTACTTTCAATAAGTTAAAACAAATAACTATAATGCTTTATCATTAAATCAATATTGCAACACAATTCACTTTACTAGCAGCAGTAAAATTACGTACTATATTATGTTATATAAATAGTTATAAAAATGTCATTTATTATACTTTCGGTCATTATAATAAATAAATCATATCTTGAGTATATGTATTGTTTACGGTCAGTCGTTCTTACGTATACATTAATATTATGTACTAATTATGGAAAATAATTAAAATATTTTGAAGTTTATTAGTTTTAAATTTCATATTCTTCTTCTTGTTCCTCTCCTATCGAAGGTTGGATAAGGCTATTTTTATGTTTGATGCAACATCTCGAAATAGGGATGTTATGAAGCAACTGAACCATTTTCGAAGGTTTTCTAATAAGGATTTTCTTCTTCTTAAGGCACTTCGTTGTCCGTTAATTTTACATTGGATAATCAGTTATATTTATCAGTTATATTGTACCGACCCTTATGGTAGAATAAGGATAATAGGAGAATAAATGCAGTAGAAATGAGATCTCTTAGACGAATGTGTGGATACTCTGTGTATGATAATGTCGAATGAAAATATAATAAATGAATGCGGTGCGAATGATGGTGTTATAAACAAAATAATTAAAGGATCATTAGATGGTTTGGAACACATGGAAAGAATGAATGAAGAAAGAATGGTAAAAAAAGTATATGTTAACGATGTAAATGGAACTAGAAATAGAGGAAGACCAAGGACAACGTGGCACGGAACGTCGGCTACGTGAGGAGTCATAGAAATCGACGCGCGTGCATGACACGATGTATGAATTTTGAGGAATCGAGAGAAATATATCAGGAAAGAAAAGTGTGGCAGTCCATTCTTTCTGCCTACCTATTCGGAGATACAGCATGATGGTTAGTTAGTTTTTTCTCTCAACTTAGTCGAAGTATTTCAGTTTCCTGCATTTTATATAAATATTTTATTAATAATTATTATTTTTTATTTCTTTCTTTATTCTACTTTTTCTGTCTATGATACTCTTAACCTTCTACGAATTATCCACATGTCGAAGGCATCAAGCTTTTTGGTAATCCAGTTTTTTTAATAGTGAACGAAAATAAAAAGTGAAATAGATGCTGAATTAAATGAGATCAAATTAATAATTATGTTTAATAATCCATTGTTTTGGCTGAAACACTAAGATACTTCAACATTATTACTGTTAAATTTTATAACAATGTTATAATATCACAATTTATTTTTATACACTGAGAGTGTCGCGACAGTTGTTTAGCCAACCGATGTTGGCATCATCGGGTGTTACAATAAACAGTTTATTGTAACACTCGATAATGCCAACATCGGTTGGCGAAACAGCTGTCGCGCCACTCTCAGTGAATAAAAATAAATGGTGATATTATAACAGTGTTTTAAATTTTAACAGTAATAATTATGTTTACATGTAAATAATCATGGGTTAAATTCAGTTGACGTTGCCTTGAGAGAAAACTATGGAAATATAATAACAAATTGGTAGAATTTAATACAAAAGCGTTTTTTTTATCTGCAGTATATTTAATTTAATAATATCTTGAATATAAGTCTTAATCAATTTTTTTTTTATAAATTTTTGTAACTCCAAATAATACTAAAAATTCTCAAATAATTAAAATGACAAAAAAAAACCGAATTAATTAAATCTATAATGAATCTGGTAACATACTATTACGTTATTTGATATTAAAACCTTAATTCGTTATGAAGCAATAAGCATATTAAAAAATCTTAAACATATTTGAATAAACTCACCACTCCCATTTCTGTTTCTCACGGTATATGTTAAATTATCAAATTCTATATCAACAGATGGTCGTCGAGCCATATTGTTTAACGCCTTCAAAGATGATTTAATTTCCTCCACGTATAAAAATGGATCCAGAGCTTCGTCATCGCTGGGTTTACGAATTTCAGGCAACGCGCCCTTAAGATCCATTTCGAAAATTTATTTTTTAATAATGTTACTTTCGAATCACTCACAAAAACAAATCTTCCGAATGCACAAAATAAAATAAAGTTTTTTTAAATAAATTTGAACTCTTCACTATTTAATAATTTTATTTTATTTAAGAACCTTTTTCTCAACGCAGAACACAACCACCCGTTACAGTCGGGTGCTTAGAATGTCCGTAAACCATTGCATATATATTAAGTACTGAGAAAATCTAAAAAGGACAAGATCAAATGCTGTGTAACCTTACTCAGCTGTGGATATGTAGGTACAAATTTTGCAACACGCCAACCTGTCTTCGCATTGCGTTCATTGTATAATTTTCAAATGCGCAAATTTAAATGCCGGTTAGATCGGTTAGAGGTACTTGCTTTTGATACTTATCTCTTAATAATTCAGGTATTACAGATGACTACTTATGTGCATTACAGGTGTATCAAACCACTGCCAGTTTTATGTTAGGTGTAAATAACCGCTCGTTAACTGAATAAAATATGCTGTAAGTAATACACTTCGGCCTTCAGAAAGAGACTGTCGACCATAATCGGTTAACTTCGGTTTTGTAGAGCATCGTCTCAGTCTCTTCATTTAGACTCATTATCTTGGGGCGAATACTCCTGGATTTTGTCATCGTAAGCTCCCTGTAAATAAATAAGACAAAACAAAGCTGCTGACTGTAGGCCGAACGCAACATCAGATGAGAGTAGTGATGTCAGGAGTTCCACTAAAGAACACCAAGGAGTTTGTCTACCTCGGGAGCAAAATAACATGGGACGGTCGGTCTAAGAGCGAGGTCGACAGCCGTATACATCAGGCTAGGCTTGCATTTAATAAAAGGTCGAAAATAATAGAATCAAATAATATAGACCTAAAACTGAGAATACTCCTCATCAAGACCTATGTATGGAGTATCTTGATGTACGGCTGCGAGACATGGTGCCTATCCGAAAGAGATAAGCGGAGACTAGAGGCTTTTGAGATGTGGTCCTATAGAAGACTATTAGGAATTTCCTGGAGAGACCACATCACGAATGAGGAAGTTCTTCAAGGAATCGAAGGAGGAAGACACCTGCTCAGGACCTTGTCCGAATAGCGTGCAAGATGGATCGGCCATGTAATACGTCAAGAAGGTCTCTTGCATGCCATAATGGAGGGTATGACCAAGGGGACGCCCACGCCGAGAGTACCTGGAGGACCTGTTGGTGGACGTGCGCTGCTCATCATATGCAGATTTCAAAAGAGCCGCACAAGACAAGGAAGAATGGAAGAGAAGAATAGAAGAAATTGCTGCAAACAAATCCCAGGATTGAAACTTTCTAACTAACTAGCTTCCTGTCAACCGTCCTGACCCATAGTAGGAACTGTCCCCTGGTGGAGCGCGGAGTCTTATATTCATTTAAAATTAATAATTTGGTATTATATTCCATTGGAATTGTTATATACCATTCATTTCTCGGCGCTACATCCCGGTGTGGGACTTACCCTCCTCCACAACGGTCCTCCACTGACTTATGTCTCTGGCCATGTCTCTCCATTCCCCAGCTCCTTCCATTTTCTCCCAATCTTCTTCCACGCAATCCGCCCATCTTTTCCTTGGTCTGCCTCTTGGTCTCTTTTCGCAGGGCACCCATCTGGATATAATTTGTGGTGTTCTACCCTCTGGCATTCTTTCCACATGACCAGCCCACCGTAGGCGTTGAGACTTACAGAATCTCACTACTGTTTCCTAGTCAAATTGGTATATAGCATGTGTTTATAAATGCTGAGCATAGAAGGGGAAAAATTATGAAGTTTAAATGTGGCCTGGTGTCCCCTTTGATTTGCTTAAATGAAATAATTGTTAATCTCAGTCCCGGATGGACGGGGGATGAGCCTAGGAAGTGGACGAAAAGGCGCCTCTGCGTCCTTGTAACAGCCTCGGGTAAGCAAGCGATACCCTTCTATCGATCTAGAAATAGTTATGTGAACTTGTCGCCATCTTCTTTCCCTCGTGTCTGAGGGCTCTTCATGGATGTGGGTTCTCATGTGACTAGTATTCAATCTTGTATCCACAGACCCTGGGCATCTACTCTTGGCAGTGGATTCGCCGCTTTCTACCGATGGTATCTCTTTTATTCTCCTCTTCCTATCTGCGGCGTCTTCCCTGCGCTAGACTTCGAATACTTGCTTGCCTTTATGTACGTGTGAACGTGTTAGAATGACACTGTTGGTGTTCTATAAAGCTGAAATTAACCGATTATAGCAGTTATGTATTGCTTACCGCCAGGTAGGTACTGTAGTTTTAGATACATCATACAATATAAATAATAACAATTTTTATGTTTAAAATTTTCACAACAGCTGTTAATTTAACAGTTAATAAAGTTGAAGTAGCATAGTGTCTCTGCCAAAACAATGGACTATTAATTCTCTAATTTATAAAATAAACAAAATGTTTTTTTTTTTTTTTATAGAAACTAATTACATCTCTTTTCAAAGCTTGCATATTTAAACAATGGATATACGTAAACAAACTAAAACTTTTATTTAAATAGCACAGAGCCTGATCGCGTAAGGTCGCGGTTTCTTCTCCGTCTGGTTTTATGGAGACTAATGGTGTAAGTCATGGATACTTTTAACAATTTCCTTGAACCTTCTTAAATATGTCAGTATCTGTAGTGAAGCTATGGTTCATTTTTATTATATTATTTTTTGGGATACACTTTCGCCATGCTAATGACTAACAAGGTAAAACTTATAACTCTCATAAAATTTATTATTATCAAACTTCAAAAAAAAAATAACGTTTTCCTTCAAATTAAATATTACATATAAAGTTTAACATCATTTTTCAAAAAACAACATTTTTATATTACACTTGTAATTATATATTTTTTGGTAAAAATATAAGCATCCTTTCCTATCGGAGCTGTTTAAGATTAAGTATAATTTAATCAAAATAATTGACAGCTCAGCTTTTACTGTTTTTTTTTTACAAAAGTCTCATATTTAGCGACGATCTACGAAATTTAAGCAGTACAACAAGAACACTAAACCATCACGCCGTTTCACCGAAAGGGTAGGCAGAGGGAAAGGACCGCCGCACTACTCTATCCTGACATACCTCTCTACATACAGCGAGTCAAACACGCACGTAAATAAAAAATAAAATTAAAATTAAAATGTTTTTCGTTTCTTACTTATACTCGTAAATGATGCGCTCAGTGTTCTATCCGATTTGAAACCATGCCATGCTGTAGTAAGCATCACATAACGAATGGTAAGGGTTTGATCAGAGGTTATGCGTATTTTTGTCGAAACGATGTCGGGTCGATTTATGGGCCTTTTAATGAAGTTGATGGTATCACAATTGTACTTGTGGATCCGTTCAGGCGTATTACGTATCTTCGGAGCCACAAAACCGAGACCTACCAACAAAGGGAAAGTAACCCATACAGACCATCTGAAGAATGAAACGGGAAATCACTCCAGTAACAATTAATGTTGACATTTGATAATGCCTTAGAAGGGCGAAACATGTCATTCTCATAAAATATAATAAAACTTCTAGAAAACTGACGTTTTCATTCGTATTATTTATTTATTATGGAGTTTTACATTATTGTTCAAGAATTTTCAGTAACACTGCTCAGAAAATCACTTTCACAATCAAGACAATTTAACGCTGTGTAAAACCACCTAATCATATTTTCACTATCAATAATTATTGTGGGGGGGGGACATAGTAGGGTCTTAAAGGTTAGATGACTTTTAAAATCGGGCGTAGAAGATGATATTATAACAGTGTTCACAGTTAAAAATATTGGATTATTATAATATTTCGCCAAAACAATGAACTAATTATTTTCAGAAAGAGCTATGTTTTTTTTTTACTCTTCCAACATTTAAGCATGTACTCGTATATTGTGGTAAGATGATCAATATTCTTATTTAATTGTGTCACTATTAAGTAGGGCAATTCATAACGATTTGAAATAAAAAAGTACAATATCGGCTAAAAACTTCTGCGCCCCTGATCACCAGTGCTTAACTAGCAGTGAATTCTCATTTCAATTAACATAGCTACGAGTAAGTAGGATACCAATAGTTCTTTCTGATAATAATTCACACATACGTGCAAACCCCACAAGAAATCACATACCTTATGATTGCAGTGAGGAGCAGTCTAAGATTTTGTTTTTGAGCACACACCTGTTTATGTGCATAAAATCAGTTTGCTATACTGATTAACTGTACAAATAGAAACTAAATTACTAAATAACTAACACGCCGCGCCGTCTCCCCAAAGGAGTAGGAAGAAATATGAATCACCATTACCTTACTTATTTCTCTTGTTTTCTCAACATTCATCCATCGTGTCATGCGCGCACCTCGATTTCTCCGACTCCTTATCGGTGGCGGTACTCCCATAGAAGCCCAGAAGCCCGGCTTGCATAAGAAATTTTGAATTAAAACCCCCAAATCTAAGTAATCATGCCCCCGCAAATACCAACAACCCACCAAATCACCTTCCAATAATGTTCCCATAAGACGTAAAAGGAATAGCCACAAAGCTGAACCTCTGTAAGCCAGAAGAGGTTTTGATTCAAAATTTCTTACGCAAGCGGGCTTCTGGGCTTCTATGGGAGTACCGCCACTACTCCTTATGTGGCCGATATTTAATATTTGACTGATTTGATCGTACCTCGTTTTCCTCGGTCTTTCTGTATTTCTAGATCCGTTTAAATCGTTTATATAACATTTTGAATGTATACAAATACTGGATTTAATTATTTTTTTATAAGGATTAATTGTATCTCAATAGAGACGAAGATGTAAATTGTTTTCTGGGAACAGAATGGTGGTCGAGGCGCTTACAGGACTTATGACCTGTCATTGGTTGGGTTAAGCGATCGCTTTATGTTAACAACATTCCCCATTCCGCCCTTCTTACGACCACCACGTCTGAGAAATTTTTGAAAGATGTATATATGCTACAATGTTGAGGAACACTTCACATTTTTTAGTTCAATCTACACTAGCGCCATCCATTAAGATCGTTTAAATATACTTTATTTATCATTCGTTCTTTCCATGTGGCCGAACCATCTTAATCAAATCAGTTTATTTTCTCAAAAGATATTACAAACAACAATTATAGTTTAAGGCATCTATTGAGAACATGTAAAACATAAAAAAATATATAATACCAGGAACACATGAGAGATTTGAAGAGTATTTGTCTTCTGAACGTACTTTCACGAATATGAAAGACGTGTCAATCTCCGAAGCGATCATGATCAGCAGTTTGATTGCTCTCCCCACCGGCATCACCAGAGGCGGGTTGGTTAATGACCCTTTCATTATTTTGTTCGTAACACTTTCATTCGCACTCCATTCACTTCTTATACTTGCATTCAACACTTTATCAAAAATTTATTTAGTTAACAATCATCTATGATATCTCATTTCTCTTGCATTTATTCTACTTTAATTCAAATAATCATATTATAAATTCTTCGTTGATACGCTTAAGGCTTTAACATTGTGCAATTACATAATAGTGACGATTTTGATAATATATGATAATTTGTAATTAGTTATTCAGCGAACAAACTGTTTTAATTCTATGTTCTATATTTTATAATAATGTATTCGAAGAAATATATATAATAAATTTTATTCTTATAAATCACTCTGCTTAGAATCTATTGGGAGAACAGATATATAAAGATAAATAACTCGACATTGCATAATGTAATTTAAAACTATAGAAATAGGGATACTAATAATATACCAGGACAATGCGATAAGCGATACTAATTACAACGCACATTATAGCCCATCATCTCGTCATATAGTATGACATTTTAATACAAGAGTAAAGTAGACAGCATTGAAATCATAAAATGAATTTTGAAAAGGTACAAATAAACTAAAGTAGGTACTTAAGGCTTACCAGATATCTTTAGTCAGTGAATGCAAGTATCTCGACCACAAAATCTTACTTTCCAGAGACAATAGACTGCTGAGCTTCAGAGGAGAATCGGTCATGGGTGGGCGGCATGTGGCAATTTGATGAAGTTCTTTGACTGCAACATTCCCCAAAGGTCTGGAACGCAAAATGTGTGATCAATGCGTACTTCCAGTACTGACATATGGGGAGCAAAAACGCTAACCCTCACCAAGTCGACCATAAGGAGAATCCGTGTAGCACAGAAGAAGCACGAAAGAGTCATGCTACATGTAAGACTCTCAGACCGGATAAGAAATACTAAAATACGTAGAAGGTCGGGAGTAACAGATATCGTCGAAAGGATGGCTAAGCTTAAATGGTCATTTGCGGGACATGTTTCCAGTTGGTAGACGATAGATGAACCAGAAGGGTGGTGGAGTGGAGATCCCGCGAAGATAAAAGAAACAGAGGGAGACCCCTCACACGATGGTCCGATAACATTCGAAGAATAGCTGGCGATTGGATGCGAAAGGCACAGGACAGGAATACGTGGAGAAGTATGAGGGAGGCGTATGTCCAGCAGTGTAAAATAAAGTAAGATTTCTTTACTTGTTCTTAAATAAACACAAATCGTTATTATAATATTTATGGTTTAATCACTATGTGTATTCTCATCAAAACGTGTAATTTCTCTTACTCAATTTAAAAATTAAAATGTTTACTTGACAGCAAGGGTTTGATATTTATAATAGTCAATTACTTCTTCCATTATCTGTTCAATACAAAATTAATGAACCTACATTAATCTACCTGTCGTATGTTTTGTTAGAGTTATTCAATAAAAAAATTGAAATGTAAGATTTTTACATATTTATGTATCCAAAACAATGTAATTTGTATGGCATGAAACACTATAATTAATGTGCCAAACAAATAATAAAATAATATATATAAAATAAAATGTAATCACTGTTACCTCAGTTGTTTGTTTTGATGAAGCCTTAGTAAAAGGAGAATATAGTGTTTCTTCTTCTTAGTGGGCTATCTCGCGTCTGAGGGTCATGACCGTTCCGTCCATCGACTTGCATGCCGTAAGCTGTTCTTCTCCAGATCTCCCGACACTCCTCATCTCGCCACGATTCTTCGACGGTCAATCCAGTGGTCGACTTTATTTGGTCTTCTTTTATATCTCTTATGCTGCCTATGACCACCGTCACCTCTAGACTGTCCTGGTTTCACCTGAAATGTTTTTTAAAGAAATTAAAATTTTGTTGGTAATTTTTTTTTTAGAAATGTTTATTTTTTTATATACTTGTATGTATCAATACACACTTAATTAAAAAAATTAAATTAAAAACCTAACATGACGCACTAACCTTTCATCAGTGATATTATATATATATTTTTTTTAATATTTCACGAATGTGATCAATTTTGACAGATATTAAAATAACTAACTAACTAACTTAGCTTCTAACATGACCATCCTTTAAAATTTGATTAATTTGATCAAGCCATGTTTTCCTCGGATATTAAAATAATTGTAATATATGTCAAAACTGACCAAATTCGTGAAATTATTTTTAAAATATTTTTAATATTTATAAAATATCACTTATGAAGGGCTTATGAATCCGAAACATGTTTGGTTTTTATTTTTTTTATTTTTATAAAGTGTGTGTTGTGTACAGAATATAAAAAAAGAATCATTAAACATCCGCTTCACAAAGTTATGGCGGATATCGAAGAACTTTTTAGAGATTTAAAAAATGTCAGGTATTGGTGGTTTTCTGGCAATTTATACAATAAACCCTTTTTAAAACACGAATTTAAAAAAAATAATTTTTATAGTTATATTTTATACTTCCTACCCCCCACCCCCAGATTTTCTCTAAATTTATTCTTCATAATAATGTGACAAACAACCCGACGTCGTCAAATTTACAAAACTCCAATGGCCTAGGTGGGCTGGACATAAATAATTTTCAGTAAGAAAGAAGAAGAAAAATAATGTCATATTATTTCTGCTCATATCAAGAAGATTACACTAAAAAAATCGTTAGTGTTAGACTTAAAAATGGCGTGAAAGTAATGAGTCAGTACAGTTTCTTGTAAAAATGATTTGATAGAATTGCAGTGAGTAATTTTAACAGTTACCTAACCTAACCTACTATTGGCTCGCCCAGGTATACCTGGAAAATGTTGGGTAACCATATTTTCAAGAAATCAATAGAATCAAGTGAGAACTCTTCACAATTTATGAAAAAATATGTTTATAGGAAACGCAATAAACCAACAGGAAAAGCCTACCTGGGGTTTAATCTTTCGCGTTGATAAGCCAAAATTGTAAACTGTGGAGGAAAGATATAAATGGAGTGTTACATTCCGCATGTTCTGTATTAAATTTTTTGAAGCCGTCTAGGTCAAAACTTTTCAAATGTTTTCGTACAAAACGAACGCATCTGTTGAATAATTATTTTCTTTATTTTCACGTGTTCCAAAATGTTATGTTAGACTGAACCCAACTAAATTTACGAGTAAAGGTCCATTTACACTGGACTGTCATCAGCCGATACCGACACGTCACGCGTTTGCGTTGAGCAAATAATCGCTTTGTTTGTTTTGATGGTGTCTTGTTACTTTTGATTAATGCCGGTTCCGTTCATATTACATTTAAATTCCGAGATAATCACATTCTCTACTGCGAATTTTAATGGTAATCTGTAAAAAAGAATCATATACTGTAGGAAACACATCCTGAAAAATATTGATCATTTTTATTAAGTGTCAATTTTATGTAGGTAGGTGCTTTCTTCGGCAACCCCCAACGGCGATATTTTTTATAGCATTTGAGATAACGAGTCGGTGAGATTCAAAGCTATTTTTATCGTGACGTGTTGGTAACGGCTTAAGAGTGTCCAGTGTAAATGGACCTTAAACAGTAAAAAAAAAAATATTTTTGCGTCAGAATTTTTTATCATTTAAAATCTGAGATATCGGTACAAAAGACAACAATCATTATGCTTCTTTTAAGCAGAGAGTATAAACATCTCTTTTACAAAAGATTTGAAGGTCTTCTGAAGTGACGTCAATTATTCTGATACTATACATAATGTATAATATTATATAACACTACAGTATCTAATGAATTTATGCTAACCCTACCGTATTTTTAATCTTAATAGATCTGGTCTTCTCGGAAATACCAACTCGAAAGCTATTATTCCCCCACACATGTTGGAATTTTCTTTCCGGTGTGTTTTGAGGTTATATTGATGGATGGTGAGAGCAGTGGCGGATTTGCAGTCTTGACCGCCCTAGGCCGTGTAGTAGAGTCCGTTCACGACAGGGAGATCGTTTGCAATAGTATGAATGAGAGTTCGACGTTTGGCGGCCCCTAATATCTGGCCGCCCTAGGCCCGGGCCTGCTGGGCTTTAGGGCAAATCCGTCTCTGGGTGAGAGGATAATTTCTTGGAGGATGTGGTGGGTTGGGTTTGACGTTTGGACCTGATTTCACGGGAAGGGAAGAGTGTGAAAGGTTCAGGTGGCTTTGGGTAGGGTCTGAGGTCTTGGGTTAGGTAATGAGGACGGTGACAGGAAGAGAGCATGGGTAGGGATTGACTGATCCTGGGTACAAAAACGAGTGGGGTGGGAGTGACCCTGAGTGTGGGCCAGCGGTCTTGAGATACAAGATGGGATAAGGATGGTGGAAAAGGACGGGGCATGGTGCGTTGGAGGAAATCAGAGGGTCGACAGCGATGGCAGCGATGGCGATGGCAGTGCACGATGAGGCAGTATCGATGGAGGCAGGAGAAGTAATGGACAGAGGCGTCTGAGGAGTGACGGTAGCTATGAAGGTGACGGCGGGTTCGGGAGGATTATAGCACCAGCAGAATGGGGCAGTGAGTACATTTTTACCTTGCTGGCTGGCAGGAAGGCATGCAAAGCGTAGCACAACTTGGATGTGAAAGCGAACACTGTCGATATTTCTTTCATATTGAAGAACCATAAAATCAATAAACCACTTACACCAATGCACATACATATATATTGAACCTTTTAAAAATCATTTCACATACCGAACATTACTAAAACAATGGCCAAAGTGCATAAAAATTAAAAATATATATTATAATTTTCAGGTGACAGTTTGCCTACGCCCGCCATCTTGTTGCAACATCAATAACTATTGCGCTTTTCGTTCAAAAGATGTGTTAATAAATATGTTAATAATTTTATCTTCAAACATTATGATGATTTAAGTCATCATTGCTAATTTTTGTTCAGTAGGACCGAATTCACATTTTATACTTACAATCCCTAGATCTCTATATCCTATTTATTGCATATATTAATATTATTATTATCAATAAAAACCAACTAGTACATATTAGGTTTTTATTAAATAGTCCATTGTTTTGGCCGAAACACTATGATACTTCAAAATTATAAACTGTTTAATTTGAAAACTTTGTTTATGTATCACAATTTATATATTAATTATTTTTTGCGACAGCTGTGACGTCAACCTATGTTGAAATTATCAGGTGTTATAATAATCTATCTTAAATTATAATCTATATCAACTCTTAAAAATAAAATTTCGTGATTTTTCGAACCTTTATAACATGAAGGTTTGAAAAATCATGAAAATTTTATAAAACAAAAAACAACAACAACAATAAAACAAAACAACACACACACAAACACACACACACACATACACACATACATAAACACACACATACACACACATACACACACACACGCACACAAACACACACACACACATACGCACACATACACACACACAAACTAAACAAATATGTTCACATAAAACAATATGTGAACTTTTTAGCTAGATCAAACGTAATATATTTTTAAATAATTTATTTTTACTCTTCTCTTTCGAATAATCGATTTGATAGCTGCTTTGATGCATAAAAAAATCATAAATAATAAATATCCTCTTAAGTTAAAAATATATATAATAACGTTTTATACGAACTCTAAATTTACAAAATATTAGTGTTAGTTATTGAAATTTTGTTGCATGAGTTCTTCTTTAATAATCACTATACATATGTACAATATATAAAAATAAATACATTTAACTAAAGGCTTTTAAACTTTAACATTTTAACCATTCTTCTCTCGTCCATTCGTTCCATATGTCCAAACCATCTCAGGAATCCTTTTTAAATTTTACTCAGAGAAGAATGTGCGGAAAAACGATATATGATATAATACCGAACGACAAAATAAGGAAAAAAATTTGGCAGGTGATAAAAATGTATAGCTTGTATAATTATTTCTATTTAAAACGGATGGAATAAAACTAAATACTCGTATTAAGTACATCTAAATTTTCATTATCTTTTTAAAGTTAATTTTAAAACAAGCGTCACTTTATGGTTTGTGACGAACTTCAACAATTTGCCGTAACGTTCCATCTAGATATAAAACTCTCTTTTGTGCCGTAAGATGACATTGAAATCTATAATAGTTTTGTAACCGAAGGTGAAATTATTGGAAATATTAAGAAGTTCTATCAATATTTAATAAAAATAATCCAATAAAACTTTCTTATGTAACACTCATTATTTTTGTTGTCTATATGTATAAAAAAAAATTATAGACCAGGAAATAGTGGAAGGCCGAAAAAAACGTGGCGTGATCAAATCAATCAAATATTTAGTGTCGGACACGTGAAGAGTCGCAGTAATCGACGTGCAGTTATGACACGCTATATGAATGTTGAGGAAGCGATAGAAGTGTTTCAGGAAAGAATGGTATATCATTGTCTACCCCCCCCCCCCCTCCCCGGGAGACAGCGTTATGGTTGGTTAGTTAAAATTATTTAATTCTGTTCAATAAATCCCTCATTCGCCTTCATTCTCTTCTTGTCTAACTTTGACATTCTACCATAAAAATATTTGTCACGCATTCGTCTGAGAGACATAATTTCTTTCGCGCTTATATTATTTTGTCGGTTTCATATTCATATAAGAACACTTTAAGAAAATAATATATCAAATGCACAATTTGGCTTTAAAATAAAGCTTTAATTTAGTTTATATCATCTCAGACGTGAAACGTTCCACAGGACTCCAGACTCCAGTACCTACGCAATACTGTGCTCATAAATCTCACACCTGTCTGGTGTTTCACGATCAAGGTCAAATTCCGGAAATATTGTGCGAGGTCAAGATCAATACGCGTGTTCCCATGCAGACTTCCGATGCCGCCAGTTGAGAAATATGCAACTGAATAGTTAAAAATACGTTTATATTAGATTTGATTGCGGTCATATTTATCTACAAAGCACGATGTTACATTAGAAATTTAATTGAAATGCCGAATCAGCTATCCTGTTCATGCTTCAAGCACTTGATCCCCACGCGCAGCCGCACCACGCCAGCCTCTGATTGGTCAGCCTCACGTGGTCTGACTTTGCACCATGGCAACCACCAAGCGCATGCCCCCCTCTGCTGAACGTCAAATTCATACTATCGCAAAATTCGTAACGATTTTACCGTAGATTCCGGACTATATTCCGTCAGTGGCTTCTCGCCGGTCGTGAGGAATACTTGCCTTTTTGTAGTATCAAGTGACTCAATTATTCATAATAAACGGCCGCGAGTGAAGTCTTCGGACACCTGTGAAAGACGGAACATTTGCAGTGTTTTGCGATTTTGTGAATTTTTTTTAATTTTTGGTTGTAAGTTTATTTTGAGTTTATCCCATTTTTTTTTCTTTTCCCATAACCCTTTTGTATTTTTCATCTTTCGTACAGGGATTGACGGTTTTCGCTTTTGCGGTATGTATAAAAAATATATAAAACTCTAACACTGCTTCACATTGCAACAGCCATTTTTGCACGCCTCTAATTAGTTGAACCATTTTATGCAGGGCGTCGTTATTTTGGTTTCTAAACCGGCTTAAATCTTCGCTTATTGCAATTTTTCTGCTATCGTAGCTGCTATCCATAATCTAAAATAATGCTGTGCAATTTGCGTCGACATCTTCCCACAGACAAAATGTTATTCACTTTAACTTTCTCAACGCTCGAACCAGAGTTCATTTTTTGTTCCTATTTCAAACGAACTTATAAAATTTATTTGACACAATAAGTTCACAGTATTCCACTTAGATTCTCGTTGGATTCATTTGATTGGATATATTTATTTTAATCGCATAATTCAATCATCCATTGATTTATTTTGTAACCTTTATTTTGGTTTTTATATAATTGAAGAAAACCTCACAGTTCGATCATTATTCATTAATGTTATCATTAATTCATTGTATTTATTTTTGGTCATAAAACTTTAGTATCCACACTTGTGTTTCACGATATATTGATTATGAAAACTCAACCAACGATTTTCTACTTTACTTTCAGAACGCAGTGATATTTTCACTACATACTTACGTTTTACAATAATTTTATATAAGTTTAGATATATACAATTATTAATACTGCCACACAATCCATGTTTTTCTTCATATATAAGCACATTTAATAAAGAAATGTCTATGTAATTTTTCAAATATAATTTAATTATAACGTTTTATAAATAATCTTATATAATATATATTTATTAACGTAGTATTTAACATATTTTTAAGTAAATTAAATAAATCAACTTTTTAGGAATGAATTATGTCATTTTCTAATTGTTTTTCAATTGAAATAAGACCATGGGTTTATGAATTATTCAAATGATGATTAATCCTATTTAAAAGCAAAATAGGGGTGAATATAAAAATATCGAACAACTCGTTTTTGTGTTTTTGAGGTGTCGTTTGATGTGACATCTTTTCAACTACTATTTTTATTCGATATAAACCGGGTGACCAATTAAATAAATTTATATTTAAAAGCTATATTGACATATAGGAGTGACATATTCTGGCTTGCTAGAGCATTACCAGATGTAATGTATTATAATGTCCTAGCAAGGCGAAACATATCACTCCCATTTTATATTGTAAAGCTTCTAGAAAACAGACGTTTTCATCAATATTTAATAATTAATATGGAGTTTCGCATCATTGACAAATAAACATTAAATCTATATTATTATTATGTACAATACAATTATAAAAATCTAATTTCCGACTGCAATATACAATATAATTGTATTTTTTCAAGAACGTGTATACTTTTAGTAACTAACTAACTAACCATTGCGCCGTCTCCCGAATGGATAGGCAGAAATAATGGACCGCCATACTGTTCTGTCCTGACGTACTTCTCACGTTTCTTTAACATTCGTACATCGTGTTATGCACACACGTCGATGTCTCTGACTCCTCACGTGGCCGAAATGTAATATTTAATTGATTTGATCTAAAGTAATTTTGATAGAATGGATTGCTTTATAAAACAGATCGCATTCGACTTGTATTTTAATAATCAATATTTATAAATATTATATTTTTTCTTCTTTTTTTATTGTGTTCTCTCTTTCGCCGCGTGTAATAAATACGCAAGTAAATTACGTCATTTGTGAGTACATTTTACAAATTTCCACTAAAAACTGGACGAACACGAATCAATATTTAAGTCAATTTTCCTGTTTTGCACTCATACTTATTTCTTTTCCGTATCTTTTTTGTATCCCCTTCAAAACTCTTGTAATTTTTTTTATTGTTTCTAGCAATGATAATAACTTAATGTGATGTTTTAAATTCAATATGTTTAAATACAATTCTTTTACGTTTATTTCTATTGTAACCGGTTTCACCATGTGTGATTAGTGTGGTCCATTCGGTCGATGTCAGCCGATTATATTAGTAATAAACTGCTAACTAACTAACTAACCATCACGCCGTCTCCCCGAAAGGGTAGGCAGAAAGAATGGACTGCCACGCTTTAATCGATGCGGCACTCCATCCTTCTCTTTTCGCCATCGCGAGAGACGCGGTGTGATGGGTTGCGAACCTCATCGCCACCAAAAGGCATCTCCCGCGCACATTTCGATCTTCAACGTCTACATAATAAATCTAAAACAAATTATCTGTAATACAATAATATAAAATAAAATAACAAAGAAAAATAATTTAACACATAATGTTATTTTAGATGGTGCACTTGTCGTCAGCTGGACGATCCGGACATTTGTGTTTATTTAATTTTTATTCCACGTTATCCATTGCTAATAGTTAATAAACTGCTTTTTTATAAATTATATTTATTTTGCTTATAATACTATTCACACTTTTTTGTTCTATTATTTTTTATAAACAATATTCCACCTCCTTCGACTGATATTAGTGGGTAAAGTTGAGGGTCGTCCGGGAAATGGTAGAAGGCAGGCTGTCTTGGCTGCGGAACATAAAAGAGTTGACAGGAATTACAAGAGTTCAAAACCTGTTCCAAGTGGTACAGGACAGAGATGCCTTTGCTGCAGTGATCGCTAACGTTAGTAGGACAACATTTCACAAACAATATTCCATTGACTTTTTCTACTTTATTTTATTAATATCAACTAACTAACTAACCATCACGCCGTTTCCCCGAAAGGGAGGGTAGAAATAATGGACCGCCACACTGTAATTTCCTAACATCTCTTTCTTCCACGACATGCATGCATCGTATCATGCACGCACGTCGATTTCTCCGACTCCTCGCGTGGCAGATATTCAATACCTATTTGATTAATTCGATCGTGCCACGTGTTTTCCGATCTTTCTCTGTTTCTAGTTCCGTTTACATCGTTAACATATACTTTTTTACGATTCTTTTTCATTCATTATTTCCATGTGTTCAAACTATCTTAATGGTCCTTTCATCATTATGTTCATAAAACCATCATTCGCACCGCATTCACTTCTTATATTTTCATTCGACACTCTATTACACACAGAGTATCCACACATTCGTCTAATTTTATTTAATCGAATTAATTCAATAGGTATGTTTAAATAAAATTGTTTTACGTTTATTTTCTATTGTAACCGGTTTCATCATTCCTCTATTTCTAGTTCCGTTAACATATACTTTTTTTACAATTATTTTTCATTCATCATTTCCACGTGTTCAAACTATGTTAATGATCCTTTCATTATTTTATTTTGTTTACACTTCATTCGTACTGCATTTTCTCTTCTTATATTAGTATCATTTTATTTTACTTTTTACGACATTTTGTTCAATTATAATTATTGTTTTACGGTCATTCTCGAATATATTTTTTTGCAAATGATGAAAGATCAAGGTTGGTATTAATGTATCAGGACGAAATTGCGTCAGGATATATGACGTATATTTCTATTAAAAAAAAATACACTCCACACATCTATGATGCAAACTGGTTTTATTAGAATTAATTAAGTTTAATATCCAAATTACACTGTCAGCCGTCTATATGTATTGGTTTACAACTAGAAAATGCGGAAAAAAAACAGACATGAATTTAATAAATACGCGCTTATTTTTTTTTTGTAGTTCTTTAGCAAAAATATTATTGTACGTTTAACCCATTAAATGCCTAGAGTGTGTTAACGTTCGTGAACACATAAAATTAATTTAAATTCAAATTCGGTTCGCACGGTGTGTTTCGAGTATAATTTAAATTTACATCAGTAATGTATCAGTTAAAATATTTTCTTTGAATCTACCAATAATACATAACACCAAACACGAAAGTAAAACTTTGCGGTGAGAGCACTCGCCTGGAAATTGTAAGTTTGCAACTTCTAATCTCTCCAGTAGCTTTTCGTTTTTTCTATTACATATGTAGTTTAAAATTGAAGGCTGGACTTACAAAGGTGTACATAATGTCAAAAATGAATTTATGATGCCAATTGGTCTTAAACATTAAAGCTAAAATAACTGTGCAAAAGTGCGTAATGATTGAATAATATAGTGTAATTCAACGTCACCCTAAAGATGCCACCCGTGGTACATGACATATGGAACAAAAACTTTTTTTTTTGCTTATTTTCTCTACTTTATGTTTAAACCACTTGACACCTTTGTAATGTCCAGCCTTCAATTATCGTCGAAATAATTTATACTTATGTACGTATAAATTAGTATATTTAAAAAAATCTAATCTTTTTTGTGTATTTATGGACTTTTTTATCTGTACATACCTATAATGTGTTCACGAACAATTGTTCTTTCTGCGCTCCGTATGTGATAGAGTGTCGAATGAAAATATATGAAATGAATGCGGTGCGAATGATGGTGTTATGAACAAAATAATGAAAGGATCATTAAGATGGTTTGGACATATGGAAAGAATGAATTTAGAAAGAATGGTAAAAAAATTATATGTAAACAATGTAAATGGAACCATAAATAGAGAAAGACCTAGGAAAACGTGACACGATCAAATAAATCAAATATTGAATGTCGCCCATGTGAGCAGTCAGAGAAATCGACGCGCGTGCATGACACGATGTTGAGGAAGCGAGAGAAATGTGTCAGGAAAGAAAAGTGTGGCGGTCCATTCTTTCTGCCTACCCATTCGGGGAGACGGCGTAATGGTTAGTTAGTTAGTTTAGTTAGTTTTAAATACTATATTTGAACGATACATCGATTCGGAGTATGCTGTAATATTCTATAATTTTTCTGTTTTATTAAATACATATATATTTGAGTATATTTTTATCCCGGGGATTTCATGGGTTCTAAGCTTTACCCCACTTGAAGATTAATCTGTTTTTTTATATAGTTAAGTTGCGAAAATCACTTGAATCTTCGCAGTGATTAATAGTTTCTGTTTTTTTTATTGTATTGTTCAACGGTGTGCCGAGTGGTCCGTGATTGACAAACGAACCTATTATGGCAAGAACCAGTTTCGGTCCGTAGCCGCGGCTGGGCCGCACGTGGTCGGTGGCGTGATCCTCTGACGATCGCAATTATTCTCACCACTTTCGATACACTCTCCGAGCCTCGCGTTCTCGGAATTTGCGTCTCATAGCACTGAAGACTGTTGTTTGCCGCTGTGGAAGTACGTATACATTTTGATTCGACCGTAATTGGTCTTGGGTAGGTCTCGTATATAGTGCTCCAAAAAATATATCAGTATTAAAAGCCTATTCATTTATATCTAACGCTTGCAAATTTTTCTATTCTATAAAATATCAAAAATATTATTTATTTATTGTTTCTCGAGCAATGATATAAAATACATATTAAGTCATTCTTCTTCTTCTTCTTCCTCAGCCTATTCCCGTCCACTCCTGGACAAAGGCCTCCTCCATTCGCTTCCATGTCACTCTGTCCTGTGCAGACTGCATCCAGGTTAAACTAATCCATCCAGGTTAAATTAAGTAATTAATACGAATGAAAACGTCAGTTTTCTAACTAACTAACATACCATCACGCCGTCTCCCCGAAGGGGTAGGCTGAAATAATGGACTGACACTATTCTCTCCTGACATATTTCTCTCGCTTCCTTGACATTCATACATCTTGTCATGCGCGCACGTCGATTTCTCCGACTCACGTGGCCGACATTCAATATTTTATTTATTTGATCTGCCACGTTTTCCTCGGTCTTCCTCTATTTCTAGTTCCATTTACATTGTTAACATATACTTCTTTTACCATTCTTTCTTCATTCATTTTTTCCATGTGTCCAAACCATATTAATGGTCCTCTCATTATTTTGATCATAACTCGTAAATACCCTTACGATAAAGGCAGCTAGCAAATAACTGGCTTTTCCTATTCATAAGGTTCTATGTAAATTTCTTTGATATTTTTTTTTATCCTTTACATCGATTTGGCTCGCACTGTAATGATGTAAGGAGTTTTTTCAACAAAATAATAATAATAACACCATCATTCGCACCGCATTTACTTCTTATATTTTCATTCGACACTCTATCATACACAGAGTTGCATACATTCGTCTAAGAGATCTCATTTCTATTGCATTTATTCTACTTTCATCCTTCTTTTTGCCAGTTCCATGCTTCGCTTCTATATATAAGGGTCGGTACAAGAACACCATTGTGCTCTGCCATTTTAGCTTTTTTGGATTGGTTTTTGTTTGATGACAACTTTAAGTGCACCATTCGCTTTGTTGCCTGCCTGTCGGTTTTCTAGAAGTTTTATTATTGTTTACCGACCCTTACGTATGGAAGCGAAGCATGGAACTGGCAAAAGAAGGATGAAAGTAGAATAAATGCAGTTGAAATGAGATCTCTTAGAAGAATGTGTGGATACTCTGTGTATGATAGAGTGCCGAATGAAAATATAAGAAGTGAATGCGGTGCGAATGATGGTGTCATGAACAAAATAATGAAAGGATCATTAAGATGGTTTGGACATATTGAAAGAATGAATGAAGAAAGAATGGTAAAAAAATTATATGTTAATGATGTAAATGGAACCAGAAATAGAGGAAGACC
Source organism: Lepidostoma basale (assembly GCA_022606425.2). Classification (NCBI taxonomy): domain Eukaryota; kingdom Metazoa; phylum Arthropoda; class Insecta; order Trichoptera; family Lepidostomatidae; genus Lepidostoma; species Lepidostoma basale. Next base: position 640,385 of record JAHDVF020001587.1, read on the forward strand.
GAGGAAAACGTGGCACGATCAAATAAATCAAATATTGAATGTCGGCCATGTGAGGAGTCAGAGAAATCGACGCGCGTGCATGACACGATGTATGAATGTTGAGGAAGCGAGAGAAATATGTCAGGAAAGAAAAGTGTGGCAGTCCATTCTTTCTGCCTACCCCTTCGGGGAGACGGCGTGATGGTTAGTTAGTTAGTTAGTTAGTTTATTATTGTTTATGGGAATGACATGTTTTAGTTTTCCAATGCGTAATCAAATTTATGATACATTATTAAACTTCAAAATCATTAGTTTATACTTCAGTTCGGATATTTGAATATGACGTAGCATGAAAGTAAAAACGATCACAAAGGTTTACCATACTTATAAAAATATAATTCTTATGCGTAATCACAATTTTATTCAAATTGTTATTGTTAATAATAAAACTAATAAATTTAATAATAGTAAATTATATTTACGTAAAGGCAAACAAAAAACATATATTTATGTATTATATATTGGAGTCATTGAATAGTTATATAATATTATTTTATGTTTATTATATACAATATTATAATATGTTATTATACGTATTTCGTTCTTTTTTTATTATTTTTTATATTACCATCTTAATTATTTTTTTTGCAAATTGATTGACAGTGATGATGGGGTTTTTCAATATTTTAATTAATTTATTGTATTTTGTGATTGCTATTGGTATTTTTTTATAAAAGGTGTGTACATACATGTCGTGAAAACTCTTATTTTATATTTATTTAAAATTTAGGCATCAAACCTAAAAAAATTAAAATACAGATTTTAATTTTTGAAAAAATTCTGAAAAAATTAAATTAATGCAAATTATCTACACTAGTAAGAAGCACTTATTAACATTCACTTCTTATATTTTCATTCGACACTCATACACAGAGTATCTACACATTCGTCTAAGAGATCTCATTTCTACTGCATTTATTCTACTTTCATCCTTCTTTGGCCAGTTCCATGCTTCGCTTCCATACATTAGGGTCCACTTTATATTGTTTTTAATAACAAACCGAAGCTTCATAAGTGTAGCAAAACAAACGAAATTGTCATTAATTTTTTTTAATGTAAAATGTCTATTTTATTTGCAAAGAAAACGAAGGTTAAATAGAATATTATCTCTTAGCTTCAATCGTGATTAGTAATACTATTACTTTTGAAACAACGTAATTGATCAATAATAAATAACCTTCTATAAGTACACGTGTTTTTCTTTGTTGGTTTATTGTTGTCAATGTGACTGTTTTGTTTGTATTAAATTAAATATTCTTTAGGATAATGACGAGTTTTATTAATACATATGTAGGTATCCATAATATAAAAGGTTAGGAGTATTGAGTGAATCGCTGTTCACTTTAGAGCCGGATATTGATTGACACTACAGCCGACTCTGCTAGGGGTGTGGTAGACTAAAAATAACCGACGACCAATCGTTGCCATCCCGCGGGGTGTGTCTGGCGTATGGCGGGATTTTCTGTGTAGTCATTTATTAACCTTCCTTTTTCGATACTGTGTAGCTAGTACACTTTCCTTCTATTAATATCTAAACAACAACAAACCATCACGCCGTTTCTCCGTAGGAGTAAACAGAGAGAATGGACCGAAATCCTGACATAACTCTCTAGCTTCCTCCACATTCATACATCGAGTCATACACGCACGTCGATTCTTCCGGCTTCTAACATGACCAACATTAAATTTGATTAATTGGATCATGCCATGTTTTTCTCGGTCTGCCTCGACCTGCTACTCCATTTACATCATTAACGTATACTTTCTTAACCATGCGAATGATGGTGTTATGAACAAAATAATGAAAGGATCATTAAGATGGTTTGGACATATGGAAAGAATGGTAATAAAAATATATGTTTACGATGTAAATGGAACCAGAAATAGAATACCAAGGAAAACGTGGCATGATCAAATAAATCAAATATTGAATGTCGGTCATGTGAGGAGTCAGAGAAATCTACGCGTGTGCGGACACGATGTATGAATGTTGAGGAAGCGAGAGAAATATGTCATGAAAGAAAAAATTGGCAGTCCATTCTTTCTGCCTACGCCTTCGGAGAGATGAAGTGATGGTTAGTTAGTTTTCTTAACCATTTTTTCTCCATCCATGCGCTCCATATGTCTGAACCAACGCAGCGATCCTTTCATAATTTTGTTTATAATACCTTCTTCCGCTATCCATTCCTTTCTTATATCAGCATTTGAGATTATGTCGTACTCGTATATCGTTCTACCACACATACTACTTAGGGACCTCATCTCTACCGCATCTATTCTGGTATCATCCTTCTTCTGCCAGTTCCATGCTTCGCTTCCATACATTAGGGTTGGGATATATCTCTTTAATATCTCTTTAAATAAAAATTAATACGGGGTTAAGATTTTCGGTGTTCCTCGACGTTCCTATAGTCGTAAAATAGGTACCGGTATAAATATTATATTTAAAATTTATTTACTAATTATACACCTATTACGAAATACTTAAATTATACTTTATTATTATAGTTTAAAATCATAGTATTTACATATATGAATATTTTTTTGTTGGGTTCGTATTATGAAAACAAATGATTTCGGAATGTATTTTTAAAGGTCGAAAAGGAGACGTGTAAAGGACAAACGCGCCCTTGCGTAATATTAATGGTTAAAAATAATGTATCGTGTTTTCTTTTTTACCATTTCTTCTAAGAACTATGTTAATCTAATCGCGTTTTTATTGTAAATATTTGCGGTGAATTTAAATAACTTGCTTTAAACTGCTAAATATCACACTGCGCCTAAAAACAAGAATTTTAAAATTTCCCAAAATGTGGAGATATTTAGTATGTATATTTTTCACACATAATATATTTTTTATTATTAATCTTTATTATATAACACAATTCACATTTTTCTTATTTAAGACCTTTTGGCCTGTTACTCTCTGCGTCAAATTCTTTCTTGAATAATTGGCTGCTAGCTATCATTCCATCTTTTTGGAGGTCGTCCTTGACGTAAACCATCCCATGCTTCTCCTTCTATTCCTCCTTTATTCCAGAACACTCTCTGCTATTGCTATCTTATCATATCCTCGACTTCGCATTACCTCCTGATATATCGCCTCTTTGCAAGAATAACGTGACATTTCGAAAATCAAATCCGCCGTGTTCAATATTATTTTCTACAAAAACATGGTATTTTTAAAGTGAAAACAGAGAAGTTATGAGGGAAAGAGACAACGCAACAGTGGTATATTGTGTTGTCACGTTGTCTCTTTCAGACGGGCATCTTGTTTCATTTAAAAAAAATTCAAGTTTTCGAGATAACACGTTATTCTTGCAAAGAGGCGATATGTGTTTTTCCTATTATGTCACAAAAGGTTTTGCAAGCAATGCTTCTGAGTATCTTCATTTTGTTGGTTAGAAGGGGGCTTTTGGTTCTGACAGAGTCGGCTCTGGATTCAATTCTGTAGGTCATCATATACTTACTCTTCCAGTTGGTGATCTATTTACATCCAGATATAGCTACGATATTTTGTATCTGCTCTAACTTTTCTCCATAGAGCGTTATTGCTCCCAAAGCGAGCACCAAAATATTTAAAATTTGAAACCTTTTTCTATGTTTATAATATGCTTATATTAATAATTTAACATATTTGCTTTTAATCGGATTCAGAATATCAATTCTACATCTCTACAGTAGAGATCGTATTTTTTTTTTATTAAGATTAATATAATACAAGGAAATAAATCAATAAATTCATTCTTCCATATTATTTTGCCAATATTTTAAAAGCGAAGAATCAAGAAATAATTCGGAGAGTTTTTTCATGTATGTGCGTATAATATATTTTAATCTTTGCAAAAACAAAATGCTTAATCAAATTTATAAGCTTGTATATATATGTTCACTTGTTTCCGTATTTATTTAGTTTGATTCGCGTCATCACATCTCCTGATAGCTACCGACCAGCGTTTTGCGTCATGGCGTTGTTGTGATATTGTCGGCATTACCGATTTCCCAAGACAGTTTTCCAGTGGGAAAGGTCACCCGAGACAATTTTCCAACAATTTGTTTAATGGGTGATGATAATGGTATATTGCTGTTGAATCTTCATAGCTTTGATTGTGAATTGATCAAGTTCAGATATCGCATGACCGAGGTCGGTGTGAGTAGAATCCAGCGCATAAAGAGAATGACTGCATCATTGGTGATCATCTCAATAGCGTAATGAAATTTAACTTCATCCTATTAGCAGAACACGCGAAAGCCAGTAGAAAAAATATTAACATATCATTAAACAGTTAAATCACTAATTTTCACAATATAAATGATTGATGTATTCCAAGCATATTATAAAAACCAAATTTCTATGATAAATACTTTCTCAACATTGTATGTAAATATGTGGAAAATTAATGTGATTAAACACGTCTGTTTTGTAAAGTTCTATTATTATTTATGGTAATTACACGTTTCGCCTTTTTAAGGCATTATCAAATATTTTATAATGCCTTAGAGAGGCGAAAAATATCATTCTCATAAATTAAAATAAATCTGTTTTCGTTCATATTATTTATTCAATATTGTATTTTACATCATTGTTCAAGAATAAATAAATATATGGAATTTAGATAATTTAGAAGAATGTGTATAAATTTTTGTATGTAGATATAAGAAGTGAATGTAATTCTGATAAGCGCGTTATGTACAAAATAATGCCAGGATCATTAATCTGGTTTGGACGCATGGAAAAAATTAATCAACTACACTTTAAAATATTTTTTTTATGAATGGAGAGCGAAACCGAAGTAGACCGAAGAAAATGTGAAGCAAATTCCAAATGTCAGCCGTTTTAGCAGTGAGAGAAATTGACGTGCGTGCACGATACTATAGAATCTTGAGGATTCGAGAGAAGTACAGTGGGGCAATGCATCCTTTCTGCCTACCCCTTCAGCGAAATGGCCTATTGGTTAGTTTGTCTAAATTAAAATGGAATATATTTTTTAACGAAAGTAGGACTACCAAAGACTCGATAGCTGCTTTCTACGTCACTGTAACTCTACTTCATTTACTTATTTTTATTCGGAATATTAAGAAAAGTTCTTGTGGAATATTTAAAGATATATTTTTGTAAAGTAAAGTTGTAATTTCGGCTGTTTTAATACCCATTCAACCAAGAGCTGTTTTTCTGTGTAAAAAAAATCGCTACACCATTGTGTGCAGTACCTACCTGCACTACCTATCGGTAATAAATTATATTTGAACGTAATGATGAACTGCAATAAAAATGTTACAAGTATTGTAATCCCTGAAGTGGCCTCGCTCGTCATCATTGACATGCAACCCGCGTGGTTCAGCGGGAAAGCCCAATGAAAATCACCCTCGGAACTGTAATAAACTAATATTTCTACGATAGGTACTCTGATATTCTTGGGTTATTCTTTTTGTGGACCGATTTAATATAAATCTTCTGAAGATGGCAGCGAGCTGGCGAAACCGATCAAAGTCACAAATATTAGTGGATTTTAACTTAATTTACATTTAAAAAAGATTTTTTACAATTTATTTTTATTTTCATAATTTACAATGAACTTCTACCATGAAATTTAAAATAACAACATTAATTTCTTATATTTGCATTTGACACTATCATATCTATACAGATTTTCCCACATTCGTCTAAGAGATCTCATTTCTACTGCATTTATTCTAAACTGTTAAATTAAATATTTATGTATCATAATATTTATGTTTTAAATATTTATGTTTTATGTATCACAATTGTGTTTTATTTTACGCAACAGCTATTTTGTCAACCTATGTTGACATCATCACGTGTTACAATAATATATCAAATTTTCGTGATTTTTCGAACCTTTATGTGTATTTGTTCCTATGTCAATTTGTTCGAAAAATGTTTGAAGAATGTTAAAAAATCTCGAAAATTTGACATTCTTGACATTGATGATGTCAACATAGGTTGACGAAACAGCTGTCGCGTAAAATTAAATACAATTGTGGTACATAAAACAAAGTTATTTAATTTAACAGTTTAAAATGTTAGGTATCATAGTGTTTCGGCTAAAACAATGGACATTTATTCTACTTTTATCCTTCTTTCACCAGTTCCATTTGTCTATTTTTCACAATAATTACATCATTGCTTGCCCATCTCTCCGTTTACTCGTTGTGAAATCGAGCGTATAAGACCCAAGACAAAATCTGGAACGATCTTTGCAAGATGGCTTCAACGCCGCATGTTACTAGATTTTAAACAGTTTAAATGCATCCACACCGGAAGAGGAAAAATTCTTACGCAATGTGGCGTCATACTATCCTATTTAAATCGTGTCCTCTGAAATTACGTATTACCTATTATAAAACACATGTTTAGGTACCTAAGAACTTTTATTAAATTAAAATCAATGAAATAAACTTTTGATTATTATATAATTTATTAATGTATTTTTTTTTCAGTATTTGTAATTGAATAATTTATTTATAATTTGGTGCAGATTTTTTTAAACTCATTTTTATATTATCTTAAATCAAAAGGTTTGTCCATTTTTCCTACACCCTATTTTTTTCTAAATGTAATCGTTCGTTGAAAAACATTTATAGGTATTTAAATGAAAAATACTTAAACAAACTACCTATATCTAACTAACTTACCATCACGCTCTCTCCGAAGGGGTAGGCAGAAAGAATGGACTGACACACTTTAACCGATGCGGCACTCCATCCTTCTCTTTTCGCCCCCGCGGGAGACGCGGTGTGATGGGTTGCGAACCTCATTGCCACCAATGGGCATCTCCCGCAACTACCTATATTATATTTTATAATCACAATTCTCGTCAACTAACTAACTAACTTACCATCACGCAGAAAGAATGGAACGCCACACTGTTCTGTCCTGACATACGTCTCTCGCTTCCTCTACATTCATACATCTTGTCATGCACGCACGTCGATTTTTCCGACTCCTCACGTGACCGACATTCAATATTTGATTGATTTGATCGTGCCACGTTTTCCTCGGCCTTCCTCTATTTCTAGCTCCGTTCACGCCGTTTACATATACCTTCTTTACCATTCTGTCTTCACTCATTCTTTCCATGTGTCCAAACCATCTTAATGACCCTTTCCTTATTTTGTTCATAACACTTTCATTCGCACCACATTCACTTCTTATACTTACATTTGTCACTCTATCATATACAGATTTGCCACACATTCGTCTTAGAGATCTCATTTCTACTGCATTTATTCTACTTTCATCCTTCTTTTGCCAGTTCCATGCTTCACTTCCATACAATTCTTGTTTATTTTTGATAATTTACTTTCTCTAAAGACATGTCGAGGAAAACGTGGCAAACTCAATTCAATCAAATATTTAATGTCGGCCATTTGAAGAGTCGGAAAAATCGACGTGCGTGCGTGATACGATGTATGAATTTTGAGGAAAGAACAGTGTGACGGTCCATTCTTTTGTACCTACGCTTTCAGGGAGACGGCGTGATGGTTAATTAGTTTATTTTTTCTAAAAGATAATACAATCCTAAAACTATTAAATTATTTTGTGTTACCGAATTATTCTATACCCACCTTCACTTGAAAAAAATGCGAGATTCGTGTTTGAGACTTATAAAAAAAACTCTGGTTTACTTATGGATTTCATGACATTGAATCAAAATGCAATGAAATAAAGTTTTCATCAGACACTACGGTGGCTCGATGGGAATTGACTCACCTACTTGCATTTTCCGGAGCAATGACCTGACACGATTTTTTTGCTTGAACCGCCTAATATATACATCACCACGCTCGCGCCTTTTGTAATAGTGGCCATTATAATCATTACAGTGGACCACTTTCAGATACGAGTACCTTTTGTTGATAATTTTGCGTTTGAGATGTGACGATTCTCGTAACTTTTTCACCATTTTTTTTTTGTAAAGATTGTCGACGCAAAATCTACAAAAGTAGTTGTCATGAACATCATTCTGTATCTGTCCACTCCTGGGCGTAGGCTTCCTTCATCTGCTTCCATGTCTTTCGATCCTGGGTAAAACTGATTTCTGTCGTACCGGCTGTCTTTAATGTCGTCCCTCCATCGAAGTTGGGGACGTCCTGGGTTTCGGGTCGCAGTCCTAGGATGCCAGTAAAAGAAGCGTTTTGTCAATCTATCGTCGAGTAAAACAACAACAAAGCATCACGCCGTTTCCCCGCAGGGGTAGGCAGCGGCCGACATAATCGTCCATCCGAGCAAGTTATTCGGAAGACCATAGATCTTTTCACAAAGACGACAATTATCGAAAATTGGATTTCATGATTGCGCTTCATTCGAGCTAGCCGTGGCGCTCTTATGCCCGAAATCATATTTAAACAATAATTTCATAAAATTATCTATTAAATAAAGCCCATATCATAGACATTATTATTATTTTTAATTTTTTTTTTCTTTTCATTTTGAATATGTACTCTACCTCTAAAAAAACACCCTATTCATATATAAAAATGACAGTTTACTCCGTTTAAAATGTATGTATAAAAGAGATTTGAATACTTTTCTTTTAATAATGGTTTGTTTGTTTAATCCACAAATTATTTTTACTTCCGATTAGAAACTATTCGTATCTTTGTCAGGGCAACTGAAATTATACTGATTACTTGTTTTATATTGTTTACCCTGACGCAATTACATGTTCTCGTAGCACTGAAAACGTTTGGCGGTAAAAGTAATCAAACAGACCTATAAAACGCAATATAGCTATGTGTGATAAAAACAATAAATGCTTGTTTTGTATCGCCTGTCTTTCCGAAATAATATTTTAGCTCGTCTATGATTGTTTAATTTTTTATTATCGACTAAACATTTTTTTAAACTTATGTGTTTGTTATATAACTTGTTCAATTTAAAATTACCAAACGGCTATAATTATGTCGTTTGGAATTCGATTTCCTACGAATAATAAAATATAATTGGATACTAATTCATAAACAAGAGAATGAACTAAAAAAATAAAGTGGTAGCTACTTATAAAAATAAATTTATTTTAACTAATTTATTATATGTTGTAGATATTCGTATATTTTAGTATTTTTTTTATTGATCTTACAGTTTTTGTAATGATCTAAAGAAAACTTTTTTTCATAAATATATATAAAATATCGAAGCATTATATTTTCGTGAGGTATTTTTCCTTCACGTTGGCATTAATTCTTTTACTTATTTTAAGTAGGCGGTAATGTTTCGGTTTTAATTCTAAACGCTTCGTTAATTTGATTCCTTTTTTGTCGTCTTCCGCCAAATTATTACCGATTAGGCTGTGGAATATTGGAATACTGACGCGCATATTAATGATACAGTTGTGGATATATTCAAATGATCAATTTAATCGACTTAAACACCAACAAATGATTGTGGTAGTGAAGCATAGAACTGACAAAAGAAGTATACAAGTAGAATAAATTTAGACGAATTTTTGGTAAATCTGTATACTATAGAATGTCAAATTCAAATAAGTGTAATATAATACATACAATGCAGTGCGAATGAAAGCAATATGAACAAAAATAATGAAATATTATTTATTGTTTCTTGACAAATGATGTAAAACTCCATATTAAATAATTAATACGAATGAAAACGTCAGTTTTCTAGAAGTTTTATTATATTTTATGGGAATGATATGTTTCGCCCTTCTAAGGCATTATCAAATGTGTTTGACATTTGATAATGCCTTAGAAGGTACCTTATACATACATAAAGTAATGTGAATTAATTAAAACACTTTCTTTTTTGTATAAATATCTTACAGCTGCTATACAATCGTTTATTTTTATCAATTTTTATATGTGTATAAACCTTACATTACAATTTTAGATTATTTACTATAACTATTTTTCTCCGCGAAAAAATAAGATTTATAGACTACTTATTTTCGTCGTCATTATGTGCCTTGCATTTTATGGTAATACTCCAATTACAACCATTATTTTATATATTACCCTCGTATCTTTTCACACCTCACTTACGAGAGTCTCCTACCCATCTAGGATAATGTATTTTCTATGATTATTCCTATTTTTCTCTTATAATTATAGTTTAAAACATTATTCTAACGTTATATTAAAAAAGTTAAACAACCTGAGTTTTAAAAATTATTCAAAGCGTGTTTCAAGAATCATGTTCTTATTTCAAGCTACGAATGAAGCATTTAACGTTTTTTTTTTTGTTGGATTTTTATTTACATTCCTGTATATTCCAACGAATGTTTTTTTAAACTTTACTTTATGATAAATTAAAACCTGTATCCTATGACAGTCGGATAAAGTGTGAACTTGTCTGATCGCGTCACTAATATTTGCATTGTTTATTTACATGAGCAGATCCTGGTACTTGTGGAAATTTATTATAGAGAATAAAGTCTAAAGATTAAGGCCGGCCGCACGTATGAAAAGTGGTTTCTCACCTACTGATTTTTTTTATGACTTATTGAATTCCTCTTCCTACTTGAAACGATAGAAATATTGATTGACCAGGCATTTTTTATAATATTAATTAAAAATAATGCATAAAAATGTAATAACTCACAAACCACAATATTACAATGCAATTTTTACATTTTGTTAAAACAAATATACCTCTACCATATATATTGTTATACAACATTCATTGTCATCACATGTGTTTCACAAAATAAACAAACAAACCATCACGCCATTTTCCCGCAGGGGTATTCAGAGAGAATGGACCGCCACCCTACTCTATCCTTACACACCTCTCTAGGTTCCTCCAAATTTAACAACGAGTCATACTCGCACGACGATTCTTCCGACTTTAACATGACTAACCTTTAAAATTTGATTAATTTGGTCATGCCATGTTTTTCTCGGTCTACCTCGACTCCGTACTCTATTACATTGTAAACGTATACTTTCTCCATCCATGCGCTCCATATGTCCGAACCAACGCAGCGATCTTTTCATAATTTTGTTCGTAATACCTTTTTCCGGTCTACATTCCTTTCTTATATCAGCAGAGATACTCTTATCCTTTTTCTGCCAGTTCCATGCTTCGCTTCCACACAAGGGTTGGGACATAAAATATAATAGAATAAAATTCTAGAAAACGGAAGCTTTATTTTCATTGTAATATAATAATCATCTTCTTCTTTCTGTGTCTTGTCAGGTCTCCCTAACGTTGATTATCACCCTTGAGTAGGCCTCATGGTGATGACCGGGGGGAAAATATCCAGAGTGGTATCCCCTTGCCTTCTCTGGAGAATTTTCTGTTGGGGTTACCTTCCCTTAGCTGGGTGTATCCAGTTTTATGGCGCTGGAAGCTCGCCATTTGTCCTTTCTCTATCTGCTATGGCACTAAGTAATATGTGCCACAGTGCCCGGGGTTCGCGGGGTCTTTAAAATACCTCTCGTGGACGCTAGAGAGTTGGACTTGATAGTAGTGTTGCTGTTGTAAATGCAACATGGCGTCTTACGACATTTTGTAGAGGCATATTTTCCAGCAAAATATGTCCCATCGTAGCCCTACTACCCTTTTGAACCCCATAATATATTTATTTTCATTGTAATTTTTAGTAAATCTTGTCCATGTAATGGTTACAATTGTTATTGTACTTAAGTATGTTAATTATTGAGTATCTTCTTACGGATAGATGCATTAAATTGTATTTATTTCTACGTTTTAACTCGCACATATCCTAATATTTACTCTTCATGTTAGTTCATATTCAAATAATAAATTCATTGGTCCAACGTTCAACGAGACATTGGACGTCGATCGGTTGGTTTCTTCTAGTCGGCTGTCATATATAGTTTTCCTTATTTTAATAATTAAACAAGAGTATTATAATCATTATATATGTTAAATGGGTGTACATGGCGAGTGCGAACTTGATTATCACCTGTGGTAAATACTAGTGCTCGTGGGGTACTCTACAAAATAAATAAATGATTTGTTTTGTTAGTTATAAAATGTAGTTATAAAATAAAAATGTATTTTTAAGTAAAAGTCAATTGAACCAATTTTAACAAAGGGAAATTATCCAGGGGGTCTAAGGAACAGAACACTTCCTTATTTTTTCATAATAATGATTTTTTTTTGCTCATAATGATGATTTTATATATTTGTTTCAAAACAATTTATTTAAAAATGTAACCTACTTAAAAAATACATTCTAAACCTCAGTTTCCAAATTTTCACTACAATTATTTTTCTGTTTTCTTTAGAATATTATCTTAAAACTTCAGTTATAATTGTATTAAATAAACGTTTCATTAAATTTATATTATTTTTAGTTACTAAATCACATCGTTGCTGCTTTTATAACATATTATTTTATGACAATAGGGAATGGGATATTTTTTTATGTTTCGTTCCCCAAAAAAGGTTTTTACTTCTTTTACCACATAATGAGAATTGTTAGACAATTTATAACTAAGTTTGGCAAGATTTTTTTGTAGCGTAGGATTTATTCTATAATATTCGAAGTTTGTTCTAAATTTAAATTTAAGCAAATTTAGAAAGTGTCTATGTTTATAGAGTGCGTAAACTACTCGCACAAAATAAAATAGAGTCGTTTAATTTCTAGTTCTATCAACTCGCTCGAAAAAAAAATCTCTAGACAACCTTAGTTTGAGAATGAAATCACCAGAGGGTACTCCATTGCTTCTGCATTTTAAGAATGCTATTATGTCATTACGTAACTGCGACTTTTTAATAAAACTTGAAAAGTAAATACTTGAGACATCATCTCGTTAATGACGTTACCGGGAAACTTGGCTTTTTGTTGCGAATTTGAAAATGTCATTAGCATACACACGACATGTTTACAGAGCTCGAGAACAAACTTCAACAAATCAATATCGTGGGTATTGCAAAAATTCGATTATTTATAATTTTTTTTTTCCAAAATATGTCTCCTAGAATAATTTATGCGTCATCCAATGATACCTACTACTGTATTTTTGCGCCGACGTCACTACAAATCACTTTTCTCGAAGTTATATTATATTAATATCAATAGATGGCGCTAGTGTAGATTGAACAAAAAAATGTGAAGTATTCTTCTACATTGTAGCATATATACATCTTCCAAAAATTTGGCAGGCGTAGTGGTCATAAGGAGGGCGGAATGGGGAATGTTGTATTACATAAAGCGTGCGCTTAACCCAAATAATGGCAGGTCATAAGTCCTGTTAACGCCTCGACCACCATATTCTGTTTCCAATTTGCATTTTCGTCTCTATTGAGATACAATTAATCCTTAAAATGATAACCCGCAATGGGTAAAATCCAGTATTCGTCTACAAGTATTTGTATACATTCAAAATGTAATTATATTACTTATCTCTTGATTTATTTCTTCGATTATTGAACTAACTAACCATCACGTTGTTTCTCCGGAGGAATAGGCAAAGGGGATGGACCGCCATACTGCTCTATCATGACATACCTCTCTTGCTTCCTCTAAATTTATAAATCGTAACATACACGCTCGTCGATTTTTCGGACTTCGAATGCGGCCGCCTTTCAATATTTGATTAATTTGGTCATGTCACGCTTTCCTTGGTCTTCCACCGCTTCTCTTTCCACACAGTATTTTTAGTCCATTAGTTTCATATGTCCGAACCATCTCAGGGATCCTTTTTAATTTTCAATCATCTGCCTTACATTTCTTCATTATTTCGTCGTTCGGTATTCTATCATATATCGTTTTCCCGCACATTCTTCTCAGTAATCTCATTTCTATGGTATTTATCCTACTTTTATCCTTCAATTTTTTTTATTTTCTGGATCCCGGATTTTCAACCTATCCTCGGGTATTCGGTATGTGCTATCGTTTTGCATTCTTTTGAGTCAATCATAATTAATACGAATGAAAACGTCTGTTTTCTAGAATTCTTATTATATTTTATGGGGATGACATGTTTCGCTTTGTTAAGGCATTGCGAAATTTTCGTATTAATGATTTGATCCAAGAAACAATAATTAAATCCTAATTTTGAGCGCACAGTTTCTCAAAGTCCACAGTACCGCCCACTTGAGAGCGCTGGAACCCCTCGGTACAGTAGCAACTGGTGCAATTGAAGGGCGCTAAATATTTTTTTTTGAAATCGTCTTCGAACGTGTTTCATGTTATGCGTAAATTCGTATTACGTAAAAAGTCATACCGAGTAGTCACTTTATTTACAAAACAAGTTTAGTTATTATATACGAAAGTCTTCGCAATTTTCGGTAAATTATTGTTTATTTTCCAATACGTTTTATAAAAATAAATAGTTATAATTATTAAATTGCTTCTGAACTACGTGAGAAAAAGTTAGAAATACGAGTAGTTCATATAAAAGCATATTTTTATCGGAGCATTTCGCTTTTTTGTAAAGAGGGGGCAAACGACAAAATAATTTGAGAACCTGTGTCTAGAGTATATTACATTGGCTTATTTACTATAGATTTCTCTCAATCTTCTTTTTCTCAGTGTCAATGGCAAGCTTGTCTCGCATGGATAACCCTTAATATGGTCTCATATTAAGGGTTATTGTGCCATTGTGGTGGAAGGTCTCGGCGACTTTGTGTCGTTTCCAGGGTCGTCAGGTTTAGTTGTCATAGTGACAGCACCTGTGGAGACATCTTTCTTCCTATTTTATCAATTAAATTTAACGTTTTATTCATGTTTATAGCTAATGAACCGAGAATGGTATTTTTAAAAGTGATATTTTGCTAAAGTGATATCTATAAAGCATGCGTAAGACCAATAATAATATATGGTGTCGAAGCAAGGGCTGACACATTAAGGACCAAACAAGTTTTGAGGACTTCCGAGATGAAGACACTGAGGACGATAGCAGGCAAGACACTGAGAGATCGCGTGAGGAACACCAGAATTAGAGAGATATGTGAGATTGAGGACATTATAAGATGGAACAGGGAGCGAAGAAGTGACTGGTACTGTCATGTTCAAATAATGGACACCAACAAACTTCCCTATTGCACTATATAATCAGCCTCATGATACTCGTCCCCGTGGAAGACCTCCTAAAAGATGGAAGGACAGTTGGGAGTCTACCTCACTAGAGGAACAACACTCTGATGAACATACCACATAGGTCTACAACAAAGAAGAAGATATTTTTCTAATAATATTCCAGTATTTTTAACTATCTAATTAACATACCGTTTTACAAATGGGGTAGGCAGAGAGGATTAACTACCACACTGTTATCTATTGGTGTCCTATTTGATCAAGAGTTCATTATATTGAAACAATATATTGTGCAACGCATAAAACGTGGCTAATGTACGTATGTTTTAGTTAGATTTTTTTTTTTAAACATGCGATGTTTATGCCGGTAATTATTTACTGTAGAAACCATATTTTATTTGCAATATAAAATATTATTATCCATTCAATTTTTTATTTTTAGATACCCAACTACGCACCGTAAATGTTTTGTTATTGGTAGTGAGTATTATTGCATATTACACATTTACGCCACATTTATATTGCTTTGTACGAACGCAACTTTAGATGTATCAAATCGTCTCATTAACAACTTCACCATATCGAATAATGTGTTTAAAAAACGTAAATAAATGAACTAACTTTAATTTATTTTGATATTCTAAATCCCGGTTTGTATGCCTTAATCCTTTCGTCGCTGGTGGGAATACCTATTCCCACTTTCGAAGTTGTTCTAAAAAGATCAGTGTGAATTACGTTTCCTAAGTTTAATCACTCCAGTCATCTAGCGCCATTATTGGGAATTAAGATAAAACATTTACCAGCTTTGCCGGTTGAACTTTTAACTGGCAGATGAATTTAAAAAAAACACGTGTTATTTTGTTTTTGAGTGTCAGTTGGGGAAACGGCGTGGTGGTTAGTTTCATTTAATTTAATTTATTTGAATAAAAATCACAAACATTACAGACATATAATTCCAGATCGTTTGCAATTACATAATAATAATTTATATAAGAAATATAAATGAAAAAAAAACTAAAGAGTAAGAATTAGAAGGAATCATAACATTGATATTGTATCCCTGAGGCAACTCACGCTATCACAAGTCGACCCGATTAAGCAATGAGATTGCTCTACCCAAAGGTATAACCATTTGGCAGGTTGGTTCTGCAGCGTGCTAAATGAAACAATCTCTGCGGTCTTTGACGACTAGTTAGTTTACAATATTAACCTGTTTTGTTAACGTTTTATTAATTCGATTGTATTATTATATATGTTTAATTTTTTTTGTTAGTTTATTTGTTTCTTTCGATGATGAAGATATTATATAATAGTGTGTCGAGAAAAATTTACTCAAAATCGGAATCAAAATATTTTAATTCATAAAAAAATCACGGAATTTTATAGTATTAACATTCTAAGTTCATCAAAAATGCTAAAAATATTTTATATGCGTGAAACCAGAAAGAACGGAGATTCCGATGGGATATCATATTAATTGTTTACTGATATGTTTTGTATCCCAAAACTATTTTGATAAATACTCCTTGAAACTATTTTCTGAATGAATATTTATTTATTCTTCTTCTTCATGTGCCCTCTCGGGTTCCCCCAATGTTGTCAATCACCTCGGCGAACCTATCCCTGTCCTGTGCAGCTCGGAACAGCTCCTCCACACTTCGGAAGCCGGTCCACTCCCTCACGTTTCGCAGCCAGGATATTTATCTCCTACCGGGCCCTCGGCGTCCCTCGACTTTCCCCTCCAATGTTGGAGAAGGTGGTACTTTTCTCCACGCGGTATACGAGTATGACCCAGATGTGAAATTTTCCGAAACTTGATAGTTGATAACAGTTCCGTGTCAACTCTAGCTCGCCTCAGGACTTCGGTATTGGTAATCGTGTCTGTCCAGGGAATTCTGAGCATTCGGCGATGGAGCCACATTTCAAATGCTTCCAGTCTGTTCATTGCGTTGACTTTCAAGGTCCACGTTTCACATCCATACAATAAAACAGACCACACATAGCATTAAATCATTCTCTGCCGGAGTTTCAAGTTTACGTTATCATTGCAGAAGAGTGATTTCGTTTTTTTATAAAAAAAAAAAAATTTCAATAATTATTTAAATTCATTCAATTATATTCCAATTTTCAAACATGCACATTTTTCACAGAATACAATCGTATGATCGCGTATCAGTAAGATCAGCTAATATTTAATTCTGTATCTTATCTGTTAGTATTCTCCGTATCTATATACCGCGCGTTTGCGGGAATAGTGGAGTATCTGCAAAGTATTTTCTAAGAAAAAACGCGTTTAAAGACTTATTGACTTCTTATGTCTTAAAAGCGGTAAGGCAACAAAGTGAATGGTGCCCTTAAAGTTGTCATCGCAAACAAAAACCTATTCAAAAAAACTAAAATGGTAGTGCACAATGGTGTTCCTGCACCGACCATTGTGTTTGGAAGCGAAGCATGGAACTGGCAAAAGAAGGATGAAAGTATTCAGTAAAAATAAGATCTCTTAAACGAATGTGTGGATACTATATGTATGATAGAGTGTCGAATGAAAATATAAGAAGGGATTGCGGTGCGAATGATGCTGTTATGAACAAAATAATGAAAGGATCATTAAAATGGTTTGGACATATGGAAATAATGAATGAAGAAAGGATGGTAAAAAAATTATATATTAACGATGTAAATGGAACTGTAAATAGAGGAAGACCGAGGAAAATGTGGCACGATCAAATCAATCAAATATTGAATGTTGGCCACGTAAGGAGTCAGAGAAATCGACGCGCGTTCATGACACGATGTATGAATGTTGAGGAACGAGAGAAATATGCCAGGAAAGAAAGTGTGGCATTCCATTCTTTCTGCCAACCCCTTCGGGGAGACGGCGTGATGTTTAGTTAATTAGTATTTTATTGTCAAATGTGATATCCTTCGCCATTAAAAAAAATGTGTCGATATCACTTAGACAGGTTGTTTTATTTCATTTCAAAGTTCAACTGAAATACCTATACTTAGTTCTCTGGCTTTTAGGCTTATTTTTGCATAAAAAGGGCGCAATGAAAATCTGTCGAATGTATGGTACTCGTATTTCATGATGATTATTAATATATTATTTTCTTTGTTTTTTTTTTTTAATTTAAAAAAAATTGTTTTAGTAATTCAAAAGTGGAATTTTTAGACTTATCTTACTTTACCTGCAAACGGGCATCACATATCTTTTGTATCATTGTATTATGCACAATGTAAAATATGTACATTCATGTGAATACCTAACTCATTCTAATATGTTAGATTAATTATATTTACAGATGAAATACACGTGTTAATGTATGTACTTAAGCATTAATCCCAATGTTGGATATTGAATTTTATATTTCATGCTCACACATATAAGTATACGTACTAGTATTTTTTTTTGTGAAAAATGGCTTTCACCCTGTAATCACTATCTGCAAGTCGGCTTCCGCAAATCATAATATAAATAGGCTAAAATCCCGGATGTCAACAGATAAAGATTACGATAATATTTTGAATACAAGAGAGCGAGAGGAATACTTCGATTCTTTCCGAAAGTAATTCGATATGCACACTATGCGCATACCCGAAAACGTTTCTGGATTGTTTTGAATTTTGTTTTGATTATTGTTGTATGACAGTTGTGTAGAAAACAATTTGGTGTTGTTAATTGTGTAAGTTTTAACGTGTGAAAAAATTACATTAAAAGTTAAAACTTATTATTGATTACGATTTTACAGTGATCCAAGTTTTTAAAGGGTATAAAATCTTTACTTTCGTGAATATTTCACGGATTGCATTCCGCGTGTCGACTCGGTAAAAATCACTTGCGAAAGTTTTCTTGCTAGTGGACGCTTAAAGCAAATATAATTCTTCTTCTTCTTCCTTGTTGTAGACCTATGTGGTCTATTCTCCAGAATGTTGCCCCTCCTGTGAGATAGACTCCCAGCTGACCTTTCATATTTTAGGAGGTCTTCCACGAGGACGAGTCGCATGAGGTTGATTTTGTAGGGCAATATAGGGTTGTCTGGTGGAATCCATTCTTTGAACATGCCCGTACTAGTTCCCTTTTTCGCTGTCTGCTCCATCTTATAATATCCTCAACCTCGCATCTCTCTTATTCTGGTGTTCCTCGCGCGATCTCTCAGCGTCTTGCCTGATATCGTCCTCAGTGTCTTCATCTCGGAAGTTCTCAAAACTTGTTTGGTCCTTGCCTCAAATATTATAATGCTTAAAATATTATATAATAGCAAATATTATAATACTTGAAATATTATATTATTTGGCGGAGTCTAGAGAGCGACGCGAAACGGGTTACGTAGTATTTGATAATATAACAATTATCGGTCAAGACCACATGAGTCATTGTTTATATTTCATGTTTTTTAACACAGCTGGATAAGAGTTTTCTATAATTGTCTGTAGGTCAAATAGTACTTCAAAATGTGCCGGATACACAGTGGATTATATTATATTGTTATCTCTGTGCGGGAGACTAATGATAAATGATATCTTTAATCAATTTTCCGACATCGTCTAAACAGATAGGCGCCACTAGAAGTTCAATCATCGAGGCGAGACATTACTAGACTCAACGTCTCTATATGTACCCGTATATATTGTACATACATCTCAAACTTTTTAGAAATTTAATAATTACGAATAAAAACACCTAATTTATAGACGTTTTATCATATTTTATTTGAATGACACCTTTCGACGTGCGAACGCATTATAAATATTGGACGTCATTCCAATAAAACACAACTAAACATTTTTCATTTGTATAAATTATTTAATATGGAGTTTTACATCATTATTAAATTACCAATGTATTTTGTTTTTTTTAATACTAAATGTAATATTATACTTGATTGAAAATGAAATCGGAAGTGCATAAATGGTTTAAAATTTCTTGGGATGTTGTTTCTCTTCGAATGACGTCTTGGAAATCATTGTAGTATCCATATTTAGGGTATTTATTTGACAATAACAACAAATTACTAAACCTTTTATTTTTCTTCTAATTTTTAGGATGAAGTAAAATATACTAAAACAAAAATCAGACTTTACGTGTTGGAACAAAACATAAACTATAATGCATTAAAGCGTCAGATTGTTTTATGACCATTTTCATTAAACTAATTGATCATAACGCCGTCTACCGAAGGGGTAGGCAGAAATAATGGACCAGTACAACGTTTTTCCTGAAATACCTCTCTTGCTTCCTTAACATTCATACATCGTGTCAAGCACCCACGTCGATCTCTCGGACTCCTCACGTGGCCCACATTTCGTATTTGATTTATTTGATCGTGCTTCATTTTTCTCGGTCTCCCTCTATTTCTTGTCAAGTTAACATCGTTAACATATACTTTCATTTACCATTATTTTTTTCCATGTGTCCAAACCATCTTAATGACGCTTTCATTAGTTTGTTCATAACACTTTCATTCCCACTGCATTCATTTCTTATATTTGCATTTTATCACACACTCAAGAGATCTCATTTGTACTGCATTTATTCAAATTTTATTTTATATTATGTATAAATGTTTTTACATTTTTTCGAATTATTATTATTTTGTTGAATCGCCCTTAAGCGCGAACCAAATCGATGTAAAGGGTATAGCTTTCATATTGATTCTCGTGACATGTGATACATAGGTAGCTGATCTATCGCCATTTTATTGTCACGTGAATTCTGTACCAGACCAAATACAGTATGACAATCACACTGCCATTACCGGGAATCGAATCCAGGACTTTCTGGGTGGCAGTCAAAGCACCTACCACTCGGCCACGAAGGTCGTCAATGTTCCAAAGGACATTTAAATATTAGTACGTAGTTTGGGAAACACGATTGGAAAATATTGATAACCAATATTAAACATGGTATTTTCATCCATCACCGAATCTGTCCTCTTAATCCTCACAGGTAACACCTAATATGCGGTGCTTGGTCATGCGTTGATTCAATATAAGCCAAGTACTTGACTACGTTTGGCAGCTCATATAGCTTATCAACACATACCACAATAAGGCATTCCAGAATAAAATATATTTTGCATTTTTCTTATCTGGACATTTGTTTCTATTGATCAATACAATCACGGTATGCCTTGCCGTATTAACAGATGATAATATACGATTTCACTGCAAGCGTGCGGTTTAAAATGAATATTTTATAGTATTTTATAATAAAATACCGCAATTAAAATATATCGTTTTTATTTATTTATTGAAATACAGTCGAACGTGGTTATTACAAGGGAGATCGGACCGACTTATAGTGTAGTTTATAGCAGTGCTCCGCAACCTTTTCTCACCTACGGCACACTTAAGTTCTTCATCGAATGTTTGATTTTTCACGAATGGCCCATAAAAATGTCGCCAACAAAAAACATCCCGTCAGATTTTCACTAAAAAGCTGAATGAGCTAAAAAATTTAAAAATGGTCACCAACGTCTCCTGGGCTGATTTACGAAAGAGTCGACTCTTTCGCAATTCACGACTTCCGACTGTTACTAAATATTTTTTTCATTATTTATTTGACCGCGGCACACCTGCATCCGGCTCACGGCACAGCGGTGTGCCGCGGCACACCGGTTGCGGAGCACTGGTTTATAGTATTATTACAATTTTTTTATAGCTACATGGATGAAGACGTATTTTTATGGCTACTGACGTATTTATGATCACACGCGTCATTTTCTATAACCTAATATTCAAATGTACAAACAATAAAAAAAAATGTAAACAAAAATACTTTGTCTACTACTTTTTGAGTTGCGTTTAAATCGTATATATTTTTTTAGTATAAAATAATATGGTCATATGTCTCATATGGTCATAAAGAAAGGTGGAATGGGGAATGTTGTAACTACATAAAACGTGCGCTTAACCCAACCAATGACAGGTCATAAGTCCTGTAAACACCTTGATCAACCATATTCAGTTTCCAATTTGCATCTTCGTCTCTATTGAGATACAATTAAATCATGAATTGATAACCCACGGTGGTTGAAATCCAGTATTCGTATACAAGTAGGTATACATTCACAAAAAAATATTATAAAATAATAGTTACGGAGTTAAATATTAATAAGTTTTTATTACAATATTTTAATGTATAACTAATAAGTATTTGGAATGAATCGTAATCATATCAATTAACCGTCGCGTTGCCATGTGGTAAATTGAGTTTCCACTGCCAATTTAAAGTTGATTTTCTTAAAACCTATGGACCCTAATATTATAAAAAAAATTGTAATCCTCCATTGAAGTGTTCTCAATATTTCGTAATAAAAAAAAAAGCAAAAAATTACTTCCTTCATCCCAAAAAAAAATATTTTCTAAGACTGCCCTCACCTTCATTCGTGTTAAGGTAGAATTTGTTTTGCTAATATTTACAACTTTATCAAAAGTGACAAATACTTACTCGCTGTTTTGAACGTATTTGAATTATATCTTTGGCTTTTTCAATATGTACGTAATAATACCGACTGTAGACGGAAACGCAGGACGCAACTTAATAATATCAGAACTGTGAAAATATTAACACTTTACCAAAAGGGACAAATATTAATACGTACTCGTTGTCTTGAACGTACTATACATTTTGCCTAGGTGCCTTTATCATACGTAAAATCTCGTAAAGTCTAGCCGCGCCGGCCGCCGCGCTGCGCTTGTCTTTACTTGCGTGTCCAGTCATTCGTATGCTATGACGCATTACATATCAGAAATCGCATGGTTCCAGAAAAAAATTAATAATGATATGTTTTTCAAATAATCCATGTATGTTATAGATATCGATCTATTCCTAATGAAATTCCCTACAAGATGACATAAATTAAATTTTGATTCATCTAGTCATATGCTTGATATTTAGATAAAGTAAGCGGTAAACTGAACTTACCACATGGGAGCAAGCGTTTTGTTTTGAACACGGTACGTTAAGGGTTAAGTGATTATTCTAAATATTAATGTTTAATTATACTTAACAGGTTAACATTTTATTTGATGATTGAATTTTAATTAGATAATTCTGAATTCAACATATTTAAAAATGACTCGCCATTTCGCATATGCTAATAAAGCAAGGCATATAAAAATACATTGGGTATTTTTTCCAAACTTGTCTCGTTTGACGCAAATTTAGGGTTGTCCAAACAACTGTTCATATGACGTCATTCTCCCCTTCTTTAAAAGTGTGTACGTCATAATAAAAACGTGTTATTTTTCTTCAGTCAAATACTCGTATACTGTGGAAAATACGCACAATTAATATTCTGCTAGTAAAGTATGTTGAGTTGATAAAATGATTACTTTTTAATTATTGATTTCGGATTACGATATTATCGCATTTTGAATGTTACCTTTTTGATAATTAAAGAGAATTCAATATATATTTTAATAAACGACTTTCGTGGCAGAATGGTAAGAGCTGTAACTGCCATACTGAAGGTCTCGGGTTCGATTCCCGGCGCGGCGATGGCAGTGTGATTGTCGCACTGTCAATAAAATGACGATATATTAGCTATCTATCACATGTCACGAGAATCAATAGAAAAGCTTTTAAAAAAATGTATATAGTAATTGGGTTCAAACGGTGGGAAGAGCAATTAGTCTGCTGAATGCGGTTTCCTCGGAGATCCGACGTCTTTCATATTAATGAAGGTACGTTCAGGGGAAAAATAATCTCTCGACTTTAGAAAGTATATTGCCTTCCTAATGTCGAACCATCTCTAATGCGTTCCTGGTATTATGTTGTATGTATATATTTGTTTACATGTACTCAATAGATGCTGTTTGTAATGTCTTTTGAGTAAATAAACTGATTTCATTTAATTTATCTAGTTTCATACATACTTTTAGAAACATGTTGAAAAAAATGATAACCTACTAATTTTCACAATTTTGCCATATTTTACGATTTTTTTCGATTTCGATTTGCAATAATTTCAATGCGCGAGGAATTGCGTCAAATAAAGCAGCAAGAACGTTTATTTGTCATCTGGCTTGGATGAAAAGTTATATTAATTTATAATACATATTATTTAAATCTACAATAAAATTTGCTCGATTTGTGTATGGATGACAGAATGGTAAGATTCATGCGTTGAAACCACTCTCGGCACGTTATTTCACTAATAGCGGCCTCACCATAGGTATTTGAGAGCATTCGATGAGCCTCAGCCGCAGATTTCTTCATATTAAAGTATAAAATTAAAACCTCCCGCAATTGACGAGAATTTGGCTCGTAAGCTGACATGTTTAATCGGGAATAACTTTATGATGCAGACACAAATCGACTAATATTTCGATGGCGTTATGTTTACAAATACTTAAGCTTATTGTTTGACATCTATGATCTATTTATTCCAACTACCACTTACCGCTACTGCCATCTATTGCAAAACGGCGGAAGCAAAGTTATACACCTAATATTATTATGTGTTTATTTATCCCTTATATGATAATTTTATATTATATGCAGATAGTTAATTAATGCAAAATATGTACTCATGTATTTTTTTCTCTCATTAGTAATATATATGTATTAACGATACAAATATCGCACCGGTCCTAATAAATAATTTTGCTTATAATCGTTAATATCCTCTTAAACAGGATTTGTATTTAAAGAAGTGTCTGGCGGTCTTACGCCTAGATTTATTTATTTTTTATATTTAAAATTGGTGGTCGGCTTAATCGAGAATATTTGATGGCACGCTACGGCACCATTGAAAGTCTCTAACAACGAGAAAGAAAATGTAATTTGGAATAGATTTTTGAATCCCTTGTGTATTTTATATCTTACTAACTATCACGCCGTCTCCCTGAAGGGTTAGACAGAAATAATGGACCGCCGCACTGTTTTTCCTGACACATTTCTTACGCTTTCTCAACATCAATCTTTGTGTCATGCATGCACGTCGATTTTCCGACTCCTTATGTGGTTTACATTTAATATTACTGTTAAAATTCAAAATACTAATGTCACAATTTCTTTTTATTCACTGAGAGTGTCGCGACAGCTGTTTCGCCAACCGATGTTGGCATCATCAGGTGTTACAATAAACTAAATTAACAAATGAAAAGACTTATTATTTATAGGGCAAAAAACTAATTAGTGTGGTTAGTCATAGTAAAACATTTAATATTTTATTGATTTGATCGTGCCACGATATTCCCGGTCTTCCTATATTTTTTGTTCCGTTAACGTCGTTTACATTGAATTTTTTTATCATTTATTCTTTCCGCGTGTCCAGACCATCTTAATGACATTATTTTGTTCATTAGGAGCGGTAGGCAGAGAGTATGGACCGAGATTCCTCTATATCCTAGGTTCTCAAAGTGGCGATAACGCCCCCTTTGTGGGCGTTTGAGACTTTCAGGGGGGCAGTAGAAGACTCAGAAAAAATATAGAGTGTTGGGCAGATAAACAAATATAGTCTAAAAAGACAAAAAAACACGCTAATCACGTAGGTACTTATAAAGCAAATTAAACTTAAACATTGGTTTATTTTGTTATTGTATGTATTGTAATCATTTTCCCATATTTCGAATAACTTTTATGGGAGGGGGCGTTGAACGTTTATTTTTCTTGTAAAGGGGGCGGTGGCCCAGAAAAGATTGGAAACCTATGCTTTACATTCATACGTCTAACATGCATGCTCGTAGATTTTTTCGACTTAGAATGTGGTAGTATCCTTTTAGTATCTGATTTATTTGGTCATGCCATGCATTTCTTTGTCTTTCCTCTCGTACTGCTTGTAAACAACAGTTTAACAATTTTTTCGACATAACTAACTAACTAACTAACCATCACGCCGTCTCCTCGAAAGGGTAGGCAGAAAGAATGGACTGCCACACTTTAATTGATGCGGCACTCCATTCTTCTCTTTTCACCCCGCGAGAGATGCGGTGTGATGGGTTGCGAACCTCATCGCCACCAATAGACATCTTCCGCGCACACTTCGATCGTCCAATGTCCACAAAATAAATCTAAAACAATTTATATAAAATACAACGATATAAAATAAAATAACAAAGCACTTGTCGTCGGCTGGATGATCCGGCCATTAAAAATATTTTCTCTAAATTTCTTTTGCGAGTTTATTATTTATGGGACTTGCTCAAGACTGTCAATGTCAGCAGCACTAGGAAAATAGCCACAAAAAATTAATTTAAAGGGATGGAAATGGACATAATTTTTTATTTTATATATTAAAGTGCCTATAGTAAACAAATCATTTAAAAAAGTTTTTAAAAGTTTTTCGACATTATTTTGTTTAATACCGTGTACGTTAACCATTATTATTACGACGACCTTCGTGGCAGAGTGGTAAAAGCTCTGACTTCCATACCGAATGTCCCGGGTTCGATTCCCGGCGATGGCAGTGTGATTGTCACACTATCTTTGGTCTGGTGTAGAATTCTCATGACAATAAAATGGCGATAGATTAGCTACCTATCACATGTCACGAGAATCTATATATCAGCTAAAAACAAATTGTATACAGTAATTGGGTTCAAACGACCTCTTGTGTACATAAAAAAAAAACATTAAAACATTAAACATTATTAAATGTGTGCCATTCAGTTCGCGGTGGTGTGTCTACGGGCGATGAAGCGACGAGACTGCGAAGCCCTACTCGTCCGCGGATAAAAGACGTCTCCTATCAAGGAAGCGGGAAATTACATCAATCATGTATCGTAAATCCTACGCGCCACAATGCCACACAACCCGTCAGACTATTGCGCGCCCAATAGGATGTAATTGCTTTCGGGAAATCAATCAAGGGCGCCCCACGTCATCTGTTGAAATGTCAAATTATTTTTAGAAAATGTGTTCATTCGTTTAGAATTCTACAACTAATTGAAATTTCAAAAAATCACATTCGAAATATCACAATTTAAAACACGAAACCCTTCATTGGGCGCTAGGATTATGTTAAATAATATTATGTATATCAATAAGAATGAAAACGTATGTTTTCTAGAAGTCTTGTTATATTTTATGGGAATGTCATGTTTCACCTTTCTAAGGCACTGTCAGATTTTTGATAAAAACGGAATCATCTGATATTTAATGATGCCTTAGCAAAACGAAAGATGTCATTCCTATAAAAATAATAAGACTTCTAGAAAACAGACGTTTTAATTCGTGTTAATTAAATAATATTATTTTCAATGGAGAGGTTTAAAAATACTCCCAAATAAATAACCTGTACTTCTGAATTATTATTCTTTTTTTTCCATCGACAAACTTTTATTTTTTGAAATCAAATATTTTTGGGTAATACTGACCTGTGTCTACAGGAACATCGATAATCACAGTAAGAAAATATTTTGGTAAAATAAGGTTGGTCAACATGACCAACTTCTAACATAGAAGTCGGAAGAATCGACGTGCGTGTATGATTCGCTGTATGAATGTGGAGGACTCTAGAGAGGTGTGGCAGGATAGAGTAGTGTGGCGGTCCATTCTCTCTGCCTACAATTGAAACGGCGTGATGGTTTGTTGTTGTAGAAAATATTTTCCTTTGGTCCAATTGAGGGTAAATCGAAATATTTTTTTACAAATTTTGATGCATTGCACATCCATTGTCAATTTTAACACAATATATTTTGTATGCTTAATTTTTCGAGTAATTCGCATTCGGGAGTTCGATATATAAATCTCCACTGATATAACGATAGTAAAATTATAAATGAAAAAAATCTACAAAAATCTAAAAAGAAATCACAACACAAAGCAATGGTTATTTCTAGAATTTTCGCAATGTTGTTCCGACAAACGAACGGTGTCCATTTCTTGAAAATCATTCTCAGATGTATATATTGTGTAACGCAATTAATTATAATTGAAAATCGCCTTCACCTAGATGCACATTGTGCGTAATCTAATACATAAATAATCATTGCAATTTCCAAACATGCAATCATGTTTGTGAAATTTTAAATGCACTCTCCACATTATTTCTTTCTGTTCATACAGTGTACCTGTAAATTCTTTAATGCATCTTAAATTTGTTGTTTCCAATAATAAATTATTCATGATTGTATCTCAATAGAGACGAAGATGCAAATTGGAAACTGAATATGGTTGATCAAGGTGTTTACAGGACTTATGACCCATTGGTTGGGTTAAGCGCACGCTTTATGTAATTACATCATTCCCCATTCCACATTTGTTATGACCATGTATGACAATTTTTGGAAGTTGTATATATGTTAAAGTCCTACACCAGATTTCACATGTCAGTTTCAATGTGCCATCTATGAAGATTTTGATTACATATGTTATTTTTTTTATGATTACTCTATATGTAATCTACATACTAACGCCATCTATGGAGATTTATGTTTATTAAGCATTAAGCAGAACATCTTTTTAACACAATGTGAAAGGCTACCCCGCCATTAGCAAATTATTCTCACTTCCCGATGATTTGTTATAGTATGTATCGTAGCCAATTTATAAATAGTTAAACTCTTGTTTTTTTTATTATCAATTTTGGACAGATGAACCCGTGAATAGCAATCTCCATTTGAACATTTTTTGTTCTGTATTTTCACATTCGTTTATTTTATTTAATAAAAGACAAATTATAACATTTTTTGCATGCGTTTTATTCATTCATTTGTCCTGAATGACAAAAAAGTCAAATGGCAAAGAAAATGAATTAGTATTAAATCGTTTTTTGAAGTAGTCCATTATTAACTTAACGATACTAAAATTATTAACAATTGATTATATTTTGTAGCGACAGCTGTTTCGTTAACCGATGTTAGCATCATCAACTATTCATCGTGCAATTAAAAGTTGATTGTAAGACCTGACGATGCTAACACCGGTTAGCGAAACAGCTATCGCGACGAAATATAATAAATTGTGATATTTATAACAAAGTTTATTTATTTATTTAAACAGTTAGTAATGTTGAAATACCAAAGTGTTTCCGCCAAAATAATAGAATATCTAAATTATTAACTTTTAAAATTTATAACACAATTTTTATTATTCACTTTTTGACAGTTTTTTTTTACTACAATAATGCGATATTGACATTTTATTTAGTCGTTTGATAAGCAAATAATTTATAACAAATCATTTGTAACTTTATAACAGAATATTTTATTACGCAAATCTTGTAAAAAAATGGTTATGCGTACCTATATATTTTTTGCATTCAGATGGTGGTTCATCTTAAAAACTATGAAAATGATTTTAAATGTATTTTATATATCATTAGATCACAACACAAATATCGTTTTTATTTAACAATTAAGAATTATTGCTTCACCTTTGTTCAGAACGAAAATTCTTCACGGTATTAAATAATGTTATGTATTTTTTGCCGGTATTAATGTGGTACGGTAGTTATACGGAATTACGTAAACAAATATACTCGTATGTATAAATTAGTTATATAGGTTTCCAAGTGAACTTGATATATAAAATAACAAATGAATTATATGTACATACGCTATTCAGTTGATTAAAAAACTGTTACGGCATGATAATTGTGCACACTCGTCTTTCTAATAATTTTTCTGCTTGCACTTAAGAGATATAATTCAATAAACTATTAATAATCAAGATGATAAAATTCTTCTCTGGTTGTTATCTGATGCGTGATATAATTATAAATTTACTTATTTATTGTTTCTTCAACTAAGATGAAGAACTCCGCATTAAATAATTGATATGAATGAAAACATTTGTTTTCTAGAAATTTTATTGTATTTCATAGGAATTACATGTTTTCCCTTGCTTTGGCATTATCAATTATTTGAAGAAATCGGCTGGAATATACTTCCATTATTTGGTCACCGCCTGGAATCCGATATTCTCTGATGGTGGAGCGAGTGCAGAAAAAAATCATGTGCTTTCTTTACCTCAGGAAGCGCGGTTATTACCCGTGGATCTTTCCGACTGAATTCTTGCTAGGTATGCTAAGCTACCAATCATTGGAGAGAAAGGGGAATATCCACTCGTGAGTTCTCGGATAACTCGGATGTCCTGAGTGATGTAGGTCTATTTGTCCCTGATAATTACCTTGGTCAAAGACAGCACAGATTGTTTTATTTGCCGCGCTGAACCAACCTGCCCATGGCTATGCCTGTGGGTAGGGCAATCTTATTGCTTAATCGGGTCGCCTTGGAGGTCGACATATTTCCTGATAGTGTGAGTTGCCTCAGGGATGCAATATCAATGTTATGATTCTTTCTAATTCTTAATCTTAATGGTTTTTTATGCTTCTCTTATAAATTCTTATAATATAATTGCAAACGATCTGGAATTATATGTCTGTTTGTGATTCTTATTCAAATAAATGAAATGAAATGAAATAATGCCTATGAAAAATATGCCTTTCCCATAAAATATTATATAATAAAACTCCGATAAAAAATATGTTTTCATTCATATAAATTGTAAATTTATTACTAGAAATTATACCTATGGCTATTGAATGTAAATTAAAATTTCACCCAGTTTTAAATCGTGTATTGAATTATAAATGGCATAAAATGACATTAGATCAAGTTCAGAGATCAACCGGAATAATGAATTGTTGTACAATAATTGCGAATTTATTGCTTTCTTGATTAGTTTTTTTAATGAGCTTGCATTGTTTGTAAATTGAAACTACCTCTCCCCAATTGATAACACCTGGTTTATAAGGTCATCCATTTGAATATGCAGTAATTATTATTCATTGTATTCAATGAATTTGCCTTAATGTGCAAATATTCACAAATATTTTCACAAGTAAAATAATGCCATTTAGAATGTTTAAAAATAAACATTTGTATACAAGCAGTGTGAATGGAAAAAGAAGCCAAGGAAAACAAGGCATGACAAAATTAATCAATTACTATAAGTCGGAAAAATCAGTGAGAGTGCTTTTACGATGTATGAATGTAAGAAGCTCGAGAAGTATGTCAGGACAGAGCAGTGTGGCGGTCCATCCTCTCTGCCTACCCCCCCGAAGAAACGGCGTGATGGTTAGTTAGAATGTGTTTAATAAAATATTTACAGTTTTTATTTTTCTTCTTCAAACATCATTAAAATCTTAAAGTAACTAACAATCACGACGTTTTTCCGAAGGGGTAGGCAGAGAGGATGAATGGCCTTACTACTCTATCCTGGCATACCTCTCTAGCCTCCTCTATATTCATACATCGTAACATGCACGCTTGAATGTGGCCGCCTTTTAGTATTTGATTAATTTGGTCATGCCATGCTTTCCTTAGTTTTCCACGGCTTCTCTTTCCACTCACATTGCTTGTATACAACATTTCAACCATTCTTCTCTCGCCAATTTGTTCCATATGTCCAAACCATCTCAGGGATTGTTTTAAAAAATCTTTTAAAGTTCATTTATTGTTTATCTGTTCACATGATAAATGTATGCTTTTTTTTACAGAAAACCTTCATCCTTGACCCTCACGCCGGCACTAGTCCCCGAAGACGGGCATCCAAGAGCAGTCGAACCCGAGCCAAAAGGAGAGCGGGCCCAGCGGCCGCCATGCCAGCGCAGA
Source organism: Lepidostoma basale (assembly GCA_022606425.2). NCBI lineage: Eukaryota > Metazoa > Arthropoda > Insecta > Trichoptera > Lepidostomatidae > Lepidostoma > Lepidostoma basale. Next base: position 671,983 of record JAHDVF020001587.1, read on the forward strand.
CGGTGCACAACGGGTGCGCGCACCACGACGACGATGTGGTCATCACCGGCCTGTCTGGCCGCTTCCCAGAGAGCGGCAGCATCGAGGAGTTTAAAAAGAATCTCATGGAGGGCATTGATATGGTCACCGAGGACGACAGGCGATGGACTCCAGGTACATCTAATTCTAGAAAAAAGTTCACTGTAACTTAAATATCGATTTTTATTTATAATGGCCGAGGCTCCCTAATATAGGGCTCCCTGCGCTTACCCGAAGCTGTTATAGGCGCAGCGGCGCCTTTCGTCAGCTTCACTCGTGCACTCCCTAAGCCCGTCCCCCGTCCATGCGAGACTTCGTTTAAAAATAATAATATTTGTATATTTGCAACCAAGGGGGACCCAGACCACATTTAAGCTACGCTACTCTCCGTCGATGTCCCGCCGTACACACATAGGAATACAACATCGATTTCGATTTAACCAGAATTGGAGGATCACATCGGAGGACAGGAGATGTTGGAGGAGAGGATTAATGGAGGTCAAAGTTTAATATGGGCCATCGAAGAAAAACTTTAAAATATCTATTTTTACGTTTGCAGCAAATATTTTTGGTTTGTTCTTGGGATGCCACTTGGGTATTTAATGTAATAGTTTCCTGTTGTTTTCCACATGTTTGTATACAACAGGTTATTTGAACCCAATTACGGTATAATTTTTTTTTGCTATTGATTCTCGTGACGTGATAGGTATACAAAAAATATATTTATTCTTCATAGCACTTAAATCCAGTATGTTTTGTTACTCAAAGCAAAGAAAATTGTTAAATATTTATTTATTGTTTCTTGAACAATGATGTAAAACTCCATATTAAATAATTAATACGAATGAACACGTCAGTTTTCTACAAGTTTTATTATATTTTTTGGGAATGACATGTTTCGCCCTTCTAAGGCATTATCAAATGTCATTCCCAAAAAAATATAATAAAACTTCTAGAAAACTGACGTTTTCATTCGTATTAATTATGTTATCTGTTTATTTATATTTTGTTATTTTAAATGAAATTATAATTAACATCATTTAGAAATCGTGTAATAATATATAAGAAAATGCTATTCTTAAATTACGAGTATTTAGTTAATTAGTAAAAAAAAAAGTATCAGATTACGTTTCAAATTTTAAAAACGTTATAGTTTACAAGCTTCATGACTTGCAATTTTATAGTTGTATGTATGCATTGTGCATTTTTATTTTTATTTGTTTGAGAAATTCGGAACTGATTTGAAGTAAAAATCTTATTTTCATTCAAGACAATACCAGGTATATATTTTTTATTTTTACAAAAGTCTTTCAACTTTGTTTAGCCTTATAAATCATTATTTGGAACTAATCATCTGTGGATAGCCAGTCATGCATTAAGTCAATTTTAACTTCAATTCCAATGAATGCCGAACGTTTGATGGCCTTTGTAAGATAGTTGTTGTGTAGTCAATAAGTTCTGGGCTCAATACCCGACTGTCTGGAATCGCTAAAAAATATATAGGTACATATTAAGAAAATTCATCTTTAGACATTTATGTGGTAAAATGATGTACAAAAGAATTTCATTTACTGATATTAGGAAGGAAAGGAGTGGAGAAAGTATTAAGAAGAAAATTATGAAAGGATCACTGCATTGGTTTAGACCAATGGTTCCCAAAGTTTTTTGTCCCGTGGACCCCTTGCTGATTTTATTTTTATTTTGTGCAGACCCCCTACTTTCATAATATTGTTTTTTTTTCTTCTTTTTTTTTTAAATTGTGACAATTTTTATTATTATGCAAGTTACGTAATAAATTATAATGGATATTTTTCATTGGCGACCTTTTTTTCCGACTAACTTCCGGTTAGTAGGTTCGAAAAATCGGACATTCGATTTCATAATCGTAAAAAGATATGGTCGCCGCCAAATTCTGGCCGGAAGTCGCTGTTGAGCTAAAAAAAATAATCGCCGATTTTGACCAGCCGATTTTCGCGAATGCTAAAAAAATATAATATATATAATATCCGCGGACCCCCTGACATTGTTCAAGGACCCCCAAATCAATTTTAATTTTCCGCAGACCCCCTGAAAGATCCTAGGGACCCCTTTCTGGGTCCATACGGACCACTTTGGGAACCACTGTTTTAGACATATATTATAGAACGCTTGGATGAAAATGATAAAGAAAGTATATGTTAATGGAGTATGGAGTCGTGGAGTAATTGGACATGGAGGAAGACCAAGGAAAACATCATGTCATGACCAAACTGACCAAATTTTAAAGGTAGGCCACATTAGAAGTTGGAAGAATCGACGTGCATGTATGACTCGCTTAAAATTTCAGTATTTTGCAATTTAATTACAATGGATGCAATTTCTTTTTTATTAGGTCTGCACGGTCTTCCCGGCAGGAACGGCAAGCTGAAGGACCTGGCACACTTCGATGCCACCTTCTTCGGTGTCCATGCCAAGCAAGCTCATCTCATGGATCCGCAGCTGCGTCTACTCTTAGAGCTCACACACGAAGCCATTGTTGACGCTGGTAAGCAACTTTTGTATACTCTCATATGAAGCGTTTGTGGTGTGACATATTTAGAAGTAAATGAAACACTTGAATACTTTATTTTGTTTTTTAAACAACCGGGTTAAACTATGTTTTAGCTTTTAGTTAAACTATGAAATAAAATGTATGATTCATTACCTAACTTTGTTACTTTTTAATGTATGATGTATACTTTTAGTACAATATGACAAACATAACTATTTCTTATAAGTTTTGCTGTGTTAAGCCTCCTTGATAATTGTCACTAACATAAAAATGAACATGAAAGTTTTATTAAAAAAAAAAGAGCATTAACCCGTTGACTGCCGATATATTCCGCAACCGTTCAACGCAAACGCCATTGAAATACTGCTGCAATTTACTACATCGACAACCCCAAGCGGGGTTCGTGGCGCTTCGATCGAGTAGCTGAAGAACCCCGATCGGAGTTAGAGGCAGCCAACGAGTTAATTTATATATTTTCGAATTAATGCAATTGTTGTACATTTTGTGAAACACATTCAATTTTAATAAGGAGGATTTTTAATCGAAATAATAAATACAACATTTGCATAATATATAACATTTTTTTATTATTTTTCAATGTAATCTGATTATATTTTAGTATTGAAGATATTTTTCTGATGTTTTCTTTGTAAGAGTAAATAATAGTGTTATTTTCGTTTTGTAGGTGTCAACCCAAATTCCATCCGAGGCAGCAACACAGGCGTGTTTGTGGGAGTTTCCTCCAGCGAGTCCGAAGAGTTCTGGATCATGGACGTGGACAAGGTGAACGGCTATGCTCTCACGGGCTGCACACGCTCCATGTTCCCTAACAGAATCTCTTACACTTTCAATCTTCAAGGTAAGTTCTAAATCAGTAATAACTATGAAGTGTTTTAAAACAGTTTACAATATTTATTTTAAAGTTCGATTATGCATTAGAATTCCAAATTTTATTTCATTTGATTGGTGATGTTTCCGTGTATAAAAAACCTGATTATAGATAATTGTTTATCATTATCGCTTATTCAGATTTTTTTTTTTAATTCCTAGAGGGAACCTTTTTGTAATTTTGTTATGTTTAATACTTGTTAATTTTCTAATAAAATCTTTAGCTAAAAAGCTTTAGGAAGCTAAAAGGTATCTTAGTTCAAAATATCGATCGACAACTTACTTAAAATATATCCAAATCATAAAATGTTACAAATCTCTGACGCACTCCCTCACAATCTGTCTTAAATGTATATGACACATTTATAAATCATGACATTTGATCTCTCAGATCTGGCATTTCTCGTCGGATTTCGGCAACTGAGAGGAGAAAAGAAGTCTTAATAGTGAAATATTAGCTATAGTTAAGAACACACTATATTTTTTTTATGCATTTATGTATTTTTTATCTCTGCTCTTATATTCTTTAATATGTGTATTTAGGACCGAGTTATGCTGTGGACACAGCTTGCTCCAGCTCGACTGTGGCCTTCCAGCAAGCCATGTCAGCCATCCAGAATGGACAGTGCGACGCCGCCATCGTGGCCGGCAGTAACCTTTGCCTCAAGCCAGCCAACTCGCTCAACTTCCACCGCCTTGGGATGTTGTCCCCTGAAGGTAAGATTCAGTCATTAAAAATATACCACCCTTTAACACCTGATCACACTTGTCCTGTCACACCTCCGTGGTGCATAGGGTCTCAAAGATCTTTCTCTACCCGACTCTATTATATGAAATCAATTTAAATGAAATCAATCAAATATTACATGTCAGCCACAGCCACATGTGCGTGCATGACACGATGTATGAATGTTCAAATCAAATCAGATTATTTTCTCAAAAGATATTACAAGAAACAAGTATAATTTAAGGCATCTATTGAGAACAGATAAAAATAAAACATAAATATAATACCAGGAACGCATGAGATATGGTTCGACTTTAGGAATACAAGATACTCTCTAAAGTCAAGAGTATTTGTCTTCTGAACGTGCTTTCACTAATATGAAAGACGTCGATTTCCAAAGCGATCATGTTCAGCAGTTCGATTGCTCTCTCCACCGGCATCACTAGAGACAGGTTGGTTTTGCATGTTGGGACATAAAACAGTTGAGGAAGTAAGAGAAGTATCCCAGGAAAGAACAGAATGGCGACCCATTCTTTCTGCCCACCCCTTCGGAGAACGTTGTAATGGTTAGTTATAAAAGATAATATAAATCGGCATGCGTGCATGATACGTTAGTTAGATATATAAAGGTGATTGAAGTTAGTTTAACTTTTTTGACTGTGAACTTTCCAAAGTAATTATTTCTCTCATCTTTCTAGGCATGTGCAAAGCGTTTGACGTATCGGGGAATGGATATGTGAGGGCCGAGGCAGTCGTCGTGATGTACCTGCAGAAGGCACGCAACGCCAAGCGCGTCTACGCCACGGTACTGGGAGCCAAGGTCAACACGGACGGAGCCAAGGTGCAGGGTATCACGTTTCCCTCGGGAGAAATGCAGAACCAGCTCATCCGAGAGGTGTACCAAGAATTTGATATCAATCGTCTAAATGTCGACTATGTAGAGGCTCACGGCACGGGAACTAAGGTAATTTCATTTTAATACGGTCTAGTTTATTTCTTCTGCAACATTCTCTTGATTCTTCTTTCTAATTTGGAATTTAGGACATTACTATTATTAATAACTGATATTATATCCGGATAGTGTTATATTGTTGTTTACACATATGACTATGAATATACTATTAAAGCCCTTGTAGTATATAGAAATATAATAAACAAAAACATGAAAGAAAAAATATGTATTTTGATTTTATAATATGAATGAAAACATATGTATTCTAGAAGTTTTATTTTATTTTATGGGAAAGACCAACATTTGATAATGACAGCAAGGCGAAACATGTCATTCTCATAAAATATTTTTTTTATTTTTTTATTAATTATTTAATATAAAGTTTTACATCATTGTTCAAGAAACAATTAATATGTATTTTAAATTAACTAAACTCACTAATAATCATGCCTTAACTTTGAGAGATGATTACTTTTACCTTGGTAATTTTGCCAATGTAAACATTGTATGGATTAGTTTGGAACATTCTTGGTTTTTTAATTTTTGTGTTCAAGTTGTGTATTAAATATTTTTTCATAGGTGGGGGATCCACAAGAGGTTAACTCGATTGTTGACTTCTTCTGCAAAGATCGCAAGACTCCGCTCCTCATTGGCTCGACTAAGTCCAACATGGGCCACTCGGAGCCCGCCTCTGGCCTCTGCTCCATTGCCAAGGTGGTCATCGCTATGGAAGCCGGTGTCATTCCCGGCAACTTGCACTTCTACGAACCCAACCCGGATATTCCTGGCCTCTCCAACGGACAGCTGAAGGTAAACTAATGAAGATTGCACTCGCATATTAAATATCTACCCTTTTTGATTTGATAATTGATTGTTTTATTTTAATTATATAATTCAGGTTGTAGATAAAAACACTCCCTGGAATGGCGGTATCGTTGCTCTGAATTCCTTTGGTTTTGGAGGAGCCAACGCTCACATCGTGCTGAAGTCCAATCCGAAGAGCAAACCATCTCTCAGCATTAAACAGGCTCTTCCCCGGCTGATCGGAGTGTCAGGAAGAACTGAAGAGGCTGTCGAGCATCTCCTGGAAGCCGTTGAGAAATCGTCTCCTGATCCAGAATTCTACGGACTTCTTACTGAAATCCACAAATCCAATATTGTCGGTCACCCCTTCCGCGGCTACTCCATACTCGGCGAAACTAATGTCCGAGAAGTTTTGGTGAGAACATGGCTCTATTAATAATTCATATCCCCATTTCTCTGGTTTTATATTTTTGTGTATTATAAGGTTAATTACTTCAAAAATTTGCTGGACATTTGCAAAAGTGCTAAATATCGAAAAACTAAAATTTTTATTTATTGAAAGTTAAGGCATTAACACTGTGGAATTCCATAGTAATCTACTTTAGGAATTAAAAAAACATTGTTTAGACCACTTTTTTAATAAACAAATATTAAAATACACGACATCAAGCTCCAATCAAGACCAAGCTCCCATTCCCAACCAAATGCAAATTAATCATTTATTTATTAATTTCTATATAAATTATATCTTTTCAAATGTATGTATTATTATTATTATTTAATGTTATTTATTTTTTACTGTTAAAAAAAAATTGTTTGTACCTACTTATAAAAAATTGCCCAACTTAATTTTTTATTTTGAATTTTTGTATCGAATTTTAAATGCGTTTTTTATACGTCTTTGTTTAGTTTTTGTTATATTTTTTACACCTGAAGATGGAGGTATCCTCTGAAACATGCCGTGTATTTTAATATTTTTTTGATTAAAAAAGTGGTCTAAACAATGTTTTTTAATTCCCAAAGTAAAAATTTTATTTTTGATCTCAATTGGTGTTAAACATAAAGGCTAATAACTGTGCAATGTGCAAAGTTATTGAATTTGTATTTCAAACGTCATCCTAAAGATGCCACCCATGGTACATGACGCTTTCTCTTTTTCTTTGTTTTATGTTAAAACCATTTAGCACCTACATAATAACCAGCCTTCAATTATCAAATGGTATTATAATTTCAAATTAATGGTGGAATCAAACAAATGATCATTTATATTTCTTCTAGCCTGTCAGCAATGAAAAGCGGCCGATTTGGTTTGTGTTCTCCGGCATGGGATCTCAGTGGCCCAATATGGCTCGCGATATGATGAAGATACCCATATTCAAGCAGACCATTGACCGCTGCGCCGCCTGCCTAAAACCCCACGGACCCGACCTAGTGGATATTATTACCAACGGGACGGAGGAGTCCTTCGAGAATATCGTCAACTCCTTCATATCCATCGCTGCTGTCCAAGTCGCTCTTGTGGACCTATTGTACTACATTGGAGTAGAGCCCGATGGCATTGTGGGACACTCAGTAGGAGAAGTCGGTGAGTTATCAATATTATACTGTAAACATGCTTTTTAAATATTATGAAAAATAATTTATCCCATTTTATCATAACTGCGGAACAAATTATGCGGATAACTAGATCAGTTTCTGGAAACAATTGCTGCCTATCAATTAGTTAAGACTAATTTGTTAAATGATACTAGATAATTGTTTACCTATTATATCCATTGATGGATAGTTATAAAGTCAATGCCTTATTTACTAATGTTGAAGACATCTGTATGGTAAAATGGAATGGAATGGCACCAGCTTATATATCTGAACTTTGCATCAACGAGAACCTGAATGCTAGACAGTCTACATTGCGATCAGCTAAGTCTTCTGCGATCGGTAGATTGACTGTGCCAAAACACTGTCCAAGCACAAACTTTGGCGACCGAGCCTTCGCGGTAGCCGGCCCTTCAGCCTGGAACAATCTTCCAGCAGACCTTAATTGCATTGAGAATCAATCAGAGTTTAGATTGAGACTCAAAATGCACCTTTTCAAATTATCATTTCCTGACAGAAAGGGCTGATCGACTTCATCAGGTGCAGGTGCATACTAAATATGTTTATTATTTTGTTATCATTATTATTATTATCTAGTTGATAAAACGGAGCATCTTCTACAGCGCCCTTGAGATGAGTAATTCATAAAAATGGCACTCTATGAATTATCCAATTTATTATTATTATTATTATTATAAAACAAATATTTAAAATATAAAGGAGAATTTTAATAAACTTCTGTCACATCAAAAATATATATTGATCCACTTTATTCATGAATTTAAATTTTTATTTATTTATTTAAAGTTTACTTATCCATTCTCAAATAAATCCATAAAACATGAATACATTTTTCCTACTTACTTTATTTTATTTATATTACTAGTCTGGCCATGGTTAACACACAAACTCTGTGTAGTTTTATATTTCTATATTCTTAACTGTTTAACGTGGCACAATCAAATAATGAATGTTGGCCACGTAAGGAGTCAGAGAAATCGACGTACGTGCATGACACGATGTATGATTGTTGAGGAAGCGAGAGGAATATGTAAGGAAAGAAATGTATGGTAATGGTTAGTTAGTTAGTTAGTTTTAAACGTTTAATTTGGAACACTCGTATAATATCACATTTTTTTAAAATTTAATTACTATGAAATTGTCGTGACAGCTGGTTCGCCAACCAATGTTGGGGTCATCAGGTGTTATAAGCAATCAGTTGTTTGTAGCACTTGTTGATGCCAAGATTGGTTAATTAAACAGTTGTCGAAACAATTTCATAGAAATTAAAAATGTAAATTCTGATATTACAACAGTGTTTCAAATTAAATACATACATAGTTAATAATGTTGAAGTATCGTAGTGTTTCCGCCAAAACATTGGATTATCTATTCTATATTATTTGAATCTAGTTTAACTTCAATTTCGATTAACTAGTATGTACTGTTAACTCTTCTTATCATTTACACTTGTGGTAACACGTAATTGGCCTTATTCTATTGTTTCTATGGGTTTTATTTATGTACTGTAATCGCTGTTTTTTTCAGTGTAAACCAGAGGTTTAAAAAGTTGCAGTAAATCTAGATTTATTAGTCATTGTGAAGGAATAATATTTATATTGTCAACTTTTTCAGGTTGTGCTTACGCGGATAGGACGCTGACTGCGGAGCAGGCAGTGCTGGCCGCATACTGGAGAGGCTGTGCCATCCAGCAATCTAACATCCCCCCAGGCCTCATGGCTGCCGTTGGGCTCACCTGGGAGGAGTGCAAGAAGCGCTGCCCGCCTGGAGTGTTTTCCGTCTGTCACAACAGCAATGACAGCGTTACCGTGAGTACATATACTCAACTATATAAATTAATACTTTCCCATTGCCTTCTCCTGGGTTTTTTTTGGGTACCTTCCTCCCCGGTGGGTCCCGGTGTTACAGTATGAAAAGAAAAAGAAAACATGTCACTGAAAATGTTTGTGTCGTTTATTTAAAAAAAAAAGTTATTGTCTACAAAAAAAATTTCAATGAAAGCGAAAATGGCCGTTCACAATGGAGTTCTGGTCCCAACCCTTATGTATGGAAGCGAAGCACGGAACTGGCAGAAAAAGGATGAGAGCAGAATAAATCCGGTAGAGATGAGGTCCTTAAGACATATGTGCGGTAGAACAATTTACGATAGATTTTCAAATGATATAAGAAAGGAATGTAGAGCGGAATAAAGTATTATGAACAAAATTATGAAAGGATTTCTGCGTTGGTTGATGGAGAAAATATACGTTAATGATGTAAATGGAGTACGAAGTTGAGGTAGACTAACTCAATAATCAAATTTGATGTGTCTTTTGTGAACTATATCAACCTATTAAATTGACTTTTTCAGATCTCTGGACCTCCGGAACCAACAAAGGCTTTTATCGACCAGCTCAAGAGCGAGGAAATATTCGCTAAGGAGGTGAAGAGTTCCGGGGTGGCCTTCCATTCCAAGTACATTGCAGATGCCGCCCCGATGTTGAAGAAGAACCTGGACAAAATCATCGTGGACCCCAAGCCCAGGAGCTCCAAGTGGATTAGTTCATCCATTCCGGAAGACAAGTGGGACATGCCCATCGGTGAGATATTCTTAATAATTTTTTTCTTTATACTAGAAAATTTTGGCACTACTTTTGAACCCAAGATATATTCCATATAAATTTTTTTTATATGTCATGGAGTTCAATACTAGATCGAGGTAATTCAACACTGTTTATTTTGAGAAAATGGCATTTTTAGTTTGGAGGTCTTGCCATTACTGTGCTGATAACTAAGAGATCTCATTTCTAATGCATTTATTCTACTTTCATCCTTCTTTTGTCAGTTCCATGCTTCTCTCCTATACATAACGATCGGTACAAGAACACCATTGTGCAGTGCTATCTTCCGCTTTTTTGGATAGGCTTTTGTTTGCGACAGTGTAACATTAAAAAAATTGTAGATTGTTAAGATTAACACATTTAATACCAAAAGCCGACTAGTCGGCTTTTCCCTTTCAACCATATACGACCAAAAACCGATTAGTCAGTTTTTATACCCTATTGCTACTGGGAGAAGTATGTTAGGAATGAAAAGTGTGGCAGTCTATTCTTTCTGCCTACCCCTTCTGAGAGATGGCTAGTTAGTTACATTGTTAATCTTAAAATTTTGCAGCCAAGCTGAGTTCGGCCGCCTACCATGTGAACAACCTTCTGTCGCCGGTCCTCTTCCACGAGGCGCTGCAGCACGTGCCGGCTAATGCTATCGCTGTCGAGATCGCCCCTCATTGTCTCCTGCAGGCCATCCTCAAGCGCTCTCTATCCTCCTGCACCAATATCGGCCTCATGAAGAGGGGACATGATGACAATGTCACCTTCCTGCTCTCGAGCATCGGCAAGTGAGTACAAAGAGCTAAAAAAATATCATCCAAAAGAAATACCATTGTATTCGCACTTACATTTTTTTAACATAAGATGTCTCTAATAATAATTTTTCATGATTCACTAGTCACCAAATTGATAAACGATCATTAATTAATTAAAGATAATTGTTTTTTAATTCATGTTAATAATAAAAATCTCACATTAAGTAACCTCGAAATTTTAGAAATAAAAAATGCGTTAAAAATATTATAAACCCCTCCTTAATTCTTATTAGTTAAAATTCACTGCCATCTTTAGACATAACTCCACCCCTTTTAAGTATATAAGTGATGATTCTATTTCATTTTATTGTTAAAATTAATAAATGGAAAAATGATGGATTACAACCGAAACATGACTGTAAAAAGAAAAGTAAAATGTCATGAAAATATGTAGTGCAGTTCTATTTAAATAGTCCATTGTTTTGGCTGAAACACTATGATACTTCAACACTATTACTGTTAAAATTTAAAACACTGTTATAATATCACAATTTCTTTTTATTCACTGAGAGTGTCGCGACAGCTGATTCGCCAACCAATGTTGGCATCATCAGGTGTTACAATAAACTGTTTTTTTTATTGTAACACCTGATGATGCCAAGATTGGTTGGCGAAACAGCTGTCACGACACTCTCGGTGTCTTCTATTTATTATATTAGTGTATTCTATTTATTCAAATGCTAAACTTTTATTTTTTCATTTGTTGTTTTTAGATTGTATGCTTCTGGTGGCGAGCCAAATATTGCAAAATTGTACAACCCCATCTCCTACCCAGTGAGCCGCGGCACCCCGAACATCTCATCCCTTATCGAGTGGGACCACGCCCAGGAATATGAAGTGGCACACTTTGGGCAAATTGGTACGTACTTTACAGTAGCCAATGTATTAATAATACTGGAGGCTAAGGCTCGATATGGGCTGTAGGGCCATCGAAGAAGAATGTATTAATAACAATTAAGTCAATATGACCAATCTTGGCTGGATATTTTAGTAACATCATATGAAAGAACAAACATGTGCATCGGATTGGAAAGTAAGAATTCATAAGACCTGTGTCAGACTGATAATGACCTACAGTGTAGACACAACAAAACATCGTAGACACAACCAAGAGTAGACAGTGTAGACACAACCAAACATGTAGAAACATCTGTACGATAACCCAGCAGCCCCTTATAACGAGCACCGTGAGAGCCGGTCGCCTAGCATGGATTGGGCACGTATGCCCAGCCGAAGAGACCAGAGCAATCAAGACCCTGTACGCGTCTAGACCGACTGGAGTAAGACCTCTAGGAAGGCCTAGACAGCGTCTAATGGACAATGTTCTGGCTGACCTGGCTAGGTTGGGCGAATCAGACTGTTGGGAGCAAAAGGCGTAGGATCGAGGAGCTTGGCGAAAAATCATCAAGGAGGCTAAAACTCTTCAAGAGTTGTATTGCCATAGGAAGTAAGTAAGTAAGTAGTGTAGACACAAGACCAGATAACTAAAAATCATCTCAGAACTTCAGAGATGAAAACTCTGCGCGCTTTTGTAGAAAAAACTCTCAGAGACAGAGCGACAAATACAGAAATAAGGAAAAACTAATATTGAGGAGATTGTGAGATGGAGCAAAATTAGGAGACGATTATGGCGAGACCATGCAAACCATGTGGACACAACGCCCACCTCACTGGCTACCCAGAAGATGGAGGGATAGCTGGTTTTCCGCATTGCAAGATGAGGCAAATCCTGATCTAATTGAAGAAGGGGAAGACTAACCTTCTGGCTATAGATATGTATTTACAATGAATACCATTTTCTCGCAGAAAACTAATGAATTATTTTCTTTGTTTAGGTGCCAGATGTGGTGAGTCTGTAATTGAGGTTGACCTTAGACAGGTTGAAGATAGCTACATCGCCGGACACACAATTGACGGACGCGTGTTGTTCCCAGCTACAGGATATTTAGTAAGTGTCCTTTTGATTCCAGAAGAGTTTTTTTTTTTTCAATATATATTTTTATTTATCGTTTCTTTAACAGTGATGTAAAACTCCATATTAAATGATTAATACAAATGAAAAATATATTTTCTGGAAGTTTTATTATATTTTATGGAAATTTTATTATAATTTACAAATGTCTAATACATTTGGTAAATGTCCAAGCAATGCGAAACATATCATTCCCATCAAATAAAATAAAACTTATTGTAAACAGATATTTTTTGCTTTTGAGTTGTGACAGTAACAGCAATTAAAAATTCTACTATAATATAATATATTTGTGGATTCTTTGAATAATTTTTTGAAACATTATTTTTAAAAACTCATCAACACTTTTCACAAGCATGTTTTAGGACTCGGTGAATTTATTTTTTCTAATAGTGTGAAAATACAATGTTTTCAATATAATATTCGGTAATGAAAATGATACCATTGTTCTAAGTATGTTTTATTAATTTTGTAGACTTTGGTCTGGAAGACTCTAGCCAAGCTCCGCAACAGGAACTTTGATGAGCTCCCTGTCATCATGGAGAATGTCAATTTCCACAGGGCGACCATTGTGCCCAAGGAGGGCTCTGTGAAGTTCCTGGTGAACATATTGGATGGCACGGGAGACTTTGAGATCTGCGAGGGTGGCTCCCTGGCCGTGTCCGGGAGAATCTCCATTCCCGACAATGTGGAGAAGGAGCAGCTGAATCTCACCCCACCCCCGTTGAAGATTACAACGGGAGACATATTGCCTCTTCAATCTATAGATATTTACAAAGATTTGAGGTAATTCTATTTGAAATCAATATTGAGTCTGTCATGTTAACTGTAGACTTATTTTATTTGAATTTCCATATTTTTAAAAACTGAATTTATTAATTTTTAATTATTATTATTATTTTTAAATTTAGATTGAGAGGATATGATTATTCGGGTATATTCCGTGGCATAAAAACATCTGACAACTATGGTGTATCCGGCACATTGAACTGGGAAGATAATTGGATTTCCTTCATGGATACCATGCTTCAGTTCGGTATCATTGGAACACCAACTCGGGAGCTTTACTTGCCAACGCGACTCCAAAGAATTGTGATTGATCCCTTAAAGCATAAAAAAATGGTTGAAAACCTTACCGAAGAAGAAGGCCTTGCAGTAAACAGCTACAAGAATATCAACGTTGTTCAGGCTGGAGGAGTAGAACTCAGAGGTGTAAAAACCAGCTTGGCTCCCCGCAGGCTGCAATCTCAGTCTCCTCCCAAAATTGAGAAGTATGTTTATACACCATACAAAAATACCAAGGAGTCCTCTAAACTAGATGCCCTGACGACTAGTCTGGGAATTGTTTTTGAAAATACAAGTATTTTCAAAGTCAAAGTTGTCGAAGTTGTGATTGATCGCCCTGCAGAGTCCTTGTTGAGTCCCTTAGTTATGGACATTCTAGAATCGGAACCCATGCTCCGCACAGACATCACAGTAGCCAATGCTCAATCCAACCCAGCTTATGCGGCCATTCTCGAGCCCCTTTCTATTAAATCCATCAACAAAGATATTCGAACCAGTGTGCCTGAACTCAACTGCCAGTTGGCTGTTGGTGTAGATGTCCTTACGCGCCACGGCAGCGATGTACTAAAGAATATGGTTGATTGTTTGGCTCCGGGAGGAATGATTCTCCTCGAGGAGATCCACGGTTTCTTGGAACAGTCTGATAGTTTGAAACCTCTTGAAGAACTCGGATTAGAAATGATATCTTTCCAACTTTCACAAAACAACACCTACGTATTGCTACGTAAAGCTATTGAAATACCGACAAATACCCTGATTGTGAAAGTTACAGAAAAAAATATGTCTTGGGTCGAAGATTTGAAGACTGCGTTGAAGGCGAGTGACACAAACAATACTTCCGTGTTCGTGACGAGTGAAGGAGAGCCCGCCTCTGGTGTCGTGGGACTTGTGAATTGCTTGAGGCAGGAACAAGGGGGGAACAATATTCGCCTGTACTTCTTGCAAGATAAGACCGAAGGCTTTAACCTGACATCCAAGTTCTTCCAAGCTCAACTTAAGAAGGATCTTGTCATCAATGTGTACAAAGATGGTACCTGGGGATCTTATAAGCACTTGAAACTAGATCATGCAGCCGATGCCGCTACGCTGCAGGTATGTAATTATTTATTTATTATTCAGTACTCTAATATGGAAGTGAAGCTTGGAGCTGGCAAAAGAAGGATGAAAGCAGGATAAACACCGTAGAAATTAGATCACTAAGAAGAATGTGCGGGAAAATGTTGTATGATAGAATACCGAACGATGAAATAAGAAAGAAATGTAAATGTAGACTGCATCATGGATAAAATTAAAAAAAGGATCCCTGAGAAGGTTTGGACATATGGAACGAATGGATGAGAGTAGAATGGTAAAAAAGTGGTACACAAGCAGCGTGAGTGGAAAAAGAATCCGAGGACAACCGAGGAAAACATGGCATGACCAAATTAATCAATTACTAAAAGGCGGTCACATTCGAAGTCGGAATAATCGATGTGCGTGCATGGTACGATGTATGAATGTGGAGGAAGCCCGAGAGGTATGCCAGGACAGAGCATTGTGGCGATCCATCCTCTCTGCCTACTCCTCCGGAGAAATGGCGTGATGGTTAGTTAGTTACTCTAAATTTGTTAACCATTTAACAGGTGAATTTTGGCAAGAAAATGCATCCAAAAATCGCCTTTTTTTTTGTATACTTTTATTTATTGTTAGAATAAGTACCAAGTAATTTTATCATAATGCAATATAAGCCACTTGGCCGAGTCATACTTGGACTAGACTGAAAACTGGTTAAATATAAGTCTAAAAACTCCTCTGAATTTAGAAAACTTTTTAGTCATTTAATTTGAATTGTTTTATAGTTAAAAGAGATGAAGAACCACTTAAATTTTGTCCTTTTTTATCGAGTTTCTTAAGATTGACACAATTAAATTTAACTTAAAATTTGTATTTTCTAATATTGTTGCTTTTTCAGGTTGAACATGCGTATATTAACACGGTGTCCCGCGGTGACTTGGCTAGCTTGCGCTGGATTGAGGGCCCGCTGACATACATGCGCGAGGAGACTATTAAGCCAGTGGAGCAGCTATGCCGCGTTTACTATGCACCACTCAACTTCAGAGACATCATGCTTGCCACCGGCAAGCTGCCTCCCGACGCCCTCCCTGGAGACATGGCCGGACAGGTAATCCTTCTAGACATGATTTTTTTCATGCTTCATTCTCTGCTTATTTGGTTTCTTTATTGTAAATTTCACTTGAACAAAAAATATATATGATTGTTAAATTTTGTGAATTGACAGGATTGCATCCTCGGTTTGGAGTTCTCTGGGCGTGACACCTCTGGACAGAGAGTGATGGGTATGATAGCTGCCAGAGGAATGGCCACAACACTCTTAGCCGATAAGCAATTCATGTGGAAGGTTCCAGACAAGTGGACGCTGGAGGAAGCAGCATCTATCCCCGTTGTTTATGCCACGGTAATAACTTTCATTACAATGTTATACTAATGATCTATGAAATATTACATCCAGAATTTAATTTGAAATTTTCAGACAATCTTCAATGTTTTATAATGTAATGTTTCAGGCTTACTATGCGCTGATAATCCGTGGGCAAATGTTGAAGGGAGAGTCCATCCTTATTCATGCAGGTACCGGAGGTGTGGGGCTTGCGGCCATTTCTATTGCTCTTCACATGGGCGTCACAGTCTACACAACTGTGGGAACCAAGGAGAAGAGAGAATTCCTTAAGAAGACCTTCCCTAAAGTAAGTCGCAAAATAGATAATTCTTCTTTGGCTTTTCTAACCTTATAATATCTTGAAAAACATAGACAACTCAAGGAAAAATTTAATAATGAATAAATGAAATAACATCACATATTAAATTATATTGTTTTTCTTATAGTTAACAGACAACAATATTGGCAACTCCCGTGACACCAGTTTCGAGCAGTTGATCATGACACAGACCGGTGGCCGAGGGGTTGACCTGATCCTCAACTCCCTCGCTGAGGAGAAGCTCCAAGCATCCCTCCGGTGCTTGGCCATGGGGGGAAGATTCTGCGAGATTGGAAAGTTTGACTTGTCCAACAATACTCCTTTGGTAAGTAATGTATATCTTTATACTTTATGATTTGAAGTTATATTAATTCTAATTAATCAATATTTAAAAAAAGCCAATTCGTGGCTATGGGACCAATACACTCGGCAGATACTCAACTGATTGTGACAAAATTTTCACAATGTATTCATTTAAGTTCGGGGAATGTTTAAAAATCATTTTTATACGAACCGTTATGAATTCTTAGTGCGATATGCATTAACGCTAAGGATGTTACAGTCCATATTGGTTTGAAAAAAAAGTTGATGTCAGTGTTTAATTGTGTATCGTGATTCACTGAGAGATGGCACTCAAATCAGTCAGCTGTAAATATATTCTATTTCACATGAGCAACTTTTAGCTATAGAAAATAATAAAAATATATTTATGCAACAACAACAACTGGTTTTTGTATAATTTTAATATTAATTTAATTAAATTTTATTATTTCAATTAGGGAATGAGCATGTTCCTGAAGAACACCACCTTCCACGGTATCTTGCTGGATGCTCTATTCAGCTCGGTGGACTCGCCGGTCAAGCGGGAGGTGGTCAGGCTAGTGTCGGAGGGAATAGAGAACGGGGCAGTGCGTCCCCTCCCGCGTACCGTGTACGGGGAGCAGCAGATTGAGCAGGCCTTCCGCTTTATGGCTACGGGTAAACACATCGGCAAGGTCATGCTGAAGATCCGCAACGAGGAGCCCGAGAGGGTCGTCAACCCTGTTCCCAAATTAGTCAACGCCATCCCCAAAACTTACATGCACGGAGATAAGAGTTACATTCTGTCAGGTGAGTCGTTAATATTATTTTGTTATACTATTTTTTTCATTACATAAAATTTGAGATAGAACTTTTAAATTCTTCATTCATCAATTTTGAATAAAATGTCACTTTTAAAATTATATTTTCTTACAAAACAAATCATCATAACAATAATTGATTATATCTCCCTCGAATACCAACGAATCAACAAACACACACTTATTAAGCGGACAAAGAGTTCATATGTTACTTATTTTTCCAACATTATTTTTTTAAATTTAATATACAGTCGAACTTAGTATACTTCGAAATTAGTAATTACGAGAAAAACGGGACCAATTTAATTTGCTCGTTATAAGCATTTCCCCGTTATATCAGAGAATAGGTATTTTTAAATGCTTACAAAATACCCATCACATGAAGTATCTGTTTCCTCGTTATACTTGAGAAATTTGCTCGTTACAAGCATTTCCCTGTTATATCAGAGAATAGGTATTTTTAAATACTTACAAAATACCCATCACACGAAGACATGAAGTATCTGTTTTCTCGTTATACTTGAGAAATTAGCTCGTTATAAGCATTTCCCCGTTATATCAGAGAATAGGTATTTTTAAATGCTTACACATGAAGACATGAAGTATCTGTTTTCTCATTATACTTGAGAACTCACTATTTATGTGTTCTTAATAACCAATTGTATATTACTTTTAGAGCACTTATATTATATCCATTAATTGAGACAGGCCAATTTTTTTATTATTCTGTGGTCATTTTATTTTTATTCCTTGTTTTTATTTTTTGTTCCAAATGTTTTCACTTGTAAACAAAAATTTACAGTACCTAACTTCAAAATGGCTAAATTTGAAAACATAAACTGAGAATGAAATAGGTGTATAAAATGCTTTCTTTAGGATTCAATGTGCATGCTGATAACTTTATTTTTTCCTTTTAAGGTGGTTTGGGAGGATTCGGTCTAGAATTGGCCCATTGGCTCGTGACTCGTGGTGCTACCAAGATTGTGTTGACTTCTCGCAGTGGACTGAGGACTGGATACCAATCCCTCTGCGTCAGAAGGTTGGCAGTATTATAAATTAATCTACATCTTTCTCTTACAACTAATCTCTTTCTGAATCCATTTTTTTTTATGTGTCATCCCAGTTAATTCACATTATAAGTGTAAAATCTTTTAGATAATCTATTGTTTTGGCGGAAACACTTTGATATTTCAACATTATTATCTGTGTGAAATTGTCACGACAGCTGTTTCATTAACCAATGTTAGCATCATCAGAATGTGGGTTGGGAGATTATACCGCACCCGCCTTATTCACCAGACGTGGCACCATCGGACTACCACTTGTTCAGATTCATGACACATGTCTGAGAAGAGCAGCACTTCCATTCATATGCAGATGTCAATAATTGGGTCGATGCCTGGATTATCTCAAAAGACGAGGCGTTTTTTCGACGATGGATTCATATTTATTGCCAGAAAGATAAGAAAAGTAGTGGCTAACGACAGAAAATATTTTGATTGATGTGTTTTTATTTATTTTACCTTTCAAATAAATGTGATTTTCATACAAAAAACGGACCGAACTTTCCCAAACACCCAATAAAACAAATCATTATAACTGATTATTTCAGTATCTTCCTCGAATATCAAAGAATCAGTAAACACACACTCAAGATCCTGATACGCATGACTTATTAATCTGACTAATGTCAGTCATAGTGGGCAAAGACTTTTTATATTTAATCATAATTAAAATGCTCTTTTAGGTGGCGAGATTCAGGAGTGAAGGTTTTGATCTCTACAGCCGATGTCTCAACACTTGCCGGAGCGGAGAGACTTCTGAAAGAAGCCAACCAGCTCGGTCCTGTCGGTGGTATCTTCAACCTGGCTGTCGTTTTGAGAGATGCTTTCATGGAAGATCAGACAGAGGCTGATTTCAAGACTGTGTGCAAACCCAAAGTCAATGGTAAAAATATTTTCTTTCATTTTACAGTTTTATATTTCAATAGTATGCTATAAGTCTTCAAATTAGATAAAACATTCATAGATAATTTACTTTAACCTTTTCATAGCCGCAAATATATCACGCCGCAGTGCTTATCAGGCCAAATATTTTTTTCCGTGTTAGAAAGAAATTATAATTTACTTACGAAATATTATATTCCGCAACGATTGTTATAGTTTTTTCTTGAAGTTAAACCAGTTTCAAATTTTCATTGTCGAAAAATGTCGAAATTTACCGATAAATCGGTTAAAGGTATTTGGAAACTTGATAAAATATTTCAGGATATCTAAAACTGATATCAGTGTGCGTTCTGTTCCTGACAAATTGTCAATACAAGTCAATACGGCACAAGAAATCGTCACCAAAATTTCTTACGAGATATCTCGTCTCTGGCAATACAAGCACTGCTCCATTTGCCTGGATATCTCGTCTGTGGCAACCACCGAGTTAAAAAATGCATAGATTTTTTAAAAAGTTTTTCTACACTATTTGCTTTTACTTCATGTTGTAAATTCCTATTTTAATATGAGTCTCATGGGAATGCAATAAAACTATTCCACTAACTAACCATCATGTTGTTTCGTCGGAGGGGTAGGCAGTGTTCTATTCTAACAACTCTCTTGCCTCTTTCACTTTCACACATTATAACACGTACAATCGTCAATTGTTCCGACTGAACATGGCCGCCTTTTAGTAATTGATCAATTTGGTCATTCCTGTATCTTTATAAATAAAAAATAATCATGGAAACTTGTTCAATACAATGTTTTTTCTATTATTTTTTTAAGACAGTGTTATTGATAATATTTTTAAATTATCTGAACCATTTTTATGCGCCAAAAAATTTCAATATAACACAAAATCTTTTAAGGTATCTATTAGAATTCAATAGTCCATTGTTTTGGCTGAAACACTATGATACTTTTAACATTATTAACAGTTAAATTTAAAAAAAAATTGTTTTATGTATCACAATTGTATTTTTATTTTTCGCAACAGCTGTTTTGTCAACCTATTATCATTATATTATTGTAACACCTGATGATGTCAACATAGGTCGACGAAACAGCTGTCGCGAAAAATGAAAATGCAATTGTGATATATAAAACAAAGTTTTTTTTAATTTAATAGTTATAACAATTCACTTTGTTCATTTCTTAACCAAAATGGATTGTATGTGCATTACTTAAAAGCCCATTGATTAATAAAAATTTTGTTCACTTTGAATATTGATTTATGTACTATTATAGTATTTTATGCATTATATTAATGTTGGGTTATTTCACAGGCACAAAGAATCTGGACGTAGCATCCCGCAACATGTGCCCCACCTTGGACTACTTTGTGGCCTTCTCTAGTGTGTCTTGCGGCCGAGGTAACGCAGGCCAAGCCAACTATGGTCTAGCCAACTCCGCCATGGAGAGGATCTGTGAGCAGCGGCAAGCTGTTGGCCTGCCAGGCAAGTATTTTGTGCTAGTTATTCATTTTCTATTGTAAAATAGTACAGTCGGAGTTCATATTTTAATAATTATCCAAACCTTTCACCGCAATGGCAAGAGAAAGAAAAGATATAGGCTATTTTTAGAGCCACCTCTGCGATATATAAAGCTTTCTTGCCATTGATATAAAGAAGAAGATAAGATTATCTTATGTAACATTAATATATAATCTTTAAAAAAGAACAAAGTGGGAAATGAAGCACACAACTTATTTATTGTTTCTTGAATAATGATGTAAAACTCTGCATTGCATAATTAATATGAATTAAGAAGTCTGTTTTCTAGAAGTTTTATTATATTTTATGGGAATGACATGTTTTGCCTGGCTATTTCATAAGCCATGCCTCAACAAGGTGAAATATGTCATATCCATAGAATATAATAAAACTTACAGAAGCACATAACGTTTTAAATGCCAGTTTTATATTTGAAATCAAATACTTTTAATAAACAGAGACAAGCAATATATCATCACAGATTTTTAAATTTACCTTCTAAGAGTAAGGCTAGGCGCTGACTGTGACTTTTTGTTGCAGTAACTTTTTGTAACTGTCACGTTGTGTCACCGTGGATGCGCTCACTACTGGTGACAAAATGTTCATTTAAGCGATGGATTTCGAAGAGGTCGCAGTGATTTGCGCTCTTGAATTACGCAGAAGGAAAATTAAGCGAAAGAAACGCTACTGGGTACATCCCATATATAATGAACGATTATTAAAAGGAAAATTTTACACCCTGTATTCTGAATTACGTCAATATCCTCTTAAGTTTTTTAATTATTTTCGTATGTCAATGAACAGTTTCGACGACTTGTAAAAGTTGTTGCTGGAAATAATTGAATAGAAATCTCCTCCTACAATTTCCTTTTTAAATGAATATCCGAAAATTCCTTTAATTTTTTTGTATACAATGCTGGCCTTTTCTCAATCTTTTCTATTAACAACTCATTGTCAATATCATCTTCTCGCAGAGAAGCCGCCATCTTATGGACTGAAAAATTCGCAACACACGTCCGTTCGGTAGGCGCCTCCCGGCAGAGTGACAAAAAGTTTCTAGTGAGCGCACTCCCATACCAATGCACAGGCCGGGTGATAGTCACGTCACGCTAATGTCGCCGCCCGCTGGAACTTTTTGTTACCGTATTGTCACGTCGCCACAGTGAGCGCACTCTCATTTACCTCCATAGCACTTGACTCGGCGACAAAATGTTACTGTGACTTTTTGTAACAATCAGCGGGGGCTCTAATACTGTAAATTAATATACTAAACAAAAACAGCTTTAATTTATTGATCTTTCATTTAATATCTAAACGTTTAATCTATGTGATGAATTGTGGTTCTTTTCTTTAATTTCACAAAACTCCATTACATTCTGTTTCTTTGCTTTAAATTGAATTTAAAATTACAGTAGAAACATAATACTTATTATTTGTTCAGGTCTGGCCATACAGTGGGGAGCCATCGGCGACGTGGGTCTCGTGGCAGAGACAATGGGTGGAAACGACACGGTGGTAGGCGGTACCCTGCCACAGCGCATGGCCTCGTGCCTCCAAGCACTTGCTGACATGCTGCACCAACCACACCCCGTGCTCGCCTCCATGGTGCTGGCTGACAAGCACCGTTCCAAGCCCACCGGCGGCCAGGAAGACTTGATGCAGGCTGTAGCTAACATTCTTGGTGAGTTTTGATATCTTCTACAACTCAATATTTACCATCGTTCAATCGGCTGGAGCCACATGAACTGTTTTATTTAAAAAATATTTTATCATTAAATAAAGTGCACTTAAATGCCCATTGTTACACATCTATATTTTAGATTTTTTTTACTTTTAAACCCCTTAATCAAAGCTAAAATTATCATTCACAGTGGAGTTTTTCATAGAATTCAAATAAATAAATTATGATATTATAACAGTGTTCAAAATTAAATATTTAATATTGTTGAAGTATCGTAGTATTTCAACCAGGATAATCTTTAGTAAAAGTAGTAAAAATAAATTGTAATGTTTAACCGTTAGAGTGCCGAAGAGCGCCGTCGCGCTTGTAGGTAGATTAATAGTATTCAATTTCTGTATTTTTATTATCATGGTGTGAAACCTAGTGAAGAGAATGTTGAAAGAAATATGAAAATTTGTGTATTTTTTACAGAAATGGCACATTGTTTTCTTGTAAATATAAATTATCTAAAAAAATAGACATTTCTTTTGATATTTTAGAATATTTTGGCGAAATAGGTTTGGCAATCAAACGATTAAACACAGTTTATTTCAATGACAATTGTTTTATTATTAATAGATGTTGATAGTAATTTTTTTAAACAATTTAATCACCATATTTTTAGTAAGCAATAGAAAAACAATACTGCTTATATGAAGTCTTGTTAGTAACTCTTTTGATAGAATAATAATGTTGTTTGAATATGTATATATTTATCAATTGATGGATGTGATTGTGTTAACAGGTATCAAGGACGCTTCTAAAGTGCCCGGAACAGCCAACTTGGCAGATCTCGGAATGGACTCCCTCATGGGAGCTGAAATAAAACAAACCCTGGAGAGAAACTATGACTTAGTCTTAGGCGTGCAAGAAATTAGGAATCTCACATTCGCAAAACTTTTAGAATTAGGTAAGTCTAAAATTAAAATTGTTAAATGTTTTTAAAAGTATTTTATTATATGTAAGATATAATTTTAAAAAATATATATATTTCAGGTGGTGGCGATATACAAAAGGAAAAGTCAGAAACTAATGGAACCGGGGAAGACATTCAAGTCCAGTTCAGCACCACAAATGGTCAATTAATGCCAAAACAAGTTATTGTTAAAGTACCATCCAAAGGATCTAATAACACGAATCTCACTCCGGTATTCTTTGTAAGTACTTTTATTTTCATTATTATTGTTATAATATTTCAAATTTATTTAAACATTAAATAACTGGGGCAAGTCATAACACACTTAAGAGCACTGACTGTTAAAACAAATCTCTCCTATTGGAGGTTGGACAACATCAGCAGGGATGCTTTTCACTAGTTACATTGAGGGGAGAAAACAATTTGTCTTGTAATTTTTCAATCGGAACCTTTTCTTTTGTATTCAATTATAACTATGTTTGTAATATCTTTTGAGTAAATAAATAAACTGATAAACTGTTGCACAGCATCCGTTTCATTTATAAACTTTATTATTTTTTAATAAATATCGTACTTAGTTACAATGTAAATGAAATTATTAAGACATTTATTTATCATGTTACAGGTTTCACCTATTGAAGGTGTCATAGATTTGCTGGTCACCATTGCTCAAGAGATCTCGAGACCTGTATATGGTCTGCAGTGCACCAAGGATGTGCCTCTCAAGACTATGTCCCACCTGGCTGAATACTACAACAAGCAAGTAAGGGCCGTGCAGCCCAAAGGGCCCTATATCCTGACAGGGTATTCCTTTGGAGCCGGAGTGGCATTTGAAATGGCCGTCCTTTTAGAAAAGGTAATACTCCATTTTTTATTTGTTTTCTTTTTATGAACAGATCCTTTATCGATTATCTTTACTTTGTACTATTTAATAAAATATATGGGAATAATTTATGTCTTTGATTTTTAGCTCGGAGAGAAAGTGGAACTAGTTTTAATTGATGGATCTCCCTCATACGTAGCCACCCATACCGGAAGCTACAAAGCCAAGAGAGTAAACGCCACACAGACATCTAATGAATCAGATGCTCTTAGCTATTTCGCAATGTTATTCAAAGATTTTGATCAACTCAAGGTACGCACATAATTTTCTTAAATTTTTTGTATTGTATTATCTATAATCATCAATCACAATTATAATAAATGATAATAATGTATATTCTTCGTATTATTATTTTTCACAAATTTGTATTTTAAGATAATCAGATGATTTCATTGAAATCTCTCGATGGATGTTCATTTTAAATAAAAAATTAATTAAACCACGTTTTTTAAGAACTAACACTTTTCTTTTTATTTTGATGGTGACCGATTTCGCCAGGCTTGCTGTCGACGACATATTGGTCTCGTAAGCATCCACAACGAGCGAGTCTGGCAACCAGTTGCTGTCGAAATAAAAACAAAAGTGAATGTAGTTTTAGTAGAATATTGTTTTAATTGATTGTCATTTTTATTTTAAATGTTATTACAAAACTAATATCAAATATGTATCACAGTTGGCTAAAGAAATGGAGCAAATGAAGTCCTGGGACCAGAGACTAGAGTTTATCACTGACCTGTTGAAGAACTCCACACCTTACTCCACGGCGCAGCTATCAGAGGCAGCAGAGTCCTTTTACTACAAGCTGTTACTGTCTGATCAGTACAAGCCTTCCTCCACCTTCAGCGGTCAGGTCACACTCCTCACTGCCAAAGACAACTTTGTCTCTCTAGGAAATGACTATGGATTGACACCAGTAAGTACTCTAATATGCTGTGGTTACTTATATATATTTTTTAATGTTGTGGATAATGTTATGATCCTATTGAATGAATATTTCAGTTGTGCAAGAAGACCGTGAGCATCCACTCTCTGCCCGGTAACCACCGCAGCATACTTATGGGAGATTCGGCCATGAAGATAGCCTCTGCTGTGGAACAGGCGTCAGCGCATGTTTAATTTAATGATAAATTACTGTAATTGATAGATGAGGCATTTACTTTGTAACTTATCCCATTGTTAGAAATGATTGGTAAAAATAACTTAGTATTTTATGGTTTGTAGGTTAAACATGGCCAGTTACTCCATCTGACAAAGAACAATTATTTCCCAAAACTGCTTGTGTTTAAATAACAAACTATTTGTAACTGTACAATGTTACTTTTTTCTTTTTCATGAGTCAAAACTTAGATTATTGTAAATATCTTTGCACATACTCTAAGTAGGGTACATAGCACTCCTTTTTTAATATTAAAATTATTGAGGATTTGTCATATTCCATTTTTTATTAATATTAAATTTTTAAGGTTTCTCACATTCCAAAGACATTCCATTTCAGCACTTGTCGTGTGGCATTACTGTTATTTGGTTAGTTCTATTACTACTAATTGTGATATAGTTGTATTATATCACCTGACACTATTTATACATAAATTATTTTTTTATTTTATTTTATGTACATTGGATTGTAAATATTTAAGAGTAGAAATAAACATCTTCACTGACTTAGAGATTGTTTTATTTGGAAATGATATGTTTACACACTTTAAGAACACAACACAAAATAAATACCACTCAACACTTAAGGTACAAAGTAAAAACAACACGCCATTGCCTGGTAAGTACCTCCCATCGTGTTTTAAAATTATTGACTATACTTATCCAATGCGACTTTCACATGCCTTTATTACATGTATACATGATTGTAACAATTGCAAAAAAATCATTTATCCTAGGTTTACATAATTTTTAATAAATAAATTGATTAATAAGTACATAAGTAAACATATAGTTGCATCAATAAAAACAAAATAAACATTTTGGCAATTACCCACAGAATTGTTATTAAGTACTAGTACATCTAAAGCCAACTAGTTTTGCTTTAGATGGCTTTTGGCAAAGTGGCAACAACTATGACTGCCACACAGGTCCCGGGTTTAA
The DNA here is from genome assembly GCA_022606425.2 of Lepidostoma basale. Taxonomy (NCBI): domain Eukaryota; kingdom Metazoa; phylum Arthropoda; class Insecta; order Trichoptera; family Lepidostomatidae; genus Lepidostoma; species Lepidostoma basale. The sequence continues at coordinate 698,933 of JAHDVF020001587.1, forward strand.
ATCCCTTCTGGTAGAATTCACGTGACAATAAAAATTGCGATAAACTAGCCACTTTGTCATGAGAAATAATAGCTAAAAAATATACAGTAATTGGGTTCAAATAACTTGTTGTATACAGAAATATGGAAAGCAAAAGGAAACTACCATATTTAAGGCCCAAATGACATCCCAAGAACCAATCTCTAGGATTGAAATGTAAAAAACAAAGTTTTGTTTTTACCCCGACATTCAAAATTTTCCCACAATTTCAAAAGTGTTATTAACCCTTTATACTAGACATGTCCCTATACAAAGACACAACATGGTTTTTCTCTGTACAGTGACAACGTAATATTACACTGCCCTGTATTGTATTCTCCTGCATACCAGAAATATCTAAAAAATAAGGCAGCATTATTACGACAACACATGTATGTTCAAAAGGTCAAAAAACAGTAAAAACTAAAATGATTTTTGCACAATCATGTTCTACAGATAATAAATTAATATTGCATAGATGCAAAGTTGTCAACAATTTTAAAACAAATTGGCCTAAACTAACATGTACGGGGATGATTATCAAATATTTGATAAACATCTGGCATTCAGTACTTCAATGGATGCCTGTTATAATACACACAATTTATTAGATAATAATTAGCGACTGTGACTGGGAGTATAACATAATTATTAAATTAATATCACAGTTTGCCTTTGTCAAAGTATTAAGTTGTTACCGAAGCAAGAGAACTATCACTATCGGCAAGGACTGTTTAAAAGATTCCAATTTTACTTTGGTTAATATTTTAAAAGGTCGCAGTAAAAACACATGATATAAATTATTATGTCTATTAAAATCTATTGCCTAATAAATGTTCTATGGAATGTTTGTACTTTTCTACAAAATGTTGCCAGTCATAGAGAAATCTTATTCAGATATAAATATATAATCTTGCATTTATTAAATTAACTATTGCTAGCAAATAGGAATTCAGATTCAGTATGTTAAGTACTAGTGCATTATTATTTAACAGGATTTACTTGTTCATCATTTCAATGTACAAACAAGATATTGAGCACATACAGTGATGAACTTGTTTCAACAGTTTTATTTGCCAAACATGCGAGAGAAACCAATCATACCAAACCCCTTAACATGCCATAATTTTTTTTTATAGTAATATCAAACTTTTAATTGAATAATATTCTTTTATTGGCGATCTCCTGAATAGATAACATAAATGTTATCTGTTAAAAATATCTCCAGTACATAAAAAAATATGCATTATTTCAGATATTTTTTGATTTGTAAAAAATATGCATCAATTTATTAACTAGGCTATTTCTGTTTTATTTATAATGGTGTTGAAGATGTAGTTTAGTTTTCTTATGATAAATGGATTAAATATTATGTATGGAACTTTCAAATTTTTACATATGTATATATTTTTTAATTCATTCATTTATTCATATTAGTGATAGATATTTTAGTCATCACCTTACATAATGTCTGAAAGGATCAATTGTTAAAATACTGTCAGGACGCAGGCTTTCATAGGCATGTTTAGGGGTAAAATTGGGAATGTTTGAATCTTCAAATTTGTACAAGGCGACAACTAGCAAAGACTTAGAAAATAATGGAATTATTGCTGTATTCAAAATGGACACCCGTAAATATCACTATTCGCTCACTCTACGAACACACCACAACAAGCAACGACAACTAACTATAGCTAGGAATATTATCAGTCTGTGGTTTTGACTGCTGGGTCTGCGATGGCGTGCTGGGGGTCGCAGGTGAAGGATACAGTGAGGGCGTACCTCGTACCAGAAGTGACCTTCTCAACGAAGTGCAGGTTCTCGGATCCGCTGGTGAACATGGCTACACGTGCCTTGCGTGGTTCCACCGCTCGACTGACATTGTCCTTGTCCAAGAACAAAAATCTCCCTCCTTCAAAGTCCCTTCCATAGTCACTCAGATAGAGGAGAGAAGTGTAATGAAATGACTTGTATGTTTCCTGAATAAAAAAATATATATATGAGATTCAAATATGTTATCAAGGAACAAAACAGAATATATATTATATTCATATAATGAAAGTTAATTCCATTATTAATCAGAAGGGTTAAAGTTAAATAAAAAATAACGAATAGGAATGAAAACATTTGTTTTCTAGAAGTTTTCTTATAGTTTATGAGAACAACATGTTTCGCTTTTCTAAGGCATTATTAAACATTAGAAAATGCCTTAGAAAAAAAAATTATAATGGCTTGGAAAGGCGAAACATGTCATTCCCATAAACTCTAGAAAGCAGATGTTTTCATTCATATTAATTATTTATGGTGGATTTTAAGATAATTGTTCTAAAACAATAAATAATTCAATACAAAGGTTGAAAAAATAAATTAATATCAAGAGTTAACACAATTGTTTGAGTTAAAGGGGCATTTAAAAATATGTACTATCATACTGATGTTCTGATGTACGAGTATAAAAATAGATATTATCACATAATGATTTAAATGAACTTTATACTGCAAATGAAATTTCAGCTGAACAAATATTAGGTAGGTAAGTAAACGTGTTAACTCGCAAGTTCTATAATGAAATAATCTGACCAGCACATAAAATAATTACAAAAAATACATAGGATTTCAAAATTAGTGGTTTTGCTAAAAATTACTGAGTTTACTCCACATCCTAATATAATTTCTACATAGACTAATTTGTATATAACCCATTCCAAACTATTTATATATGAGATATATTTTTTATTATATGTATGGTGATGTGCATGTTAAATAAAATGTTTAAATGCAATAGTTTTAAATTTTAAAAATCAAAATAAAAAAATATTTTTTCATTGCTATATTCTCAAAACATGTTTGATTTTGATTAATTTAAAATAAGGTTACATTTGTACAACCTTTTATATGATATCCTGAGTTAAAGAGTTTTAGGTCAAAAGAATATCAATTTGACTAACTAACTAACCATCACGCCGTCTCACTGAAAGGGTATGCAGAAAGAATGGACTGTCACACTTTAACCGATGCGGCACTCCATCCTTCTCTTTTTGCCCCCGCGAGAAACGTGGTGTGATGGGTTGCGAACCTCATCGCCATTAATTTGATTATTGCGAAAATCACAAGTCTATCTTACAATGCATCTGTGCTATTAGTCTCAAGATTTATTTGATTCTAATTCAAGCTTTATGCAACAGCATAGTAAATAATAAAACATTATTATTTTTACTAACTTTATCAACATGTGGATGCCAATACTCATCGTGAGTTGTGACAGCCTCTTTAGAATCAATTCTGGAGAAGAAAGTGGGATGTGTCAAGAATATCTTGTCCGAGTCAACGCCGAAATTGTGGCCAATAGCGTGTTGTATCTTTGTTTTGATAACCTAAAACAAAAAGTTCAATATTTCAGATAATCTATTGTTTTGGACAATATGATACTTCTAATTTAAACTTCAACATTGTTAAACGAGTTAATATTGAAACGCTGTCAATGTTGAAACACAACACAATTTCATATATAAATTGTGATAAATATAATTCTTCTTTTTCTTTCCGTGTCCTGTCAGGTCTCCCCAACGTTGATTATCACCCTTGAGTAGGCCTCCCCGTCCTGGGCAGCTCGGAACAGCTCCCCCACGGTCCTCAGCCCCGTCCACTCTCGGATGTTCCTCAGCCAGGAAACCCGCCTTCTCCCAACACCTCGTCGACCCTCAATCTTACCCTCCAAGATCAGATGTAATAGTGCGTACTTTTCGCCTCTCAGAACATGGCCCAAGTAGGACACCTTACGGACTTTGATGTTGCTCAGCAAATAATAAATATAATAACAGAACAAAATATATATCATTAATTTTGCAAACATAAAAATGTTGGAGAAGTACGGCTGAAATCGAATTCTTCATTATTTATTCCAATAAAAGCTTTAAAAAAATGCTTTTGGCCTAGAAATGTTATAAAGCTATATATACTTAGCATACCTTGTATGTTGTGAGGTCAATTTTATTAAAGATTTCCTTAGTATTTTCTAAAGAATACACATTAATAAACACTTGTCCCTGAGACAAGGCTCCCGAGTGAAGATCAAGTATGGAGGCGCCGCCATCCGAGCCCCCAAGAGCAATCCCTCTTGTTGCGATGTTTAGGAGACTTTCTGCTTCTCCGGTTGTAACAAGACCGTCCGAGACAAACCGACCGCACTTCTCAGGTACACAGCCCGGGAACACCTCCAACTCCTTGCGGTAGCTCTCTGAGCAGTCTAAGTTCTGTCCCCTTGATCGGAGAATATCATTTTGCTTTGCAAACGTGAACTCCTTGCTTTTCTTCTGAGTGAAGTACACAATCGTAAGAATTGCGAAAATTGTGACTGATCGGGTGAGAATTCGTTGATATTGAAATCTAGGCATCGGTCCGTATTTACTAAAATAAAGCGAAAAGTTATTTTTCATTAATTTTTTGTACTAGTAACATAACCTATATAAATGAAAAAAATATTTTAAAAATAAATTAAAAGCATAGTTATATAAATAAAAATTGGTGGTTCACTTACAGAGGGGCATCTTTCTCTTCTTTTTTAGTAGTCGCTTCAACCGGTTTAGTTTCTTTTGGAGGAGGTTTTCTTTGGCGGCTAACCATTTTTACTATAACATATATGACAGAAAAAAACCGTTTCACGTACAGTTTTCAAATAAACTTGAGTATGATATATTGGCTTTTACAAAAATAAAATCATACAACCTTTCAAAAGTATATGTTACAAATGAAAGCAGATTTCGCGTCACTCCACGCCAAATGCACTATTGCGTAAATTTACTGTCAAAATGACAGCTGCTAACCTTCGCACCAGTGATACCACTTTATTAAATATTATATTAAGTTCCTATCCATAACAGAGTACGCGCTGTACACATGCTTGCACGCTATGCATATTCTGGACAAAATTTTGTTGTTTACAAATGGCTGAAATCGATTTTGGTTACCACCACATTTCAAATTCACGTCTGCGTGTTTATTATCACACGTCACTGGAATATCTTTTCAGTCGGATATCAAACTTCAATAGGGAACGTTGTAGTGTTTTCATAGTAGAGGGAATGCATCGATGCATGTAAGTAAAATTTAAATTTATTAAAATAATGTCGCTAAATGCCTTATTTGATCCAAAAAATGTTTTTTATACAACAAAATCAACATTTCGTTAAGAAAAACTATAAAATGAAACCTGTCCAGTGTTTATCGAAAGACATAGCTCACCTATGAGACCACGGTGATATCGTGTAAGTCACATTTGAATAACAATTATTAATTATATTAGTACATGATTTTGGAATTTTCGCACGAACGGAATGACAGTAACCTTGGTTTAAAAGTTTTTATTTACAAGACATGTTTTTTACCTAGTTATGCTAAATTGTAACTTTTTAAAATAAATATATGAAAGATTTAAATAATACATGACAAGTTTTAATTGAATTAAAAATCAGTAGTGACAGTTTTGTTATAAAATGTGTTTTTGCAATGACAAAATATTTGTTTATTTAAATCACTAAAATGGTTAGTGAATATTTTTTTGGTAAATTTTAACTATATTATTATGTAGTACAGTTTTTAGTCCTCTCATAAGGAAACTTTCTTGTGTTAAGGGGATAAGTATTTGATATTACATCGAACATATAGCAAATTTAATTTATCAGAATTTAATGCATCAAAATGATCAGAAATATAACAAAAATACAATTATACATGGGAAATAATATATATCAGAGATATAGCATAAATTCTCGAGTTATTACACAAAAATAGTGAATTTAACATATAATTAAGGATAATAACTTTTAAGGTTTTCCGAAAACTATAAAAATGGGTTGTCTATTATTATTGTTCTTTTATTTTACTCGAATAATGTTGAATTCAGTTAACAAATATTTATACTATCATTAAATGACACGAAAGTAATTTCCGGACATTAAAATGTTTTAATGTCAATCAATGGCGAAAGGCAATGTAATATCGTTTTTAGAAAGCAATATAAATTAACATGATTTGTAATTGTCATGGAAATATATATTACAATAATTTAATATCGCTTTAATTTACTTTATTATATCCTTGACAATATTTTATACGTCACATGTCGTCAAAATAATTAAATTTTGACAAAACGTCTACATTGTAGCAGTTTCACTATATTATGTAAATATAATGTTTCGCTTTGCTATAGAATTATCAAATGTTTTATAGCCATCAAAATATTATATTCATATTTATTCAGTAAAACTGTTGAATTGTGTCCGCAACATTGATGATTCAATTTTTAAAAAAAGTTAAGACTTAATATATGCTATAAAATAAGTTTTATATTCGTTATTTAAATTAACGGTCTTTTGCCTTTATTACAAAGTGGCCAAAACGTATTTAAAATATTTTCTAATTTATTCTAGTCTTATTTGGTAATGATTACCAGTAATTATATGCGAAAAATGTTCCGAACATTGACTATGGAAAGCACCCGCATATTTTGTTAACCAAACTATATCTTGTAAATAAACTAACTAACCATCACGCTGTCTCTCCGAAGGGGTAGGCAGAAAGAATGGGGCGATAAACTATTATTTCCTGACGTACTTACTTCTCTCGGTTCCTCAAAATTTATACATCGTGTCATGCACGCACGTCGATTTCTCCGTCCCTCATGTGGCCGACATTCAATATTTTATTTATTTGATCGTGACACGTTTTCCTCGGTCTTCCTCTATTTCTAGTTCCATTTACATTGTTAATATTATATATACTTTTTTACCATTCTTTCTTCATTCATTATTTCCATGTGTCCTTACCATATAAATGATTCTTTCATTATTTTGTTCATAACACTTTCATTCGCACCGCATTCACTTCTTATATTTTCATCCGATACTCTATCATAAACAGACTTTCCACACATTTGTCTAAGAGATCTCATTTCCATGCATTTTTTCTACTTTTATCCTTCTTTTGCAACTTCCATGTTCAATTCCGTACATAAGGGTCGATACAAGAACACTATTGTGTACTGCTATTTTAGTTTTTTTGGGTAGGCTATTGATGTCAATTTTAAGTGCACCATTCACTTTGTTGCCCGCCCCAACCTTTTGAATATTCTTCTCCACTCGCCCAATATTTTTTATCTAAAATATATGTAATTCAATTATCCGTCTGAAAAATTCGGGTCAGGGGGACAAATATTTTTGATCAGTAGGCACCAACAACTTTTATTGGCTGTAAACTGAAAGATTCACCGCCTTTACAACTTTCAATAAAAGATGATACAATATTTTGTACACACGTGCTATGCCAATTTCATTACTCCTGAAATGTAGGCGTAATTTCTTTGCCATTCATGAATATATATTGTGCTATTATATCAATGAGTTTTCACGCGCAAAGATACAAACATATTTACATAGTTACGCAATATCCAATATCTGATTTGTGAATTTGCCAGTCATCATCCTATTATTAGAAACGTTCGTTTATATAAACAATCTCGCGAAACTTAATATTCATATAATGTATCAAATTATTTATTTTTGAATATTGTCACAAAGAGTTTTTAAATAAATTATTTTAAAATTACATAAATCAATAGAATCAATTAATCAATGCTCATCAATAGAATCAATGACGCAGGTGTAAGGCTGGGACGCGACATGAACATCAGTAAAATAAAGTTCATGGTATTTAGCCGACAGAACTACGCAGAAAAAAGTCTTACTCTAAATGTCGCCAATATAGAAAGAGTACAACTATAATAGAAAGAATACAACTCTTGAAGAGTTTTAGCCTCTTTGATGATTTTTCGCCAAGCTCCTCGATCCTGCGCTTTTTGCTCCCAGCAGTCCGATTCGCCCAACCTAGAACCAGAACCAGTCAGCCAGAACATTGTCCATTAGGCGCTCTCTAGGCCTTCCTAGAGGTCTTACTCCAGTCGGTCTAGACGCGTAAAGGGTCTTGATTGCTCTGGTCTCTTCGGATCGGAATACGTGATCAATCCATGCTAGGCGACCGGCTCTCACGGTGCTCGTTATAAGGGGCTGCTGAGTCATCGTACAGATCTCTTGGTTGGTCCTATGCCTCCAAGTTCCCGCTGCAACACCGGGTCTGGGTCCCAGGATAATTCTGAGTATTCTATTCTCAAACCAGTAGATTATTTGTTGTTCTTTTAGAGTCATTGTCCATAACTCAGAACCATATGTCACCACTGGCTTGATGATGGTGTTATAAATACGCAGCTTGGTGTTTCTCTTGGTGGGTATAGAAAGAGTACACATGTTTAAATATCTTGTCAGTGTTATAATAGACAAAATCGATCCCGAAAAATAAGTGAGGTGCAGAATAGAGATTGCGAGGGCCGCATTCAATATTATGAGATCATTCTTTTGCAATGAGAGCATCAACTTAAAATTGTAACAGAGGATGGTCAAGTGCTATATTTGGTCCATATAACTATACGGAGTGGAGACCTGGACCCTCAAAGTGAACACAATGAACCGTATAGAAGCACTTGAAATGTGTCTCCATCGCAGAATGTTGCGCATCTCATGGACTGATATGGTTACCAACAATGAGGTGCTATATGGAGCCAGAGTAGGAAGAGAATCGTTGTCTGATGTGATGTCTAGAAAGATGGCATATTTGGGACACATTTTCCGCAACGAGAAATGCGATCTGATGCACCTCAACATGTAGGCGCGGTGTAGGAAGACCCCAGATGTCCTGACTCGAGAATAGGCTCGCCAGGGTGATAGCCGACGTCGAGGGGACCTGAAATGGCACTCGAAGAAGAAGTATAAATGTCAGAGAATAAGAGAGATAAGAGAGATATCGTAAGATGGAGTGGACAGCGAATGATAGACCGGTACGTCATGTCCAAAGAATGGACACCACCAGACTCCCCTATATTGCACTATATAATCAGCCTCATGGAACTCGTCTTCGTGGAAGACCTCCTAAAGGATGGAAAGACAGCTGGTGATTCACCTCTTAAGAGGAGCAACCCTCTGAAAAACAGACCACACAGGTCTATAGAAAAGAAGATGAAGAAGAATATTATTCGTGTTCATTTTCTTGGTGTTCGTATTATAGCTTGCCCGTGTCTCGTAGTATCCTCAATCCTCATCAATCATAAAATACTTAATTCATCTATTTAAATAACTAATTATCACGCCGTTTTTCTGGAGGGTTATGCAAGGATGAATCGTCACACAAGAATTAATTGTATCTCAATAGAGACGAAGTTGTAAATTATTTGGAAACAGAATATGGTGGTCGAAGCGTTTACAGGACTTATAACCTGTCATTGGTTAGGTTAAACGATCGCTTTGTGTAATACAACATTCCCCATTGCGCCCTTCTTACGAACACCACGACTGACAAATATTATTGAAAGTTGTATACGATTATATGTTACCATGTTGAGAAAAAAATCTGATATTTCAGTTCAATCTACACTAGCGCCATCTATTGAGATTAGATGTAAGCATTCAGCAGAAATTTTTTATTAATGTAATGTGAAAGGATATCAACCCGATTATCACACATTACCAGACAACGCCTGGAGAAAACTCTCCAATTTTCATATGCTTTTAACTTTGAGCAGTTTTTATACAACATTTTGTTTTTTTGAATGTATACAAATACTTGTAGACAAATACTGGATTTTTCCCATTACGGGTTAATCATTAAGAATTAATTGTATCTCAATAGAGGCGAAGTTGTAAATTATGGTGGAGTGAAACAGAATATGGCGGAGTGAAACAGAATAACTTTTTTTATTAATTCAATCAACCGTGATTATTTGTATTTGTGTAGATACAAATTTTCTTCTATATATTTATAAATATTTAAGCAGATTTTATTTGCGAGTACAGAAAATGTATTGATGAAAATTTTAATGTATCATGCAAAACTCTTCATTTTAAGTTTACAGTCTGCCTTTACGTTCTGCTCCGAAGGGCTCCATGCTCTACCCCCATTAAACCAAATCAACTGTACCAATTCGCGATCGGTCCGGACTGTTTTGGTCTGAGAACAAAATTTATTAATGCATGCGTGTGGTTTGCCGTATAGTTTTATATTTCGACTCGTCCACCGGTGACTAACACACCCATCGTCACAGTTCAACGGGCCCCCTATACTGATTCCCTTTTTGTTTTATTTTTATTATTATTAAATTATATATCCGGACACCGCCCCACCATTAAATGGTCCCTGTTACCATTTCATTTTCCACGATTTTATCACTTTGAGTTATGTTGATGAATTGACACGTCATTCTATAAATTTTCCGTCAATTTGGTTATTTTATTATTTACTGCTGGTTTAACTTTCACGCATCATTGAGGTTGGTAATAAAAAATAATAATTTTTAAATGCGTGTCTAGAATATCTGAATAAAATTATCATCACCATTACCGACTGCCCCTCTCATCCAAAGATGATTGTCCTTCACAGTTGTGGGTGTTCGTGTGGGTCTTCACGGTTACCGTCTTTCGATGGTCTCTCCTTTCTTCTCCTTCTCCTCTCTACGACATCGTCTCTATGCTGTGTAGTCTTGCGTGTCTTTATGTATTGTTATTCTCCACCTAGGTCTGTCTTCTGCAGTCTTTTCCCAACATTCACTATCGATGTTAGTCCTCTGGAGGTTTGCTTTTAGAGAGTCCTTAAAGCGTTTCCTTTGACCAGCCTATGAACGTTTCCTTTGGGTCAGCAAGGACAATAATTCTGTACAGGAAAGTACAGAATATTTCTTGTGATTCTAATTAGATTCTTAGGCATTCTTATGACATGAATGTGAATAAAATATACTGAAATGAAAACAAACAAACAAAACATCACACCGTTTCCCCGCAGGGGTAGGCAGAGAGAATGGACCGCCATACTACTTTATCCTGGCACAACTCTCTAGATTCCTCCACATTCATACAACGAGTCATACACGCACGTCGATTCTTCCGACTTCTTACATGACCAAACTTTAAAATTTTCTTAATTTGGTCATGCCATGTTTTCCTCGGTCTGCCTCGATTCCGTACTCCATTTACATCATAAACGTATACTATCTTAGCCATTCTTTATCCATCCATACGCTCCATATGTCCGAACCAACACAGCGATCCTTTCATCATTTCGTTCATAATTATTACCGCATTTATTCTGCTCTCATCCTTCTTCTGCCAGTTCCATGCTTCGCTTCGGCCGTTTTGGCTTTCATTGATAAATTCTTGTTTCCAATAACTATTTTTAAAGCTCCATTCACTTTGTTACCCGCACCAACCCTTCTTTCGACGTCACTATCCGTTCGGCCATCCGGTGTGAACATGCTACCTAAATACACAAATTCACTCACCTGCTCCAAGTTTTCTTCGTTCACACTCATGTTACAAACTGTCATTTTCTGAAATGAATAACACAAAAATTACGCTTTCGTTTTCAGATCAACACTTTCTATAAAGAATACAATATTAAAATAGGATCTACAAATATATTTTGCTATATTATACATAATTTTAACACACATGTCACAATCAAATAGAATATTGACGCGAAAAAACATTAGGTCACCACACAAATCAATAATATTAAACGCTTTGGACGATTGTTATGACAGTCTGCAGTAATAAAATATATGTGTTTTCATCGTCGTAATTCTTATTTATTCGTTGTCATTGAATTAAATATAACAAAAATATTAGCAAACCATAGTTTATTTGCCTATAGCGATAAAATTACAGTATATTATATGAAAAAAGAAGGATGAAAGTAGAATAAATGCAGTAGAAATGAGATCTCTAATGTGTGGATACTCCGTGTATCGAGTGTCGAATGAAAATATAAGAAGTGAATGCGGTGCGAATGATGGTGTCATAAACAAAATAATGAAAGGATCATTAAGATGGTTTGGACATATGGAAAGAATGAATGAAGAAAGAATGGTAAAAAAAAAAAAATGTTAATGATGTAAATGGAATCAGAAATAGAGGAAGACCGAGGAAAACGTGGCACGATAAAATAAATCAAATATTGAATGTCGGCCATGTGAGGAGTCAGAGAAATCGACGCGCGTGCATGACACGATGTATGAATGTTGAGGAAGCGAGAGAAATATGTCAGGAAAGAAAAGTGTGACAGTCCATTCTTTCTGCCTACCCCTTCGAGGAGACGGCGTGATGGTTAGTTAGTTAAAAAAAACTTTTTACTGTATAATTATAGAAATTGCGGATGTTGGCTGTTTATTGCTATGTGATTAAAATGTTTCAAAATATTATATTGTATTTAATTCAATTGATTCAACGTTTTCACAAAAAAAAAATTGACTGACAAATTAACTAACGCCGTCTCTAAAGGGTTAGGAAGAGAGGATGATCCGCCACACTCTTATGTCTGGAATAACCTTTCAAGCTTCCTCTATATTCGTAAATCGTGACACGTACGCTTGAAGATTTTCCGACATTAAACAAGGCTGCCTTTTAGTAATGTATAATTTTGGTCATTCTACGTTCTTCATTCTACCTTCCTTGACTCCTTTTTTTCATTCACACTGCAGCATACAATTTTTGGCTATTTTTCTCACATAAATTTTTTCATATATTCAAACCATCTTATTGACTTTTTCCTAACTGATAACACATTAATTTACCCGTAATTATATTGAAGGAAAATATTTCCTTACTTGATATTATCCATATTCTTATGACATAACAATAAAAAGTTGAATACAGTAAATGGGTTCAAATAAACTGCTGTATACAAATGTGGAAAGTAAGGGGAAACTACCATAATAAGGACCCAAGCGGCATCCCAAAAACCAGCAAAAATGTTACACTTTGCTGCAAACCAATCCCTTGGATTGAAACTAGCGAAGAAATTGGTAGATTCATTCATTTTTTGTAATAAAAATACATTTTGATAATTCCACAGCAAGGGGAAATATCAATCTTAAAACTTAAAAATACTAGTTGCAACCCGTGAAATATTCACGAGCGTAAAGAGTTTCCACCCCTTATAAATTTGGTTCACTGCACAATCGTAATCAGTAATAAGTTTTAACTTTTTATGTATTTTTTTTTTCACACAAGTTAAAAATTTCACAATTAACAACACCAAATTATTCTCCATTTGTTTTGTACACTACTATCATGCAACAATTATCAGAACAAAATTCAAAATAATTCAGAAACATTCAAGGGGCTTGCGCATCGCGTGGATTTCGAATTATGAGTACTTTCGGAGAGAATCGAAGTATTCCTCTCTCGCTCTGTTGTATTCAAAATATTCTCATACTCTTTCTTGCGGTTTTTACATGTGGTTTTTGCCTATTTATATTTTAATTATCTTTTATTGTTAGAGAGGTGTGTCAGGATAGATTAGTATGGCGGTACTTTCTTTCTGCCAACCCCTGCGGGAAAACGGTGTGATGGTTTGTTAGATTATTTTTTTGAAAATACGATTTTTACATATTTCTTCTTCTTCTTCTTTTGTCTGTTCTACAGATAGTTGCTCCTTCTGTGAGGTAGATTCTCAGCTGTCCTTCCATTTTTCAGGAGATTCTTCTTCTTCTTCTTCTTCAGCCGTCTCTCCACTGCTGGATGTAGGCCTCTTCCAATTTCTTCCATTTTTCTCTTCTTTGGGCTTCTCTTATCCACCTGCTACCCGCGACAGGGACAATATCATCGGCCCAACGTTTCTGAGGCCGGCCTATTCCTCTTTTCATGTCCCATGGTCTCCATCCTAGGACTCTGGGTGCCCATCTGTCTGTTCCCTGTCTGGCAACATGACCTGCCCATTGCCACTTTAGCCTGGCAATACGATCCACCACGTCGACAACCTTTGTCCGGCGTCTGATTTCTTCATTTCTGATTCTATCTCTCAGACTTATGCCTAACATTTGTCTCTCCATAGATCGCTGTGTACATTTTAATTTATATATGGTCCTCGCAGTTAAGGTGATAGTTTCCAGACCATATGTAAGCACAGGGAGGATACATGTTTCAAACACTTTTCTTTTTAAATTTCAGGAGATATTATGATACAAATAAAATATAAAATAAAAAAATATATTGCATTTCATATTAGTATGCTCCTGTGTTACCGTTAGCAAACGTGAGTTATACTTGAAACAAGGTGATGCATTAATTATACCCTGTTACTTATAATGATATGTACATACCAAGTAGGCGCCCATTTCTCCCCCTCGCCCTCGCCGGCCGGCAGGAAGGTAGGGTTGTGTTATTTAGCTGGAGCCCTCCATTGTTCGTTGGACACGCAACGGACTCATAGCGTAGTAATAAGTATCGATTTTTCTTCCGACATTCAAGGTGATGCAGATAACCCGGGCCATTCCTAGCGGCCCGGAGAGTTCAAAGCTCGATACATGAATTATGAAGTAAACTTTCGGGCTGTTGATTGTTTCACGTGAAAGCCCGTAGTTAACTCTAATTCAAATTAAGCACTTTTCAGCGTTTTGAAAACTAATCGTCTTTTAATTTAGTTACTTCGCAGTGAATTACATGACAGACATCAGACATTTCTTAGTTTTTATTTCATTTACATAACATACAAGTATTTAGATGTCAGCGACGTAATGAGTCGGAGAAATCAACGCGTTTGACATGACACGATGTATGAATGTAGAGGAAGCGAGAGAAGTATCTCAGGACATATTAATATTGCGGTCCGTCCATTCTTTCTGCCTACCCTTTTGGGGAGACGGCGTGATGGTTAGTTAGTTAGTTATAAATCAATCTATAACATCATACTTAAATCTCTTACAAACGTATAGATATTATATACTATACTAGCGGACCTGACAGAGGTTGTCCTGCCCGAACGTTGGCTTGCCTGCTATTAGCTGGTTCAGCAATTTTTATTTCGATATTCGTATTTCCAATAAACTATATACTCAATACGCACGCAATTGTGATACATGTCATACATGGAATAAACTTCCCAAAAGGTTTAAACAGTGACCAACAGGGTCCAATTGTGAATCTAAACTATCCAGGGACCCACTTAAACACTTACAAAAAAAATCATCAAAATCTGTCCAGCCGTTCAGGAGGAGTTCAACTACATACGCCTGTACAGAATAATTTTGTATAAAAAGATTAAGACTTCTCTTTTTTTTTTAATAAATTGTATGTACAATTTCTTTTACTCGTTTTATCGGCATATCGACAAATGTTTTTTTTTTCTATTGGCGTCAATAATAATTCACTTGAAGTTAAATCTTAAATATATGTATGTAGGGTATATCTAATTTATCTAAATTATCTAATACACATCTAATTTCTTTCATTTGTACGAGGAAATCGTTACAGAAACTTTTGTATAACCTCAATTAATTTAAAGTTAAGTAAAATTCATTATAAAGTTACAATTTTCACAAGAATGCACATGCAAATATTACATTAAAGAAAGCACAATCAAGAAACTTTGTAGTTGAAGAGAGAATAGGTTTACAGATTTTCTCATAAAATCACACAATACCATCATATACGGATCTTATGCAATTCAAAATTTTCTTAAATTTCATTTAATAAATTATTTGTACATAGCGGAGAGGCGCGCGAGATGGATTGGTCATGTATTGCGACACGAATGTTTCCTGCATAATATATTGGAGGTAATGGTCGAATTGTTATTATAAAACAAACAATTGTGTATTTAATTTATTGAGTGGAATTCCATTGTAATACTCTTTGGAAATTGTAAAATAACGTTGTATATTATCCACTAAAATATTAAAAATCACGTCATGTTTCGGAGGAGACCTTCAGGTGTATAAATATAAATAAAAAACTAAACAAAGTAAGACTAATAAAATCGCATTTGAAAATCGATACAATACAAAGGAACAATACATTTACATTAAAAATATATCAATTAACCTGGATTAATTGCTGGATAATACACAATAATCGTTTATTAGTTGTTTAAAATTATTTATAAGTTCTTACTGTTAAAAAAATAATTATTAGTACTTAAAGCAATTAGTCCCGGTTAATTTTTTTTTAATTAACATATTTATAATATGTAATATAATTGTTATTGTTTCTGTGTATTGCATAGATGTTTTTTAACTGCGTTTTTAATGGTTACTTTGGTTTTAATGGTTTTCTTTGTTTAGTTTTTTATATTAAATATATTTACACCTGAAGGTAGAGGTCTCCTCCGAAACATTTCGTGATTTTTAATATTATAGTGGATTTGTGTTTTTGTTTTCATAAACATTTTGGTTCTGCATTATTTTCTTTATAATCAATAATAATTACTGACAAAATTTCATTCCATTATATCATTATTTAACAAAAATAAACGTGTAAGGTAAAGCATAATGGAAAAAAAGATACGAATCTTTATTAGTTTTGTTAAAGTATATTATATAAATATTACAATAGTTAATCAATTCGTGAAAGCCTTCTAGCTTTTATTCAAAAAATGCTTTCATTATATTTTTCTGTGTAATTGAAAATCAAGATAGGTTCTAATAAATAAATTACAATAAGATAAATTAATATATACCTAATCATAATCAATGCTTTTTGTGCCGTAATTAGTTCAGTTTCAAAAAGTAAATCCAATTAGAATTAAAATATGTCAATATGGGAGCAATATGTTTCCATTCAAACCAGTTACACATAATATTAGTAGATAAATTCTGTGTTTATTTATTTATTTTATTTATATTAACTTAAAATAATATTAAACCTATAAACATAACACGTGTTCTATTATAATAAAAACATTTAAATTTAAAAATATTTATATTACACGTTTTTTTTTTTTTTTTTTAAAAAAAGACTAATACCAAGGATTTAAATCAATGATATTAGAATTTACTTTTTACAATCTTCAATGTGAGCAGAAAATAGCTCATTATTATGAAGAAGGAATCTGGTCGTGTCCAGGCTTGAACCCAAGTCCCCTGGATCAGGAGCCAAGCGTTCTATCCCCTAGACCACCACCCGGTTAAAAAGTTATAATATCGTTATGTATTTCTTCTTCTTCTTTCGGTGGCATGTCAGGTCCCCCCCAACGTTGGCGATCACTGCATGTTATGTATTTAATCAATTTTATTTTAAATTTATTAATATATTTTTCATTTCTTACTTCCTCCGAAACATCCTCATAGATCTTCAGTGCTTCTCTTATAGAATTGTGGGAATTGATTTTTCTTCTAAAATGGACCCTCTGTCTATCTTTCTTTCTTGTTTCATAAGAAAATTCATGCTGAATACCTTTTATCTTCTTTACGAATTCATGGAAGGTGTGCCCATTGACAATTTTATGAGTTAAAAAAATATACATATATTTTTCTTTAAATTTCATCATATTTTGCTATTTTAACATCACTCTAACCCTGGTATATCTGCTTTCCCTTAATATTTTCTCATTATGTCAAAGGAATGATTTGTATTGAAATAAATAATTAAATACTAATAAATATATAATATTATACGTATAATATATAATATTATATATAAATTTATAATATATACACTTAAGAAGGGAAGTTTATGTCCCGAAATATGTTTGTGAAAAGCGCAAAAAAGTGTTGTGATAATACAACGTTTCCAAAAAATTATTCAAATGTGAATCCACAACACAAAGTGATGGCGAATATAGAAGAAATATTATATATAAGCTTCGTAATGCGTATTTTATAACGGCCTTATCTTGAGTTATTCGTACGTAAGTATAATATTATACACATTGTTACCGTAGACACTTTCACATGAGGTTTTAATGAAAACATCGATATATCCACAATACTTACGTATGTATGTACAAACGTACAAAAACAATATTCATGATGTGTCATCATTCAATTTAGATTATCGGCGTAGCCTTCATAACAACAAATTGTTTTTCAATCAAATATTTTCCACCGCATTAGTCTTACATAGAGTCGTTTATCATCCTATTTATACGCCAACATTAATATTCTGACAATTTGTTTTTTGTATTAGATCTCCCCTTGAAAAATCGTGGGACTATGCAGATGGAATAGGTGTAGAATGTGCGCTCTACCGTGTTTACAGGCACTTGGTATAACATCTCATAATAATCGATCGTATGCAGTCTCATTTTTACTGTATACACTCAAAATGAGACTACTATTATGATTTTATACATATACGAGTATACGTATCTTATACGTATAAAACATTAGTTTTCTAAAAATTTTATGCCAATCTGTTCCCAACATATCAACTATAAGATTACATTATTTGTTAAGATATTTTCTTGTTCAATTCAACATATTTATTCAAACGTATGCGAAGATTATCTCAAACAAACAAACCATCACGCCGTTTCTCCGCAGGGGTAGGCAAAGAGAATGGACCGCCACACTGCTCTATCCTGACAAACCTCCCTAGCTTCCTCCACATTCATACAACGAGTCATACACGCACGTCGATTCCTCCGACTTCTAACATGACCAACCTTTAAAATTTGATTAATTTGGTCATGCCATTTTTTCCTCGGTCTGCCTCGACTTCGTACCCCATTTACATCATTAACGTATACTTTTCTTAACCATTCTTTCTCCATCCATGCGTTCCATATGTCCGAACCATCGCAGCGATCCTTTCATAATTTTGTTCATAATACCTTCTTCCGCTCTACATTCCTTTCTTATATCAGCATTTGAGATTCTGTCGTACATCGTTCTACCACACATTCGTCTAAGGGTTATCTTAAGATTATCTCAAGAAATAAATAACATACTTAAGTATTTTAAAGGTCGGTCATGTTAGATGGTGGAAGAATCGACGTACGTATTATATATGAATCCTGTATGAATGTGGAGGAAGCTGGAGATGTGTGTCAGGATAGAGAAGCATGGCGATCCATTCTCTTTGCCTACACTTTCGCTAAAACATCGTTATGGTTTCTGATTGTTGTCGAACTATTTTGTTTTAACATCACTTCTTTTGTTAAAACTACTGACCAGTTTCATTTTGAGCGTAACTATCATCAGGGTAACAAAATAATCAAAACAAACTAAGTTTGTTTTTTTCCCCTACTGATACTCGAGTTGAAGCTAAACCAGTTGGTATTAAAAGAAGTGAGGTTAAAACAAAATATTTAATTTTTTAATTTATTTTAAAATATCAAACCATATGTTAAGCACTTCACGCTTAAGTATAAAGATTATTACACTTACCTACGTAATTTGATAAATTAGTATAATATTTTTAATTGTTAACATTTAATTTAAAACACTGTTATGATATCTTCTTCTTTTAAACCTTTGGTCTGTTCCTGTAATCAGGTTGGCCTCACTTGGGAGGTAGACTCCCAGCTATCCCTCCATCTCTTCGGCGGTCTTCCGGAAGGACGGCAGCCGGCAGGAATCTGATGCGCCACAGCGTGTATGATTCTGTTCCATTCCGATTCCAGTATATTCTGCGTTGTCTGCCCCATCTTACGACATCTTCCACCTTGCAGATTTCGCGGATAGCCGTGTTCCTTACCCTATTTCGAAGAGTTTTTCCTGCTATCATCCCTGCCACCCGCACTTTAGCCTTCGTTCTTGTGGTCTCCGCTCTAGTCTCAATGATATATGTTAGTATAGGCCTTACGCAGGTTTTGTATATGCTGACCTTACTGTTATTATCACATATTTTCTTTTTCACTTTTTGAGTTCGCAACAGCTGTTTCGCCAACTGGTGTTGGCATCATCAGTTGCTACAAACAACTGAATAAAAATGGTTATACAACAGTTATAAAATGCAACAGCTAATAATGTTGAAGTATCATAGAATTTCGGACAAAGCAATGGACTATTTATAATATTTTTGTTAGAAAAAAATATTTAATAGTCCATTGGTTTGGCCGAAACACTATGATACTTCAACATTATGACTGTGGAAATTTAAAACACTGTTATAATATCACAATTTATTTTTATTCACTGAGAGTATCGCGACAGCTGTTTCGCCAACCGATGTTGGCATCATCAGATGTCACAATAAACTGAATGTTGATGAGTTTATTGTAACACCTGATGATGCCAACATCGGTTGGCGAAACAGCTGTCGCGACACTCTCAGCGAATAAAAATAAATTGTATTATTATAACGGTGTTTTTAAATTTTAATAGTAAAAAAATATTTAAAATCTTTTAAAAATGTAAAAGTTTCGATTCGTCAATCAATTATTTAAATCATCTGAAAAAAATATAAATTTATAAATCTAACTGTTAAACACGTTATGTAATAGAGAATATTATATCATTTTTACTGTAAATATTGTATATTAAATTTGAGTCATTAAATATTCTAGCTATCAAATAGACGTGTCGTCGCCTTTTAAGACCATATCGATTTTATATTATACCTAAAAGCTTTTTAATTATTCACGTTTCTATTCTACACATCATAGAGCGTTTCTGAGGCCATAAACAATAGTATTGTAGTACAAAAAAAAAATTGATGACACATTCGGCAAACTCAGCGCCATTTTTGTGTGGAATCAAAAAGTCGTTAATGGAACATTCAAGGCCCTAACCACGCTTTGAATAGCCGATAATTAAATTCTGAAAACCGTCAATCATTCCCTAATTACTGTGTCAAAGGAAATGCATAACACTACAAACTTAAGCACTATTTTTTTTAGTTTTATGTATTAACATTTTATTATATGTAATAAAATACTGACTACTTGACGACATATTGTGGGGACCCTTAGCGATAGGATACCCAATGAAGAAATTAGCAAATCCTGCAAAATTGAAGACATTGTGAGATAAAGAGAAGATGACTTTAGAGGGACCACATCGAGAGAATGGATCCAGCAAGAATTCCTAAGATCGTGATGGACGAGGCTGTCGACCACCAGGACGACCACCAAAGAGATGGAGAGAAGGCTGGTCGTTTTCATCACAGGAAGAAAGTTGATATCCTGCATAAACAGATCGCAAGATCTACAATCAGAGGAAGAAGTAGAATGAAATACTTCTCAGGTATAACCAAGCAAAAAAACTAACTAACTAACTAACCATCACGCCGTCTCCCCGAAGGGGTAGGCAGAAAGAATGGACTGCCATACCTTTCTTTCCTGACATATTTCTCTCGCTTCCTCAACATTCATACATCGTGTCATGCACGCGCGTCGATTTCTCTGACTCCTCACATGGCCGACATTCAATATTTGATTTATTTGATCGTGCCACGTTTTCCTCGGTCTTCCTCTATTTCTGGTTCCATTTACATCATTAACATATAATTTTTTTACCATTCTTTCTTCATTCATTCTTTCCATATGTCCAAACCATCTTAATGATCCTTTCATTATTTTGTTCATGACACCATCATTCGCACCGCATTCACTTCTTATATTTTCATTCGACACTCTATCATACACAGAATATCCACACATTCGTCTAAGAGATCTCATTTCTACTGCATTTATTCTACTTTCATCCTTCCTTTGCTAGTTCCATGCTTCGCTTCCATACATAAGGGTCGGTAGAAGAACCAAGCATTTTATACAATTTTCCAAAAATGACCAGAGCTTGGATGTCTTTATTTTGTATTTAACTTTTCAGTTATTACAAGTCATTTCTTCGTGAAAATAATGAAAAAATGTCCCTTCAAATATCACATTTTTATCATATAAGCATCGGAAAATAAAAACTAACTAACTTACCATCACGCCGTTTCCATCGGAAGATTTGCAGAGAGGATAGACCGCCATACTGCTCAGCCCTGACACCCCTCTTTGGACTTCCTCTACATTCATTTTTCCGATTTCGAATGTGGTCGCTTGTCACGATTTCCTCGGCCGTTCTCGGTTTCTTATTTCATTCCCACTGTTTGTATACAATATAGCTATTACATCTCTCAGCGTATACATTATAGTTTTATTTAAATTTTTCACTAATGGGCACGATGACAATATTATATTAAGCATATAAATTCAATTTAAATAGGTTAGTCTTTTATCTTTACATATATAATTCTTATGTACGGGTGTATGTTGTTGAACTCCTAAACGGTTGAACCGATTTTGACGAAATTTTTGGATGCATTTGAGTGGGTCTCTGGATGGTTTAGATTCACAATTGGACCTGGTAGGTGACCGTTAAAACCTGAAACTTTACGAATAATTTACCTTTTTGAGAATAATTCATAGTTATGTTTGTTTACCATAGATGGCGCTGACGTCGAATTATGTGTTTAAGCATACCCAAATCACTTGCGTTGTAACGTAGCATAGATTTAAATTCCATTCGCTGTGTTTCGATATTCCATGTATGGCATGTATATTAAGTGTATTATTCAACGACAAAACATATTGAAATAACGTAGCGGTTACTGTACTAGAACCGGCAACTAGCCGGCTGAACCAACTAAGAGCAAACAAACCAACGTTCGGGCAGGACAACGTCTGTCGGGTCCGCTTGTATTATTATATAATATAAAGGCGAACATTAGTTTACCTGGGATAATGTATACGAACATAAGTACATAAGTGCCTTTCGATATATATTTTAATTTCTATTTTTCATTGTTCACATTCTAAATGTGTATAACTATTAGAAACACTGTTTAAATATTAATTATTACACAAAAATGGTCGACAATTGTAAAAGTATATCACATATTCCGAAACCGGTCGGTTAATAAATAGGTTTCAGCTGTGTATTATCAACTAAGTGAGTAATAGCAAAAAACGGGAAATGTGTTAAAGTTCTAATTCATTTATGTAAACGAAGAGGCAAACACTCGTCTAGTTTATGACTGATATCAATAATTTAGGAACACAGCAAGCCTCGCGGACACGTGTCTCCAACCCTGAATTAATTACATTATCACGCGACATTGACACAAAAAGGGTTCTTTATTGTATCATTATACATACCTTTTTTATACGAGTAGGTATAATATACTTTAAAACCCGAAGCTTTTATAACATTTTATAAAATACTAGTTGCAACCCGTGAAATATTCACGGAAATAAACCAAATTATACCTTAAGTTCCATGGTTTGTTTGTTTGTTTCTTCTTTTTTTTTTTAAAAAAAGACTAACATCAAGGATTTATATCAATGATATTAGAATTTATTTTACAATCTTGAATGTGAGCAGAAAATAGCTCATTATTATGAAGAAGGAACCTGGTCGTGTCTGGACTTGAATCCATGCCCCCTGGATCAGGAGCCAAGCGTTCTATCCTCCAGACCACCACCCGGTTTCCCCCAGACCATCACCCGGTTCTTTCCTTCCTCAGCCTATTCCCGTCCACTCCTGAACAAAGGCCTCCTCCATTTGCTTCCATGTCACTCTGTCTTGTGCAGACTGCATCCAGGTTATTCCGACGTGTCTGTTCAGATCATCTTTCTACCGTAGTTGCGATCGCCCTGCACTCCTCCTTGCCGTCCATGGTCTCCAAGTCAGCAGTCTTCTTATCCATTTTTCATCTGAGCTTCTGGCTAGGTGACCTGCCCATTGCCATTTTAGAGTCGCCACCCGGTGGATGATGTCAATGACCTTTGTTTTTTCTCTCACCGTATCGTTTCTGACTCTGTCTCTTAGGCTTATTCCTAACATGGCTCTTTCCATGGTTCTTTGTGTCACTCGTAGATTCTCGGCACTTTGTTTGAACAATATTACAGTTTCAAGACCATAAGTACCAACTGGCAGAACGCAGGCTTCATAGACTTTTCGTTTCAGATTGATTGATATTTTCCGGTTTTTAAGGATGTAACCCATGTTTCTGAAAGCCGCCCAGCTTAGTCCAATTCTTCTTTTTAGCTCTTCGGTTTGGTTATCTCGGCCCAATCGATTATTGTGTCCCAATGTCATTTTCAATTATCAGAAAAAATTTCTAAATAATCTAGAAACGTTCTTGGGCATGCACATTGTGTGCGTTTCGAATTTCAGAGAATTGAAGTATTCCTCTCTCGCTCTCTCGTATTCGAAATATTTTACTCTTTCTTTGAGAACATTCTGGTTTTTTGCCTATTTACGTTATGACTGAGTGCATCATTAATATATTCACTATCACGTTTTTTAGTGTTTCTTATTCAACGTATATTGAAATGAAGGTAGCATTTTTAATAATTAGTGATTCAATGATTAATGATACGTTAGTATGTAAGGTATACTTCTTGGAAATCGAAGTAATAACAGCAGTTTGGTTCGTGGATGGCTTAAAAGGTGTAATTTTCCCTTCTGTACTACAATTCCAAAGTAAAATATCGATTTAAACCGACATTATACTCCTGTACAATCCGATGCAGTTTTCTATGATCACTAAATTCTTCTATTTATGCTTTAGGTACATTCTTATTGAATCGTTCGAATTTTAAATGTGCTGTCTTCGCTTATTGTCATTCAGGGTGGTTGCCATGGAGATAAATTTTATATAACGCTGTCTCTATGTAGGTAGCCTACGCCGACATGCCTGTGACATTTTTGTTACGGAATTATATCTTTCGAATTCGGAATATTCGGAACGACCTTCGTGATCGGGTAGCAAGTGCTTTAACTGCCATTCGAAGGACCCGGGTTCGATTTCCGGCGATGGCAGTGTGATTGTCATACTGTCTTCGTTCTGATGCAGAATTCACGTGGCATTAAAATGGCGATAGACTAGCTACCTTTCACACGACACGAAAATCAATATGATAGCTATACCCTTTATATCATGATACCTTCAAAATACAATTCCTTCAAAACATACCTTCAAAACATGATACCTTCAAAACTTGATACCTTCAAAACATGATACCTTCAAAACATGATACCTTCAAAACATGATACCTTCAAAACATGATACATTCAAAACACGATACCTTTAAAACATGATACCTTCAAAACATGATACCTTCAAAACATGATACCTTCAAAACATGATACCTTCAAAATTGCAGTTATATGTTTATTTTTATATACTCGTATGCAGCAGATTTGATAAAGAATTTACCGTCATGAGTTATAATGTAACAATAAACCATCACGCCGTTTCCCCGTAGATGAAGGCAGAAATAATGGATCGTCACACTACTCTCACCTGACACCTCTCTAGGTTCCTTCATATTCATACAGCGAGTCATACACGCACTTAGATTCTTCGGATTTCGGACATTTCCGACTTTTAAAATTGGGTTAAATTGGTCATGTCATGTTTTCCTCTGTCTTGAATAAATAGACAAGAATTTATTAATGAAAGCGAAAATGGCCATTCACAATGGAGTTCTGGTTCCAACCCTTATGTTTGGAAGCGAAACATGGAACTAGGAAAATAATGATGAGACCCCTTAGACGCATGTGTGGTAAAACGATGTATGGTAGAATTTTGAATGCGAAATTGGAAGGAATGTAAAGAAAAAGAAAATATTATAAAAAAAACATAACAGGATCACTGCGTTGATTTGGACATATAAAAAGTATGGATGTAGAAAAAATGGTTAAAGCTTACATTAAATCAATTCGGTTTATTTCATAAATAGGCATTTCAAAATTAAGGTTTAAGGCATCTATTGATAACAGGTAAAATAATATTTGTATAAAGTATCCTACCAGAAACGCATGAGAGATGGTTCGATATTAGGAAGACAAGATACTCTCCAATATCAAGAATATTTGCCTTCTGAACGTACTTTCACTACTATGAAAGACGTCGATCTCCAAGGAGTCCGCGTTCAGCAGATTAATTGTTCTTCCCACCGGTGTCACCAGAGGCAGGTTAGTTCTGGCGGCTGGTAGGTAAAACAATATATGCTGTGACTATAACAATATATGCTGTGACTATGACAATATAATCTGTGCTTAACGGTGTGAATGCATTATGGACTCGAGGAAGTCCGAAGAAAACATGTCATGAACAAATTAACCCATTATTAAAGGTCGGCCATGTTAAAAATGTATGAATGTAGAGGAAACTAGTCAGGTGTGTCAGGAATGAGTGGTATGGTAGTGTATTTTCTCTACCTACCCTTCCGGGGAAATGATGTGATGGTGTGTTCGTTTGTGTATCTGTTATGAATAGACAAAATATTATGTTTGTATATTATATAACTTCGCTATTTAAACTTTGATTTCGACAACCAGTTGCTTTTCATAAAGATTTGTATTTTTTAGTTCAGTTATTGATGTTTCTACGTGACCGCTTTCACAAAAAGTTCACTGCACTCTTGTAAGTAGAAACATATTTGTGTGCAAACTGAAACCGAATTCATATATCATAGAACGCATACACATTAAACCTTTTTTTATGCGAATATTTTATCCTTTTGATATTATAGTTCTGAGTTTATTTTTCTTTCTCAAACTTTAATGGATAATGAAGGATATCAAAACTTTAGTTTGAAGTTTAATGGAAAAGTTTTATTATTTGAATCCAGTAGGAAAATTGAAAGTTCATAAATGCGAACTGGATTCATTTTACTTAATAATTCATGGATGTACACGCTTTCTTACTTCAATCATACAACTCTTGAAGAGATTTAGCCTCCTCTATGATCTTATCCTGCGCCTTTTGCTCCCAGCAGTCCGTTTTTCCCAACATAGCCAGATCAGCAAAATATTATCCAGGGCTGTTGAGGCCTTCCTCTGGATGGTCTTGACGCGTATGTGCCATGCTTTGCGACGGACTCTCACTGTGCTCGTTATAAAGGACTGCTGGTTCATTCCATGAATCTCTTGGTTGCTTCTATGCCTCCAAGTTCCCAGTGTAACAGTAGGTGTAAGTCCCATGATCATTCTAACGATCTTATTCATAGAATTTGAGAGTTCATGGATTCTTCTTCTTTCGGTGCCGTGACAAGTCCCCCCAACGTTGGCGATGGAACAGGCTCTGAACTCTTGTTATTCCTGTCCACTCTTTGATGTTCCGCAGTCAGGACAGCTGCCTTCTACCAATCTACCGACGTCCCTCCACTTTACCCAATAATATCAGTCGAAGGAGGTGGTATTTTTCTCCCCTTGGCACATGACCCAAATGGATAAATATATAATATTGAAAATCCATTGTATATGTATCTTCCTCTTCTCTAAGTGCCGTCTCCTCTGCGAAGGTTGGCGCACATCAGGGATATTTTCACAACAGCGATGTGGTGCTACTTGACTGAACCATTGTGTTAAATTGTGCAGCCAAGAGAATCTTCTCCGACCTGGTCTTCTTCTTCCTTGTATTTTCCCCTGAATTATCGGTTACATAGGTTGGTATTTTGCTCTTCTCATTACGTGACCAAAGTATTCCTTGCTTTTACACTATAGAACAACTCCAGATGTTTTTTCATCCATTGAAGACAATCTCACTGCGAACTCTGCCTCTTCAAGTTATTTTAAGTATCGTTTTATATATCCAGAGTTCAAATTATTGCATTCTCCTCTTTGTCGCATCAGTCAGTGCCCGGACTTCCATACCATAAAACAACACTGGATACACATAACACCGATGTATGTATACACATCAACGGATACATGACAATATATATATGTATCATATTCGACAATTATTTTTTTTGTGGTACTTGGAATAAAATATTTAACTTTTAGACCGCCTAAGCAAACGTTACTTTATCTGTCATCGCTACGCGGCACATTCTTTGTCGACACATCTATATATATATAAAACAAAGTCGTGTTAGCTACACCATTTATAACTCAAGAACGGCTAGACCGATTTTGATGATCTTTGATTTGTTGAATTTGTCTCCGTCCCGAATAGCAGAATAACTATTAAAACATCGACCCGAAGGCATCCCATCCAGCAAATATAATATTTTAACAGAAAGAAGTGCAACAATGCTACGCGAATCATTTCGATTCGCTTCAAAAAAGCAAATCCCTTGCTGCCATGTAAATTACATTCATATCAATTTAATTCAAATACTTTTCATTTTGATTTTTGCACATTTATTGAACTTAATTCATTTTAACTTTATAAATAATTAATACAATTCAACTAATAAGATAACACAACATTCGTGTATTCGTGTATCGTGTATTTAGGTAGTATGTTTACAAGAGATGGGCGAGTGGAGAGGGATATTGAAAGAAGGGTTGGGGCAGGCAACAAAGTGAATGGTGCACTTAAAATTGTCATCGCAATATACCTATCCAAAAAGCTAGAATGGCAGTGCACAATTGTGTTCTTCTACCGAATCTTATGTATGGTAGCGAAGCATGGAACTGGCAAAAGAAGGATGAAATTAGAATAAATGCAGTAGAAATGAGATCTCTTAGACGAATGTATGGATACTCTGTGTGTGATAGAGTGTCGAATGAAAATATAAGTAGTGAATGCGGTGCAAATGATGGTGTTTTGAACAAAATAATGAAAGGATTATTAAGATGGTTTGGACATATGGAAAGAATGAATGAAGAAAGAATGGCAAAAAAATATAGGAAGACGGAGGAAAATGTGGCACGATCAAATAAATCAAATATTAAATGTCGGCCATGTGAGGAATCAGAAAAATCGACGCGCGTGCATGACATGTTGAGGAAGCGAGAGAAATATGTCAGGAAAGAAAAATGTGGCAGTCGATTATTTCTGCCTAACCCTTCGGGGAGACGGCGTGATGCTTAGTTAGTTAGTTAGATAACACAACATTTATTGATTCTGAGGCGGTACAAAGTTCGCCGGGTCAGCTAGTTATGAATAAAATGTCACTTTTAAAACGATATTTTCTCACAAAATAAACCATTATAGCAATAACAAAGAATTAATAAACACACTCGAGCTCCTGATGCGCACGATATATTAATCTGACTAAAGTCAATCGTAGCGGGCAAAGAGTTAACATCAGTTTTGACAAAAATTTAAATCGGCCCTGCTTTATTGCAAATATTTTTCAATGCGTGCAATCAAATCTTAAAATAATAATTCAATAAGTAATAATTATGTCGATTATTTCTTGTCACGAGTAGGCATTAAAAATAATATGGGTAAAGCATAAATGGTTGTTTGATATATTTTTAATAGGTGCCCTCACCGGCCCTTGACAAAATCGCGTGGGAAAATATAATAAACAAAAACTGTATTTTTTTCTATAACAGCATTGTTAACCTAAAAACTTTTTATAGGAAAAAAGACACGAGGGTTGATCACCTGCCATTAATTAAATTTTACTTTTGTTGGTTTTCCTTTATCTGTTTTTTGTTTTTCTTGTAATTTTCATGTATCAAGATAACGTACTCGTATATCATTGAGTGGATTTAAAGAAAATCGTATCTACGAAATTCGTAATACTGAATAATACTTCGATTTTTTAATTGTTTTATTATATTTTATGTATTTTGATTTGGTTTATAAAATAGAACAACGTTTTTTAATTGAAATACAGTCCACTTTCTAGTAGTTACTAGAAATTTGATGCTTTCATTAACATCAGATACATAACAGGTTTAACTTATTTTTATTATTATTATTGAAAATTAGTAACACCAAGGAATTTATTCAGATGTATTATAAATTCTTAATCTATCTCCAATGTGAACAGAAAATAACTCATTATTATGAAAAAGGAATCAGGTCGTGTTTCAACTTGAATCCAAATCCTCTGGATCAGGAGCCAAGTGTTCTGTCCCCTAGATCAGTGCTCCGCAAACTTTTCTCACCTACGGCACATATACCTGTAAGTTCTTCATAGAATTCCGCGGCACACCATAAGCTAAAATACTGTCTGGACGTGGCCGAATCTGCTTGATGTTTTTTTAACTAATCAGCGACTTCCGGCTAGTAGAAATCGAATCGGACCTTTTTTTGGCCCTTCCGTCCGTCCAAGTCCGATTTTCACGAATTCTCAGTAGAATTCGTGAATTCGTGAAAAGTCGCAGATGAGCTAAAAAAAGAGGATCGCCAGCAGCTTCCGGCCAGTAGAAATCGGCGGCGACCGTTTTTTTTAGCTCATTCGGGAAAATCGAATGTCCGATATCAGAGTTCCGACAATAACTATTTTTTTTCATAGTGTATTTGGCCGCGGCACACCTGCGTCCGGCTCACGGCACACCGTTTGCGGAGCACTGGCCTAGACCAGTAAACTTTAAAATAACTAATAAATATATTTACTGAATTATTTTTCATTTAATAACAATAGTAAGATATAGCAATTTCAACATCACAACGAAAAATAAAAAGCACAAATAAAATTAAAATTATATATTATAAAAAGTAATCATATTGAATCCTAAATTTATATTGAAAACTTTGACTTTTTTAAACTGATTTAACTAATCTTAAATATTCCAAATAAATTGTCTTGTATTTAATAATTTATTTGGATCATTAAGATGGTTTGGACGCATGGAAAGAATGAATGAAGAAAGAATGGTTAAAAAAGTAAATGTTAACGATGTATTGTAAATGAAACTTGAAATAAAGGAAGACCGAGGAAAACGTGGCATGTTTTAATAAATCAAATATTGAATGTCGGTCACGTGAGAAGTCGGAGAAATCGACGCGCGTGCATGACACATGTATGAAAGTTGAGGAAACGAGAGTAGTATGTCAGGAAAAAAAGTGTGGCAGTCCATTCTTTCTGCGTACCCCTTCGGGAAGACGGCGTGATGGTTAGTAAGTTTTTGGATGTTTGATTATTTTTTAAAATACTTATCGTGGTAAGTTCAGTTAATAAATCAGCATAATAGACCAATACACCCCATCACATCAGACTACTTAAATGTTCGCGTACTTTTGCGGTTGACATTTTAGGACGCTGAGATTTCATTATATATTCCACGCGATTTGATACTTTCTCTATCGGAACACAACCGTTAAAAGTATAAAAAAATATGTTGGCCCTTGATCCAAACGGATTACTTTTTTAAACCGTATCAGCTTACAAATTATCCAAGTTGCTAACGATTTCATTTTTATTTTTTGTATGAAAGCATATTAGTGGTCAATGCTCGTTTTCACTTTCTTGCGCGTATTGTTTTCTGTGAAACAATTTATGTAACAACATTTTTATTTCGTTTACACTTTATTATGCATGAGTGTAGAAGAATCGAAAGAAGTATGTAAAGAAATAACAGTATGGCGGTTCATTATTTTTGCCTACCCCTTCGGAGAGACGGCGTGATTGATAGTTATTTATTGAAAAAAAAAAAAAAAAATGTTAAACCAAAAATGGCTCGGTTCAGCAATTTATTTATTAAGATTTATTATATCTTTCGATGAGACATAGAGAATCGGCATATTGATGAGATTAAGGTGAAACATAGAAATGAGGTATATAAATTAATAGAGAGATGAGACATGCATTCGCATTTGGGGTAGTCTGGGAGTTACTGATATAAATAGTAAGAAAGTCAGATGAGATGGTTAGTTAGAAAGTTTCAATCCTGGGATTGGTTTGCAGCAATTTCTTCTATTCTTCTCTTCCATTCTTCCCTGTGTTGTGCGGCTCTTTTGAAATCTGCATATGATGAGCAGCGCACGTCCACCAACAGGTCCTCCAGGTACTCTCGGCGTGGGCGTCCCCTAGAGTTTGTCTCCTCGGTCATACCCTCCATTATGGCATGCAAGAGGTCTTCTTGTCGTATTACATGGCCGATTCATCTTGCACGCCTTTCGGACAAGGTTCTGAGCAGGTGCCTTCCTCCTTCGATTCTTTGAAGAACCTCCTCATTCGGAGGAGATGAGATGGTACGGGCATATAAAACGGAGACCACCAGACCACACAGTACATAGAGTCCTGTCTGTGAATCTTCTTCGTCAACCATCCAGAGGAAGACCTAAGAACACGTGGATGATTCAGTGCAATAGCGTCATGCAGAGAAATGGCTTAAGTGAAGGCGATACTCAGGACCGTGAGAGGTACAGCCTGAGATCGTGAAGAGCCGACCCCAACAGTCAACACAGACAGAGTTTGGATAGCGCCAGGAAGAAGAAGAGATGAGACATAGAAATGAAACAGATATGAAACATAGATGAGACGATGAAACATAGAGATGAAAAATATAAATGAAACATAGAGATTAGTCATAGGAATGAAGTACGGAGGGGATACGTAGCCATGAGACATAGAGATAAGATATATAAATGAGACATGAAGTTTAAACATATTAATGAGAGGTGGTCATAGAGATGAGACCATTGTAATTGCGTAATTTTCATAAAACGTACGTTTTTTTGTAGGTTTTATTAATTTTAACAAAACTCGTAGAATCCTGACTTTTTTTAAAATATGTCAAGAGTTTTATATCATATTTTCAAGAAGC
This sequence comes from Lepidostoma basale, assembly GCA_022606425.2. NCBI lineage: Eukaryota > Metazoa > Arthropoda > Insecta > Trichoptera > Lepidostomatidae > Lepidostoma > Lepidostoma basale. The sequence continues at coordinate 731,163 of JAHDVF020001587.1, forward strand.
AATAAATCAGATAGTTATCCATAATAAATATAATGAAATACAAAGTAATATCTAATAATAGTTCAACGTAGTAACCTCCTAGAAATCAATATCTTCAGGAATATGAACAGTTGGTACTCGGGACCAGAGACAAAACTAGGTATACAATTTGCGGACTCAATTAAAATTTATTAGATTCGTGACGAGTTTACGGCGAAGGAAAATGTGATATTAATGGACATCACATCGATTTCCCTTGTCGGGTAGGGTAGGCATGGGAGGTAGTTTGAAGGTAACTTGGAATATAATTAAAGATTGAGTACCGCCGCAGGTGTTCACCAATTTGTATTCATGACATACGAATTAGATGTTTTCTCTAAAAATGTTGTTTAATAGCAAAAAAATGAGATGTTATCAAATATTCAGCAGTAGCGTTAAAAGCGTACTGCTGTACGGATGTGAGACTTAGAAATCTCTCGCGGACGTTATTGGAAAACTCCAGGTGTTTATAGATAGCTGCCTTCGCTCAATATTCAAGATCTATCGACCCCAAACAGTGTCAAATAATGCCGTTATCTGGACCATGGCAGCGAAAATCCAATCAGAGAATAAGCCGCTAGACACAAATGGCTATGGATCGGTCACACTCTGAGCCGGAACCCAGCCTGCATCGCTCAAGGCGCATTAGACTGGTCCGCTATTGGGGGAAAGAGGAAGCGAGGCAGACCTAAAGCCACTTGACAGCCACGAGGCATCCGGCATGCAATAGAATCGGGTGGAGAAGGTTCCTTGAGGCCCTGTGCACCACGGAGGTATGACAGGACAATAAGAAGAAGAAGAAGAATTATTATAAGACCTCATACTATTTTTTTATTTAGCATAGTAAGTAATTAAAAAATAACACCTAGGGCATTGTAATATTAGTTTGATTATGTATTTTTGTTTTATCCTCAGCACGTGTTCGTATTACCACATATTTATCCGTGGAACATTGTTTCAGCATTCGGTGTGTTCGACATGGAAAAATGAGTAAGATAAAATATGCGTGTTTGAGTAACGTCAAAACGATGAGACGATAAGGAACCAATTCCGATAGGGGCTGATAACTGGCCTATATTCGGAACCTATAATGGTTTCAAATAGCCTTCCGTTTCTCTAGATTACTTCAGTAATATCAACAAATATTTCTTCCTCGAAATAATAAAATCGTTTGTTTTATTTATTTTTCATGTATCATTATGCTTGAAGTTGTACGAGTATGAGCTTATATACATGTATTCAATGTCGTGTCTTAATTTTTGGTGTCTTGTCACGGTCGTGTCCTGTCATGGTCGAATTATCTTTGTTGACCTTCGTGGCAGAGTGGTAAGAGCTCTGACTTCCATACCGAAGGTCGCGAGTTCGATTCCCGGCGATGGCAATGTGATTGTCACACTGTCTTCGGTCTGGTGTAGAATTCACGTGACAATAAAATGGCGATAGATTGGCTATCTATCAAATGTCATGAGAATCATCAATAAAATAGCTAAAAATAATGTGTAAACAGTAATTGAGTTCAAACGACCTGTTATACAAGAAAAAAAATTAACTGTTATCACGCACAGATATCTTTATGTTATATTGTAAATTGAATTGTCTTCTTCTTCTTCTTCTTCCTTGTTGTAGAACTATGTGTTCTGTTCTCCAGAGTGTTGCTCCTCCTGTGAGGTAGACTCTCAGCTGTCCTTCCATCTATTGGGAGGTCTTTCACGAGTACGAGTCCCATGAGGTTGATTATGTAGTGCAATATAGGGGAATCTGGTGGTGTCCATTAATTGAACATGACCGTACCAGTCCCTTTTTCGCTGTCTGCTCTATCTTATAATATCCTCAACCTCACATATCTCTCTTATTCTGGTGTTCCTCACGCGATCTCTCAGTGTCTTGATTTTGGAATAGAATCTTGTATTCATAAAATAAAATAACAATATTGTATTCAGACAATTTTGAACCTGACTGTGTTCGAATAGGTTTAAATTGAAACGTTTCTGTTTCGATTTTCCAATGAATCATGAATCGGATAATGGGACACAATTCTATCTAATGAATTTTAAAGTACGGATGACATGTCAAACGACATTTATTTGAGTTTATTTTAGTTCATTTACCACATATTAAATAAAAACATTTACATTAAAGCATTTTTTTCAAAGGTTTCTTTTTTTAACTCGTACTATTCGAGTTGTATTACGTATATTTAAATGTTAAAGCGTGGCCGACCTTAATAATAATAATAATAATAATAATAATAATAATAAAAGCCCGCGCTTTGCGATAGTCGAGTACCCTCGTATGTTGAACCTTTAAAATCTGTGACTTGTTGGTGAAATCCAATCATTGCTGAAGGCTTAACTTTGATTATTTTAATTCTTCAACTCAATAAACAATCCTCAGTGTATAAATAATTATGTCTGTCAAAAAAAAAAGTTTTTTTTTATGACTAACACAAAGGATTTTGATCAAATTTATTTAAAATTAATTATACAATATCTAATATGACCATATTTAGCTTATTTCCAGGCTTGAACCTGTGTCCTCTAGATCAACCACAACCCCGATAACGTATTGATGATTTCACGTTTGAAAAATTGTCATAAAAAACGACATGTGACATCACAAATATACTCAACTCTTTTTTTGCAATATAGAAATGTTTCACCAGAGAGCTTTATAGATATTTCGTTTAAAAAGTGATTAAATGCATGGACATTTTTAATACATACCAAATATATGGCATTTCCAAAATCTTTTTTTTTAAAATTATTATATTATCCAATTTCTTCTTCTAAAGACCTATGTGGTCTGTCTCTCTGTCTATGTCAACTGTCCTTCCATTTCTAGGAGGTCCTCCACGAGTCCAGTGAGGCTGATTATGTAGTACAATATAAAGGAATCTGGTGGTATCCATTCTCTGGACATGACTGTTGCAATCTCTCCTAAGCTCCCTACTCCACCTTATAATATCGCCAGTTTCACTTATCTCTCTTATTTTGGTGTTCCTCACCCGATTTCTTAGTGTTTTGTCTGATATGATTTATTTTAATAATATGAAATATTTTTAATCAATTTCTTGTCGAACGTCTTACTCTTAGAGTATACTTAGTAAAACTGTGAATGTTTTAAATTTGTTGAGAGGTGTATAGGTGTGTACTCTTATGCTGAGTGGTGATTGCAGGTGTTGAAATGACGCGGTGATCCCTCGCCCGCGATGAACCGGTACATCACCCTGAACCAGCTGGGAGACGGCACCTACGGCAGCGTGGTGCTGGGCCAGCGGCGCGACACGGGCGAGAAGGTGGCCATCAAGAGGATGAAGAGGAAATACTACTCCTGGGACGAGGCCATGAGCCTCAGGGAGGTGAAGGTAGGGGACCTTGTTTACATCAGATTTTCATTTTAACGTCGAATTTGATTTATTAATATAAATATAATATAATTAACATTAACGTAAACGACCCAATGACAATAAACAAATATAAAAAACATGTTACTTTAGAGACAATAAAAAAGATCGGCTTCAGTATAGAATACTTTTTTTTTTAAATAAGTAAATAGTAATACTGCAGTGTTAATACACGAGTAAAATTTAGTATAGAGTCCTATCCAACGCATTGGTTCGGAGCAAACTCGAAAGTGGTTCTGTGATATGGAGTCCTCACGAGGCGAGATATTCCGTTAAGCTGGAGAGGGTTCAGAAAAAAATTCTGAGGTATCTCTACATGAGGGAGTATGGTAGCTATCCGTGCCTCTATCACACGGAATTCCTTTTGAGAATGTTTGGGACCAATTCTCTGCAGCTTCGAGATGGGCATCTCATAACCCATTTCTTTAGATTACTCAGAGGATATTTCGAGAACTCGGCCGTACTGGAGGGTGTTCGGCTTTTTGTCCCTGATAGATATCTCCGACAGCGACAGCATAGATTGTTTTACCTACCAGCCGCCAGAACGAACATGCCTTTGGGAAGAGCAATCAGTCTGCTGAACACGGTCTCCTCGGAGATCGACGCTTTCATATTAGTGAAAGTACGTTCAGAAGGCAAATACTCATGGTTTTGGAGAGTATCTTGTCTTCCCAATGTCGAACCATCTCTCACGCGTTTCTGATAGTATACTACAATACCTATTAAAATACAATATATTATTTTACCTGTTCTTAGTAGATGCCTTAAACCTTAATTTTGTAATGTCTATTGATGAAATAAATTGATTTGATATACATATGTCGTATTTCGTATATTGTATATCATATAAAACAATTAATTTGAAATAAATATATGTTAAGATATGTTTTGTTACCCTTATTCCTTAATTTTGTAGTTTTTCTATTGTGATTAAATAGAATGCGAAAAATTCCTCCCTAGAATGCGTTACTCCAGTTGAAATGTATTAAAACCACGTACTTGGTAAATGATGAATAAATAAATAAACTCCTTGGGGGTTGAGGATTTTCTATATACATATTTCTATTCATAATATCTTCGATACAAATTGAGAAAAATACACTCAAAAGTTGATAAAACATTATTTTAATTCATATAATAATATTAAGTAAATCATTATAATGCTACACACTAATGATCGTTCGATATAGTCGTACGTGTGTATTTTTTACTGTCCATTTTGTCTCTTCGTCTACATGACACGCATTGTTAGCTTTCCTCGAAACATCCGACCAGTTTTTGGTAGTGGGAATTGTTGAACAGATCAATTGAGCGATATGCCCATGGTCAAAATGCTCAAATCTAAATCCATACATGACCCAACACGTAGAAATACATTCAAATCGATTTCAGTAAATAATAAAATATATTTCATATAGATTTATTTATATAGTATTATTCATTGGAGCAATACCTTTCACGGCTGACATTAAGTTTCAATGTAAATATGGAAAAACGTAAGTAAATATTACTCTATTTTCGGGCAAAGATAAATATTTTTTTCGCAATGACGAAGTCAGGACATCAGGGTTTTGAAATTGGAATAAGTCAAATCAAACTATTTCTGAACGTTTTTCGAGCTTATTAAATACGATTTTCTGCAAGTAACCCTTACAGAAAATCCTTGGAGAAGTTAACGGGAAACCACTCCAGTAACACTGAAAATCACTGTGACGAGAGAGCATTCGGCACAGCGATCGCCAACGTCGGGGAGGCCTGAATTTTATTTTGAACTTTTGAGTTTATTTTTCTCGACCTGTATCGAAGATAACCTTCACCACCGGGAGTACAATATAAACGATTTTACACTTTATTTATTTCCTTACAGAGGTTAACTAATCATTAAAATTCATTAAATAATTGTTTTTTTATAATATTTTACACTTAAATTTATTAATATCACAGAAATGATTTCGCCAAAATTAAAATTTTCACTTCAAATAAAATAATTTAAAATATCAAAGATAGCTAAAGATGGTAGTATCTTGATTTAATTACTATTAATTACAATGCTAAAGAGGTACTTTACAGCAATTTCAACGGTGAAAAGTAACTTCGCAACAATTTCAATGCTGAAAAGTAGTTTCCCAGCAATTTCAATGCTGAAAAGTACCTTCACAGTAATTTGAAATATCTGCCATGTTTCTTATGTTATTTCACATTTAATTTTTTGTATTAACAACGCATTCAATTAATCAAAAAGCTATTGTTTCATTCTTTCAAATCATCTAACATAATCCGATCATTCTCTAGGAACAGTGATAAGATTTTATTAGCCCTGGCGGCGAGACATAAATTTCGAAGGACCATGTTTTCGATTTATTTACTAATTCAGCAAAAACACGCTTCCTTTCTGGTGTTTATTATTGATAGTATGTTGCTTATATAGAAAACATTTTGTGTCAATGTTTGCTTTCTCTTTTTCAGTCCCTGAAAAAACTCAGCCATGCCAATGTAATAAAACTGAAAGAGGTCATTAGAGAAAACGACGTCTTATATTTTGTATTTGAGTACATGAAGGAGAACTTATACCAATTGATCAAAGACCGAGAGAGGCACTTCCCGGAGCCCGTCATACGGAATATGATCTATCAGGTAACTATAGTGAATGATTACGATAGAAAATATTATAATAATGTATGTTAATACGCATTTACCAATAAAAGCTTCAACTAACTTACCATTACACCATTTCTCTGAAGGTGAACTGACACATTGTTCGCATCATCGGACATCTTTCATCTTCAATATTCATACACTGAGTCGTGTTCGCGTACGACTCCTTGCGTACCAACATAAAAATTTGATTTTACCATGATTATGTATTCCGTTCACATCATTAATGTTTACTATCTTTATCATTTTTCTGTCATTCATTATCCCCATGATTCAAACCGTATTAATGTCCCTTTCGTGATTTTATTCATTGCGCTTTCGTTCGTAATACATTCGCTACTCTTACCTGCGTTTAACACTCGATCATATAAATTTAATCATCATAATTTTTGTTCATGCTTTACTTACGCATAAGGGGTCGATACACGAACACCATCATAGCTTATTTTGGTAAACTTTTGAACATTTTAGAACATTGTTCACTCAAGCAAAAGTCTGTATCGCCCATTCTTTCAATATCCCTCTCCCAGTAATGGCCTCCATTTTAGTATTAAGTATGAAGATAGTGACTTTAAATTTAAGAAACTACTAAAGACTGCACTGTTCGGTTAGTCTTTTCCTAGTGCTCCCTTGGAGTAATTGATTTTTACAAAACAGCGCACTTAAAATTTTAATCAACATAAATAATAATAATAGGTTGATGGATAAATGTATTCATTACTAATTAATGTGTTTTTTTCAGGTTTTACAGGGTCTAGCTTTCATGCACCGCAATGGATTTTTCCACCGTGATATGAAACCGGAGAATTTACTATGCATGGGACCCGAGCTGGTAAAAATTGCCGATTTCGGATTAGCGAGAGAAGTTCGTTCAAGACCACCGTACACGGACTATGTTTCAACTAGATGGTAAGAACACCATTTCAAATCACACTACCTTTAATATGCAATCGCATCGATCATAAATCTGACCTTTTTAGACACTTTATTTCCATCGTGAAGTCGTATTCAATTCTTGAATGTTTTCAATTACTATATTTTTTATTAGTGTAACTTTGATAGTTATTGAATTTGTTCTATTTTATTTTTATTTTTATAGGCACAAGAATTAAATAAATTTTATTGGTTAATCCCATTATTAAGAGACTCTCCTGTGATGAGGGAAGTATTTGATAATATTGTATATCAGACATACCTACATATAACAAATTTAATATATTAAAAATTAATACGTCAGATTTTTTGCAAATTTGACAAATCAAAAATTTTGCAAATTTAACTAACCATCACGCCGTCTCCCCGAAGGGGTAGGCAGAAAGAAGGGACTGCCTCACTTCCTCAACATTCATACATCGTGTCATGCACGCGCGTCTATTTCTCTGACTCTTCACGTGGCCGAATACCAATATTTGATTAATTTGATTGTGCCACGTTTTCCTCGGCCTTCCTCTATTTTATTAAATTTAACATATCATAAATTTTGCAAATTTAACAAATCAGAAATTTTGCAAATATAATACATCAGAAATGTAACAAAATTCATTAATCTTAAATACAGCAAATTTTATGACAATTATTTAGTTGCTTGGAACACATTATGACATCAACATAGGTTGGCGAAACAGTTGTCATGACAATTTCATAGAAATTTATAACTAAATTGTAATACGTGTTTTAACAGTATTTCAAAATTAAAACAGTCGATAATGTTGAAGTTTCATAGTATTCCGACCAAAATAATGGATTATAATTATAATAACTAATGGTTTATTAACTAACTAACTAACTAACTAACTAACCATCACGCCGTCTCCCCGAAGGGGTAGGCAGAAAGAATGGACTGCCACACCTTTCTTTCCTGACATATTTCTCTCGCTTCCTCAACATTCATACATCGTGTCATGCACGCGCGTCGATTTCTCTGACTCCTCACATGGCCGACATTCAATATTTGATTTATTTGATCGTGCCACGTTTTCCTCGGTCTTCCTCTATTTCTGGTTCCATTTACATCATTAACATATAATTTTTTTACCATTCTTTCTTCATTCATTCTTTCCATATGTCCAAACCATCTTAATGATCCTTTCATTATTTTGTTCATGACACCATCATTCGCACCGCATTCACTTCTTATATTTTCATTCGACACTCTATCATACATAGAATATCCACACATTCGTCTAAGAGATCTCATTTCTACTGCATTTATTCTACTTTCATCCTTCCTTTGCCAGTTCCATGCTTCGCTTCCATACATAAGGGTCGGTAGAAGAACACCATTGTGCACTGCCATTCTAGCTTTTTTGATAGGTTTTTGTTTTATTTAATGGTTTATTTAATATCTAAATTGAATGAATGCTTGTATGACAGGTACCGGGCCCCCGAAGTCCTGCTCCACAGCACGACATACAGCAGCCCCATCGACATGTGGGCCGTGGGCTGCATCATGGCCGAGCTGTACACTTTCCGGCCGCTCTTCCCCGGAAATAGCGAGATCGACGAGATCTTCAAGATCTGCTCCGTCCTCGGGACCCCGGACCGGGTGAGTACCTAAAATAACCTTACTTCAAATAACCATCACGCCGTTTCTCCGGAAGGGTGGGCAGAAAGAATGGACCGCGACACTACTCTATTCTGACAGACCTCTCTGGCTTCCTACACATTATGCCAAGATTGGTTAGCGAAACAGTTATAAATAAATAAATAAGAGGGAAAATAGATTAGCGAAGCAAGAAACTGGCAAAATAAGGATGAAAGTAAAATAAATGCAATAGAAATGAGATCTCTGAGACGAATGGGTGATAAATATTTGTATGATAGAGTGTCAAATGCAAATATAAGAAGTGAATGCAGTGCGAATAAAAGTCTTATGAACAAAATAATGAAAGGTTCATAATATGGTTTGGATACATGAAAAAAATTAATGAAAAATGATTGGTAAAGAAAGTACCTACCTATATGAAAACGACGTAAACCGAACTAGAAATATAGGAAGACCGAGGAAAACGTGGCAGATCAAATCAATCAAATATTAAATATCGGCCACGTAAGGAGTCGTAGAAATCGACGTAAGTGCATGACACGAGGTATGAACATTAAGAAAGCGAGAGAATTTGGCCAGGAAAAAAGAGTGTGGCTATCCATTCTTTCCATGCCTATTCTTTCGGCAAGACTACGAGATCGTTAGTTAGTTCAATTGTGATATTATAACAAATTCACAAATTAAACGGTTAGTATTATTATGGTTATTTAACCCCAATTGTGCGATTGCCTACATTTGCAGTCCAAAAGAAATTGTCTTGAACCATGACTGGCTACATTTACTGCTCAAAAAGTATTTTTCAGTTCATCATAATATTACGTATAATCATAATATAAATAGGCAAGAACCCTAATGTCATCAAGAAAGAGTACGAGAATATTTTGAACAAAGGAGAGCGAGAATAGAGTAATAGAGAGCAAGTAATTGGAAATGCACACGATGCGCATGCCCGAGAACGTTTCTGGATTATTTTTAAATTTGTTTTGATTATTGTTGTATGTTAGCAGTGTAGAAAACAAAAGAAGGACAATTTGGTGTAGTGAATTGTGAAATTATTAAGGAATGTGAAAAAAAATATTTGCATAATTTTTAAACTTATTATTGATGACGATTGTACAATGAACCAACTTTTTAAAGGGTAGAAAATCTTTACTTCCGTGAATATTTCACTTGCAGCTTCGAAGAGATGGGCATCTCATAAACCATTTCTTTAGATTAATCAGGGGATATTTCGAGAACTCGGCCGTGCTGGAGGATGTTTAGCTTTTTGTCCCTGATAGATATCTCCTACAGCGACAGCATAGATTGTTTTACCTACTGGCCGCCAGAACCAACCTGCCCCTGGTGACACCGGTGGGAGGAGCAATTAAACTGCTGAACGCGGTCTCCTCGGAGATCGACGTCTTTCATATTAGTAAAAGTACGTTCAGAAGGCAAATACTCTAAATTCTGGAGAGTATCCTGTCTTCCTAATGTCAAACCATCTCTCATGCGTTTCTGGTAGTAAAATACACAATAAATTATTATACCTGTTCTCAATACATGCCTTAATCTTAATAGATGGCGCTTGTGTAGATTGAACTAAAATATGTTAAGTATTTCTCAACATAGTAGCATATACGTATACATATTTCAAAAAATTATCGGACGTGGTGGTCGTAAGAAGGGAGGAATGGGGAATGTTGTATTACATAAAGCGATCGCTTAACCCAACCATGACAGGTCACAAGTCCTGTAAACCCCTCGACCACCATATTCTGTTTCCAAAACAATTTACATCTTCGTCTCTATTGAGATACAATTAATCCTTAAATTAATTTTGTTATGTCTATTGATGAAATAAACTGATTTTATTTGATTTGATAGTTCAGCATTAAGGAACTATAATGTGAAAGTTTATTTAATACTTATTTTATGAGCTGCAAATGTATTCAGTCACACAATGGGGGTCAATGTTTCTATATTCTCGTGCTAGTTGACGCCTCTTATGGGCGCGTCTCGTCACCACATACAATAATTATATTTTTTCTTCAGAGTGATTGGCCAGAAGGGTACCAGTTGGCCAACGCTATGAACTTCAAGTTCCCATTGTTTACGAAACTGCCGCTGGAGACGGTGGTGGGGGGCGCGGGTCCGGAGGCCATGAGCCTGCTCGAGGATATGCTGATGTGGAACCCCTCCAAGAGGCCGACCGCGCAGCAGGCCTTGAGGTAAGCTAACACCATCTACCACAAACGTTTTCAAAATCTTACATACTTTTTTATATGATTTCGTATTAATTTTAAATGACCAAAAAATAGTTGTGTAAACACAGGGGAATCAAATTTAAAGTTTTGGTGATCCTTATGAACTCTTAAACGATAGATTATTAAATACTTATCCGATATGTACCATAATTTTAATAAAAAATAGTTCCAGTTTTAAGTATCATGTATCATTTGATATACGCTTAATTTTCCGTTTCACGCACACAATGCGTTAAGATATCTAAAATAACCCAGCCTGCATCGCTCAGGGTGTACACGGTTCCCCTATGGGGGGAAAGAGGAAGCGAGGCAGACCTAGAGCTGCCTTGAGAAGAGCGCTACAGGACGAGGTCAAATCCGCAGGTCTCACTTGGGATGTCAGGCATCAAGCATGCGATAGAGTCGGGTGGAGAAGGTTCTTTGAGTCCATATGCACCATGGAGGTGTGACAGGACAAGAAGAAGAAGAAAGAAGATTGCTAGGCATGCTAAGCTACCAATCATTGGAAAGATGGAGGAATATCCACTTGGGGGTTCACTTCTTTCAGCTGATTGGTGGCCGTATACATAACTCAGATGTCCTGAATGATGTGGGTCTATTTGTCCGTGATATTTATTTGATCTTCGAGATAGCACAGATTGTTTTATTTGTTACGCTGCAGAACCAATATGTCAATGGTTATGCCTATGGGTAGAGCAATCTCTTTGCTTAATCAGGCCGCCTCTGAGGTAGACATACTTCATAATAATGAGGGTTGCCTCGTGATTCTTTTTAGTTCTTACTCTTACTCTCTTTTTTAATGTTTCCCTTGTACATATTTTTTTACCTAATTGGAATTGAATGTCTGAAATGTTTGTGATTTTTATTTAAATAAATAAAAAATTATTCTATTTCATTTGTAGGTATCCTTATTTCCAACTTGGAGCCAAGCTTGGTAATTCAACCGCGTCGCTCCACCCGCACCGGTCCATCAAGGCCGCGACTCACGCCAGCAACGAGAGCATCAACAACGGCGTCATCGGCAACAAGATCATCATCAGCAACAAGCTCGTCAACATCACCAACCTGCCCCCGGAGGTGGCGGCCCCCGGCGGGACCGAGCCCTCGGCTAGGGGGGCCACAGAGTCGCATCACCACGGAATCCCCTTAAAGGGTTACCAAAATAGCACCACCAAAGTTCAGACCGTCCAAGTTGTTCCGCCAACGATTCTCTCAGGATATATGCCAACTAGAGGCCGGTAAGTAATGTCCCTTTGGACTTTATTTGACGACCTTTGTAGCAGAGTGTCAAGAACTATGACTGCCACACCGAAGATTCCGGGTTCGATTCCCGGCGAGCGCATTGTGATTATCACACTATCTTCGGTCTGGTGGAGAATTCGCGTCACAATAAAAATGGCGATAGATTAGCTATCTATCGCATGTCATGAAAATCAATATAATAGCTAAAAAAAAAACAAGTATATACAGTAGAACGTCGTTTATCCGGACGTCAGTTAACCGGAACGTCAATTATCAGGACAAGTCGAGATGATGAAGCCATCTGTACCATGATCTATGCATACATAAGCTTACCCCACCACACCTAAACAACGTTAGGTGTGGGTTGAATCATCTTTCTCCTCCCTCTTCCTCTCGTTCTCCCCCGCACCCTGCGGACAGTCAGTTTCCCGCTGTGTTCGAGTTTCAACGTGTCATCTCGCCCTGCTTTAGATGTCTTGTATAACGACGACGATCATCCGGATAAATGGGCTTAAACGACATGTTGTATATAGAAAAAATCATTTCTTAACAAAATAATAAAAATATTATGAAGTTATAACGCAAATACAGTTGACACAATACGAAATCATTTGTGAATGCGTGTCCTTGGTTTGTCCTAACCCAAGAGGGCAGACGGGTGTACGTGTTCATTCCGAACCGGTGCCGACGGAGAATAGAGAGATGGAAGAAACTTGATGTTATTTTTATAGATTATACGTGACCAGTTTTTTCTTTTAGCTACTCAATATTGAAGGCGCGAAGCGGCTTTAGTCATAGTCAACATTTTAATGAAATAGTATTTTGTAGTCATAATTAATAATTTTATGAAATAGTCTATGGAACAAACTAAGACTGAGACTACGTAAATAGTATAACTTCTTCTTGGTTTAAGCCTTTTGGTATGTTACTCTCTACAAATTATTTCTTCAGAAATGGACTCCCTGTTGATCTACCATATTTTTGGAAGACATCTTTGAGGTCTGCTTTCCGGTGGTTAACCATCCCTTGTTGTTTTTACTGTCCTTCACTGCCGTTCTGGTTGCATATTCATTCCAGAACATTCTTCTCTGCCGTATACATCTTACAAAGTCCTCGATTTTACATATCTTTCAGACATCTCTGTTTCGTATTCTGTCATGAAAGGCTTTACCAATGCCGCCTTGATGTTATACCCTTAAGATGGCATTGGCTTTACCACCAATGCTATACCCCAATATTTTACCCCATATTATAATATTTAAATTAAGGTGGCCGAGCCATAGAGGGCTCCTTTCGCTTACCCCAAGCTGTTATAGGCGCAGTGGCGCCTTTCATCAGCTTCACTCATGCACTCCCTAGGCCCGTCCCCCGTCCATGCGGGACTTACGTTAAAAAAAAATAATAATATATGTATATTTGCAACCAAGGGGGACCCAGACCACATTTAAGCTACGCTACTCTCCCTCAATGTCCCGCCGTACACACATAGCAATACAACAGCAAAATAAATTATAATATGTATCATTCGTTGTAAATATCGTGGTCGATCATGAATACGATCAATGATGTCAATTAAAAAAGTAATTAAAATATTTCAGAAACAGCGGCCAATCTCAAGGATTGATAAATGGATATGCAATGCCCGTGCCGATAAGGAGACAATCGGTCAATAGGGTGGTGGCCAATGTTGCCACCGAGAAAAATTCCGACGATGAATTTGCCGACATTTTAGGGTATTTTATTTTTTAAACAACGAATAATATTATTAACCTTAATATTTATTGAGCATGGGATTTAATATTAATGTATTAAATATTTTGTTCCAGGGGTAAAATTACAAATGACAATATTACTTCTAAAGAAAAAGATTGGCTTGGAGGTGCGGGATTCGACATTGACGATATTCTAAAACCTCTGAAGAGCAACGCCAGACAGCAGTACCTGAGTAACTCCAGATATGTGGCGGGACAACCTTCGGCCCAAAACAGGTGTGTAACCCAAAATATTATTTTACATCTTCTTTTTCTTATTTATTTGATTCTATATCCCGGTATGGGATTTGCTCTTCCACAACTTTTCAACGCTGGCTCCTGTCCCTGATCATCCCTATTGTTTCTCCGAGTCTTTTTAATTTCCTCCAGTCCTCTTCCTTGCAATTCGTCCATCTGATTCTTGATCCCCTCCTGTTATTTATCTATCAATTGTGTATTTTCTTTTGCTGTTGTATTGCTATGTGTGTACGGCGGGACATCGAAGGAGAGTAGCGTAGCTTAAATGTGGTCTGGGTCCCCCTTGGTTGCAAATATACATAAGTCCCCCATGGACGGGGGACGGGCCTAGGGAGTGCACGAGTGAAGCTGACGAAAGGCGCCGCTGCGCCTATAACAGCTTCGGGTAAGCGGGGGGAGCCCTCTATGGCTCGGCCATATATGATCCCCTCAACTTGGTGGGGACTGCCTTCAAAATTGGGCCTCATCCCTCCCCCTCGTTTTATAATGTCCTGTTCCCTTGACCTGTCCCATGTTCGCTATATACGAGTAATGAAGTCGTGTGTCCTCACCAGATTCCGCATTTGTCTCCTCTGTCCCTTCATCTATTTCCCGCTGTCATGTGTCCATGAGTCTGCTTCCCATATAATCCCGTGTCCCTTTTTATAATTTTTTAGGTAATGTTAAGTATTATTTAGAATCCATAACTGTGAAGGAAAAAGTATCCGGAGAACTTAATAGCAAATTACGGGAACTAGCAGTCGCAGACGAGACGGTCCATGAACATTGGGATAATTTGAAATCGGTATTTACAGATGTCTGCACTAATCATTTAAAGGCCGAGAGAACGGCTAAAAATAAAAATTGGATGACGGATCACATTCTCTCTCTTATGGAAGAAAGAAGGAAGGCTATGAAAAACATTATAGAAACCTGCAACGTACCATAAGACGGGAAATCAAAAAGGCCAAAGAGGAATGGATGAAGCGTCAATGTGAAGAACTTGAAAGTCTCAATCATGCCCACAATGCATTCGGGCTTCACAAAAAGTAAAGGAAATATCTGGGACAACAAGGAAGGCTACACCCACATGTCTGATGGACGATTCCAATAAATTAATATTGGATGAAAAAGAAATCCTTAAGACATGGGAAGATCACATTGAAAAGTTATTCAAAGATAATAGAACTGACTTCACAATTGACGGTGAATTAGAGGGACCCTCCATCCTCAGATCTGAAGTTATACATGCCATCAGAACTTCTCCTAACAGAAAAGCATGTGGTCCTGACGAAATCCCTGCGGAATTATTGAAATTGATTAATGAGGAAAATATTCACTACCTGCTGAGGCTATTTAATAAGATTTATGACACAGGGATTATCCCCCAAGAATGGCTGAAATCGATATTTGTCACCTTACCTAAGAAGCAGCACCCAAAGAATTGTAATGACTATCGCATGATTAGCCTAATGAGTCATGTACTAAAAATGTTTCTTAAAATTATACATGCCCGAATAAGAAACAAGTGCGAGCAAGATCTAGATGACACACAATTCGGATTCCGAAATGCATTCGGAACCAGAGAAGCGCTACTGGCAGTCAATGTCCTGCTACAGAAGTGTCGAGATCAACGCAAAGAGGTGTTTGCATGCTTCATCGATTATGAAAAAGCGTTTGACAGGGTAAGGCACACGACACTCATGGAGATGCTCAAAGACTGTAACATTGACTCCAAAGACCTGAATTTCATAAGAAACCTCTACTGGTGTCAAACGGCAAAGATCAGATATGGAAGTGGAAATACAGAGGCTATAGCTATACAAAGAGGAGTTCGACAAGGTTGTATTCTGTCACCTCTATTGTTTAATCTGTACTCCAATAAAGTTTTCCAAAGAACTCTAGAAAACTCTAGCCTTGGAGTGAAGATCAATGGAGTCGTTATAAATAATATCAGATATGCTGACGATACAGTCATATTGGCTGAAAGTATACCTGATCTCCAAGAGCTCCTAAATAAGATTGACAAGGCTGGAGAAGAATTGGGTCTGACAATAAATGTCGCTAAGACCAAGTGGATGTCGTTTGGAAGACTTGATTATTCTGGATCATCTTTGCGACTAAAAGGAGTAAATATCGAAATGGTTGACCAGTTTAAATACCTCGGCAGTATCATTACTAAAACACTCGACCCAGATACAGAAGTGAAATGTAGAATAGAAGTTGCACGTGCTGCATTTAATAAGATGAGACCCTTCTTCTGTGACGATAATTTAAATCTTAAACTTCGACAAAGAATGATAAAAGCTTACATATGGTCAGCTCTATTATACGGAAGTGAAACATGGACTCTAAAAGTGAACGTAATGAATCGGTTAGAAGCATTCTAAATGTGGATACACAGAAGAATGCTTCGTATACCTTGGACCGAAAAGGTCAGTAACGTCGAAGTACTTAGGAGAGCCGGAGCCAAGAGAGAGCTGTTGTCGAATGTCAAAGTGAAAAAGGTCTCATATTTGGGTCACGTGCTGCGTGGAGAAAAGTACCGCCTCCTCCGACTTATATTGGAGGGCAAGATAGAGGGAAGACGGGGAGTTGGCAGAAAACAGATGTCCTGGCTGCGCAACATTAGAGAGTGGACCGGAATGAGGACGGTGGATGACCTGTTTCGGGCAGCGCAGGACAGGGAGGTTTTCGCCGGAGTGATCGCCAACGTCGGGGGGACCTGACACGGCACAGGAAGAAGAAGAAGAAGTATTATTTTGTAATTTGCATGTACGGCGGGACATCCATAAAAATATTAAGTGTGGTCTGGGTTCCTCTTAATTTCTTGTACGAGTATATAATTTTTCTAACGTACGTTCCGCATGGACGACGGACGGGCCCAGGGATTGAATGTGCGAAAGGCGTCATACGTTAATAATAGCTTTGGTTTCCTATGGTATATTTTCACGCGGCACTTATCTGGACTTAATCTTCGGTGTTCTGTCGTCTGGCATTAATTCTATATGACTAACCCCAACGTTGGCGTTGAGACTTACATTATCTCACCAATGTTGTCTGTTCAAGCAGTACTATTTTAATACATGGCAATACTCATTTTGAATTCTTGTTTATTTTGTATAAACCGTTAACGATTTAATTATATTTTCCATTCAAATTATTAATGTTTTAGAAAAACACTTACTTCAGATTTTTTTTGAAAATAATTTTTGGTGCTACCAGAAAAAAAATCTCTACTTAAAATTGCTGTGCGAGTTCTTGTCCTGCTGATATTATCGGTGGTATTACGTATTTTTTGTGTTTTCCAAAAGTATTATTGAAATTTTTTACCCAGATATTAAAACTAATTGTGATGGCGATGAGGTTCGCAACCCATCACACCGCGTCTCTTGCGTTGGCGAAAAGAGAAGGATGGAGTGCAGCATCGATTAAAGTATTGCAGTCCATTCTTTCTGTCTACCCTTTCGGGGAAACGGCGTGATGGTTAGTTAGTTAGTTTAAAACTAATTTATTATTGTTAATAAATTATAGAATTTTAAGAATACTACTTGACCACTATTCTCCACCAAAAAGTACGACCTCCAGACATTTATTATTTGTGATAATAACTCTTCAATACCGTCACCTTCCACCCAATACTTTACAATCTATAGTTGGCCTTTGTCTTTCAGCCAACCTTCATGAGTTAATAATTATCTTCCATTTAATTCCACAAGAAATTTCGATAAGTTATTTTGGGAATTAACAGCGGGAACTAGTTATCAATATCATGACACTTATCCGAAAAGTTTTATCATTTGAAGTTCAATTTTTTTTTTTAATTTTATATATAAATTGTATAAAATCGTGTTTGAAAAACAAAATAAACAACGTGGATTAATAATATCAACGTTATAAGAATTTATTGTAAATCTCCAAACTGAGCAGAAATATCCCAATATTGTGAAGAAGGAAATCTATCCCTATGTTTTTTTTTATTATTAAAATGTGGAAAAAAAGTTGTTTTAATTTTATGTTGAATTTAACTCCTTCAGACCTAAATTATTGACAATGGTCTTTTCGCAACTTTGACAACTGACACCACAAAAATGATAATAAATTTGATTGTTGAAAAAAATATATCATAGAGTGTTTATTTAATAAAATCTTAATTATAAAAAATGCACAGAGAGATTGCGGAAGGGAAAATTATTTAAAATTACAATTTTATAAGGTTTAAAATATTATGTGCATAATTCTGCACAGGGGGTCTGAAGGGGTGAACACAAATTGTATTTTTGATTTATATTATATAATTGTGTGGTTTCTTCTTTTCAGATATTTCGGTGACACGCCTAGCAAGAGACATAGGAATATATCAGAAATGACGTCTGTAAATAATATTATGAAGAATTCAAATAACGTAGCTACCGTATATCCGAGAAAAAATCAAAACTTTGGAGATTGGAGTCTATGGGGACCTAAAAATGTAAGTTTATTACGATTATTTTGTGTATGTATACATACATATAATCATTTGATGCGAGCCATTGTGTTTGACAGTTATTTTAAATCATTTTAGGAAAAGGAGATGTCAGTCGCGGAACAATATCTGAGCACGTCTCGGTACTACGCCGGGCAAAAACTGGACACTTCTCTTTTCGGTCAAATCCATAAAGACACAGGTCAACATTATTATTATTATTAATGTGTGTTGTTGTGATGTGGTCGGTTGTGCAAATGAAAGTCAAAGATTTTTAAACAGTTGTTTATTGCGGCATAGACACAATAGTGTATAAGAGAACCTTGGGAGCAGCATTACATGGGATGGTCGATCAAAGAAAGATGTCGATAGTCGTATCCATCAGGCTAAACTTGCCTTCAACAAGAAACCTAATATATTCGAGTCCAATAACATAGACCTTAACCTTCGATGTATGGGGGAGGCCTATGTCCAGCAGTGGACGACAAAAGCTGTCTAAGTAAGTAAATTAAACCTCCGAAAACACCTCATTAAAACTTTGGTGTGGAGTGTTTTACTATACGGCTGCGAGACTTGATGCCTGGGCGAAAGAGAGCGCAATAGGCTAAAGGCGTTGGAAATGTGGACCTATCGACGAATTGACCACGTTTCATGGAGGGACCACGTTACAAATGAGGAGGTTCTCAGCAGAGTTGAAGAGAATAGGCACATGTTTAACACCATAGCGGAGAGGCGCGCGAGATGGGTTGGTCGTGTGTTGCGATACAAAGGTTTCCTGCATGATGTATTGGAGGGAATGGTCGAGGGATCGATTGGCAGAGGACGACCTCGCCAGGAGTACCTAGACCAGATTTGCCGAGATATGGGCTGCACCTCCTATGCTGAGTTGAAGGTTGCCGAGGACCGAGCGGAGTGGAAGAGAAGATGCATCACCTTTCTGCAGACCGATATTTAGATTGAGACCGGAAAAGAAGGGCGAGAGCATGCGTGTGAATGCCTGTTGCCTGTCTGGAGTTCACGACAGTAAGACCGGGAGCAAAGACAGCGTCCTTGTCTCCAGGGGGCGCTATGCTGCTGCCAGCATACTAGCAACATAGGTTAGCTGGGTGTATGGGATTAATCCTCCCACTCCCATATGTGTAAATCTCCTAACTAATCATCACGCTGTCTCTCCCCAAAGGGGTAGGCAGAAATAGTGGACTGCCACACTTTTCTTTCCTGACATACTTCCCTAGATTCCTCAACATTCATACATCGTGTCATGCATGCACGTCGATTTCTCAGACACGTGCCCGACCTTCACTGTTTGATTTATTTGATCGTGCCACGTTTTCGGTCTTCCTCTATTTCTAGTTCCATTTACATCGTTAACATTTACTTTTTAACATTCTTTCTTCTTTTATTCTTTCCATGTATCCAAACCATCTTAAAGATCCTTTCATTATTTTGTTCATGATTCTTTCAATCGCACCCGCATTCACTTCTTATATTTTCATCGAGAGACACGCAGAGATCTCTTTTCTACTACTATTTGAAGACTACAGGGTAAAAACAAGGAATGTCAGTTAAAATTCAAAATAAATGTAATAATGCCATCTAGCGGCATTTGTACGTATCTATCCACAGTAAAATTTTCAAATTCAAAAATCATGTGTGTCATCGACTATGGCCAGATAATCGATTGCTAATTGCTAAGAAATATATAGACTTTGATTAGCTTTATTCTCAATTTATTCAAATTAACCTTCTACTGACATTCCTTGTTTTTCCCCTGTAGTCTTCATTTATTCTATTTCATCCTTCTTTTGCCAGTTCCATGTTTCGCTTCCATACATAAAGGTCGGTGCATGACCCCATTGTGCACTGCCATTAAAAAAAATTGATAGGCTTTTATGAAACTCGTTCTTTCTCTAATTCTTTAAAGATGGGAAAATATTATTTTATTATTTATTTGCTTATTACGAAAAAATAAAAGTTGGTTAAGGTGTCCATTTGGAATACCTTTATACAATATACAATATATAAAAATGCAGGGTTCTCTTCTTCTTCTATTCTTTGAACTCTATTTTCACTGTTCATTAATATTACTTCGGTGATGGCTTAAGAATTTATATAATATTTTCTACGTCAGAGATTTCATTTTAATAATGAGTCTAATATTTAAGGTTCATTATCGCTTGGCAAAGACGCTTTTCTATCTTTCCAGAGATATCTATGGAAAAATCTATAGACGCAACGCGTCCGAGCCAACTGTCAACATGAGCTTCGATTTGACATTTCAAACCACCACTTGGGATCATTTTTCATTTAACCAAACTGAGCCATAGCAACGTGTGGCTGGGTACAGCTAGTCTAAAATAAAAATTTAATGTTGTCTTTTGCTTTTATGGGTGGTAAAATATTTGAATTATTTTTTCTTTTCCAGGTTACATAATCGGAGAAGAAAATCAGTCAACGCTAAAAAATGCTTCGTTTCTAAATCGCACTGATTGGGCATCCAAGTATTTGAAGTAGACATAAGCCTTAACTTTAGTAAATAATAAATCAATTTAAGAAAGGCAAATAAGTTAATATTACCCTTTTTATTGTTGTAAATTTTCTAATTTAGAATTGATTAAATTTTTCTAAATTTATGTATTTCGTTAACGCTATTCAGGTTGCCTTAAAATTATACTTTTAATTAAACTAGATTTTGCATTTTGCGTTTTTTCTTTTCTTTCTTATATATCAGTGTTTCAAGTAGGGAATAAAAAAGTATTGTGACCTTCAATGTTTTAAGTACTAGACTTTTTTAAACTTAATACCTCTGTGGCCTACAGAGGAAATATTGTAATAAAATAATGTTTTTTGAACACAAAATAAATATATTTTGATACACAAATAAACAGAAGTATTTCATTTTGTACAATTAATACCAATAATAATAAATATTAAAGTGTAAGCTGTAAAACGAAGCTTGTAAGTCCAAAAAACTCGGAGAGAGTCATTCTAGGTATTTATCTATCCACTTTTTTATTTATCACGTTAATTTAAAAAAAAACTACGTTAAAAAATATGTAAATTATTTTTCAAATATTGGTCTCAGATACATTAATATTATTTAACTAACTAACTAACTAACTAAGCATCACGCCGTCTCCCCGTCCCCCCGAAGGGATAGGCAGAAATAATGGAATGCCACAATTTTTTTCCTGACTTATTTCTCTCCCTTCCGCAACATTCATACATCGTGTAATGCACGCGCGTCGATTTCTCTGACTCCTCACATGGCTGACATTCAATATTTGATTTATTAATATTACTATCAGCAAAAAAACATTAAATTCCCTCTTTTATTGTTAAAATATCTTCTTCTTTTTTTACATGAGTTTTACTACTTCAATTATTGATACAACTCCTAGTTCACTTATAATTTTGATATAATATGTAAATACTAAGGGTACAAATAAGTTCTCGCTGTTTTTTCTTTTAATTTGAAATTTTATTTAAAAAAAACTGAGAAAGAATATCTTGTTTCAAGTATTATCCATTGTGAGCTATTACTTTAGTTAGTTAGATAGCTATTACTTTCTCCCATCTTTCAGGCAATTTTCGAAATCCGTATTGGAAGAACGATGCGTCTTTTAATTTAAATCCAGTCATCGACCCACTTTTTGGTATTGTCATAAGAAAAAAAGTGTTGATCAGTCAAGTCGCGTTTCATTGATCGAAACAAGTGGTAGTCGGAAGGAGTAATGTCTGGTGAATAAGGCCGATAGGGTAGAATTTCCCATTTGAGCGTTTCTTAAAAAAAATTGACAACTCTTTCAACATGGGGTCGGGCATTACCATGCTGCAAAATAATTGTGTCGTGTCTGTTGGCGTATTACGGTCTTTTAGCTTTCAATGCTCTGCTCAAACGCATCAATTGCAGTCTATAGAGATCTCCTGTAATGGTTTCATTCGGTTTGAGTAGCTCATAGTACACCACACCGAGCTGATCTCACCAGATACAGAGCATGACCTTCGACCCATTGATATTCGGCTTTACTGTTGATGTTGAAACATGACCAGGCTTTCCCCATGATTTTTTCCACTTTGGATTGTCTTAGCGTATCCACTTTTCATCACCAATCACTTTACGATGCAGTAAACTCTTTATTTTTGTCGTTGGCGCAATTGTTGGCAGGTGAAAAGCGCCGTTCAACATCTCTCGGCTTCAATTCATACGGAACCCGATTTCCTTCTTTTTGAATCATGTCTTTTAAACGTTTTGAAATTGTTTTTTGTTAACTTCTAATGATTTTGCAAGTTCTTCTTGTGTCTGACATGGATCTGCAACAAGTAATGTTTCCAATTCTTCGTCTTTGAATTGTTTCGGGGCGCCGGCGCCGGAACGCTCGTTATCTTTGAGGTCAAAACCTTTTTCTTTAAAAGATCGAAACCAATTTTTGCACGTTGTTTCTGATAGAGCATGGTTGCCATAAGTATCCACAAGAATTCTATGTGCTTCCGATGCATATATGTTTTGAATATAATAATGTAATAAAATTCCCCGCAAAAACCTTTTTTTTAAATACGAAATCCGATATGTGTGAGGCGATGTAAAAAATATTATTTACCTTTTGACAGTTCAATACTTACTAACCTTTTTAGGTTAAATTTTTTTTCTTAAAAATAAAATTGGTTTCAGTATTGCCATATACTTGTATGTGTACATAAAAAAATTATATCATTAATGAAAATAGCGAGAACTTATTTGTACCCCCAATATCTAACAAGGGGAGGGTGCGACAAAGAAAATTGACTTCGGGATGAGATTTTGTGGGATCGTAGTACCCCTTAAGAGAGGTCGGTAAAAAAGTGCTATACCCGGCCATTTTTCTAAAATATCATGGGCAGAAAGAGTCACGAACAAGGAAGTAAAGCGACGAATGATGTGCACGTGACACATTTTCTGTGCACGTGACGATGCACAGGTAAAGGGCACATTAAGTGCACGTGAATGTTGCACGTGATGTTCTCGTGATGTTCACGTGATGTTCACGTGATGTTCGCGTGATATTCGCGTGATGTTCACATGCTGTTCACGTGATTATTTATTTAAGAGGTAGAGATGCGAGGGTTAGGCCAGAAAAGATGTGGTGCATATCCTCCTGATAGCGAATCGGAAGGCGGCCTTCAACTTCAAGAGCTTTTTCAACTTAGATCAAATAACATCGAACGTGCGCTTACTCATATTATTATGGTCATATACTTTTTTATAGTCTTATTACCCCATTTAATCCATTACTTACTACCCCATATTTTGGTACCCGTATTCTGAAAATTTATTTATTGTATTTTATTTTTCATTATAGCAACACTTTGACAGTTTGCTTGTCCACGTGCGGTCAAATGTCATTTCTTTTTTTTTAAGTAAAAGTTTATAACATTTGCCATTTTAATCAGAATTAACTATAGTATTTTTTGTAATATTTGACCTTTTTTTCTAGTTCATTCATAACTTATTCTTTTCGTTTGAAAGGTTTGCTATAATTATTTTTGTAGAAATGATTTCATTTATTAAGTAATTTATATTATTAGCTAATTTATAGTTGTTTTTATAGTTTATATTAAAAGTAACGATGGCTGAATTCGTGAATCGACGTATTGAGGATATGATGCTGGAGTTGGAACAAATGAAGCGGATCCAATTGTACACAGCGGAAGAAATAAGGTGCCCACATAACCCATAAATATAAATTAAATCAACATAATAATTATATCCTTAAACCTTTTAGTCAAATTGTTTACACAAGTATTTGAAGGAATTTGTAGAATATAATTAGAATTCAACATTTTTTTTAATGTAAATGTTACTTTCAGAGAGATAACAAAAAAGAGAACAGACTTTGAATATAAAATTCATAGACAGACAAAGAATAAGGAGGATTATTTGCGTTACATCGCCTATGAATGTGCTTTACTGCAAAATATTAAATTGAGGAGAAAAATCCAATCAATGGATGCTAAAAAATCTGAAATTGACTATGCTTTGTCTAAAAGAGTAAGAAAATTATACAGTGATTTGGTTCACCGTTTCCCAGGTGACTTAGATCTGTGGCTGAACTATATATTGTTCTGCAGGAATGTTAACTTTTCATCTTACATCACAGCTATATTTGAACAACTTTTACAGGTATGTAAATCTTTGCGTAGATTTTCACGGTTGGTAAGAGTATGTTTTTTAGGATCTTGAGAAAATCCATGTAACTTGTCTCACTTGACCGACGTTTTAGTTAACTACCCTGAAGATTTGCAACGAACAAGAAGAGTCTGCAACAATATCCGGAACATCAGTCAAGAAAGACAAGTTACACGGATTTTCCCAGGATCCCAAATCTTATTTAACTCTCTGTACTTGAGTGCCCCCATAGAAGCAGCGTGGTTTGCAGTATTGGGCTATGACGGCAAGAAAAAAAGTCTTATTCCTCAACATTTTAAAGTTTTTTTTTTTAATTTTCAATATAATTTAACCAAAATCATATTAGTACAATAAAATAGTAGTAAGTTACGGAATTTGACCGAGAAACGAGTGATGAGTCATTAAAATCCAATATATCGTTTTAGTATCAGAGTGATTCTGCACGTAAATATATATTCAAGCGTAAGTTAACTTGTGTACCATCCCACTTGAATAATTTTTGAAAAAGATTCAAGTTTTGTAATTCTAGATGCGGCATTTCGCTGCCGTGAAAAGTAGGTGCATGTAGACGCGCTTCGTTCATTTCATTCACCGCGTGCCGTATTGTTTCCTGGACTTCATTGGAGATTGTTATGTAAAATATCATACAATGAAAAACTTCAAATAATCAATTGTTGTGTCCATTTTATATCTTACATATCTGTTTTACTAAAACAAAAGTTTTTTTATTTTTATAAATGTTTGTATTTCAATACACAAATTTCTTTTGTTTTCTTAAAAAATGCTTCGATTTGGCGATATGCACATACCAAAAAAATTTTCCAGTGCAAAGGGTTAAATATGTTTTTAAAATACTGAATTTTTTAATGCTAATGTGATAATATTGTCACAACATGGATTAATTATTGTATATACATACGGTTATTTGGGATCATGATTATTTACAAGGAATTGCTTACAAAATTTTATTTGTAGGTTCACGGAGACAAGGCAAGGGTTTGGCAGATGGCATGCCGTTGGGAATATGAAGAAATGCACAATATCGATACAGCCAGAAAATTTATTCTCAAAGGTTTACAACGGCACCCTGTATGCAAAGAGTTGTATGTTGATGCTTTTCAAATGGAATTGAAATATGCTGAGAATGCAGACGAGGAAAAACTTGACAAGCAATTGGAACGAGCCAAAATCTTCTTAAAAAGTGCTTTGAAACATATTCCAGATGTATCACTAGTTGTGAGACTATGTTCCATCGCTAACTGTTTTGAATTTGCTGGATTATTGCGGGAAAAACTGTTTACAGAACTTTGGGAGAATTATAATGATAAAAAAGAAACCTGGGACTTTATTGCTAGATGCGAATCAGAGGTAAAATCATTTTATCATTAATTGAAAACATCTGAGAAAATGAGTATTTATTATTCATAATAAGTATTAACCAGATAATTAAATTATGTGTATTAAAGATTTTTGGTGGAAGAAAATAATATCTTAAATTTGATTAATTTTATTCATAACTCATTTTAATTTTTTAACACAATAATTTTAAAATTTAATGCCGCTCTCACTAGTAAAAATTTACATAAGATTTATGATTAATGTTTATATCTTTTTATTTTTCATTAATAGGGAAAATTTATAGGAAAATTTGAAGAGGATGTGCAAAAATATGAAAAAGATTTTTTCCTTAGATGTCCTGATAGGATAAAAAAATTCTTTAGTGTATATGAAACTGCCTTTGAAAAGGTACGTAAATAAACTTGAGCTCTACAAGATGTGAACATATGATTAATTAGTCTTTAATAATAGTGACCTTACCTTTTCTCAGATATCACCCGAAGAAGCAACTAACTCTTATATTGAAAATGCAATCAAATCGCTTGTTGAGAATTCTGATGAGGACACCATTCAGAAACTGCAAATCTTGAAGCGAGCCCTGTCGAAGGGCCACATGGTTGGACAATTAAATGAGCAACATTATAAGTTGTGGATTGATTTGTTGTCATATGATAAAGAATCTGGGGAAGAAGAAATTGCGAGGGTAATTGAATGTTAAATAGCACAATATCACTTTATTGAAAGTTAAGGCGTTAACACTGGAATTTCATTGTAAAAACTTTGGAATTGAAAAACAACGCTGTTTATTTTCCAGTTTAATTTATTAAATATCTTTATACAAAAAAATATGAATAGTTATGTATTTACAACTGATGATGGAGGTCACCTCCGAAACATTGTCGTGTTTTAATATTTTTATTGTATGATATTTAATAAATTAAAGTGGAAAATAAACAATGTTGTATTTCAATTTGGAGTTTTTTTCTACATGTTTTTGAAGTTATTATACCTTCATTTTCTCCCAATCTTGAAGGTATAATTAATACCTTTGAAATTATGTGTAGAAAAATACTCAAAAGTGGAAAAAACTGTTATAATTCTTAGTAAATCATTATACACCTCACAGATTTATGACACTTGTTTAATTCAGTCTAACATTTACTCTCGGTGATTGTTATGTATTTATGTTTTAACATTGGTACTTTGCCGCAGGTATTAGAAGAAGCCAGTGTCAACCTGCCCACTTCTGAATATGTTTGGGAGGAAAGATTGAAACGAAATAAAAGCAACCCTACTGACTTGATTAAAATATTTAAAAAAGCTGAAGCAGCTCTGCCAGCTGAAAAGGGAGCCATGTTATGGAATATTCTTTTGGAGAATACCAAAGATTTGAACAAAGTAATGCTTTTATTTTATGTATAATACATTTAAATTAAATAATCCATTCTTAATTTACAACAAAACTATAATACAACCTTAAGTAACTTTTTAACCTACATGAGAATTCAATAAGATTGTTTTATTCTTTATTTCTAGCTTAAAAAACTATATGAAGAGAGTCTTCGACTATCGTCAAATGTTTCTAAAGAACTCAAACCAGTTTTCTTGCAAGCTTTTTACAATAATGGTGGCATCACGGCAGCTAGGGAGCAGTATGGAAATATGGTAAAAATACCACCATTTGAAATGAAACTTCATAAAAAAATGATGGAACTCGAAGGCTCCCAAAAACTGTTCAACTATAAGCACCTGAAAAATTGTCACGAGATAGCTGCACAGCAGTTTGGAAAGAGGGATCCACAAGTTTGGATGGATTTTATCCATTTTGAAATGAACAGTAGTCATCCGGAATGCTGCGGTCCTCTGTATAACCGAGCCTGCTCTACGCTGGAACGTGAATGTGTGGATAAGTTTATTGTCATGTACAGTTTGAGTAAAAACTAACATTGATAACATTATTAACAATAAATTATAATACATCTCTACGAGATGGACTTTGAATAATGTGTTTTCTTGCATAAATTTAAAGTGAACGGGTTTAAAGACACATAAAATAGAAATATTTATTGTACAATTTATTTATTACATTTCAATACAATAGATTAATTGGATCACTCTGACACCATTGGAGGCATCATAAGTTGTATTGGAATAGGGATTAATTGAATTTGTCCTTCATTTTTATGTTCTAAAGATTGGTTTTGGAGTTGATTTGCCACTTCGTGAGTTTTCATATGTTGGTATAGCTTTGAATTTTGGTCGAAACATAAACCACACAAACGGCATATGCAGGATTTGTTTTCGGTGTGTGTTCGCATGTGCTGCCGTAATTTTGTTCCTAAAGCAAACATCTTTTGACATATGGAACATTCATGTTGCTTTTCCATGTGCTTGGTTTTCATGTGTGTATTGAGAGTTGAACCACAAATGAATTTTTCTTGGCAAATCTTACATTCGTAAGGACGTTCTCCTGTGTGAATTCTTAGGTGTTTTTTGAGTGCTTGAGAATTTCTCATCCTTTTTCCACACATAGAGCATATTTTTGGCTTCTCACCTGTAAATGCGAAACCATTTAAAAATCATATTTCAATAATATTTCATCATTATTATAATTAAAATAACTAAACAAAGGGAATTTTTGCTGAAGGGTTGTCAATAATATTACAAATAATTTAAAACACTTGTGTACTTTGTTTTTACACCACTTTATTTTGTTTTATAAACTGTTGGTTTGTTTTTGGAACCCTTGCGAAGCTTGGTTCGAT
Source organism: Lepidostoma basale (assembly GCA_022606425.2). Classification (NCBI taxonomy): domain Eukaryota; kingdom Metazoa; phylum Arthropoda; class Insecta; order Trichoptera; family Lepidostomatidae; genus Lepidostoma; species Lepidostoma basale. The sequence continues at coordinate 759,994 of JAHDVF020001587.1, forward strand.
AAACCAAATTAAAGTAGTGTAAAAACAAAATACACAAGTGTTTTAAATTATTTTTAAAAATGCCACACAAATTAAGTGCTTCATACGAAAGTAATTATAATACAATTCATATGTTTAAAAAATAAAATAAAAACACCTCTTATATGTTTTTGAAAAATATATCGCACCGTGAGTGTAAAACCGAGATAACTGCAAATATAAATTTTGGAGATATGGGAGTTTAAAGACTTCATATTGCTTGGAAAAACTGTTTTTTTTTTAAATAAACCAATGATTTTCGGTTTATAGGTATATTACTATAAACCGAAAATCATTGGTTTATTTAAAAAAAAAACAGTTTTTCCAAGCAATATGAAGTCTTTAAACTCCCATATCTCCAAAATGTATATTTGCACTTATCTCGGTTTTACACTCACGGTGCGATATAAACCCTTTGTTTGCAGACACTTTTGGGATTACTATACCAAAATAACTGATTTTAGAGAAAGTATTTCAAAATTTAAATAAATTATTTATTTTATAAACAGTCTGTAAAATAAATCTTTTAATTTATCGAAATTAAAACAAATCTATTATATTTTGTCGGCTCTTTTGAAGTGAAGGTGCGACACAAAAACTTACTACTGTAATTTCGTACGCACAGTGTAAAAAAGTGCACAGCCTGAGTGACCACCTTAAAATTTGTAAGCTGTGCCATTAATTTAACTTTATCTCGGCGCACAACAAAAATATTCCCAGTCGAGTAATGTACAATAAATGTAAGAGATCTAAAGAAAACTGATAGAGATGAGACTATGTGGCTGGCCGTCCACTGTTCTTATTTACGCCGTGCCCATTTACTACAAAAGAACTACACTTTTTTTTATATTTAACCACTTATTGCTTTTGAACGAGCAGTATTCGCGCATGTATCGTTTCGCGCGTTTCGACTTGTTTGTGTTACATAAGGTAAACTAACAAACTGAGTTCGCTTTTTTTTTAAAAAAGGTTGTCCAGTTAAAACTGGACAACTTTTAAATAATGTGAATTCTCTAAATAGAAAATACAATCACCTGAATTTTTGGTTCTATTTTTGTGAAAAAAAAAACCTGAGCATTAAGTGGTTAATGAAATCTCTTAATTTTAAATGTGCTTTTTTTATTAAAAATATATACAAATATAGCACTGACTCACTCACATTGTCTAAAACATATTTGATTCTTTTATATATCATGGCTTCGATCCTTCGGATTTGGCACTTCTTGCTGGTGTAGCGAAAGCCGATATATCGGATTTCGGCATCCAAAGGGTAAACCTGGATATTTTTGAGGTTTAGTGAGGTATTCTGTAAACTGAAATATTTACCTGTATGTATGCGCTTGTGCTCCAAGAGCGATGAGGCAGTGGAGAGGGCTTTGTTGCAGATGGTGCACTGGAAAGGCTTTTCACCCGTGTGAGTATGCATGTGTGTTTTAAGAGAGAGCTTGGTCACGAAGGCTCTTGGACAACCATCGTATGTGCATGCGTGTGGCTTATCTTGAGAGTGAATATGGTTAATGTGGGATGTGAGCTCCCCGGAAGTGACGTACTTGTTGCCGCAATACTTGCAGCCGTGATTCTTTTCACCTCGGTGCACTTTCATATGAACGTACAGTCCGTTGCGAGTTGCTAAACTCTTTCCGCAATCCGTGCACATGTAATGTTTGGCTGCCGAATGTGACTTGATATGCTCCTTGAGCTCCGAGGATTGCTTGTAAGTCTTGGGGCATTGGTCGCAGGAATACGGGCGTTCGCCAGTGTGTATCCTCGTATGTCTCTTGAGGTCATCTGAACGAAGAAAACATTTCCCACAAAATGTGCATAGTTTATTTTTCTGATTTTCTTGGTGGATTTTCATATGCCTGGCTAATGTTTGCACTTGAGAAAATGCCTGATTGCAAATGCCACAGGATGAGCTCGAAGTTAACTTGGTGTGGTCGGACTTGAGATGCCTGCTCAGATCCCTCTGCCGGGTGAAACACTGGATACATTCTGAACAGGGAAATAGAGGTTGACTAGTTTCATCATCTACATATCCTCCAAAGTCCGTGTTTTCACAATTTTCTATTTTAACATTGTCTATAGAGAGTTTTGTTTTCTTTCGTTTAACCTTCTTATGTTTTGGCTGTTTGTTAAAAAAATTTAATTCGGAATTTTCCGGAAGTTGGTAGTCTATCTCCAATTTTGGTTCCAGGAGATACGGCAACTGGGTTTCTTCGACATTCTTGGTTTCTTGACAATTTTTCTCAATTTTTACATCCGAGTTTACTTGTTTTAATCCAAGGTAGGCTCTCAGTTCTGCATCAGAATTTTGACATTGTTTTTTAAATTCTATGGCAATGCGAGTATTTCGTAGACAGTCTGAACAAATCAAAGAAGGTAAGCCATCATCTTCCACTATCTGTAAGAAATCGAATAAAATCGATACAGGTTCCATAAAAAAATCAATGAACAAATTGCAAGGCTTTTTTTTTACCTGGATAACAGCAAAAGACATTAGAATTTCGTTAATTATGGTAATTCTATCGGTTTCGAATATAGAAATCATTTCTCCTCGAATATTTAAACAAGTACGACATATTTCATTGATATTGATAAAACTCGGTTCTTTTGATAAAAATTTCATGTTTTCCCCCATTAATTACAAGTAAATATCCGGTTTGTTATCTTTCAACTTCGCAGAAGTACCATTTGTTTTTTGTGTGATTGACATATTGACAGGACATAGATGAAGTGTACTAACGAGACTCATAGATAATTGTAAGTTAGTTGTCTATGATATGTCATTAGATTGCTTATATTCTACGTCTATGACTAAAATGAATGTTTTCATTTTTAATGACAAATGATATGCGTTTTAATGTGATTCTCAAAAGTGTTTAAGTGCATTATTTATCGATATGACCGAAACAAAATCAAGTGTGAATTTCTCGTGCCAAAGGTGTTTACAACCTTTAAAACTAGATGATTCCCTTAATTATCTTGGTGAACATGCTTTAGCTGAATTAACACTGCCGATAAATTCAACCCCAGATGTAGATTTGGAATCGGCTAGCCTTGAACATTATATACCACCGTTTCGCTTGTCCGAGTCTGCTAATGGTGTGAATGGTTTCACGGTTATATCTGACGGAGGAGAAACAGAATGTTTGAGCCGCCAGCTCTTCATTAAAGCTACATTATTCGACACACTATCTAACAACTCGGACGTTGACCATCCTTTATGCGATGAATGCACCGATCTGCTCTTACAACTTATGGACCATCAACTACAACTCGCGGAGGGAGAGTGGAAAGATTATAATGATTATTTGAAGAAATTGGAAAATGACAAAGACGATTTAAATTTAGATTCATTAGAGAAAGAACTCGATGATTGGAAACACGAAGAACAGCGTTTGTTGGATGAATTGGAGGCATTGCAGAAAGATGAAAAAGAAACAAAAGCGGAGATTGAACAGCAAGAGCGTGAAAAAGAGAGACTAGCCAAGGAACAAGATATTTACCTGAGGGAGTACACGAGATACCGCAAAGACCTCATGAATTCCGAAGACCAATCCAAGTATTATGAATGCCAACTAGCTTATACACAGTCTCAGCTGGAAAAATTGAAGAAAACAAATGTTTTCAAAGCTGCTTTTTATATTTCCCATTCTGGACACTTTGGTATTATAAATAACTTCAGGTTAGGACGTCTTTCCAATGCTCCCGTTGATTGGTCTGAGATTAATGCCGCTTGGGGACAGACTGCTCTCTTGCTCTCTTCATTGGCCAGAAAGATAAACTTCAAGTTTCAACGCTACAACATTGTGCCATACGGCAACCATTCATACATTGAGTCCTTGGAAGACCACAAAGAACTGCCTCTGTATGGCTCAGGAGGGTTCAGGTCCTTCTGGGACACAAAGTTCGATACTGCCATGGTAGCCTTTCTTGATTGTTTGCAACAATTCAATGAGCAGGTGATGAAAGGTGATTCAGAGTTTCGCATGCCAAATAAAATGGAACGTGGTAAAATAGAAGATTTTTCTATTAAAATTCAATTCAATTCAGAGGAGCAGTGGACTAAAGCCTTGAAGTATTTGCTGACCAACCTGAAATGGGGCCTAGCGTGGGTGTCCTCACAGTTTGCGGAGGACAAAGTTGAATAATAAAATGTATTGTGGTGTAGGCAATCTTATATTTTTATATTTATGAAAGTATTTTTTATTAATTTTAGTTTGTAAGAATGTCGATAAATTCCTGTTTCAAACTAGTCTCTAGTTATAAGTGGCTAACTGTTTGATATTAGTGTGATATCTATCGAGTTAAAGAATATTTTTATGCTATAAATTGAAAATTATTTTTGTGATATAGATTTGTTTGTAAGTAAACATTTTTATTCTATATTGTTGTTTTTTGTTTTTACACGATTTCCACCTTGCCTTACACATTACACTTTTAGTGCCTATATTATGCTAATAACACTTAATTTTAGTAAGATGTTCATTTCCATGATAAATCTTAAATCTAACGTAAGTAGAATGTACATTTAGTCAAGTAATGATTTTACTGAAAGAAAAATTCTTTAAATAATTTTAATTAAACAGATTTGGTGTCTTAAAGGACAAATATAAACAAATTGGCTTTATTTTTTAACTCCAAGTGAGATAAAATTGAGGTGATATTAGAAACCTGCTCAAATCAGAGATAGTACATTTATAAATTCAGACATTCCATTGCCCAAAAGGAGATTAACGGATATGTCTCCACACACTCTAGCACGGCTCTATTCAATAACATTGTACACCGTTCCTTCAATTCTTGCTCAGCTTGAGATTTCTTATGTTTTTCATTATTTGTGGAATCAATGTTTTTTGGTATAGATCCATGTTCTGTAAATGTATATGCAATTTGGGAGCTTTCATTCTGTCTAGGAAGTTCTTCGAAAATTGTATCAGGTTTATTGATTTTGTTTTCAGCATTTTGTTTCAACAATCCTTCTAATAGCAGTAATACGAAGAAGATCGAGTCGATGCTCTCTGGTTCACTCGTTTCTAATACTTGTATGGTTCCATATACCAATAACTTATCTAAAAAATCTTCCAACTCCTTGAGCAAATGCATTAGAGAATGTTGAATCAGTAAAGAAGACTTGTTTATTAAGAAGAATGTGAATATACACTTCTGTTGTGAATGTTTCTGAAATACAAAATGTTATGATTAAACTTATCAATTAATGTAAATAAAATACTATCAGCAATAAGTATTTATAAATGATTAGGCATTCCAATGCATTACGTAACACTATTAAAGTCGTTTAGGAATATTTAATTACTATTCCAAACATGTGAAAATGAATATTGTTTTCCAACTTATTTGCATTTATGAATTTAACAATACATACAAATATAATAAATAAATTTTTGATGGAACATTCCAATATAAATAAAGGAGAAATTATTAATTAAGGCAGCATACCCCAACAGTGGTTTTGATTAATTCAGCACAATTGATTTTTAAGCCTGAAATAGACCCAATAGCTGTGCGGAATCATGAAGCTATAACATATGCCCAAGCAAGTGTATATTGGCAATGGTTGATTGGATCCAACATCTTTACATGTTTATCAAATAAAAGCTATTATATGAATCAGTCAACTATATCTTGGAATATCTTGTACAGAATTTTATATTTTTCTATAAAGGCGTGTGTGTAGATGTGGTGCACCAAGATAAAATGCATTATTTTAGAAATTATATATTATTAACCCTTATCGGTCGTATGTTTCCTCCAACATGATATCAGGCATATGTTAAATTTGCACACTATACGTTTTTACAATTGATTTCTTACTCGATAGCATACAATACATCCAGTCATATTACATTTTTTTATTATTATTTGACTCCTCCAAGAATGAACAAATAAATTATAACAATATGGAGAGTAACAGTGATTATGGCAGTGGAATATTGGGTAAATTATTTCTATAATTGTTACAAACTGAAAAACCTCAAGTTTTATTGAATTATGAATTCCTGAATACAATGGACGATGTGGATAAATTTCCAATCCATGTATTGTTTTATAAGAAATTAAAAACACAAAACTATGTATTTATATTGGGTAATCTTAGTTGCATTTATTTTACAATAAACACTCTCAAAACTCTGACCTAACTGGATGATAGGTGCAAAACACCAATGTTTGATAAGGGTTAATAATGTAAAAAACTATAAATTAATTCATATTAAATAAATAATGCAAATAACCTCATCGATATGTTTCTTATTGAATATTTGGTTCTTCACACTGCCTATGGCATCAACTGCATCATCGAAAGAAGATAAGTATACATTGAGCTCATAAAGAATGTCCATTGTCCTTCCAAATACCTCTGATACGTAATTGATTATACAAGCGTTAGGGCACCTATCAGAAGCAGTTATCATAAAATTGATTAAAATTTTCAATGACATATTCAACTGGGTGTATCCTGTAAACAAAAAATGATATTAGATAAAACATTAATTTTCTAGAAGTTTTATTATATTTTATGGGAATGGCATATTTAGCCTGACTGGAGCATTATCAAATGTTGCACTTGATAATGCCCTAGCAAGATAAAATGTCACTCTCAAAATATAATAAAACTCTTTGAAAACTTATATTTTCGTCATTATTAATGAACATTCAAATCCATACAAATTTGAAATGCATGGTTAGTAATGAATCATCTAACATTCTTAATTAAATTTAAAATTATCTAATTAAATTTAAAAAAAACATGGTGTTCATGATTTTCAAAAAAGAAGAAATCATGACAGTCTGCAACATTACTGTGAATGGTGAAAAAGTGTGGCAGTCCATTCTTTCTTTCTACCCTTTCGGAGAGAGGTGTGGTGGTTATTTGGTAAGTTGTGGGGTTCATATAAAAATGGTTATTTTCAGTTCCATTTATCTGCTAGTCTTGACAATTTCTTAGTCCAATCCAAAAACATAAAATTCTTAGGGAAAAAAAATAATAAAATCTTAGTTTATACTCTGGATTAATCAAATTGTCAAAATTAGTTTCCATGGTTTAAGATAAACATAACAAATCAAAATCTCATTAGTTTGTTCATCATCTCATGTATCAATTACTCTAACACCCGTATGCTGGATAGCCCAAAAAGCAATCGAGTAAATTACAATACGTAACAAATGCTGTGGCACAGTTAGCGTCTAAAAAAAATCACTCCTATAACCGTAGTGTACCTTTACTGGTTAGAGTTGCCTTTATACAAAATATTTTACTCGTACTTCGCAGACCCGTGCTTGCCCATTGATTTGAACTCCCGACAGGTCGACAGGCTTGAACAATAATGTACTACTTTTTTTTATCTATTTAATATTGAGGACAACTTGTGTTCTAGAAAATTTACTTTATTTTATGGTGATTTAACCTGTCCAGTTGTATGACAGTACTAATACTATTGTGCCTACATCATGTTTTCCCCCAATATCACTGTCATACTGACGGAGTAATTCACATAGTAAATATTCCGTGACGTCATCACTCTCATGTTGGTTGCTAGCCTTTTAATGTCAGACTGCGATTTATGTGTAATTTAACAATAAAAATAAAGTTCAATTATTGATTAAAAAGAAGATTTTGTACTTCTCATTTATCTTGACATAATTCCAATAGTGTTAAATAAATTAATGATCTGTTCTAACATACCGATGGTTGACTGTTTATGAAAAGCATTAATTTTTTCGACATACTCGTATGGATGGTTCGGACATATGGAACGAATGGATGAGAGTAGAATGGTTAAAAAGTTGTACACAAGCAGCGTGAGTGGGAAAAGAAGCCGAGGACGACCGAGGAAAACATGGCATGACCAAATTAATCAATTACTAAAAGGCGGCCACATTCGAAGTCGGAACAATCGACGTGCGTGCATGGTACGATGTATGGATGTAGAGGAATCTCGAGAGGTATGCCAGGACAGGCCAGTGTGGCGATCCATCCTCTCTGCCTACCCCTACGGGGAAATGACATGATGGTTAGTTAGTTTTAGTTAGTTAATTTTTTCCCTCTATACGCAATCATTCACATTGTCAAATACCAATATACGCCATTGTTACTTTACATGGACAAACTCGGTATAATTGGAGAACTACGAAGCGGAATATTAACATCGATGTTCGAATTTTCAGCGAGTTCTTCCATTGCTCTCTGAAGAGGAAGGTTGACTTTGAAGAAAGACAGGTCCATATCAAATAAATTATTATCATCTGCCTTATCAATATTAACCCTTTCCCACCAAGTTACCCACCATCATTCATTCCTTTACCCCTCCTGTAACCAATAAATGAGGATAAAAAAGATAGCCCACTACGTACTCCGCCAAACAATATGGTCTCACGCAGGATGCTATCTCCTAGCACAACTCCACCCAGGCAGTGTCCCTCTTCTGACTTATCCCACCATACTCTACAGTGCCAACCCTAACTGGTCTTCCATTCCCTAACCAAGAATAATATAGGACTTTAGAATAAACTCTAATCCTCCCTCGCCCTTTTCAGAGCAGCACTCTGGGCCACACATCTTGGCCCCGCATAAAACAACTACCAAATTGCATTCCAACAATGTTTCCTACAGACGTAAGACGAATAGCCATTAGAGCTGAACCTCTGTAAGCCAGAAGATCCAAGTCCAAGTGATTTTTTTTGTAGTAGTTCCTAAGTAAAAATGTATTATAATTTTATATTCTATGATTTGTCAATGAATTTTTTTTATTTCGTTGAGTTCAAAAAAACTCAGTACCGGACAGGTTAATAATATTAGCTAATAGTGGCCTAGTAAGATGAAATTTGTCAACCGCATAAAATATAATTCTTCTAGAAAACAAAGCTTTTCCTGAACATTAAATACAATTTAAACTTCTTGTCCTATAACCACTAGGAGCCCTAAAACTCCTAGATCATTTTTTTACGGCAGCGCAGGACCAGCTATGTGGAATAAGCTAACCCAACCTCAACCTTTTTTTTTCAGGCTACATACATATCATTGCTATGTTATGTAGGCCTATACTGATATGGTGAAAAAAACGGCAAATGAGAATTTATTTCCATAGCAAAGTTTAGATAAGTGACCAGTGAGAAAAATATAAAGGACACTGAAGAAGTAGATGTCACTAAAATGAGTAATAGAGAGATGTAATATTTTTATATATTATATAATAACAAAATGTAACAATCATTTGTATTTATCTCGGCACAAAAAATAGTATACTCAATTATATGATACATACCAGTATCCTTTCTTTTGAATGATGCATACACACCAGACAGTGATTGACTAGTAACATAACCAGAATCTTGAGTGGCCTGTGAGTTCATATTATTTTCAAATAGTTTCAGATCATTGCAATGAAGTCCATCGTATGAATGATTTCCATTCAAACTGCAGATAAACCTTATAACATTTTTAACAACTTGCAATGTATCAAAATTTTGTAATAATCCAGGACTGTCCTCCATTTGATTGGCATTTGAAGCATCCTTAATGTCTTGGAATATTTGAGAATCTTGTAAATAAGCAGGCTGGGAATAATTTTCACTGAGAATTTGAGGAAAATCAGAAGAACAGATTGTATTGATTTCCGAATTAATTTCAGCGTTGTTTTGAAAGATAACTGTAGGAAGTGATGCCTCATGTATATTTGATTGAATAATTTTACAATAATCTTTTGCCTTTATATTGGGTGGTTTGCATTTTAAAACACATATTGCAATTGCAATGACCATTTTCTTTTTAAAATGTATTACTGAAAATTAAAATGTTTATATATGTTAACAAATAGTTGATGTTTGATTAGTATAGACATTTGCAACCTTGTAAAATTTACCTATATATGCTGCAAGAGGTATATATGCTGCAGTAAGATATTTTATTTATGTATATAATTATATTATGTATATTGTAAACAACTTCATTAAAGAAGAATGATTGATGTTATTTAATAATAATAATAATAAATAAAATGAACATTATTTGAACAAGTCCTAATCAAGTAACTACTTATAGTTTTGCTATATATGATAAATATTATCACATAAATGTATTTGCATCATATGAGAAGTGTTAAATAGCCAATTAAAAACACGAAAACATAATGTTTACCATAATCTTCAACATTTTGAGAATCCATTGTTTCCAATTCAAAATCCAACAGCTAATTTTTATTATTCTTCAAGATATATTTCACAAGTTTTTGTGTATACAGAATTATACCATATAATGCCCACTCCTCGCTACCACAGAAATGCAATAATAATATTTTATAACACAGTTGTCAACATTTGAAAATTCCATTTTTAAAATAATTTTGATATATACACTATTAAAAATAAAGTTAAAAAAATACTATAGTTCTTACCTAGTATATCCTTAAAATCTTAATTTTAAATATGGTAAGAAAATATGTACATATAAAAAAAGGTTGTGGAGATATGTCTAAAATTATTCCTAATTAGAAAATGTCATAAATTTCAAAATTTTAAGTGATTTTATAAGAAAAAAACTAAATAAAAATGATTTGAGTTGTGTTTTTGAACACAAAATAGTAACAAAAAATAATAAAAAACATGATTCAAACGAAAAATATGCAATGCATGTAATGTATTTTTCATATTGGAGTTTAATTGGTATAATGACTTTAGCAATAATGATGGCTTTGATCTTAAGAGAATCTTATCAGCAAAATGTCATTTTAAATAAACCAAGACTTCCTCCATTAGAAATTGGAGTTAAAAGGCCTGGTAAGCTTATTTTTTATTATTGTAATATTTGAATTATCATTCCTTGTTCACCAACTATTTATAGATTTTTTTTCAGCAATAAGTATACTAATATCTATGGTACCTTGTATTATAGAGAAAAAATCGTTTGAATCTGAAAGTTCTGCTCCAATTTACAAATTTCAAGTTTTAGACGACTCTCTAGAAGACTACACAGATAAAATTAGAGTATTTGATGTTGAATGATGATTTATATATATAACACAAACAACCAAATATTGTACTAACAGTACACAAGTAAATATAATGGAAAAGGTTCCAAACAATTCATCCATATGTTTGATTAAACTATGGAATTTGAATAGTATAATATATTAAGACAAAATTAAATTATTTATAGAAAATACTTGTTTTAGTTTAACCCATTAAATAAATATTTTTTGTCAATGATTGCTTTTATTCTACTTTCCAATTTTCATTGCACACTTAAATAAAATTATGAAATATAATCAAAGAGAATAATATAATTGTTTTAAAGTAATCTATAAAGTTGTTTTATTGTCAAGTCATGCATTCGATATAGTGCAGTATTGGCAAAGATGCTGGTTGATTTCTGGATCAAGTTACACACAAGTTTTCCTTAATTAAACAAAGTTTAATGCAAGTCCCATATTATATACCTACAGTTCATTAACCAGGTGACTAAAATAGCTTTCAGCTGTTATACTTACTTGAACATTGTAGAAAACTTATTTTCAATCCACCTACAAATGTTGGTATTGTAACTACATAAAAAAATATGAAGTGCACTTTTGTAAAAAAAAATCACATTGATGTTTAAAATGCTTTATTGTATAATTTAATGATATATCTTTAAATTGTAGAAATATAATATGAATATACTTTCGGAGTACTGATTTACAAGTGATTTGATCAAACAAATTATCAAATACGATAATTTTCAAATCAGTCCTCATTGAGCACCATTAAGATAGAATGAGCACAAATTCTCGATACAAAAATTCATGCGTGGTACCTTGGATCTTGGATCTATAAGGTGTTACTGCGGTTACCAGATTATAGGAAATTTCATCACATTGATTTTATATGAATACGGAAAGTAATACAATATTAGTGTCGTCAAAATTGGTTTTGGCTCTGGCATCAATCCTTCGATGTTAAGCGAAGGAATGATACGCTTAAAGTCTGAACGGGAAAAAATTCAATAAATAAAAACAACTATAGAAGAAAACAATGGCCATGTTTCATTTTACAGGTAAGTAAATATTTACATTCATTCGCATGAAGTCAAATTTGTATAATAAATTTATTAAAATATCCCATCCCTTAAATAATTTATAGTATTATAATAATCATTAACGTCAAAAAAGCTATATTTTATATCCAAGGAAAAGAAAATGACTACAACATAGTTACACAAACAGAATGGGTGTGGGGCCGGCCTAGTCTCGAGCCTTGTCAATACATTCTTCTATTCTAATATTCTCCATTAACACACAACAAAAATAACATTCAATAATGTTCTGAAGAAACGTTATTAGCAATACAAGTTCCCAATCTTACTATAAATAATAATGACTCCATTGTAAAAGTTATATATAAAAAAAAACAAAGTTTAAAACATGAACTTTAATAACATCAAGTAAAATATTTCTCATTTAAAATAAAACAAAGCATAAACAACTCACTTTTATATGGATTTATAAAAATCTTTTAAAACATGAAATAGTCGTATAATGTGTCAAATAGTCGCAATGTATACATCAGCTTTATATACATTATTTACATACTCAATCTGTAACAGAGTATAAATATAAAAATCTTCTATTCATACTTAACGTAATTCTTAGCGGAAACTTCCGGCTGAACAGGCCATGCATTGGCGGGTACTTCTTGGCCACCGTTGTTCTGCGGGACCCAGTTACGGAAGCCAGGGAGTTGCGGTGGCCCCTGGTAGCCTTCCACCAGTCCCCAGCCAGCCTGGTTGAGGGCGGCAGCCACTAAAGCCTGGTTTACCGGGATATTGATGGGCACATTTACGCTGCTGGCGGTGCTGGCTGGGGGTGCTCCTGCTGCTCCACCGCCGCCTGCATTTCGCATGCCCATCACCTCGCGCCCCCACTGGTAGCCGCCTGACACCGAGCCGCTGTTCTGATAGTTTCGAGAGTGACGCGGCATCATGTCACTGCTGTGGGTCTTGTTGCCCCTTATCTGGTGATACTTGTTCTGCTCCTGCTTGGGGGAGGCATTAGAGATGTTGACAGAGACGCCCTTGATGATGTGGTCTTCCCCACACAGACCTTGCGCCACTTCAGGGTCCAAGAACGTTACGAAACTGAAAGCCCTGAAAGGCTTAGGGATGAAGACATCCGTGACCTGTCCGAACTTACCGAAGTATTCCCGGAGGTCGTCTGCTGTGATGTTCTCGGTGCAGCGGCCTACGAATACTTTGCTAGGCACCTTGGGAACCAAGCCCTCTTTAGAATTGGGGATTCTAACGTCGCACCATCTCCCGTCAATCAAATGTCTTTGGCCTAAGACTTTAATTTGCGCCTCATAATTGTAAAATTTAATAAATCCAAAGCCTTTGGACGAGCCAGTTTTAGTATCTCTCTTGATTTGTACTAATAATAGCTCACCGAAAGTTTGAAAATACTCTCTTATGGCGTCTTCTGTTGTTTTCCACGGTAATCCTAGGACGATTAAATCCGAACATCTCAGCTTGTTATCTCGTTTCCTTTCTGGAACAATACTCTCGGCTTTGGGTTTTTTAGGAAAAACACAAATGTACTGATTGCTGCCCCAGCCCCCGTCGGACGGCGGGTAGAGGCGGTCGTCCGCCAGGCGGAGCCCCCGGAAGGTGTGCGAGGCCGGATGGCGGTACTTGAGGCCGCAGCAGCCGTAAAACTGGGCAGAGACGGTGCTCAGTAAGATGGAGCCGTCTTCTTCTGTGGGTAACTCGATTGGTTCCTCGTCTTCATCTTCGCAAACTTGTAAGTATTTGATTGACATTTCAAAGAAATGTACAACTCCAACTCACATTACGTAAACACAACACGATATCAAATCATATTTTTTAATTATTATAAGTTTTTATAATAAATAGCAAAAGGAAAGTCAGGTACAAAATTAACCATAACAGGCCAAGTGACGTTTTTAGCTTGAATTGCCAAATGTCAAAATAAAGATATTGTATAATCAAAGACAGGTATTTACTCGCCTATACACGTACACACATAACGTTTATTTTTAAAGGTCAATATTTTATGTATTAGTTTAATTATATATTATTTTGTTGTGTTGATATAGCCATGTTTCATGGCATAATAGGTGAGATTGCACTAGACAAATTTTACATGACCGAAAAGGCGTTTTCTCTCTGGAGGCTTGTTTGATCTTAGTTAAGTTTAATTTTAATTAGTGATAAGATTATGAAAGACAATTTAAAAACAATAATAGTGATAGTGTCAATTCTGTGAGTGAAAAAAAATAGCGTTCTGCCCCGGTATCGCAAAGCAGTTAGGTACTGCCGCACAGTGGTCCGGATTTGGGAAACAGTGGACTTAGGAACCAAAGTCATTATTTCGATTTGAAAAAAATTGCTTGCTGTAGAAAATCTAATTTGTAACAATATTTGTCATGTTCAACTTTTCGTTATTTGGAGCTTAACATGGTTTAAAAAATACAAACGAAAAAAATGTATGGAGTAAAATTGAATTATATTTTTTTCTCAATATATTTTAAATTGCAAGCAACGAAACTTTTTGTATATTAACGTATGTAATTAGTACTTTATGTCCATATTTTTTTCTTTCCAATATACTTGCATTCTTGGCGTTAAATTGCAGTTGAACTTTAAAAAAAAAAAATTATTTCACAACACAACAAATGTTTCTGCCAGAAGATTTGGTTGGGTGGTTATGATGCACAATTATTTCTTTATTACAAATAAGAAAACCAAAATTGCCTATCACCTCCAGTTTTTTAAATATTCTCCAAAAACTGCATTTTAAAGTATGAAAACCCATGCTTACAAATATAATGGAGTGCTACATAATAATTTATTTTATGAATGAGTCGTTACTGCAGTTTTTAAGAATTATACGAAACAAATAAATAATTATTAGCACCTTCTTTACGGTAATAATTCACCGTTATGACTTATTTGATGAATCATTAAAGGAATTTCCTGCACTTTCTGAGAATTATATGGAATAAATAATATAAAATTAGAATATTATTAATACCATGTTATTTATATTATTTATTTATAAACATACAATAGTTACATTGTATTCCCATGAGTAGAAAACTCATTATGGAACAGAAGGGATAAGTTACATATAAAATAATTATGGACATTCAGAAAACAGAAAAAGAAATTGACTTAAAACTAAAACATTATACAATATGAACATTTTGTTGCTTTATAAAATTATTTTACATAATATTTTATCATTTTAATACATCATAAATTGCACTATAAAAAGGAAATATAAGAACATATTTAAATAGTGAATTCCATTAACTTAATAGTATTCACCTTATGAAAATGAAAAACAAAAACCATATAAAAATAATAATTTTACGCAATTGCACGTTAATAAAATTGATGTTAAAAGTGCAACTATATTTCTAATATCATTTAGGTATATGAAATTTCTACTCAACTTCCATTAAATTAACTAAATCATCATATCATACAGTTTTTAATTTTACACAATTGCGGATGGTATGAAATATGAACACAGTTCGAATACATGTTAAATAGAAAATCCAAATAATATCACTGTTTTTCTAGTAGCATTCATATTCAATATCTATCCAAAATATTCCTATACTTATTCTCACATACACATTCATAATAAAACACAGACACGTACATACACTTACATTTAAATGCATGATAATGCACTTACACACAAGTACATATCACGAAATTTCGTCAAATCACACCAAAATTACATTACAGAGAGATACCTAAGAGCATTACACTACAGAGAAATACACTACAGTGAAGTACATTACAAATAAGTACAACACTACAACACAGAAAAGTATATTACAGAGAAATACCTGAAAGCATTAAATTACAGAGATATACATTACAGTGAAATATATTACAAAGAAGTACATTACAGAAATAAATATATTATAGAGAAATTACATTACAGAAAAGCGCATTACGGGGAAATATTACTTATTACAGAGAGATTTATATTGCAGACATACTCGTATGTCTGCAATATAAATTACTCATTAGCATTACAGCGAAAATATGTGCATATAAACAAAATTAGAAACTTTAGATTAAACACTTTACACCCATTGAACTTACATATTTTACTCCTATCTGTACATTCACAATAAGAAGAGAGAGAAGGACAGAGTGACGGTACATAAGAGCGAAATGTCTCTATATTCTGTACCTGCGTAGACATATCTACTTTCATATATACCTTCATAGACATATCTACTTTCATATATTATTCCAAAGGATCTGGAATGTTTTCTGGAACTATATAGACCTCGATCTCTTCTTCATCCACTACTTCTACTGATGCTAGCAGTTCCATAGCTTCTGGATATAAATTTAATTGTTTGAATTTATTATATTTAGGTCTAATGTGAGATATATAAGGATCTGAAGATATCAAAAAATTATTTAGAATATCTTGATTAGTTTGTATTCTTCCTATTTTCCTCGTGTGATACTCTCTGGTATTCCTAAAGTCCTTGTTTCTTGCTTCTGCGGCTTCTTCTGACAATATTCCGATAGGAAGACTCGAGAAATGCTTGCAAATTTCACCACCATGAATCAGCATCTTATGTATGCTGGCTGGCATATTGTACCAGGGGTAAAGACGCACATAAAGCTCAGCTGTCTCCCTGCAGTATGCCTGGAATTTTTCGATGTTTATATCATTACCAGACGATATCACTTGCAAAATTACTGCGAAACGTTTAATTAAACTTTCGTCTATCTTCGTGATTTTCGCAGTCTTTTCGTACTCCCTGAAGAACTTCCTCGCGGTGTTTCCGTCATTGGTAGTTCCATACCCCTGTTTGACAATGTCTATCAGCAGTCCCATCTGTTTCTTGAATTCACATTGTGTCATGTTCTTCCTTGACTCCTTCAGATTCTTGTTCTCACCTCTTGCAGACCACATCTTGAAATCTAAATTATAAGATATGTGTAGCAAACACTCCATGCTTCGGATCCACATATGAAGTGACGAGAGTCCATATTGGTAGACATCATCTCGAACAGGTTTTGAAAACATTTGTGGCAGGTCATTCATCTCACTCGGTTTAGCAAGACATACATTGCAGATAGCTGCGGATGAAGTATCTGTAATAATAGTAGCTACTTTGCCATCTATCATTGTCATGTGCAGCTCATGAGTAATTTCGTAATTACCGCATTTTGATGCAACCAAATTACGTATTTCTTTCTTCATTGCCGCATTTTCTTGGTTGACAAAGTCAATGGTTTCTTTTGCGAACTGGAATTTGACAGGCCTACAGTAAAACGTCGAAGATGGCTTCGGATTTTCCCAAAGATCACATTGTTCGACTCCAGCTTCAAAGGAACAAGGCTCGTCATGAACACCGAAGACTCATCAAATTCTGTCAGTTCACTTTTCTGCCTATAAATGCTTTGTGATGAAGATCCGTCGAATCCCCATTTGCTTGTTAGCTTCAGATTCCCACTCGAAATAGCTAGTTTGTCTCCCACAATTTGCAGGATCTTCTGAATAGTCAAATCCAAAAGTGCTTGCAAATTCACTTTTGCTCCGTGTTCAGATATTTCAACGTCTTTGGCATCCGGATAGCACCTCTTCTTAGCTTCTAATAATTTGTGGTAGGAAGGAAGCTGCAGAGAATTCTTCCAATCTGACATTGCAGCCCTTAACGTCAGATATTTCCACTTTGACAGATCTAATGAAGTAGTAAGAGCCAAAGCTTGGTCTTCCTGATTTGTTTTCTTCTTTTCCTTATCGAATAAATGCGATTTGACATCTGGGGCTTTGTCAGGATTCTTCAAGAGGTGATCAATAATGCGAGCAAGGATCTCTTTTCCATTCGATTTTAGCCTAGTGACCAAAGCAAAAGATAACTCCTCTTCCGAATAGTCACTCAATGTACCCGACCGCCTTTTCTTCTGCTTGTTCCCCAGGTCTGCAAATGGTTTTCTTGTTTGAACTTCTGTAGAAGTGCCCATATCTTTAGTGGCCATAGATGTAGATGCTATGATGATTTCATTAGATTCCACTAAATATTGATCCTCTTGCTCTAAATTTTCGGTTTCTGCAATATTTTCGGTTTCTTTAAAAATCTCGGCGAGATTTACGGAATTGCAGGAAGGCCACTGGATTCTTGCTTTCAACCAGTTCAAATGCTTATTTATAAATTGGTTTTGAATTCTGTGGGCCGCGGTCCATCTGCTCTTCAAGTTGACAGTGAGATATCTTGCAAATTTCAATATCACTTCAGAATCTTCTGGTGAGATTTCAAGCGAAATGGAGTTCAAAATTGCTCGGTGGAGTCGCTTGTAGTCCTTGAGGTCTCCTTCTCGTAGAAATGTGTAAATGTCCATATGAGTGCCAAATCGAGTCATGATTTTCAGGCCCTTTTCTGGTCGCGGTCAAGTTCAAGGTATGTTGCTTCTTCAAAAATTCAGTAGCTAGTAACACAAAAATGCGCTCCTGCGTGTTTTATATACGAAAAGAAGTAGGTGAATTGATATGGTGATACATAAAATGAGTCATTAAGGTACCATTACAATTAAACGGGTATTCATGAGTCTATTTTTATATTTGTTGCATATAATCCTTAGCAACTGCAGGAAATTGCCATAATGATTCATCAAATAAGCCGCGCTACCATTACCACGAAACAGGTAAAAATAGTATTTTTGTATATTATTTGTTCCATATAATTCTCAGAAAGTGCAGGAAATTCCTTTAATGATTCATCAAATAAGTCATAACGGTGAATTATTACCGTAAAGAAGGTGCTAATAATTATTTATTTGTTTCGTATAATTCTTAAAAACTGCAGTAACGACTCATTCATAAAATAAATTATTATGTAGCACTCCATTATAATAACATTATATTTGTAAGCATGGGTTTTCATACTTTAAAATGCAGTTTTTGGAGAATATTTAAAAAACTGGAGGTGATAGGCAATTTTGGTTTTCTTATTTGTAATGAAGAAATAATTGTGCATCATAACCACCCAACCAAATCTTCTGGCAGAAACATTTGTTGTGTTGTGAAATAATTTTTTTTTTTTTTAAAGTTCAACTGCAATTTAACGCCAAGAATGCAAGTATATTGGAAAGAAAAAAATATGGACATAAAGTACTAATTACATACGTTAATATACAAAAAGTTTTGTTGCTTGCAATTTAAAATATATTGAGAAAAAAATATAATTCAATTTTACTCCATACATTTTTTTCGTTTGTATTTTTTTAAACCATGTTAAGCTCCAAATAACGAAAAGTTGAACATGACAAATATTGTTACAAATTAGATTTTCTACAGCAAGCAATTTTTTTCAAATCGAAATAATGACTTTGGTTCCTAAGTCCACTGTTTCCCAAATCCGGACCACTGTGTGCCGGCCGGATGCAGAGAGTGGCCACACTCTGGGAAGGGATGATCTAACCCCCCACCCTGCAGAGTTCCGGGCAGCTCTCGAGCGAGTCAGTCTACCACCGGCCTCCGGTGAAAGGAACATCTCTCCCTCGGCGGACGCGCGCTGGGGGGGAGATAGTCTCAAAAGATCACGAAGTGTTATACCGGACTTCGGGGAGATGTTCTAAAAAGTTCGCGATACGTGCCACATGGCGCCAGCTAATCACCATTGGGGCTTGATGCTGGCCACCGCTGTCGCTGTGAAGAAGACCCGTGCCCTCCGCGATCCATCATCTGCGTGATGCTCCTCAGCCCGGGAGATGGAAGTGGACGCCGGGCATTCTTCTGTGCCATGCAGCCTCCGGAAGTCCTCGTGCTGGCCACGACAGCGTCAGCATCGACTTCGCAGATCAGATCAAGTAGTGTTAATTCAGTGACGGAGTAGTTTTAAGTCATTGGCCAACGATTAGCAAGTAAGTCATCTTTAGTTCATAAGTAATCTCGTTTCTTTCTTTTGTTATATCGTATGTTTGTGTGTTTAAATATAATTGTAAATAGTAAATATTGGTTTCAATCTCATATCACTATACCTCCCGGAGCAGTCTTAATTAACACAATAGTAATGAGTCATTAGCGAGTCACATGGGCATCAACACGTTGTGAGGAATTTGCTTCGAGATCGGGAGTGGAGCACGACTAATCTCATGTTTCACCCTGTGACGATAGTATTCTTTGAATTACTAAACATGCTATTTTAAATGAGAAAGAGTGATAAAGCTGTATATGTAGTGGGGTTAAAATAAGATAAATTGAGAAATATTACGCTTTACTCCCTAGACTGGCAATAATAGCGAGTAGAACAAATGTTTTGTGTGCTATTGATATTGTGATTAAAAGCTTGCGGAATGTTCAGAGCAGGACAATTACAAATCGGACCGCCAGATAGGAAACCCCTCAACAGCTAAAATTTGAAGTGTATTGCCATCCATGTACCATATAGTGAGCCACGTGACTAGGAATATGCGAGAATAAGGTGCAGATAGAGTGGCCGAGCTGTCCTCCCGGCCCCATGTATCAAAGAACTGGAGGATCTGATCTACGGTTCACCAGTATCCGCGCCATGTGTTCCGTGTTTCGCGTAGCGTGAAATTAAAATAAATACTATTTTGGCCATCGGCCGAAAGCTAATGCTGCATCAAGTAACCGTCATCACATCATAAAGAAGGATGGAGAACGCAAACCGCGGACCTGTTGTGAGTAAGGTGGTTGAATCTGCGTTCTGCATGGAAAGATGCGGCTCACACCTACGGCTCACAGCCTGCGAGATCGTTTCATTAATTCCAAAAACATTAAATTATAATTAGATATAGTCGCTGGCCGACAATTAATAAGAAACTCATTAATATTATAATTTGTAAGGTTTGTTGCATTATGTATCTTTTCGTAATAGTTACTGATTCCTATTAATTTGCATTGTCAACTAACACGCATTCAATTCCTGGACGAATCACGATTTATTGTTAATTCAGGGCGTTGATAGAGAATGGTGGAAAAGGGCGTTAAAACAAAATCATATGGATATAGATTTATTTCTATATATAAAATTCCGGTGAATTTAGGGATACCAAGCCTTGTGAAAATAAAATTTTCATATTCTGCCTAGTTACGTGGATTAATTAAAAAAAATCCGATTATCAGTGATATTGCATCAACTCAAAACAAAATGAATGTTTTGTTTACTCAAAACCTTTATTCGCCGATTTATCACAACATGAAATATAATAACAAAAGTTATTTGAACATAATAACAATTTGAAAAGAGGTAGCTGGGAGAATTAGCAATCATCTGCTTTTTAGACAAACAAAAAAAAACACCAAATGATATTATTTTGATTCAAAAGTTCGAATACAACATTAAACACTATTTGAAAAACTAACCATAATTTTTAAATAATAAATCGCTGGTTTTGTACCATAGATTAGGTTGTCCAATAACTTGGAGTCACAAATTTATGGTACGGTACATTGCTAGTTCCAACAATTCTATGGTCGGTATTAGAAATTGACCGGGGTCGATTTTGTTTTGAGTTTAATTTATTTAGTCTTATACATAAAGCTCTCGAAATAAGAATACGTACGCAATGGCTTCTCCATTGGAACAATTTGTAAACAATGTTCGCACGATGTCATCCTCGGGTAAACATTTTATATTTTTTCGACAAAAAGTAATAATTTTAAATCTGGGAAATTGTATGTATATTTTCCTCTTCCGTTGCGTATAAACCAATGAAAATATTACGTCTTTGATGCACTGTTGTTTTTTTTTGTGGATCTGAACTCATTTTGGTTTATTGTCCTTTTGTATATACTTTTGAAACATATAACCTAAATGTTAAAATTTTACAACTGCAGAGTATTATTGTACAATCACCCTTTAACCGCGATTAATCAATTGACTTGCGTGTAATACTTATACTTGATATCACATTTTTTTCGGTTTGTAGGTAATTTTGGAGAACTTTGTGAATTAATTAGCAAGAGTCAAGAGCTACTACAGAGGAATCTCATACATTTGAGCACAGTTCTGGAAACTCTGGATCTTCAACAACATTCTCTTGGATTTTTAGCAGTACTATGTGCCAAATTTTCTCTGCCTGCGGTTAGTCCGTTTGTCATTTGGCTTATTTGATTATCTCTTGTTTCTTAATTACTCATAATCGAAATATATAATTTTACAGGTTTTTGGATCATATAACATTGAATATTGTATCTTCAAAAATTTACATATTTTGATATGTTTTTTTTAAAGTAAATGATATCGAATTTTCATGTAATAATGATAAGAATATGCAAAATTTTAAAGCACCGTTTTTGTAAGGTAATCTCCTCAATGGCGCATTATAACATGTTTTAAATCTATAAAATCTAAATATAAACGCAGCATCTGATATGCGCGATTGGTTAGAAAGTAAAATAAAACAAATATATAAGTTGGGTTTTAATTTGGGTATGAAATATGAAAAAAGTTCTATGGATTTCAGCTATGATATATACGTATTTTGATTTTCATTATTATTATACAAATTGATTTATAATTAGAAGCAAACACAACCACATTAATAGAAGACCTTTCAACTTTTCCTCCTTGGTATTGAGATGGTATTTTAAATTTAACACCTTTTAATACAGAATACCCCAGGGGCAGAACATGGAATAATGTATGAGCAAGTACACGATTTTATAACCGGCTGCAATGGCGAACAAGTCAGATTTTCACCCGAGATGTGTGAGTATGAAAGTCACCTCTGTATTTTATTATTCATCTAATTATTTATTTTTTCATGATCAATTATGCAAACCTTCGCATCAATTATTAAATATTGATGAAAACATCAGTTTTCTAGAAATAATGATGATGATGATGATGATTTGTATAGTGCCATTTTTGAGAGATTCACTTCAAGGGCGCTCTTCATCCGGAAAGCTTCTCTTAAAAATAGAAGTTTTAAGAGAGCTTCTGAACACTACTTTGTTGTCTTGATTGCGGATGTTGTAGGGCAGCTTTTTAACCCTAATAGCTTAAATTGAACCCTTAACGAATATAAGTCTCCTCTGACGTGACAAAGGAACTTTGTCGCTGCAGTCGTGTGGCACATGTGAGGTCATATGGATGAATTATGTTGAATCTTGTCTGAAATCTGCGCGTAATTACTTTGTCAGTTGAATATTACCAATGGAGCGATTAACGTACACAGTGCCTTTTTAAAATTAAATATTGATAGAATAACGTATACAAAAGATACAAATGCTAGCGTTCGATAAGGGTTAATTCATCCTTAGTTTTCTATTATAATTTGTCACGCTTCATACGAGTATATGTAGACGAAATTTAAAGTTTTTGTTTTCTTTTGAAGTTCACTGAATATCTAATTTATACATAAGCTTAAAGAGGTAAAGCTGGCAGGCCTCACTTAGAGTGATGTTAGACATCAAGTGTGTGATCTTATTTTTTGTGTCAATGGCAAGAACTTATCTCTCCTATTCTCTTGCCATTGTGGTTCATACCAAGGAAGGTACCCCTACGTGTGGTGTTGATATAAATGTAACACTTGGCCCCTTCAGAAACGACAAAGTCGACCAAACCTTCCACCTCAATGTCAAAGCGTACAATAAGAGTCAGGTGGAGAAGAATCCCTGAGGCCTTATGAACCATAGAGGTTTGACAGAACACGGAGAAGAAGAAGAACCTTAAATTAAAATTAAAGTTATTTTGTGTTTATATGCTCGGAGAGTCTGTTATTAAGGAAAAATGGTAGATGTTGAAATCGGTGAACAATACACTCATCTGAAGCCAAATATGAATTATATTAAAAATACAATTTTCACGCTTTTGAACTTGGTAACCTGTTGTGAGATTGATAATAAATTGTTACAGATGCCGAGCTTTGCCATCTTCTTACCGACCATTTGGTGGCCACCAAGGAATCAATTCGGGGTATTGAGCTGCTGAAGCGAGCTATACGGAAGATCCAACTGTTTGATTCGCAACTAACATCAGTTCACGCCGACCTCTACCAGCTGTGTCTCCTGTCTAAATGCATGAAGCCCGCGCTTGAGTTTCTGGACACAGATATCACTGGAATAAGTGCTGAGGTTTGTGTCTTGTTTATGTTTACTGTAATTTAAATCAAATCTGTGAAAAAATGTATAAAGGTGGAACATGTTAAATCATAATAGCTATTGAAGCTATTTAACCTTTCCTTACCGGTACTTTGTAGCTGGTACACAGTGGCAGTACTTCCATAGAAGCCCAGAAGCCCGGCTTGCGTAAGAAATTTTGAATGAAAACCTCTTATGGCTTACAGAGGTTCAGCTCCTGTAGCTATTCCTCTTACGACTGATGGGACCATTGTTGGAAGGTGATTTGGTGGGTTGTTGGTTTATGCGGGGGCATGATAACTTAGATTTGGGGGTTTTGAATCAAAATTTCTTATGCAAGCCGGGCTTCTGGGCTTCTATGGGAGTACCGCCACCGCTGGTACATATTGCTTCTGATAATTTTAATATCTCTATAAATATGATAAATACTGGGTTCAGAGTTTTGGTATTCCTCTTTTATACATTTTACACATTGATTGAATTATTTATTATTATTTAATAAATACTTATTGAGCACAGAATTAGTATTTCATCAAATAAAAATATGTTTTTTAAATGAAGATTCCGATAGTGAAAAGCTTTAACAATGCAATGTTATGATGGGTAATGTTTATCTGAAACATATCTGTTTGTTAGTTCTGTAAACATTTAAAGTTGTTTAATTAATTTCAACCATTAGTCAACAACTCAAAGGAATTTATATTCTTACATTTTTATTTGTAAAAACAGTTTATTTACAAAAATTTAAGTACATATCATAAATTTATTCTTAAATATATAATTATTTTACAGCTGGGTGGCCAGTGCGACTCTAAACATTTCCTCCTGTACTATTACTATGGCGGCATGATCTACGCCAGCATGAAGAATTACGATCGCGCTCTGTACTTCTTCGAAGTGGCCATTACCACGCCGGCTGTGGCCGTGTCTCACATAATGCTAGAGGCATATAAGAAGTATATTCTGGTCTCACTCATACTCCATGGGAAGGTAATTTATTTAAAAAAAATTATTCCTTGTTTTTGGCTTTAATAAAAGTGTTAAAATTTTGGAAATTTTCTAATGAAATACAAGATTTTTTTACGTCTTTACAATATATAAAGTTTGAAAGGCGATTTTACCTTTTTTTTTCTAATTTCCCGTGCATGCATATTTCAGTTAGCTGCAATAAAATTTTAAAATAAGATTTAATAAATATATTTAAAAAACTTTATTACTGGATTACTACTATTACTCTATTTAAATAAAATTTAACAATGAAAAAAATTAATACCACTTTTATCAAGTGATATGCTACAATATAAAATGATGGCCATAAGCTGACAAGAGAATATACATTCGAAGGGTCACATTTTGAAATTGAAATTGTTTGTTTCAATTATCTGGGATATTATACAAAACCAATCTAAGATATTATCCAAGCTATTTTTCTATTCTATATATTACGAAATTATGGTGCAAAATGGCCTTTATGGTACCTTTTTTATAATCACAGTAAGAAATGGCACAATCACCCCTGACAGTGAAGACATTTTGTCAAAATCCTTGTCTACACACTCAATATTTTCACAACATTTCTTGACAGTTGGAGATGTTGGCATCGTTGCTTACTGGGATTATAGTTAATCATTATTACTGTGGAAAAGTTAATTATTATTTTTACAATTATAAAAAAAATTATCTTTGCAGATACAGCCAATTCCTAAATACACTTCACAAGTTGTTGGGCGTTTTCTGAAACCCTTATCGTGCGCATATCATGATCTGGCAGGGCCACACACCGATATTCCCATACAGCATGTAATCCAAAAACACCGAGACACTTTCCAGCGGGACCACAACATGGGCCTTGTGAACCAGGTTGGTAATCAGCATTGAAATGAAAATGTTTAATTATGTAATATCAGGTCCAGATTTAAACATAGATATTCATTTTGTCTATCATAACGGTTAATATTATTTGATTTACTTATTATGTTTACATTTGAAAAGATATCTCTATTGCATTTTACCATCCTTGAGGTCATTTATTTCTATAAATGGTTATGTATTATAAATGCAAAAATTTACTGTTATTATTATAAATAATATTCTTGCTATGTGTATGTTTTTGCATTATCATAAAAACATTTTTAAGACATCAGTGTCTCTATGGATATAATAGACATTTTATAAATATTCAACATATAAATGTGTATAAATATATAGGTATGTTCTTAATTAGTTAGAGTTTCTTCTTCTCTGGTTTCAATCCTGGGATTGGTTTGCAGCAATTTCCTCCATTATTCTCTTCCATTTTTCCCTGTCTTGTGCGGCTCTTTTGAGATCTGCATATGATGAGCAGCGTACGTCCACCAACAGGTCCTCCAGGTACTCTCGGCGTGGGCGTCCCCTAGAGTTTGTCCCCTCGATCATACCCTCCATTATGGCATGCAAGAGACCTTCTTGACGTATTACATGGCCGATCCATCTTGCACGCCTTTCGGACAAGGTCCTGAGCAGGTGCCTTCCTCCTTCGATTCCTTGAAGAACTTCCTCATTCGTGATGTGGTCTCTCCAGGAAATTCCAAAGAGTCTTCTATAGGACCACATCTCAAAAGCCTCTAGTCTCCGCTTATCCCTTTCGGATAGGCACCATGTCTCGCAGCCGTACATCAAGACACTCCATACATAGGTCTTGATGAGGAGTATTCTCAGTTTTAGGTCTATATTATTTGATTCTAAGTTTTGATTATCTGTCGCTTGTGCATTTATGATATTAGGTACCTGTGAATTCTTGGCTGTTTGTAAACTTCTTCAATTAATTATCATTTTCAGGTTTTGTCTTCGATGTATAAAAAAGATATTCAGCGTTTAACAAAAACCTTTTTAACCCTCTCCTTGTCTGACGTGGCCAGCCGTGTTCTGCTGTCTGGACCAGCCCAAGCAGAGAGCTATATTAAGAATATGGTAAGTGTTTATTCTCATGTCAACATTTTCTGAAATATTGCTTTGTCTATGGTGATTTTTCTCCATTATGATGTTTATGCTATGGTAATTAATTTTTTTAAATATATATTTTTAGATCGAAGATGGAGAAATTTATGCTGTGATTAATCAGAAAGACGGAATGGTTGTATTTCTCGATAGTCCCGAGAAATATGCTTCACCCGAAACCCTCTGCCTTCTGGAAAAACAAATGGCCAATTGCACGAGACTCCACCAGTATATTTTGGAAATGGACCAACAAATCCAAGTCAATCCTCAGGTAATAATTGATACGTTAGCTGTCTGACTTGCCACTGTTTTTGAGTAATGTTTCAATGAATTTCTCCAAATTTATTGCGTTTACAGCAATATTTAGTTCTATGCTGGGAGTTAAAAACTTTTTTGTGCAACTATGATGTGCAACTCCACATTAAATGTTTATATGTATTTACAATTAATAGGAATGAATTATTTTATGTTAAAGCAGGCGAAACATGTCACTCCTATAAAATAAATCAATATTAAATATCTCTTTTGTATTGTTAATTATGCTTATTATGAATGACAGTTATCAAAGGTAGATATATATATTTTTTAAAAGGTATTTTGGTATTTTAGATTTTTTGTATTAAATTTGTGGTCAAAATGTTGTTTCATTTTGATGCTTTTATTTACTTCACCTTGGGTCATCTTTTAATTGTGTATACTGTTTTTATTTGTTACAATGAAATGTTGACTAAAATTTGATTGGTCTGTTTTCAGTATGTGAAGAAGTGTATGGGAAATCAGGATGATGACAGTCCGGCAACTACGCAGTCCTCGAAGACCACCTACACCATGTGAGGATTCCGGCCCCCCTCCTGAAGCTTGTCCGAGTTGATTGCTGTACATTGTGTAACATTATGATCCAGGCATTCAATAAAACAACACCCAAAAACTTTAAGTACGTTATTTATTTGTTAACCATTTGAGAGTACACATTATGTTTTACAATATTACGGGGAAGCGTTTCATGAATATAATATTTTATTGGGCATCTGTTTATGATACATTTATCACTTTTGCGTCTTTCATTGATTAAAAGTATTTAAATGAATATTAACACGAATAATAATTTATTAATAAAATATTAGTAAAATGTATAAAATTCATACAACCATTAAACAACAATACTTATAATACAATTAATACTTATTTTTTATGTATAATAATTTGGCCACAATTCAACAAATCTTTTTTTCTACTGTCGCTCTCTCTTTCTTTCTTTCTTTCGTTCTCTGTTAAGACTAAAAGATTGTTGATAATTATTTGTTGCATGCAGTATAATTAGTAAGTGCTACATATTTTAGAAAATGAAACATCAACAAATACAGTAAAACCGCAAAATTTCTGCATGATATGGAAAATTCAATTGCACTTTAAGCTGATATTTTTTATTTGAAACATGTGATCTTTCCAATGATTTCTGAAATTTAAAGGATTGAGTCTTTGCTGATATAAATTAATTTATTATATAAGTTAGAAAAATAAATCCAATAAAATTAGCATCAATTTGGTTTTACTATATTTAAATAGACAAAGATTGTGCACTTAACATTCTGTGAAAAATTGATTGAATAATCCATAACTACAAGAATGATACAACACACTGAGAAATATAAATTAGTAGAAGTATTTTAGTTTATGATTTACTTTATGAATAAGATAAGAACAGGTTCAAGACTAAAACAGGAATGGGTCGATACTCTAGATCTGAAATACATTTATTTCTAAAAACTAGTTGTGTTATCTGTAACATCTTGATAGAAGACAATTAGAGAATAAATTATTCTTAAAGTGCAATAATCTTAATCGGGACAACCACTTATTAATTAAATTATTTGGTTGGGCTGGTTAGTAAACCAATGTGTTCCAAGATTTATTTCTACCGGTGATAGAATTATGTAAAAACTTGAGATTTTTAATTTTGTAATATGCGAAAGGGCTTTTTCTGGGATGTTTAGTATACATAGAAAGTTTATAAAGAAAGATTTCACTATATATAAGTTTAAATTAAAAATATAAATTAATGATTTTCTAATGCACTCTTTTTGTATTATTATTTTTGTGTATAGTTGAAAAAGAAAAAAACATTGAACCCACAGTTGTTATAGATTGCCTGTGGTTAAGAAGTTAAAATTATTTTTAATTTATTTATTAAAATGTATTTTAGAGTGATTGTATCAAATAAATAAAGTATCTAAATTCTGATGTTACACAAACAAACGTTCATACAGTTGTTTCTGTGTTTTTAAAAATAAATAATGTGTAAATAAAAAGTTAGTTTTTATTAAATAGCCAAATAATAGATTTCTTTAGCTTTCATGCGTCGAAAGGTGTTTTATATTTTTCTACCGGATTCTACAATACAATACACTGCCAGTTATTAGACATGTCTAATATTGAACAATGAACTCTTAATTTACGTATTTACTTTCAGTTGATCTTGGGTAACAATAGATAAGTACACATACATATTAATACAGTTTTTATATTATTGATACATACATACATCGCCAGGTATTCCGGTATATTTAATGTACTGTAAAAACATTGACTTAACACTAAATATTTTTAAATGCTTTTTTCACAATAGACACAATATTTTCTTTGCCTTTTATGAGAAGTGGCTTCAAGGAAACTTTACACTAAAATCACACAAAAATCTTGTATGGAAACAATTAACATTTTTTTATCTTCAAAGCTCACATCACAATACCGCATTCAGATTTGCGTTGAAAATAAATATCAAATCGGATTAATACATACTAACGAATACTATTCTGATATTTTTATATTTAACTTGATAATACACATTTGATAAACTAGTCACGTTTTAGTAACCCGGGGATGCTTCTAGATGATGCTAAATATTGAACATACAAACTAACGGATCAATCCACATTTCATAATCATGTCTTTAATCTCTGAGCTTGGTAGAGAAAAACAGTCTTATGAACCTTAAGAAACTCCCTTGTAATACTTAAAATAATATCAGCAGTATTTTTCATCATATTGATAATGTATACAGTAAAACCTCGATATAACCGATCTCTATTTAACAAACTTCGGATATAACGGACAAAAAAACGGTCAAATGTAAAAAAATTAAAAACGTCCTGTTAATATTATACACGCTTAAATTCAAGTGTCGCTGCATGTAAACAATTTTTAGCGGCCATGATAATTACGTCATACATCCTAGCACTAGAATTTGAGACATAATGCCGAGGATGGAAGTGAAGATAGCGAAGAAGAAGAAACAACACTGACAAAAATTAACTAATCAGTGGTAAGTTCACATCTCGACGATCTAATAACATTTATTGACTATTCCTCAGATAATGAAGTTCAACTAAGTATATTAGAGAGTTGATTATAAAAAAAAACAAACTTCAAAAGTGCAAACAAAACTTGATTCCTTTTTCAAAGCAGGATTACCGAAAGCAAGCGCGTCGATATCACATAGCAATGTCACTTCACGGCGAGTGTCCGAAGACAATAGAATTTTGTTTGTGTTTTGTACAGTTTATTTATATCTAAATAGAGTGTACATATATTAAAAAAAAGGTTTTTGATTTATTTTAAACCTATTTTTATATAACGGACTTTCGGCTTTAACGGACACCCCTTCCCCTCAATTAGTCCCTTATATCAAGGTTTTACTGTATTATCAATATGGTGAAAAAAAATTTTTTGGGCTATTGGAGTCTACTGAATTTTTAATAAAATTTGTTGCTTCTAAGTAAATATTTATTAAACAATTTACAACTTCAATGTATTTTTTTTGCAATCAGCTTCAATGTAATCCTTTATGCAAGGACGGCCATACTGTGTGTATCTGAAATAATGTATCCAAACAAGGATTATGCATGTACTCTGCATGGTGTTGTTTTTCAATTCTTCAGTTGAATTTATTTGTAAACAGGATACGGCAATGCCATCTATGGATGATTGTTGTTAATATTCATTTATTTTTAATGAGACTACGGCAAAAACTTTCTTCTCTCAAAAACTCACTCTCTTAGAGGTTAGTAACATAAATAAAGAATCTCATGTTAGTTTTTCAGCACCTCATTTGATTTATCATTAAATTTATTTAGGAGATTCCAAGTATGCAATATATTTCTCTGGAAAACTTTCATTTAGATCTTTTATTCTCATTTTCTCTTTCATGTTTTTTTCAATATTTACTTTTATTATATTAACTTTGAAGTTGATATTAAGATATTGTGATTCTTGATATAAATGTCTATAAGAACGTTCAACGTAGAGACAGAAAGGATAAATATAAATAGAGTCAGACATCCATAAGCAAAAAATAGGATGGGTCTTCTTCTTCCTCAGCTTTAAATCTCTCCATTGCTGGATATAGGCCTCTACCAAATGATTTAACTTCTTCCTGTCGCTCACTTTTCTTACCCACTGTTTGCTAGCTATTGAGGCTACATCGTCGACCCATCTCTTCTGCGGCCCTCCGACATCTCTTTTGTTTTCACATGGTCTCCATTTGATTAACCTGGGTACCTGTTGTTATCTTGTCCACCCTGATTAATTAAATGGAGAGACCATGGGAAAACTAAGAAAAGGAGGGATGGCTCAAATGGCAAGCTCTTTCCAGAGTGATTTGAAACTAGGAAAGGTTCACAAAACTGCAGTAAGGCCGCCAGTCACATTTTACAATTTGGAATGCTGTTTTGTGATAAGACAAGAGGCGCTGAGGCTGCATGCTGCAGAGATGAGGATGTTGAGGTGGGCTGTTAAAGTAACCAGATTCGATTTTGTAATATTCGAGTATATTATTATTATTTTGTTGAATCGCTCTTTACATTATTACAGCGCGAGCCAAATCGATGTAAAGGGTATATAAGCTATTGTATTGATTCTCGTGACATGTGATAGGTAGCTAATCTATCGCAATTTTATTGTCACGTGAATTTTACACCAGACCAAAGACAATGTGACAATCACAATGCCATCGCTGGGAATTGAACCTGGGGCCTTTGGTGTGGCATTCAAGGCACTAGCCACTCGGCCACAAAGGTCGTCCGAGGAAGCTTCAAAGTGTCCCTGTGATGGAAAAAGTGAGGAAAGGTCGTATGCTATGGCATGGGCATGTATGCAGAAGGGGCGAATATCACATTGTCCAAAAAGCCCTACCACTAGACGCGAGAAGGCAAGGACCTGCAAATCAACAGCGGAAAGACTCAAGACCGAGAAGCCTAGCGATGTTCAATTAAGAGAATTGACTCAAAATAAATGGGAAATGACTAGTAAAGAAGAGGAAAATCCACGAAAGCAAGAACAATTTTTTTTACAGATAAATTATTTCAATAATATTGATTGTTATTTTTTTAAAGTTCATAGACTTTTTTCTACCACTTACTCCTTAAAGTCTTACATGTAACACTAACCTCGCTATTCCCTCACAGCTTTAGACATACAAAATCTAAAATTTGATATATTTATAACTTCATACTTACGTGTCATGGATTTTATGACTTTTGAAGTTACCAAAGCAATTACCAAGCGTATTGTTTACAGTTTAGTTCAATACCCACCACTAGTGGTAGAATACAACATCACATTTTCTTATAATTAAATTGTAATTATCAACGACAAGCTCGTCCATTTAAAATTTCTGTATTTATACGACGATTCTGAAACGGAAAAAATCTGGTCCTTGGAAATGCTCTAAATGTCATAACAGATTTATTTTTAAATACTACAAACTGAAAACTCGACACACACAGTTAATTATTGTTTATAATATGAATAATAACAACATTTTAAATTTATTCTAAATACAGATGTGTTACACAGATTATTGGAAAAGTTCAATATTCACACAAATTACAATAGTTAAATAGGTACTACATAGTATTATACAATTATTATTTAAAAAATGAGTGACGACTGAGAAGTATAGTGGTGCCATAAAGTTTATGTGAAATGTTGGTCATTTGAACAAACAGCAAAATACTGACGTTTAAGTTAATAAATATATGAAATTAGGTGAAGGAAAAGGTTCTACAGAGTGCAATCTGTTACTATTTTATGAGAAATATAGCTTCCATCTTAGCTATTAATGTGCCGAAAGACGTAAACATTTTGCCTGGGTTTTACAAGCCGGACGGCCATTTAAAATCTGATATTTATCCTGATTCCCGATTCTTCAGTATGCGATGAAACATACAAAATCACTCTCGAAAATGAAATTTTCCCACAATTCTTATTATTTTTCTGACCTTTTTGAATTAAATGAAAAATCTAATCACCTAACCATTTAAACATCTTTTCAATTTTCACGGTTGTCATATTTCGCGCTAATTTCAAATTCAATTGTCACGCGTTCTATCTGACAGCAACCGTGATGAATTTTTATATGGCTAATCAGTTTGCCGCCTGTTCCTACTTGTCGTCTTACTGTATGATGCAATCCTCGCTGTTGGACTGCGCGTCCCTGATCTGCTGCTTGGCCTTGCGGGAGGAGCGACGAATGAGGGAACGGGAACGCGGCTTGGAGCGAGAATCATCTGAAGATCCGCCGGCCGCCAGTTGATTGGGTCTGCTGTCCGCTGGGCTGGGGGCACGATTCTTACCTAATACATGTAATTATATAAGGTAAAAGCCAAATAAAACAATGTGTAAGGAGTACTTATTTAAAACCCTCTGCATGTTCTGCGAAAAATCCACGTGTGACTTAACGAAAAGTGGGAATTCACGAGAGCCCCTTAGAGCTTTAGTGCTATATTTTATTCTCCAGCAGAGCTTGTTATTATTTGTACCTAATAGAAAAAATCCATATTGTAATATACACAATACAATGCTATTATCGTCAACTTTCCCGCTAAGTGAAATATGTTTACGAGTAACAGTAAAACGTAATGATATTGAAAACCAACGGAAATAGTAAATAAAACCATCATAAATCTTTACGACTGCTCACGCGCCCAGCTGTGAAATATGACATTTTTATATCTTTCGTCACAAATATTGTACAATATAAAGTTACACCGGACACTAAAGCTTTCGGAAATCAAATATTGATAAAAATATTATAGTGTCTATAACAGTCTGACGGTAAACATCACGATGCGAACACGTACATATTTATTTGTGAATAATACGTTGCAAAAGTTGCAAAATTAATGTACGAGGCCTGTTCAAAAGAAAAGGTGAATTTTGAATTTTCGCGGGCTGTGTACATTCGATTATCCAATTTATTTTTTTGTTATGTTGGTACACATATGTTTATCATATGTTAGCATTATCAGCCATTTTGGATTAGTGGTTTGTTTTTGACAACTGGAAAGGTTAGTCACGTTTTTATGTGTTATTCGATTTTTTACTTTTGAAAAAAAATGGATCAAAGAATATGTATTAAATTTTGCGTTAAAAATGGAATAAAGTGCTCCAACGCACTTAAAATGTTGACTGTGGCATTCAGCGAGTCTACTTTGTCTCAAAAAAGTGTTTATAAGTGGTACAAACGCTTTATAGAAGGCCGAGAAGATGTTAATGACGATGAGCGTCCTGGAGTTAAAAAACGAAGAAAACATCGAAACAGTGAAGAAAATGGTTTTGGAAAATCGTCGAATCACTATTAGGGAAGTTGCAAAGGATGTTGGCACATCAATCGGCTCATGCCATGCAAATTTTCTAGGATGTTGTTGGCATGAAACGTGTGACAGCGAAGTGTGTTCCGAAATTGCTAAATTTTGAGCAAAAGCAACGTCGCATTAGTATCGCTCAGGAGTGATTATTTGGCGAAAATAAACACCGTAATCATGCCTCAACCACCGTATTCACCAGATTTAGCTCCCTGTGACTTTTTCCTATTCCTGAAACTGAAGAGACCAATGAAAGGAAAGCGTTTTGCCACAATTGATGAGATAAAGTCAGAATCGAAGAATGAGCTGATGGCCATACCGAAAAGCGCATTCCAGAAGGGCTTTGAGGATTGGAAGAAGCGCTGGCATAAGTGCATTATATCTGAGAGGGATAACTTTGAAGGTGAGAAAATGGATATTGATGAATAAATAAATACTTTTCGAAAAAATTCGAAATTCACCTTTTCTTTTGAACAAACCTCGTATTGTGTATAGGTATTATTTCGCAGTAGGAGACAGCACATCAGAACTAATGTCCTGGCGCAGCATACCATGACTCGAGGTATGGTGCTCCTACCATAAATGGGGTGTCAGTCAATGTGAACATTTTTCAAATGAGCCATAATAATATAGTCTTTTAAGGAGCATATAGGCTCATATTTAGCTATTTTTCTCTATTTAATACAATATTTGTTTGTGTCGTATTCAAAAAAGGTTTATATTCATTACAAATTTGCTTTAATTCATCTCCATTTGTGAGCTTTTAATCCGAGTTGTATCTGAATACTTGATAAAAATGTAATTTAAAATTATGTTATCTGTAGGAGGCTGATTTTATTTCAAATTGCCTATTTGAAACATATATACTAAAAAACAGATGCATTGAATAAAGGATCGATGGACTGTTATTGACTAGGCACGTCCCAAGCATGTATTTATGATAAAGTAATAATAATATGATTCTAATACTACTTTATACTGCGGGATTGGAGTCGCGCATACGCTTTTTACAAGAATATCATAAAATTATTTGAATGCGTATAATACGTATAATCAATTTGTAATACATACCTTTACTAGTAGCGCTAACATATGCACTCGAGCGTCTCTTCAGGCCACCGGAGGTCTCCTCCCCCGGCTTGGGCATTATCTTCGAGAGGGTCAAGAATGTGCGGAATATCTCCTTTATATTGTAGTCGCTCTTGGCCGAGCATTCCAGTACTTTAGCCCTGTGAAGCGAAACGCGAAGAGTTATGAATCGGTTCGGAATGAGTAGCGTATTGCGTAGCGGTTGCGCGGCATATACAGCGTCATAGTGCAAACAAACATCACATTGATTAATTGTGATTTTTTTAAAGTGGAGACGATCTACAACTCTCTTTTAGAAAGTGAAAACGAATTCTTTATAGGTTCCATCTTGCGTCTGACAAGTATAATATGATTATATCCGTCGCCAAAACAAAATGTCTAACAATAACCAGGCAGCCTCTTAGATGCAAACTGCTTTTAGACGATGAACCCATAGAACAGGTCATGAAGTTCAGATATCTGGGTGTGGAGATATCTAGTTGCAGCGACCTGTATAATGAAGTCAAGAAACAGACTAATAAAGCAGCAGTTATCTCAGGATGCCTAAGGGACACTGTCTGGGACAGTAAGCATATGCTAGTGGAAACCAAAGTTAGAATTTATAAAACATGCATCAGGCCCATAATGACTATATACATAATGACGGAATCGAAGCTAGATCAGACACCGTCAGAACCAAACATCTCTTAAGAGTAGCAGAAATGAGAACATTGCGACATATTGTGTAGAGAACACTTAGATATAGGA
Organism: Lepidostoma basale; assembly: GCA_022606425.2. Taxonomy (NCBI): domain Eukaryota; kingdom Metazoa; phylum Arthropoda; class Insecta; order Trichoptera; family Lepidostomatidae; genus Lepidostoma; species Lepidostoma basale. Next base: position 796,568 of record JAHDVF020001587.1, read on the forward strand.
TACCCAAAGAAGAAATTCGCCAATCCTGCAATATTGACGACATAGTGAGATGGAGTAGACAGAGAAGATCATTCTGGAGGGACCCCTCTAGAGAATGGATCCAGCAAGATTTCCTAAGATCGTGAGGAACGTGACTCCAGAGGGCCGTCGACCACCAGGACGACTAACCAAGGTGATGGAGAGAAGGCTGGTTGCCTTCGTCACAGGAAGAAAGTTGATATTCTGCATAAACAGATCGCAAGATCTACAATCAGAAGAAGAAGATTTTTTTTAAATTCTGTGTAAGTTTATTATAGATTTTTGCGGTTAGTACTGATAATACATACGTATAACTTGAAATAAATTATTGGAAAGAATTTATTAGGCATTTAATTTTTAACTATAATGTATTTAAAATACTGTATCTAAAAAAAAAATCTAATGTTGCATATAGCTTTTGGTTTATAGTCTTACATAGTTACACGCGTTTTAGTATTATATATTAGTTTCATACTATTGATTCATGAAACCGGTTGGGAAAAATAATAAAACAATAATATGGTGAGTAAAATCATTTAAATTAATATTAATAATTTAAAATATCATTTACTGTACTCGTATGTAATATTCATCGTAATAGATTTAGAAATAATTTGTTTGAGAAAAATAATTTTCTTATTTTATCCTTCACTGCGTCATACGTAAGACACAACGCGTGACGCAGTGTAGGCATTGCGTATTTGAAATAAAAAATTAGCGCGGAATCATTATCAGTTTACTACTACTCGGACCCAATTGCCGTTTAAATGGCCGAATAAAAGCACCCATTTTGGAAAATGTAGGAAAATCATGGAGGTGTATTACGATAATGTGATGGCAAGACTGCCGGGTGAGATTGTAATACTGCACGCAGCTTTTATTTTTATTTTTTTTCTTTGTTTCCAGCAGCAATTATCATTTGAACAATAACAATGGACCCGCGGGTAAGTACCTATCGCGGAAAACAAATTTGGATTTTTTGTTACCCACTTTTAGTTGTATGATTATCGTTTAAGTAATCGTTAAATATTGTATATAAAATAATACAACCTTCATTAATGTCATAATAATACTTCAAGGAGGATTCTACGACCTGAACATCAAGGATTTAGGTTTTATTTATTAAAGGGAAAATATTTTTAAATTATTTAAATGTACCCACATAAAAATAATCTAGGCGATCTAAACGCAATGATAAAAGACCTCAACGATGACTCTCTTAATATTAGTCTTGAGAAAAACATAAATAAAACAAAAATAATGTGTTCATCAAACAGCATTTAACAATAGACAATAAATTAAAGCTGTTGATGAATTATGTCTTTCTCGGCCACAATATCAAATTAGGGAAGGAAAACTAGACGGTCGAAATATCCGGAAGAGTTGGACTAGGTTCGGAAGCGTTTGGAAAACTGGATCTTATATTAAAGGCCAAAGACATTCCCATGAACCTCAAAAGAAGAGCCTATGAGTTATGCATCCTTAAGTGTGGACTATTAGCTGTGGTATTCATGTTGAAATGTGCACAACGGGCTATGGAGAGATAAATGATTGGCATATTATGCCTGAAGGCCTATGGAGAGATAAATGATTGACTTATTAAGTCTGAAGGACACAATATCCAATACCGAAATCAGAGGCCGGACAAAGCTTGTCGATGTGATGGACCGTGTTGCCAAACTGAAGTGGAAATGGGTAGAATATTTCGCCAGGCAGGGAACAGAGAGATGGACATACAGATTCTTGACGTAGATACCGTGGGAGGAAAAAATGAGCATCAGTTGACCCCAAAAAAGATGGACTGACGAACTAATTTCACTCGGGGTAAGAAGACGGATGAGAGTCACACAGGATAGAGAAAATTGAAAAACGTTTGAGGAGGCCTACATCTGGTAGTGGAGAGATGGCTAAGAAAGAAAAACACGAGACATACAAATACAATTTTTATGTTAAAGATTTTACAGAAAACCTTACTTTAATTATACATATTCTCCACACATATACGAAAAAAAAATATGAAATCATAATTTTTATTTTTATTGATTAATGATTAAAATGTAAATATACTTTTTCATACTTCTCCATAGATGGCGTTAGTGGGTCGGTTGTATAGGTTAATTCTTGAAAAAATTCACTAGTGTAACCAAATCTACATAGATGGCTGACTGAAACTGCCACGTGAAGATAAATATGGATTTTGAAGTATACGAGTATATACGAGTACATCTTCCAAAAATTTGTCATGCATGATCACAAATAACAAAGGTGGAATGGGGAATGTTGTAATTACATAAAGTGTGTGCTTAACCCAACCAATGACAGGTCATAAGTCCTGTAAACACCTTGATCATCCATGTTCAGTTTCCAGTTTGCGTCTTCGTCTCTATTGAGATACAATTAAAATTTGAATTAACCACCCTTTGGTGTAAATCCAGGATTTGTATACAGGTATAAGTATACATTCACAAATATTTGGTCTTCAAATATTCTGGTCAAAATTCTTTGGCATATAGAATGGAATAATACTCCTAGCGGCTTCTAACAATATGTTGGTCAACAGCCTTCACATTGTGTTAATAAGGTAGTTTGCTAAATGCCGAAAATCATTCTCCATAGATGGCGTTAGTGGGTCGGTTGTATAGGTAAATTCTTGAAAAAATTCACTAGTGCAACCAAATCTACATAGATGGCTGTCTGAAACTGCCACGTGAAGATAAATATGGATTTTGAAGTATATATACATCTTCCAAAAATTTGTCATGCATGATCACAAATAACAAAGGTGGAATGGGGAATGTTGTAATTACATAAAGTGTGTGCTTAACCCAACCAATGACAGGTCATAAGTCCTATAAACACCTTGATCATCCATGTTCAGTTTCCAGTTTGCGTCTTCGTCTCTATTGAGATACAATTAAAATCTTACTTGTGTAGTTTAGATATTTTTGGTTTCTATATTGTATGAGATTTGGAAGTTGTGAATGAATTTGTATATCTTGGATCGCTGATAACTCACCAGGGGGGGTGAAAATGGCTAAAACTACTATGACAAAGCTCACCAAGAAATGGCAAGATAAAAATATCTCCAACAAGACCAAGATGAGACTGGTTCAAACCCTTATTTTCTCCATGTTCTTTATGGTTGCGAGTCTTGGACTATGCGAACATCAGAGAGGTCCAACATCAGAGACGTCCATGCTTTCGAGATGTGGTGCTGGCGTCGAATGCTGCGTATACCCTTCACGGCAAGAATAACAAACCAGTCAATCATTGACCAGCTGGGTATCAAGGTAAGACTCTCGCGGATGCGCTCTCAGAGAGTGTTGAAATATTTTAGATACATAGCCCGGAGAGATTAGGACAACCTTGAAAAGCTCATCATCATGGACAAAGTGGAGGGAAGACGACCACAAGGATGACCACCGAGTCGCTGGTATGATCAAATCAGGTCTCTCATTAGCTGTAGCCTGGAGACTGATGGGTGACAGGAGCGCATGGCGCGCCATGGTCAATGGTTTACAGCATGGACACGACCCTCAATCATTAGGAATACGACTGAGAAGAAGATATTGTATGATACAATGATACATACACATTAATATGAATGCTGTATAAGTGAAATGATATTTTATTTTTATTTATTCTACAATAAATGATTTTTCAATATATTATAAATTCACGTAAAAACGCAATGAATGATTATTTGACGATCATTTTCGATATGTAAAAATTTAGATAATTATGTCGTAAGTATAATATATTCTTTATTTACATTTTGTATTGATTTATATTTTTTGATTATTTTATATGATTTAAACATATTTTTAATTTTACATTAAGTTGCCACGTTTCTTAAATAGTGTATATTTATTACTTTAAGCAAATATTTTAAACATAAAATTGTTTGATTTTAATAACCATATGTTACTCTGTAACAATTATTGCTCAAAAGAGTTATTTTTGTAATATATAATGTGGCATCAATAAGGAAAGAATCTCTCACGATACTCTCTAATATTGAAACGATTCATAACATGTTATAAATCCTTAATGAACGTTGTTTTAATATGTAATATAATATAAATATTGGAGTCAAACAAATCTCAAAGGAAATAAAACGTAAACGACTGTTTGAGTAATGAAAATATAATGGGAAAATACCTGAGCTTAGGTAGTTCGCAGAAGACCCACTCCGAGACGTCTTCTATTTGCACTTCTCTGTGGCTGCAGGCTAAGTCTTGCTTGTTCCCGGCTATTACTATAGGAATCTCCTGGAAGAGAAATAAATCAATGATTGCCATTCAAACATTTCGCTCCGTTGATCACTTTCGTTACTCGACTGAAATTTATTCAAATTATCTGTAAAGCATTTCATACAGCGACGGGAAAAAGCCATTTTCATTCTATAATGGTTTAGGATCCGAAAATAAATAGCATTTTTGAGTTATCGCGAATTCTCTACATTAAAACGTTTACGAATATCAAAGCGTCTTTGTAAACAATTCAGTATAATTTAATATAAATAGATGAAAATGTACTTTTTACCATTTTTATTATTATGTTTTATGAAACGACACATTTCACCTTCTTTGGCAATGTATAATGTTATATTTGTCGAACATATAATACATACCAATGTCATTAAATAAAATAAAAACGTACCTACCTACTCGTACATTATCTACAGTATCAAACACAGTATCAAAGATGGTTTGGACATATGGAAAGAATGAATGAAGAAAGAATGGTAAAAAAATTATATGTTAACGATGTAAATGGATCCAGAAATAGAGGAAGACCGAGGAAAACGTTGCACGATCAAATAAATCAAATATTGAATGTCGGCCATGTGAGGAGTCAGAGAAATCGACGCGCGTGCATGACACGATGTATGAATGTTGAGGAAGTGAGAGAAATATGTCAGGAAAGAAAAGTGTGGCAGTCCATTCTTTCTGCCTACCCCTTCGGGGAGACGGCGTGATGGTTAGTTAGTTAGTTAATTAAAGACTTTAAGGAATTTTTATTAAAGTAACAGAAAATATAGACATGTAATGTACAATATTTTTTATTTCAACAATGATTAAAAAACACTATATGGGAGATACGTGTTTCGTCTTGCTAGGGTATTAATAAATCTTTGGACAATTTAATATTACACAATTATGTGTAGTGAAGGTTCCAGACAAGTGTTGAATGTATACAGTATAACACACTTAAATCCATTTTTGATTGAATATAAATTTACGATACAGAGTGGTTTGATTTTTTATATAGGTATCCATAAATATATAGGAAAATAAATATTTATTTAGCTTCCACTTTTAAAAGAATTAGATTTTTTGTTTGCCAAATGCTAAAAGCTTTGTAAAATTACATTGGATAAGAAAATCGTTTGTGTTGTGAAGTCGTAACTATGATTACTGAAAAATGTGTTCATTCTCCGAACTATAATATTACCTACGTTTTCTTGGAAAAATAGAATTTAGAGCACTCCAGATGTTACGTCATTTAGTTTACGTCGTTTAGTTAATCGCATTATTCACACTTATATAATATTAACAAATATACCTATGTATGTACGTACACTTGTTTTCGTCATTTAATAATAATAATAATAAGGTTATCCATAAAAGACGATTCGAACCCTTCACAAATTCGAAATATAATATATTTATAATAATGAGTAAACTTATATTTTTTATATTACATCATACATCATAAATATTTTGGCTTTAGAAAAAATAGGACCACGTGTTGCTGTTCTGTATTATTTTAAATTTTGCCGAGATTCTAAGTTTTTTTTTGTATTTATAAACAATTTCAGGGTTTCTGTCGACGAGCGTAGATTTTCTTTTGAAAGCAATATAATTTTGTTTTCTCAATGGATAAGTATGTGGCAAAACATTTGGCTTCCTGATCAAAGAAATATCTTGTTCATAAGCTTACTCACCGAATATATAATTATTTAAATTCAATTTAGTTCGAGTACTCAGAAAATATTGATATTACTGTACTTGTTAAGTTGGTATCGTGTAAAGACAACTGTTGGGGTCGGTTCATTTTCTGGGATAGTTAGGTACTTGATGGGGCAGATGTATAACTGTTGAGAAAATTTCTTGCATGGGTAGGTACTCTCTTAGGTGGTTACGTGCCTGATAATCGGCCCTCTGCTCCCGTATTTCCTCGAAGCACTGCTTGACGGCGGCCAGAGATGGCGCTGAAGTGGTGGCGTAAACCAATAGGAAAGCGTGGGCAGTGGCAATGCTCAGACGCCTCATGGCGGGAAACTGCATGTCACCGGCAGTATCCAAAATATCCACCTGAAATAAGATGTAATTATGCATATAGCACAATAAGTATTGGTTATTATATTTTATACGCACGCGCCGTTTCGTTAGTTTATCTTTCGGAATGCCTAGAACTTCACGGTGTATGTATTTTTAAGAGAAACATAATGCTTTCTAAAATACTTAGACGCAGAGTGTATTTTCTTTTACCCTAGACATGAGGTGTTCCTTTTGCGATGGAAATTGGTTGATGGAGATGCGCACTTACGGATACAAAAGGTTAAATTTCCCCGCCATTTTTCTCGATTACCCGCCAAAATTGCAAAAATATGATTCAACGAATCCAACATATATTTTTTCATGACGAAACTCATTGTAAAGAAAACTTCTACCATATCTAAAGTTGTAAAATAGCGAGGGTTTAATGGGCATGGATGTAATTTAGAATATTACATAATTTATTGCACATGTAATGTTTTAAAAGTTGTACCGAAAACATTTTTTTTCACAATTTGTTGACAATAAAAATAAAAATAATTTATAGTTATATAAATTTGATACGATATTAAGAATTAGCCCTTAACTTTTATTGTGCGGTTGACTATATTTGCAGTCCTAAAAATGGCTTCATACTGAGGCAGACTATATTTGCAGCTCGTATATCTTATAAACGTTTTTTTTAGTTCCTTACGACTAAATTCCACCTAGTTAGACCAATAAATGTAGACAACTGTAGTACGAGGCCAATTTACATTTACTGCAAATAAAGCCAACCGCACAATGGGGATTAAAAGAATAATTCGCAAGCTCAAACAGAATAATTATATTTAAGGATTAATTGTATCTCAATAGAGATGAAGATCTAAATTGTTTTTTGGAAACACAATATGGTGGTCGAGGCGTTTACAGTACTTATGACCTGTCATTGGTTGGGTTAAGCGATCGCTTTATGTAATGCAACATTCCCCATTCCGCCCTTCTTACGACCACCACGTTTGACAAATTTTGGAAAAAGTTGAGGAACACTTCACATATTTTTGTTCAATCTACACTAGCGCCATCTATTAAGATTAGGTGTAAGCATTAAGCAGAAAATCTTTATTAATGCGATGTGAAAGGCTACGCAATTATCTCGCATTGCTAGACAACGCCTGGAGATGGCTCTCCAATTTTTGCACTTTTAACTTGGATCAGTTTCTTCTTTCTTCTTTCTTCTTTCTTCTACAAGTATTTGTATACATTCAAAATGTAGAATACTTATATTTTGAAGCAATATAAAATAACGTATAACAATTGTGAAGAGGTTCCTTACCTTAAGTATCATATGTCCAAGATCGTATTCCCTGTTGTAGAGGTCTTCCACCGTGCTACGGTACTTGTCGGAATAAGAGTTGGTCAAAAATCTTCTAACTATGCAGGACTTGCCCACACCAGCCCCTCCGAGAACAACCAGTCTAATGCGCTCTGTGTCTCCCATGTTAGTGATATTATTATTCATTTAAACCACAAGTGTTGCTTTCTGAAAGTGTTCTTATTTTAAATTTAAAACCGGGATCCAAAGCGCGGGAGATTATCGGCTTTGGTGGTTTTGTTTCACCGCTCGCCATTCAACACGAGTGTCCATTGTATTTCTGATGCCTTTTTGATGGAGTCCGGCCCCCTGAAACAAGCAAAATTAACATTTAAATAACGTGGGTTAAACATTGTTATCCTAGCTATACGAATAAAACACTTTCAACAATTGAAAATCAAATTTCATAAATGCTGGACGCACACAAATTTCAACAGTTTGGAGTAATGTTTTGTGTTATTTATGTTACAGCATTTGTTTTCTCTTAAGATCACTCGAAGAAACCACTTTTCAATTCATACCATAGACAAAAATTTACGCAATCTATAGTGTTACGAATTATTTGCTTATTCGCAATTAATAGAAAATTATTTTTTAATTGGATAATTATGTTATGTTCGGTAATTTTGTATTGTAATTAAGGAAAATAATATTATTATATATAAAAATGTGGTCATGTTATCTTAATTCTCAAGAACACAGCGTAATGGTTATTTAAAATAATTTGCGACAAACTTTTTATAATTAGATAAAACGTTGCTTTTCCGTTTTTGTGTTACTTTTTTCCACATGTTTCGAAGTTATTATACTTTCATCATCTAGAGAACCAACGAGGGTGGAATGATTAGATTACTATGCTTTGTTTAACAACTAATCTACTAAACAATGTAATAAAAAAATTTAAACAATGTTTTAAAATATTATTATTATTCTTTTGATGAATCGCTCTTTACATCATGAGAGCATGAGCCAAATCGATGTAAAGTGTCAAGATTCTCGTGACATGTGATAGGTAGCTAATCTATCGCCATTTTATTGTTACGTGAATTGTACACCAGACCGAAGACAGCGTGACAATCACACTGCCCTCACCGGGAATCAAACCCGGAACCTTTGGGGTGGCAGTCAATGCACTTACCACTCGGCCACGAAGGTCGTCGAATGAATGAACGTTTGTTTTGTATAAGATTTTTGTTATTATGTTTTCTTGGGACACGTGTTTCGCTTGCTAAGGCATTATCAATGATGTCATATGATTTGTTTTTGAATGTATACAAATACTTGTAGACAGACACTGGATTTTACCCATTGCGGGTTAATCATTTTTAAGAATTAATTGTATCTCAATAGAGACGAAGATGTAAATTATTATTTTTTGGAAACAGAATATGGTGGCCGAGGCGTTAACAGGACTTATGACCTATCATTGGTTGGGTTAAGCAATCGCTTTATGTTAACAACATTTTCCATTCCGCCTTTCTTACAACCACCACGAGTGACAAATTTTTTGAAAGATGTATATATGCTACTATGTTGAGACACACTTCACATTTTTCAGGTCAATCAACACTAGCGCCATCTATTAAGAATATATGTAAGCATTAAGTAGAACATCTTTATTAATGCAATGTGAAAGGCTTCGCAACTATCATACATTGCTAGACAACGCCTGGAGATCCAATGTGATATGATATTTAACTCTGCCTTCGTAAGGCGAACTAATTCTTTCCCTTAATATTTTTTTTAGAAAAAAAACGTTTTCATTCAAATTTGTACACCATTGTTAGAAATAATAAATATGTAGCTATAATTTTTATTTGACCATAAATAAAAACTAAAATATTAACCATTTCACTATTCAACATCATAAAATAATAAGTACTCGTATAATAGAGACTTTGTTTCGTGCGGTTTGTGAGTTAACCACGGCCGCTTTTGGTTATCAATTCCCCCCCCTAACAACTCCACTGCGTAAAGAGTTATATGTATTTCATCTTACGATTAGAACTCCTGTATCTGGATTCCCAGCGTGGTCCACTCACAAACTATATTTATATGATTAATTGTATCTCAATAGAGACGAAGATGCAAACTGGGATCATAATCTAGTAGTCGAGGTGTTTACAGGACTTATGACCTGTCATTGGTTGGGTTAAGCGCACGCTTTATGTAATACAACATTCCCCATTCCACCCTTCTTACGCCCACCATGTCTGACAATTTTCGTCTCTATTGAGACGTTTAAAACTCTATTGAGACTCTATTAAGACGTTTGCATCTTTGTCTCTATCAGACAGATAGATGGCGCTAGTGTGTAGATTGAAATAGAATATGTGAATTGTGGTGTTGCATATAAGCATATATACAACTTCCAAAAATTTGTCAGACATGGTGGTCGTAAGAAGGGTGGAATGGGGAATGTTGTATTACATAAAGCGTGCTCTTAACCCAAGTAATGACAGGTCATAAGTCCTGTAAACACCTCGACTACCAGATTCTGTTCCCAGTTTGCATCTTCGTCTCTATTGAGATACAATTAATCTTTGAAATGATAACCCGCAATGGCTAAAATCCAGTATTCGTTTACAAGTATTTGTATACAAGATTAATTTTTGGCGCATCAAAATTCACCCATACCATTCGTATAACCTCAATGCTTTATCGACTTCACTGGCTAAGGTTACCTGAGCGAATCGATTATAAACTGTGTCTACTTGTTCACAAGGCCTTACATGGACGAGCGCCCCAATACCTCACAGAACTGATAGATTTGAACCCTCGGCAGTCAACTCTACGATCCTCGAAGGAAGAAGCAACACACAAACTTCTCGTCCCGCGGCGCCAAGGAGCTTCAAACTTCGCAGATCGCGCTTTTGGCATCGCGGGACCGACGGCGTGGAACAGGCTGCCCTACAATATCCGCAATCAAGACGACGAAGGAGTGTTCAGAAGCTCTCTTAAAACTTTTCTTTTTAAGAGAAGCTTTCCGGACGTTGAGCGCCCTTGAAGTGAATCTCTCACAAAAATTGCGCTATATAAATCATCATCATATACATTCAAAATGTTGTATATGTATATGGTACACCAATGTTATATTTATGTTGTGTTTATAGCGAGTATCATATTTTAATAACGAAATTAACGTTATCCATACAACGTAAAAAAAAAGTATCCACTCAGTCATTAAATTTCAAAACGATGAAAAATTAAGTATCTTTGTTATTTAACGCGGATACTTCAGTCCTGATGCGCGTATGGATACGTGTCCTTTGTGAGCTGGGTATTCAGAACAATCCTTTATGATGATTCTATGTGATTCAGTGGCCATTTCCAGAATTTTATTGTCAGTATTCCGACATTATAACATTATATTATGTACTCACCGGCATGATATGTAAATTCATCGTAATGTCGTTTTCGCGTGTAACGTTGAAATAAAATTATCGCTTATATTATATATTACACACGTATTACAAACAAAACATTTCGTGGCAACCCATATAGAATCTAAATTTAAAAGCGCAATTAAATATAAAAAATAAAACATAAAAAAATTGTAAGTATTTGGATGCCTTAACCTTTCCCTTACGGTGCTAAAATAAAACCATGCGTTCCGGTGTAGGGTAGTCAGTACGCGTTAAAAAAATAGCGATTTTAAATCGGAAAAATAGGAACATTCATAGCTAATCCCCTTATATAATTATAATTGAAGTAAAAAAATTATAATAATTGAGATTAATTGCTAAAAACATTAAAAAAAACGGGCATAGACCCGCTTTGGTTGGAAGCCCGAAAGCGACTGCCGGCGGCGGCGGGACGGCCGAGAGTGAGAACATTGAGCTAGAACATATGCAAGAGTGAGATGCGAATATAGTGTCGCGTACTCAGCGCTACGAATTTTGTTTCCGATGTTCACAAAATACCTTCGATGTACCCGATGAATTCTGATTATTATTAATATTATTTTTTTAATCAATGCGTAAATATATTCTGGAGGAACACCTAAAATCTTAACCTTGTATTTATTAAATGTATAGAGATATTGATGGTTATTAGAAGCAACGTGTAGAAGATACCCATCACAGGGAAGGGAGGGTTAATATTAACTTTTAACTATACAACCAACCGGACGTCGTCAAATTTATAAAACTCCAACGGCTTAGTTAGGCTGGACATCTGGTGCGAATTGAGGAGCTGTCAACACCAGCACAGTTGACATTTACAAGACCGGAGGGAAGACGCAGCGTGGGAAGACCGCGGCTCCGTTGGCTTGACGGTGTTCTGAAGGATCTGCAATTGTTGGGATTTAGTCCTGAGGAGTAGAAGTCGAGAGCTCAGGATAGGGTTGGCTGGAAAAACTTTTTGAAGGCGGCCGAGGTCCACCCAGGTGTTTCAATCATTTTAATAAATAAATAAATAAATATTCAAATATTCAAATAACTAAACATGTTATTTTTATTATTTTTAACCAAAAATGCTATCGGCTTAATTGTAATAAAAATTAAGTTCATTGAAATTATAATTTCTTTATTGATGATCTTTGGAAAATCAATTAAGGATGTGACTAATATTCATAATGATTTTTTCCCCTTATTGGTTTCAATCACAATATTTGATCCTTGCAGATACTTATCTATAGGATGTTATTTCTAGTTATTAAAATTTTTCTTTCTATATTATGTATTTAAACTGACCCGAAAGTGACTTTCCTTTTCCTAATTTCAAGATGGTAAATTTGCGATTGATTAATAATAAAAATAATGTTTTAAAAACACTCCTGCAAGAGTATTTTTCAAATCACCGAGAATATTTGCAGCCAAACCCGGGCGCTCCGCCTCGCGTCTTGGATCACACTGACATTTGACGTACCTAACCGGACGCAACCAATCAGATTCTAAGAAAGACCACCATACTAACACATAAGTAATGGTCTTCGGTTTGTGAATCAACAATAACAATGATGACAATTTATTTTATTAGTGTGCGTTCAGAGCTTGAGTATCTAAACACGTTTCTGTTATACACGTATGTATTACTTATAATATGAGAGAGTCTGAACAAAGCGTTTATAAGAATATTTGTTATTACCCGAGCGAAAGAAATACGACATTAGGGAGTGAAATACGACTAACAGTAGGTATTTGATATTTTAGTATTAAAAATTACTTTATTTATGGAGGGTTCACGTGTTGTCGACTTGTATTAGTTGCTAGCTAAAATATATACGTAAAAACATGTTTCAAGTCGGCGCAGTTTCTATGATATATATGGTAATAGTTGACAGAATCCATAAAATGACGTTCGTATTATTTCTCTTTTAATAGATCGGATGATGTGTGACACAGTCTTGTCTTCTGAGATGATTAGGTCCAACAGTTCCTCCATCTCTTAGCTGGTCTTCCAGGTGGATGGTGTCCGAAATGGATTTCGTATGCTGCTATTCTGTTTACACGGTCCCTTCACTATTTTCTCCTGCATTTACTCCAACGAACTCTTCTTCTTCTTCTTCTTCCTTGTTGCAGACCTTTGTGGTCTGTTCTCCAGAGTGTTGCTCCTCCTGTGAGGTAGATTCCCAGCTGTCCTTCCATCTTTTAGGAGGTCTTCCACGAGGAAGAGTCCCATGAGGCTGATTGTGCAATGCAATATAGGGAACTCTGGTGGTGTACATGACCGTACCAGTCCCTATTTCGCTGTCTGCTCCATCTTATAATATCCTCAACCTCACATATCTCTCTTATTCTGGGGTTCACCACGCGATCTCTCAGTGTCTTGCCTGCTATCGTCTTCAGTGTCATCATTTCGGAAGTCTCCAAAACTTGTTTGGTCCTTATTGTGTCTGCCCTTGCTTCGACGCTATATGTTATTATTGGTCTTACGCATGTTTTATACTCGTAGATTCTCATCTTACTCATGGCCATGTCTTGGTTTTTCCATATTGTGGATATTAGAGCCCCAGAGATTGCATCTGCCTTGTTTACTTGGGCTTGTATTTCTTCCCGCAGATCAGCTCCTCCCACCAGGTCTATGTCTAGATACTTGAAGGTCCTGACCTGTTCTATGGGTTGATTTTCTATAACCAGGTTACATGTTTTGGGTGTTTTGGAAAAGGTCATACATTTTGTTTTTTCGATAGAGATCGTCATGTTGTATTTATTACAGGCGTGATGTAGTCTGTCTAGCATTTTTTGTAAGTCATTATTGTGTTCAGCTATGATTATAGCATCGTCTGCATAATATACCACATTGATAATTTTCTCTCCTTAGATTTGAACAGAACCACCGAACGATATTCTATATTGCGCAAGTTTTTTTAATCTCTGCGTTACGGACACGATCTCGGAGAGTTTTCCAGTAATGAATCTTAGGATCTTCATTTAAGATGTTCTAAGCAGACCCTTGGTTCGTACAGTGTTAGCGTCTCTACAGCATAGGTACGTCATGATAGGTCTCACGCATGTCTTATAAATTCTGACCTTGTTGTCAATACGCATGTACTCGTATTTGTTCTTCCAGATCAGATTTTTCAAACCCCTGATACGGCAAACGCTCAATAAAATAATATTTGGTCCTTACATATGAAATTGGCGTTTTGTATGGGAGGAACATAAAGTTGATTTTTTTTAAATATAATATATTTATTTAATCAAAGTATGTACCATTGCTATCTATGCACTTTTGCCATCTCATAGGTAGTTCATCGATCCCTTTACTAAAAAAACCATTTGGACGGGAATCAATAAAATCTTTGAAGTCGGTTTGGACTGCCCCATCGGAGTTGAATTTTTTCCCTTGCAAGAAGTTATCCAAATATCGAAAAAAATAGTAATCTGTTGGGGCAAGGTCCGGAGAGTACGGTGGATGTCTTAGACATTCCAATTGAAGCTCTTCTAATTTGGTAGCCGTCTGTTGTGCAGTGTGTGGTCTAGCGTTATCATGAAGCAGCAGTGGCCTAGAGCGATTAACCAGCCTCGGTTGTTTAGCAGCTAGCTTTTCCATCATGGTTTGCAGTTGCTGACAATAGACATCTGCCGTAATCGTCTGGCCAGATTTAAGAAAGCTGTAGTGAACGACACCAGCACTAGTCCACCAAACGCTCACAAGTAATATTTTTGAGTCAATTTTCGCTTGGGGCATGTGCAATTTGCTTCAAGTGGATTAAAACAGTTTTATCACTAACACCGCAGCCTGCAGCTAACTCGGACGTGGTTTGCGATGGATCCGCTTCCACAATAGCCTTCAATTCTTCATTTTCAACTTTGGTCTCCGGTCGTCCACGGGGCTTGTTCTGCAGGTCGAAATTTCCAGAACGAAAACGTTGGAACCAAAAACGCACTGTGTTTTCTTTTGCGGCACCGTCGCCATACACATCATTAATCCTTCGAGCCGTTTCTGCAGCACTGGTGCCACGGTGGAACTCGTACTCGTAAATAACGCGATATTTCAAGTTTTCCATTTTGTAAACTGAGTAACGCAAAGAAAAAAAACAATTCTGGAAAAAACAAATGAATTATAATTTTCAAAACACAAATACTTGAGTAAATAGCTGTATAAATTTGAATTTGAAATTCCTAACCAAAGAGAAGATATTTGAGATCAAAGTTGCCAGTACGGCAAAGCGCCAATTTCATATGTAAGGACCTAATATAACCATGTTTAACTTGTAAACTTGTTTAAAAAGTTTAATATTTAATATATCTATGTAAGCAAACGGTGTAATTTTTCGGCTCGATAATGAAGCAGTTAATATGCTGAAAACTCATAATACTTTATTTTCCAGGAGTGATTAAAGTCAAAACATTTGATTGAGTTTTACTGCTATAATACCTTAAATTATTAACGAGTTTTTATATTTTATGTAAAATTTTGAGCAATAAACTTTGGATATTAACAATATGGGATTTCATGAAACGGAATTTTAAATATTCAAAACGATATATGAGTTTATTTATCTTGACTTGTTTTAAAGAACTACGCATGAGTTTATTTAACTGTTTTAAAGTATTACATTCGTAGTCGAGAGAACGATGTAAACTAAGTTAATTTGAAGCCTAATAGATATGATACATTAATTATTACGAATGATAACGTCTGTTTTCTAGAAGTTTTATTATCTTTTATGGGAATGAGATAATTCGCATTATGAAATGCTACGAACATTTGATGATTAATGCATTTTTAAAGCGATTTGATATAGTTTTGTATAATTGTTCAAGAAACAATTAATTATTTGAAAGAAGGGTTAGGGCAGGCAACAAAGTGAATGGTGCACTTAAAGTTGTCATCGCAAACAAAAACCTATCCAAAAAAGCTAGAATGGCAGTGCACAATGGTGTTCTTATACCGACCCTTATGGAAGCGAAGCATGGAACTGACAAAAGAAGGATGAAAGTAGTATTCTACTTCAATGCAGTAGAAATGAGAACTCTTAGACGAATGTATGGATACTCTGTGTATTATAGAGTGTCGAATGAAAATATAAGTAAATGCGGTGCGAATGATGGTGTTATGAACAAAATAATGAAATGCTCATTTGGATGGTTTGGACACATGGAAAGAATGAATGAAGAAAGAATGGTAAAAAAATTATATGTTAACAGTGTAAATGGAACCAGAAATAGAGGAAGACCGAGGAAAACGTGGCACGATAAAATAAATCAAATATTGAATGTCGGCCACGTGAGGAGTCAGAGAAATCGACGAGCGTGCATGGCAAGATGTATGAATGTTGAGGAAGCGAGAGAAATATGTCAGGAAAGAAAGATGTGGCAGTCCATTCTTTCTGCCTACCCCTTCGGGAGACGGCGTGATGGTAAGTTAGTTAGTTAGTTTTACAATAGTAAAATAAATATGAAATTACACCATTATAAGTCAATTGGAATAAAGTGCTTTTTATAACACAATACAACTATTTTTAAATTATATTGAAAAAATCAATGTTTTCTATCATAATAATTATATCAATTTTCGTCTTTCTTTCGGCAGCGAACGGCTTCGCCAGGTTGTCAATATCCCTCTCCACTCGCCCATAAAGAAATATATAAATATTTATTACTATTATTTAAAGAAATATATAATTAACGTTTATATAGAAGTTTCAATAGAGCAAGTTACTCCGTTGTAAGAGTCGTTTTTTAACCTCAGCACTCTTTGAGCTGAGTATTTTCATCCTTGCAGTGAAAGGAAATAGTTTTCTCATTAAGGAAAAAATATAAAGTACTTCCGAGAGTGCACAGTGCCATGAACCTTTTGACAAAATTACACAGCTTGCTTACTTAAAGTTTTAATATTCGTTTGTGCGGCATACAAACAGATTCGATATCCTTTTATCAAAATTCACTACAAATCGTTAAAAAAAACGGAAATGGATTGAATTGCAATGAACGAGAAATATTTCTTAATGACGCTGTATAATGTTTGATTTTTTTTGAGTACTATTTTTATATTATTATTTTATAAAGAAAAAAACATATACATATAATGCTGTGGTTGTGGACGTGGCCACATTAAATTGTTTGAATTAATTGTATCTCAATAGAGACGAAGATGTAAATTATTTGAAAACAGAATATGGTGGTCGAGGCGTTTACAGGACTTATGACCTGTCATTGTTTGGGTTAAGCGATCGCTTTTCCGCCCTTCTTACGAACACCACGTCTGACAATTATTTTTGAAAGTTGTATATATGCTACCATGTTGAGAAATATTTCACATATTTTAGTTCAATCTACACTAGCGCCATCTATTGAGACAAGATGTAAGCGCAAAGCTTAATGCTTACACCTAGTCTCAATAGATGGCGCTAGTGTAGATTGAGCATGGTAGCATATATACAACTTTCAAAAATAATTGTCAGACGTAGTGATCGTAATAAGGGCGGAATGGGGAATGTTGTATTACATAAAGCCGCTTAACCCAACTAATGACAGGTCATAAGTCCTGTAAACGCCTCGACCACCATATTCTGTTTTCAAATAATTTACATCTGCGTCTCTATTGAAATACAATTAATTCTCAATGATTGACCCGTAATGGGTAAAATCCAGTATTTGTCTACAAGTATTTGTATTCGTATACATTACAAAAAAAGTTTAATTGTTTGGTTTGATAAAACAAAAATAAAGAGATAAAAATACATGTAAAAGTGTATTTTTAAATCATTTTAAATAATGATAATTAATAAGATGATTTATAAAGTGTCATTTTTATGATATCTCAAGGGCGCTGTAGGATATGCTTGATGTTATAAACCAGTTAAAAATAAATATATTTAGTATAGGTGCTTCATCTGACACAGTCGATCAACATTTACATCAGGATAGATAATTTAAAAATGCGCGTTTTGAGTTTTCATCTTAACTCTGACGGGCTTTCAGTGCATCTGAGGTTTGCAGGAAGATTGTTTAGGTTAAAAGGCCAGCTACCGCAAAGGCCCGGTCACCAAAATTTGTGTGAGGACAGCGTTTTGACATAGACTCATCACAGAAGGCTTTAGCTGATCGCAATGTAGACTGTCTCGCATTCGGGCTCTCGGTGATGCACAGTTCCGATTTATAATCTCATTCTATTCTATGTAATTATACCTAATTAATACGAATGAAAACGTTTGTTTTCTAGAATGTGATTGTGATTGAAAATGCCTTAGATAGGCAAAACATGTCATTCTCATAAATATAACTTCTAGAAAACAGACATTTTCATTCGTATTTATATTTTAATATTGAGTATACGAGTACATCATTGTTTAAGAAACAGTAAATCTGTTTTAACCTTTTTATGCATTTGAACGGCCGTAACATTGAAAGGGTGGAGAAATTTAAATACCTCGGGAGCATAATGAAATCTCTTGACCCAGATGTAGATATAAAATTCAGAATTTAGGTAGCAAGAGTTACAACAAATAAAATGATCACTCTTCTGCAATGATAACATAAATTTGAAACTCCGGCAGATAATGATCAAATGCTATGTATGGTCTATTTAATTGTATGGATGTGAAACGTGGACCTTAAAAGTCAACTCATTGCCCAGACTCAGAATTCCCTGGACAGACGTGGTTACCAATATATCGAAGTCCTGAGGCAAGCTAGAGTTGACAGGGAGCTGTTATCAACTATCAAGGTTCGGAAGAATTCACATCTGGGTCATGTACTGCATGGGGAAAAGTACAACCTACTCCAACTGATATTGGAGGGGAAAATTGAGAGACGCCGAGGGCCCGATAAGAAACGGCTGCGGAACGTGAGGGAGTGGACCGACATCCGAAGTGTGGAGGAGCTGTTCCGAGCGGCGCAAGACAGATACAGGTTCGCCGAGGTGATCGCCAATGTTGGGGGGACCTTACAGGGCATTTGAAGAAGAATAAGAAACTTTTTATTAGTTTTTCTTTGGTTAAAAGAATAATTAATTTAGTTTTTAAAAAAAAAAAATTTCTTCGAAGCATATTAACTGTTCAAAAGCAACAAATTCTTATTAGGTTAGGTAAGGTTACGTTAAAAAAAGCAACAAAATAAAGTTAGGATGTAATGCTAATTTTAATGCAAGAAAATTATCGATTGTCGATTTCAATGACCTGTAAAATAAAACCATTGCACTGGACCTACTGATATTTTTTTTCTTGAAGATTCCCTTTATTGAGAAAAGAAGAATTGATCTGAAATATTTTACACAGCTTCCGCACTGTACTAGCGGACGGCCGGCGTGGTGTCGGACCATTCCGGATATACGATACTACGAGCAAAGAGAGAATTTTCGGTATCAAAGGCAGTATGGAGTGGAGTAACTAAACAAACCTAACGTCACGTCTACAGAAGGATTTCTACGATATCCTAAAAGAAAATTATTTCGAGAAGAGTTTCCAGATGCCAAGCGCCTTTGAAGTGTACGTATCACAAAAAATGTCGTTATAAAGTCATTAAATCAACAATATCATTAAGCGCGGGCTTTGAAGTTGTGTTTATCACAAAAATATTGCTTAGACTGTTTAAAATGCCAAAAAACAGTTTCAATTGAAGATCTCTTAACAAATAAGACAGTATTGTATTATTTAAAAGTGTTGACATTCCTTATAAATGTGACTGTAAAGAAATAAATCAGTTTCAACTGCTTAAGAAGTGAAAAAAAAGTTATGAACATATAATAAATACATTGCGTAAGAATGCTGCGAGGTTGAAGAAACTGTAATAATGATACTAAAGTAATCAACAACTGTTATCGGTTTAAGGCAGTGATTCT
Source organism: Lepidostoma basale (assembly GCA_022606425.2). Lineage (NCBI taxonomy): Eukaryota > Metazoa > Arthropoda > Insecta > Trichoptera > Lepidostomatidae > Lepidostoma > Lepidostoma basale. The sequence continues at coordinate 816,455 of JAHDVF020001587.1, forward strand.
CAACCGGGGTGCCAGCGCTCCTTTGGGGGCGTTTTAAATCATTTTGCATTTAGGGGGCGCTGCAGATGTTCAAGTGGGCATTGTGTCAATATAGAAAAATAAGCTCATTCACGAGCTATGCACTCTGATACACTTTCTTTAGGAGCTTTGATTTTATATGTTCTGTTAAATAAACTACACTTTTACGCGCAAAAATATTAACTTGGGCATAATACCCAATATCATATAAAATAAAGGCTCATTCAAAAAGGTTCAAAATATCACCTATGATTGTTTTAATATGTGACAAGTTCTGTACCATACGAGGCTTTTATTATTATTATTTATAGTAAAAAATCCATGAAATCCATTGCATGAAATACATGCCTAGGTTTTTTTTGAGAGGAGGGGGGGGGGGGCATTTTGAAGCAGCCAGAGTCCTCTGTTGTCAAACGGACAGAACTTTCCGAAACACTTAATACAAAAATGTTCGAATTATAATACTTTGCGATAAATAATCTAACCTAACCTAACCAACAATAGAGAAAGGGATAGTGCATATCTGGAAGACGGTCCGCACGCTATTTCTTATCCTAAGAGTTAAGTTTGAAATATATTATTAACTTAAAAATAAAATTAAATACGGATGGTAGCATTTCTCACTTGACTTAAAAATCCTAAAAGTTTTACGATTACAAACTCGTCTCATGGGATTGGTGTAATTTATAAAAAAAAAAAAATTCTCACCGATTTCAGTTATAAAATGAGCTTAGGGTTATGTAACTCATTTAATTAACGGTAGATTCTGCTGAAATTACCGTAGCTTAGTTATGTCTAGCACAAAGAAAGAGCTTGGTTTAAATTTATCTTAAATCTACTGGAAATAAACTAATTAGTCCTCAGATGGTGCAACAGGAAACTGCATTAATTGGATTTCAGAATTGTTTAACCACTATTTTAATTCTTCAGTGATCCGAAAACTCAAAGTAAATTGTACTTTAGTTTGCAGAGAATGCTCCAATTCAATATGTACCTAGCGTATTTAATGCTTCTGATATAATAATTCAGATGTTCAAATATATATTTATTTCAATAATTTGTTTAATTAAAATTTTGTATATTTTTTATTTAATTTATTTATTCTCTTTTTCTTCTTTCATACGATGTCAAACAGGGGTGTGTAATGTCTCCATGGTTGTTAAATCCATATATGGACAAGTGTATGAAAGAGCTGAAAGTTGTGTTACGATTTGGTGATGAATGTGAAGTCCAAAGTAATGATTTTCGAAAAAAAAGAAACATGACAGTCTGCATTAGTGTAAATAACATTAGCGTAAAGGGTAAAATCTGGAACAAGTGGATGAATTTGTTTATTTAGGAAGTATGTTTACAAAGGATGGGAGAGTGGAGAAGGATATTGAAAGAAGGGTTGGGGCAGGCAACAGAGTAAATGGTGCACTTAAAGTTGTAAAAGCCTATCCAAAAAAGCTAAGATGACAGTGCATAATGGTGTTCTTGTGCCGACCCTTATGTATGGAAGTGAAGCATGGAACTGGCAAAAAAAGGATGAAAGTAGAATAAATGCGGTAGAAATGAGATCTCTAAGACGAATGTGTGATAAGTCTGTATATGATAGAGTGTCAAATACAAGTATAAGAAGTGAATGCGGTGCGAATGAAAGTGTTAAGAACAAAATAATGAAAGAGTCATTAAGATGGTTTGGACACATGGAAAGAATGACTGAAGACAGAATGGTGAAGAAGGTATATGTAAACGGCGTGAACGGAGCTGGAAATAGAGGAAGGCCGAGGAAAACGTGGCACGATCAAATCAATCAAATATATACAACATCATTCCGGGACGTTATCATTTGTAAGAAAAAATAATATGGAGCTTTAATCACTATTCGAGAAACAATTAACTCATGTACTTGTAATGTTTTTTAACACTTCGATATCGAACAGGACAATAATAAAAAAAAAACATAGTTAAAGTGCTCATGCATTGTTAATGAAAATAAAATTAAATACAAATTTTTAAATACAAATAAAACCTAAAGGAACTTTTTTCACTGTTTCTAAGATAGAAAAAACGGTAATTAAAAAATGGTACATTTAAATATGCGCCATATTATGGTTAATAAAATACAAAAAATATTCGTTTTAATATTACATTACGTTTTGGAAATACTTCAGATTTTAAAAAACCTTTGTACATCAATTAAAAATAACATGTTTTTGTTTATGTTACCTTTTATTGTTTACATGTTAAAAATAAGAAAAAACAAATTGTTTCCTTTGTCTGATGTTCTAAGAATACGCGTCAAACGCATATTTTACTAAGCGTTTAATATAAATATCGTTTTTTCTTCTTTTGTTACGATATAACGTTGGTGTTTAAAAAAATTTGTTATCAAGAAAATGCTGCGATTTAATAAAACGAAAACAATGATTTTATTTATATATTTTAATATTTTAAATAATACAATAAACACACCAGCACCCCGTTTCCCCGCTAGGGTAGACAGAGAGTATGGACCGCCACGCTATTCTATCCTGACACATCTGTCTAGATTCCTCCACATTCATACAGCGATTTAAAACAGTCCAAGGATTTAAATCAACGGTGTTATAACTTATTTAACAATCTTCAATATGAGTAGAAAATAGCTTATTATTATGAAGAACATTCGTTATTATTATGAACGACCTTCGTGGCAGAGTGGTAAGACCTCTGACTTCTATACCGAAGGTCTCGGGTTCGATTCCCGGCGATGGCAGTGTGATTGTCACACTGTCTTTGGTCTGGTATAGAATTCCCGTGACAATAAAATGACCATAGATTGGCTACCTATCACACTTCACGAGAATCAATATATAAGAGCTAAAAAAATAAATTGTATACAGTAATTGGGTTCAAACGACCTGTTGTATACATAAAAAAAAAGAAAAAAAGAAGGAATCCGGTCGTGTCCAGGTTAAAACCCCAGTCCTCTGGATCGAGAACCAAGCGTTCTGTACTCTAGACCAGTGTTCCGCAAACGGTGTGCCGCGGCACACTGGTGTGCCGTGAGACGGATCAGGTGTGCCGTGGCCAAATACATAAAGAAAAAAATATTTATTCGGAACGTTGGTGATTTTTTATTTATTGTTTTTTTAGGCTATTCAGCTTTTTCGTGAAAAAGGTCCGTTGATTTCTACTGGCCGGAAGTTGCTGGCAAAAAAAAGGTTACCAACATCTCCCGAGCTGATCGACGTCTACGTCCAGATCGAATTTTAGCTTTTGCTGTGCCGCCGAATTCTAGGAAGAACTTAGGTGTGCCGTAGGTGAGAAAACTTTGCGGAACACTGGTCTAGACTACCACCAGAATCATACACACTTCGATTTTTAAACTTCTAACATGACCGACTGTTTTGAAATCTTTATTTATTTTCATTGATTGTTGAATTATATTGTTGAATTATAATATTGACAACCTTCGTGGCAGAGTGGTAAGAGCTCTGAATTCCATACCGAAGGTCCCGGGTTCGATTCCCGGCGATGGCAGTGTGATTGTCACACTGTCTTTGGTCTGGTGTAGAATTCACGTGACAATAAAATGGCGATAGATTGGCTACCTATCACATGTCATGTGAATCATCAATATAATAGCTAAAAATAATGTATATACAGTGATTGGGTTCAAGCGACCTGTTGTATACAAGAAAAAAAATCACAATTACTCCTAATTGCAATTTTTTTTCTTTTTATTATAGTTTACCAATAAAAAACATTGCTTTAGTACTCAAGATAATTAAAACATTCCATTTATATTATCACTTGTCGTTGGACAATTTTTTCTTCTTCGAAGTATTGCACATTTTAGCAAACAACGAAAGCTATTAAGTCAGCGAAATGATATCAAGAAGTTGAGTTTAACAGGAAATATATCTGAAGAACTTCCAAGAATAGATTCTCACAAATCACTTAATGGAGTGCTCAAACAAAACGGTATTTAAGAAAATTATAGAAAGTAAAAAAAAAACAATAAAAAAGCAATTAAATGATATTTCATTTTAATGAAGATTACTCTTAATTAATAAATAATGTAATAGAGATGATATTATTATAAAATGTGTTGAATAAACCTAACTAACTAAATAACTAACCATCACGCTGTCTCCCGAAGGGGTACGCAGACATAATTAACTTTTTTTTCCTAACATATTTCTCTCGATTCCTCAACATTCATGCATCGTGTCATGCACGAGCGTCGATTTCTCTCACTCCTCACGTGGCTGACATTCAATATTTGATTGATTTGATCGTGCCACGTTTTCCTCGGTCTTACTCTATTTCTAGTTCCATTTACATCGTTAACATATAATTATTTTACCATTCTTTCTTCATTCATTTTTTCCATGTGTCCAAAACATCTTAATGATCCTTTCATTATTTTGTTCATAACACCATCATTCGCACTGCATTCACTTCTTATATTTTCATTCGATACTCTATCATACACAGAGTATCTACACATTCGTTAAGAGATCTAATTTCTACTGCATTTATTCTACTTTCATCTTTCTTTTGCTAGTTCCATGCTTTGCTTTGAATAAAGAACTCGAAAATTTGAAATGCCCAATTTTTAAATGCCATGCCCTTAAGGTATATAGAATATCGCGAACTTTGAACCTAGGTTGTATTTATATATAAAAGATTGAATGAAAAATTATTTAATAAGGAAAAATGTATTTTAAAATATAAATGTAAAATAAAAGTGTAGGAAGAATAAATTCTTATTTACGCCTACGAAACAAAAGGCCGCCTGAAACAGTTATATAATAAGGAACCAGGAATATAATGAGTACATAACGGATCATATAATTTTGCTTTATTGTACTTAAAAATATAGAAAGCTTTACTCTTATTTCATGAAGTAATTTAAAATAAGGGCAAGCGTTAAGCCAACAAAATAGCAAAGAAAAAATATTTGCAAATAATAATGAATTTGTTGATTATTTACTAAATTAAAAAATAAAATTGGGCTTCCTCTTAAAATTGATTCTAAGATGAATACATACCAAAATAAGTAAATTGTTCAAGAGATAAGCGGATCTTCAACAAATTCACGTATAATTCGATTGGATTCTTTGGATTTTTTCACGAGTGATTTTTGCCGAATGAGGACGTGCATTGTCGTGATGCAGTATAACTCCACTTCGGTTGACTAAATTTAGGCGTTTTTCTTTCAGATTCAGGTCGAGTCTCTCCAATTGCCGACGATAAACTTCTGACGTTATTGTTTCACCTGGTTTTAATAACTCGAAGTGAACGATCCCTCGAATATCCCACCATACATGTTATTTATTGTTTCGGCATTCACTTTGTGGTAGGACATGATTAAATTGTAAATAAAACACTTGTTTTTCACCACTTGAGTATTATATTTTACACGACTAGTTTCGGAAGCTACATATGCTTCCGTCTACAGGTTTAAATATAATATAAACATAACAGTTTATATTTAAACCTGTAGATGGAAGCATCTGTAGCTTTCGAAACTAGTCGTGTAAAATATAATACTCAAGTGGTGAAAAACAAGTGTTTTATTTACAATCCCACCATACACACGAAATAACAGTTTTTTTGTGTTTATTTTGGCTTTGCTGTCGGAATAGGTGTTTGATTTTGCGAAAGCTATTGTTTTTTTCGCCTTACATTATCATAAGTTATCCACTTTTCGTCCTCTGTTAAAAGTTGTGCCAAAAATGGTGGGTTCTTTGACGTGATAATAAAGAACTGCATATGTTCACGCGCGCTTTTTGTTAACGGTGGATAACTCGCCCGGCATACAAATACTCATCTCATGTACTTTTCTAATACGGTCTAAACAAAACACTATAGACAAAAAGATCCGAATTTCTGGCGTTATTCTTCAACGGCTTGAAGTGGATAGGAATTAACCAAAGTTTTTAATTTTTTTTCATCATAATTCGATCGTCTTCCACTTCTATGAAGGTCTATAAGCCTCCTATCACCCGATTTGAACATTTTTGACTTTTAGAACATCTACATAAATTCTGTTAAAAGTTTAAGTAGCCTTCGTTGCATTTAAACCGTCGTCGAAATAAAGTAGCATGCAATGTTCGTCGTCTATTTTGGGCTTAGATATTTTACGGTTAAGAAAATAAAACAAATTATGCACAAAAATAAAGCCAACAAACAGCTCTATACGAATAATGTCTTCCAGCAAGAATTCCTAATATCGTGATGCACGAGACCCCAGAGGGCCGTCGACCACCAGGACTACCACCAAAGAGATGGATAGAAGACTAGTCGTCTTCATCATAAGAAGAAAGTTGATATCCTGCATAAACAGATCGCAAGATCTACAATCAGAAGAAGAAGAAGAATGTCTAATACACATGTTACCTCTACCGTATACGGACACAAACTCGTTCAAATCTGAGCGTTTCAAAATAATGGTTTAATTCCTGGTCCACCTAATATTTTACGTATATGTGTATAATAACGGTGTTTCAAAATTAAAACTTTTTATAACTTTATGGAGTTAAAGCAGTTTTCCTCTCGATCTTTCTTAGCGTGAGAACAGAATTCTTTTTTTAAATTTTAGATAAAGGAATACAGAACGGAGTTAGTTGCGTACCTTCACTCGTCAAGGGTTCCTGGGAAAAGTTTCTCGAGTTAAAAAGTTGTTCAGTTAGTAAGAGAGTGTTCCGGGAACAAAAAACTTGGATACAAACTACTCAAACAGTAAACGTTATGCAGTCGGATCGGTTTCCTCCGGGGGAGTTCTCGCTAAACTTTTAAAGGTTTCATCTAGCACTATCTTCTTCTTCTTTCGGTGTCGTGTCAGGTCCCCACCAACGTTGGCGATCCTGTCCATTCTCATTCCTGATCATTCTCCTTAATTTTGCAGCCAGTACAATTCCCTTCTACCAACTCCCCGACGCCCCTCTGTTTTACCCATTATTGTCAGCTGAAGGAGGCGGTATTTTTCCCTCCTTAGCACATGACACAATTATGAGAACTTTATAAACTTAACACTCCACAGCAGCTCTTTATTGATATTGATTTTGTCTCTCTGAAGTACATCTGCATTACTGACCTTATCGGTCCATGGAAAACGGAGCATTCTGCGGTATATCCACATCTCAAACGCTTCTAACCGGTTTATTACATTCACTTTCTGAGTCCAGGTTTCATAGTCATATAGTAGAACAGACCATATATAACATTTAATCATTCTTTGTCGGAGTTTCAGGTTAAAATTATCGTTGCAAAAGAAGGTTCTCATTTTATTAAATGCAGCTGGTGCAACTTCAATTCTGCATTTTATTTTATGTAGTACTATAGTTGACTTAAACATCATCGGTAGCACTACAATCTGATTTGATGATTTTCTTGGCAGAGTGGCAAGAGCTATGACTGCCACACCGTAAGCTCCAGGTTCGATTTCAGGCAATGGCAGTGTGATTATTACACTCTCTTTGGTTTGGTGTATAATTCACGTGATAATAAAATGGCGACAGATTATACCTGTATACCTATCACATGTCATGAGAATAAATAGCTTAAAAGTTGTATATAGTGTTTTGGGTTTAAATAACCTGTTGGAAAATGGTGATCACACGTGAGGAGAATGGATCCATTCAGACTCCCCTTCATTGTGTTACACGGCCAGCCCCAGGGTAGACGACCCTCGGGCAGACCACAAAGGAGATTGGACGATAGCTGGGAGTCGACATCGCAAGAGACCAATTCCTCTTAAGAAACAGGCCACACTAAGAATAATAATAAGAAGAAGAAATATAAATTATTTTAGACCAAAAATGTATTAGTCATTTAATAAAATAATCGCTTTTGGTAAAACTAGGATTAAATAAAGTTGAACTAAATTAAAATAAATCGTCTTCGGAATTTGAATGTAATTAATAATTAGCGTGACTCGTATTCAGAGCGCTAATTTGTCATCGCAAGATTGAGAAAATCGAAGAAATCGTCTGAAATTAGGACTCCAACTGTTAAATCACTTAGATGAGGCCATTAATTAGAGCTTATCTCATTAATATTGTAATAACATGATCTCCTCGCGAATCTCCTGCAAAGTTTAGATCTGAGAATTATTTGCTTTTTCACTATACATTCGCGGGCATAACTTGTTAATGATCGCTTTCAATAAATTTTTATGTAAATTATCTATGCTAACTAACTAACTAACCATCACGCCGTCTCGAAAGAAAGTTATTACTCTGATTAAAAAGAAAAGAATGGACTGCCACACTTTTCTTTCCTGACATATTTCGTTCGCTTCCTCAACATTCATACATCGTGTCATGCACGCGCGTCGATTTCTCTGACTCCTCACGTGGCCTACATTCAATAATAGATTTTTTATTTCGCCACGTTTTCCTCGGTCTTCCTCTATTTCATTCTTTCCACGTATGCAAACCATCTTAATGATCCTTTCATTATTTTGTTCATAACACCATCATTCGCAATTCATTAATAAAAACTAGCTTTTTTTTACACGTTTCTCGGAAAATAACCCAAAGGTAGGGCGGTTAAAATGGTCTGAAAAAACATAAGCTCCCAAATCACCGTATTAAAAGTTTATTTATAAAATGTAAATATTTACAGGGGTTTTTCGGATACACAGCCTTAAACTTTACGAAATGTAACAAAACTTTCTTGTCATAATGAAGTAATAAATTGTGTAACAAAATTAACGAATCACGGTAGCTTATGATTTGAGTGATTTCCTGATAAATTGTTTTCATCGAGGTCATAAAAATGTCAGCATCTGTACGAGGAAGTGATTTGTATCCCATGTAAGATTTATTCCGAGTTGAACGTACTTTATTGCCTTCCTAAGGTTTTCTTTTGCGCCCCCTATAAAGCATTTCTCGGCAGTAAACTCGGCGTAATAATAGATATTTATATCTGCGCTCACACCGCGCTCTCTCGTCCCACGGCTGGAGTCCCACTGGAGCGGCACGTCACGGCTTTGATACGCGACTTTAAACAGGCGACAGGAACGAGGAAGGCTTGGCATAGTAATAGGCATGGGCCCTAGATATTGTATCAAATAGTATAGCTGTCTCAATTTTTTTCGGAATTGTTAAATTTGGATGGAACCGTGGTTGTTCAATCTATACTTGGACAAGTGTATGAAAGATCTTGAACGCATAGACGCTGGTGCTAAGAGGAATTGTTTGTCAGTCAGCTGTTTGTTATATGCAGACGATGCTGTGTTAATCGCCGACAGTAGAGAAAATTTGCAAGTCTTAGTGTCAAGGATGTATGAGGCATGCAAAAAGAGTGACTTGGTGATGAATGTGTCTAAATCTAAAGCGATGGTTTTCGAGAAAGAAGAATGTAAGACGATTTGTGATATAAGAGTAATGGGCGAGAAATTGAAGCAAGTTACTGAATTTACGTATCTGGGAAGCATGTTTACAAAATACGGAAAAATGGAGAAAGACATCGAAAGAAGAGTTGGTGCTGGGAATAAAATAAATGGCGCACTCAAAGTCATTACTGCAAATAGAAATATATCCACAGAAGCAAATATGGCAGTACACAATGGAGTTCTAGTGCCAACCCTCATGTGTGGAAGTGAAGCTTGGAGCTGGCAAAAGAAGGATGAAAGCAGGATAAACGCCGTAGAAATGAGATAACTAAGAAAATGTGCGGGAAAACGTTTTATGATAGAATACCGAACGAGGAAATAAAAAAGAAATGTAAGGCAGATGACTGCATCATGAATAAAATTAAAAAAGGATCCCTTAGATGGTTTGGACATATGGAACGAATGTATGAGAGTAGAATGGTTAAAAAGTTGTACATAAGCAGCGTGAGTGGGAAAAGAAGCCGAGGACCACCGAGGAAAACATGGCATGACCAAATTAATCAATTACTAAAAGGCGGCCACATTCGAAGTCGGAATAATCGACGTGCGTGCATGGTACGATGTATGAATGTAGAGGAAGCCCGAGAGGTATGCCAGGACAGGGCATTGTGGCGATCCATTCTCTCTGCCTACCCCTCCGGGGAAATGGTGTGATGGTTAGTTAGTTAAATTTGGAGTTTTACGAGACGTCATCAGTCAAGCAGCAATGTATTTGAATATAATTAAGTAATCTTATTCGTCTTAGCTTAAATGTGGTCTGGGTGCCCCTTGGTTGCAAATAAACATATATTTTTACTAATATTATTTTTTAACGTGAGTCCCGCATGGACGGGGGACGGGCCTAGGGAGTGCACGAGTGAAGCTGACGAAAGGCGCCGCTGCGCCTATAACAGCTTCGGGTAAGCGGAGGGAGCCCTCTATGGCTCGGCCTCTTACTCTTATTCGTTAAATAGTTCATTGTTTTGGCCGAAACACTATGATACTTCAACATTATTACTGTTAAAATTCAAAACACTGTTATTATATCACAATTTATTTTTATTCACTGGGAGTGTCGCGACAGCTGTATCGCCACCCGTTGTTGGCGTCATCATGTGTTAAAATAAACTCGAGGTGTTCCAATAAAAAATTGAGTTTTTTGTAACACCTGATGATGCCAACATCGGTTGGCGGAACAGCTGTTGCGACACTCAGTGAATAAAAATAAATTGTGATATTATAACAGTGTTTTAAATTTTAACAAAAATAATCTTATTCGATAATTAATAAAATAAAAGTTCCACAAAAGCCGTGGAAAGATTCATGTCGTGTATATCACTTACAAGGGGGTGGTGGGACATAGGAAATTGACTTTGGGATGAGATTTTACTTGATTGTAATATCCCTTAAGAGTCGTACATAGTCTAAGTAAGAAAGCACAATATTCAGCCAACTTACAGAAAACAACTTGATTTTTTTACCGTTTCTTATACATATTAGAAATTACTCCACTAGTTTCAAGAGCTTGGTGGGAAGACTCTGACAAATTGTCTTCTATATTTCGCTGACCGGCTGGTCTCTGGTTCGAATCCTGTGCCATGCGTTTTTTAAGCTAACAGCGAAAAGTTTAAGGGCTTTTTAAAAAAAACATAAATAGGTTGGTTATTGCGCTTTCTTACATTCAATATGGATGACTTTTAAGGGTTACTACGATTCCGCAAATCCTACCCCGAAGTAAATTTCCTGTCTCGTGCTCTCCCCTTGTTAAAGACCGTAAAACCAACGAGGATATTAGAAGACGCACCAGCGTTAAGTGGCAATGAGCTGGACATGTGTGCCGACGGGATGATGGTAGATGCAGCCAGATAACTGAATGGATGCCATAGCCGGATCGGAAGTATCGGGAGATAGTTCACCAAGTGGAGCAATGATATTTTTTTATTATTTAAAAAAAAAAATTACGTATACAACAGGTCGCTTGATCCCAATTACTGCATACAATTTGCTTTGCAGCTGATATATTGATTCTCGTGACATGTGATAGGTGGCTAATCTATCGCCATTTTATTGTCACGAGAATTCTACACCAGACCAAAGACAGTGTGACAATCACACTGCCATCGCCGGGAATTGAACCCGGAACCTTCGGTATGGCAGTCAGAGCTTTTGTCACTCTGCCACGAAGGTCGTCATGTTGTGTGGACGGCGGGAAGGGCCTGGAGAACTCTGGCGAGAGACCGAAAGGGATGGCGTGGGGTGGAGAGGTTTACTTTGTTGAGTGAATTCTGTAAGATGTCAGTTGACAACGGCTTGGTAATGACCAATCTAATGAGATTAATGAAATAAATATGATTTTGACATTTGATTTGCAATATTTCAATGGATATTAATAAAATAATGTGTTATGGTAAAATGGCGTTTGTCGCGGGTGACAGGATTTGTCGCGCCTATGGGAATTCCGCCCTAGGAACACTCAAAACTCGGATACACTTTTTCGAATTGTACAAGATTCCCCAAATATTAAGTACTTCAACAAACACACAGGTCAGAATTGGGTAAACATTTTGTAAGGGATTTTCTCCTAGATACATGTAGACTGAATAAATTTCCTGTCTAGTTTGGTAAACATACTAGAAAGGAAAATATACTGTAATTTCACGTCAGAGAAAATATCTATTTGTTTTCACATTGAATCAAAATAAAGTAGTTGTTATAAGGTTGGCATATTCTCGATGGGAGAATGTAAGAATGTGACGTGTTTGTTTGTCCTTTTTTATTAAAAATATTTATTATCTTCTATCTCCTCGGCGCTACATCCCGGTGTGGGATTTGGCCTCATCCACAATAGCCATCCTCTGGCTTCAGGTCTTTCCAGTTTCCTCCAATCAGGGTCCTTATGTTTTTGCGTCTTTGGTGAATTTTAATATGAATTAAACATAATATTAATATTAGGTCCTTACATATGAAATTGGCGTTTTGTATGGGAGGAACATAAAGTTGATTTTTTTTAAATATAATATATTTATTTAATCAAAGTATGTACCATTGCTATCTATGCACTTTTGCCATCTCATAGGTAGTTCATCGACCCCTTTACTAAAAAAAACCATTCGGACGGGAATCAATAAAATCTTTGAAGTCGGTTTGGACTGCCCCATCGGAGTTGAATTTTTTCCCTAGCAAGAACTTATCCAAATTTCGAAAAAAATAGCAATCTGTTGGGGCAAGGTCCGGAAAGTACGGTGGATGTCTTAGACATTCCAATTGAAGCTCTTCTAATTTGGTAGCCGTCTGTTGTGCAGTGTGTGGTCTAGCGTTATCATGAGCAGCAGTGGCCTAGAGCGATTAACCAGCCTCGGTTGCTTAGCAGCTAGCTTTTCCATCATGGTTTGCAGTTGCTGACAATAGACATCTGCCGTAATCGTCTGGCCAGATTTAAGAAAGCTGTAGTGAACAACACCAGCACTAGTCCACCAAACGCTCACAAGTAACATTTTTGGAGTCAATTTTCGTTTGGGGCATGGTTTGGCTGGTTTGGCAGGGTTCAGCCATTGCGACGAGCGCTTCCGATTATCATACAGGATCCACTTTTCATCACAGGTAATGATTCGATTCAAAATCCTTTCATTATTGTGCCGGTTGAGTAATGCAACGCAGCAGTCAACGCGCGTTTGTTAAAACAGTTGGATTAAAACAGTTTTATCACTAACAAGTGGATTAAAACAGTTTTATCACTAACACCGCAGCCTGCAGCTAACTCGGACGTGATTTGCGATGGATCCGCTTCCACAATAGCCTTTAATTCTTCATTATCAACTTTGGTCTCCGGCCGTTCACGGGGCTTGTTCTGCAGGTCGAAATTTCCAGAACGAAAACGTTGGAACCAAAAACGCACTGTGTTTTCTTTTGCGGCACCGTCGCCATACACATCATTAATCCTTCGAGCCGTTTCTGCAGCACTGGTGCCACGGTGACACTCGTACTCGTAAATAACGCGATATTTCAAGTTTTCCATTTTGTAAACTGAGTGACGCAAAGAAAAAAAACAATTGAGGAAAAAACAAATGAATTATAATTTTCAAAACATAAATACTTGAGTAAATAGCTGTATAAATTTGAATTTGGAATTCCTAACCAAAGAGAAGATATTTCAGATCAAAGTTGCCAGTACGGCAAAACGCCAATTTCATATGTAAGGACCCAATATTTGTCTTTTTCTTTTTTATATACTTTGTGTATACGAGTAAAACACTAACTTAAAAACAATTAAAATCAAATATCAGACATGTTTCGGACAACCCGCTCCTTCCTCAGTGATATTTAAAATATTATAAAATTGTGAACAAATTATGATCAGTTTTGACATAATATATGTTATAAAGATTTTTATAACATCTGTCAATACTGATCGTATTTCTAAACAATTTTATAATATTTTGAATATCTTTCTAATATCACTGAGGAAGGACCGGGTTGTCCGAAACATCACTGATATTTAATATTTTTTTTTAAATTTTATTAATATATATTTTTATTTTTTTAATATTTAAAAAGTTAGTGTTGTATGCCAGTTGGTACTTATGGACTTGAAACTGTAACATTGTCCAAACAAAGTGCCGAGAAACTATGAGTGACCCAAAGAGCCATGGAAAGAGCCATGTTAGGAATAAGCCTAAGAGACAGAGTCAGAAACGATACGGTGAGAGAAAAAAAAGGTCACTGACATCATCCACCAGGTGGCGACTCTAAAATGGCAATGAGCAGGTCACGTAGCCAGCAGCTCAGATGAAAAATGCACAAGAAGACTGCTTACTTGGAGACCGTGGACGGCAAAGAGAAGTGCAGGGCGACCACAACTACGGTGGAAGGATGATTTGAACAGACACGTCGGAATAACCGGGATGCAGTTTGCACAGGACACAGTGACATGGAAGCGAATGGAGGAGGCCTTTGTCCAGGAGTGGACAAGAATAGGCTGAGAAAGAAGAAGAAGAAGTTTTGTATATATACAAAGTATATAACAACACAAAGTATGGCGAACATAGAAGAAATAATATTAATACACTTTTAATTTGTTTTTACATCACTTTATTTTTTAACAACCAACCGGTTGGTTGTTAAAAAATAAAACGGTGTAAAAACAAATTAACTAGCGGAAAAAAACAAGAGAACATCGTCAGTGGTGGTACGATCATGTGAGCAGGAGAGATAATGAGTTCATCGTTCATAAGACCCTGCAACTGGAAGACGGAAGGAGGGAACCAGGTCGGCCTCCTGCAACGTGGATGTCCACAGTTAGGAACGACCTGAAGGTGCTGGGACTGGACAGCCAGATGATCCTGGATCGTGAGACTTGGCGGAGCCGTATTAGGAGAACCAACCTCAATTAACGGGAAATGGCTAGGCGAAAAAAGGAAAGGTGTAAAAACAAATTAAAAGTGTATCTATATTATATTTAATAATTCTACACCGCAAATAAAGCGCTTCAAACGAATGTATATATAAAAAAATAAGAACTTCTTAATTTAATATCTACAAATGAATTTTTAAATCCTTATTTTGTTATTTAACCATCTAGTGCGGTGATATAACGTGTTTTGATAGTTAAAATGCGAAATTATAAGTAGTAAACATGACCAAAAAAAAAATTAGAAATGAAAAAGTATTGATTATTATTATTATGTTGAATCGCTCTTTACATCATGATAGCATGACCCAAATTGATGTAAAGGATATTATAGCTATCATCGTGGTTCTCGTGATATGTGATAGGTAGCTAATCTATCGCCATTTTATTGTCACGTGAATCTTACACCAGACTAAAGACAGAGTGACAATCACCCTCGTCGGGAATCGAACCCGGAACCTTCAGGGTGGCAGAAAATGCACTTACCACTCGGCCACGAAGGCCGACGATCGTAATTCACGTAATAAAAAATATTATTGTTATACCATAATTAGTAAAATAATAAGTTGTTTTCTGGAATAAACAAATTGTACTCGTATTAATAAAATGAAAAAAATATATGCATTATTAAGTATAATAGATTACTCAATTTGCAAGAAAATAAATCTTCAAGGAAGAAACCACGACAGTCTGCAACATTAGCGTGAATGGTGAAAATTTGGAACAAGTAGTTGAGTTCGTGTATTTAGGTAGTATGTTTACAAGAGATGGGCGAGTGGAGAGGGATATTGAAAGAAGGGTCGGGGCAGGCAACAAAGTGAATAGTGCACTTAAAGTTGTCATCGCAACACGATGTATGAATGTTGAGGAAGCGAGAGAAATATGTCAGGAAAGAAAAGTGTGGCAGTCCATTCTTTCTGCCTACCCCTTCGGGGAGACGGCTTGATGGTTAGTTAGTTAGTTAGTTAGTTAAATCTGATAATTCCTAATCTTATTTCATTTTTGGATTAGATAAAAAAAATAATTCATCTTTTTAAAATCAGATGTAATATGTGTATAATGAGTATGAAAAATATTCTCTCAGCTACGGCGTTTTTTTTAATTGAATCTTTAAAAAAGGAAACTCGTGATAGAAAAAACAGAAGATTTGTTTGTTTCATTTTAAAGTGAAGGTTTAACAATGTAAAATAATATTCACATTGAAAGCACCTTCGAGTCAACAGATTTACGCGTCAAAGGATTTAAGGTAAATAAAAATGTGCTGAATTAAATACGAATAAGGTTATCATTTTTGCAAATCTTCGGGGTCCCGATGGGCAAATATTTTCGGCTCTCCGCGGTGGCGGCTATGTAACTTAATATTGCTCAAAGCCTGGTACACATTGTTACAAATATTGTAAATTTTCACACGAAAATGCTCTTAGAAAATTTTCCTCCGTAAAAAAACGTGCGAGTGTTATTATTTACGTGAATACTTTCGCATACAATACATACGCCATTATTACGAGAGGAAAATATAATGTACACACGTTACGTTATGTACTCTTTCAAAGTTACGAAAATAAGCCTGTTAAGCTGTGGACACATTAGGGATGGAGAATCAGGCTGCTTATTAAAACAGAATGATTTGCCAGTTTATATCAGACGAGGAACAGCACTTTTTGTTGAAAAACAAAATTTATACAAGAAATCAAGGCGTGAAAATTTGTACTTATATTATATACGAGGCATAACTAGAAAGCAAGTGTACTTAGCAAGCTCTCACGACCGGATAGATTTTATTTTCGACATGTTGGCTACATTTCCGTGTAGCCTGACCCTTCCCCTCCACAACGAGACCGGTTCGAGGTCAATACGTTTGAGAAGTGTCGACGCGACAACACGTTTCGTGAAAAATGTCAATCCAATCTCCCGCCAAGTGCGAAATACGCGGCGCCGGGCAAGAGTTTTTGAGGCACTGCAAACTTCATGGAGATGAATTTCTCCGCTCCATCTTTACTGGAGATGAAACTTGGGTTGCACATTACACGCCTGAAACCAAAAGGCAGTCTCAACAGTGGACTGAATCTGTATCATCACTAGCCATTCGTCGTCCATTGTTGGACATAGGCCTCCCTTCCCGAGTTCCACACCCCTCTATCCCTCGCCACTTTGTGTCAGTGATCTCTTGCCATTTTTTCAATGTCATAAGACCATCTTTCTTTTGATCTGCTGAGGGTTCAAATTTGTCAGCTGGCAAAGTTCTGTGAGGTAGTGGGGCGCTCGTCCATGTAAGGCCTTGTGAACAAGTAGACACAGTTTATAGTCGATTCGCTCAGGTAACCTTAGCCAGTGAAGTCGATAAAGCATTGAGGTTATATGGGTGAATTTCGATGCACCAAAAATTAATCTTGCTGCAGCATTCATAATGGATTGCAGTCTATCCAGTTGCTTCTTGGGTTGTCCGGCATACAGTGAGTTGCAGTAGTCGACACGTGAGATGACAAAGGAATTTATAAGAGTTTTAATGGCATCAGAAGGTAGACATTTACGGATATGTTTTATTTATCTTAATCCAAAGAAACCATATTATTATCCAAAGAAACCATTATATGGTCTAGGACTCGGTAGTTTGATGTAAGTATAAAAACTCGTATTTTAGAAGAAACATGATCTTATAGTAATAAAAATGGACTAAAAACTTTAAACTCTTTTTTCTCAAAACTTTTTTTTTAAACTGGTCGCATGGATAACTCAAGCAATTATCAACCGATTTTTATTTTTTGGTTTGTTTTATTCATCTTTGTATTGGCTATCGTTAAACGTAGCTGATTTTGACGATTTTGTATTTTACTGTTTTTGATCGCTTGAAAATAAAATAATCAGAAAAATTTTCAATTAGTCAAAATTTTGTGAAAAATTAACATAAAAAAATCGGCTACGTACAACGATAACTACATTTATACAGATTATGATAAACTTTGATTTTATTTTTTTAGATAATCCGTTTTCGAGAAATCGATGCGACCATGGAGAGAGAATTTTTTTATGATTCTAAAGCAACGCTGATAACTTTGTCAGTATTTCATATTTTTAAATAAAAACCTGCATATACTATGTTGAATGTATACTAAATAAAAAAAAAATTGCAATCCCTATATTCCTTAATTATCCCGGTCAAAAAAATTCTCGAAAATCTTTTCATTTCTCGGCTGTCAGAGTGGCTATCCGGCTTAATATAGTATTTGCAAAATTGTTCATAGTGACACATTGTTCACATTTAGATTTTTAGATTTAAGACACGTCTACCATAAATGCGCCATTGGGGTGATTACATCACAAGAATGGCACTTTAAAAGTTAGCATATTGTATTTATTACTGTTATGATAATGATGATGATTATTATTATTATCATCTCTAAATAGGGATGCTTTATTTCGGAGATTTTCTAGCCAGGATTTTGTTCTTCTCCCGACATTCCGTTCATTTTACCTTGGATAATGATTTGTTTTTTTTTTTGCTTTTAGAGAGTCTACGTTACTTTTGTTTATTATTGGCGTTTCCGCTTATATTTTGCAAAATTAGGCATTTCAGAAAAGAGAGATTCTATATTGCCTTTGAGAAAAATGATTGTTTTATTTTACGTTACTTATTACATTATTTGATTTCTAATGGGAAAAAATTTCAAGCAAAAAAATTCCGCTCCTTGGATAATCAGTTGCAGCACTTTGCATTTATAGTTTCTTATATTATGTCTGAAATATTCTGTTTTCCTGCATGTCATAATAATATATATTTTCTTTTTCAATCGCTGCATATTATACCTACTACAATTCAAGGTACAAAACACCACAATTAAACAAACTTTAAACTGTAATCTGTTGGTACAAATGATTACAAGAACCGTAATTTTGAATTCAGGGCAACATTTAAAAAAAGGGATTTTCGTATTCGCCCTTCTGGAGAACTAATATATCTCGGCCTTATTAGCTTACAATGACAATTTTCTTCCGCGATTCAAACATTTTTCTTTCGAGTATCATTTATCAAAACTTTTTACTGCGGAGTTTAATTTAATTGTTTTCATTTTGTATTCAGCAGAAAGGTCTTTAATATGGGGGCGTTTGGAACAGTTTTCATTTCAAGCGATATAACAAAGGTTTTAAAAAAGGTTTTATTTTCATTGAGATTGTCGTCTGGAAGTTGTACTCGTACTGCAGACCGAGTTAACCTGTGTAGCAACGGTAATTTACGTATTTATAAATATGTAAATGGTTCAAAAGAAAATTATTTTGAAAATTTGTATTTGATAGTCCCACGTGAATTTTTTAAGTCGTCGGAAATATATTAAGGTTGTTGAATGAAATTTTTGGTAGAAGTTCATTGTAAATAATAATAACATATTTTCTAATGAAAAAATCCTTTATAATATGATATACAATATTTAGATTAATCCCACGTGATTTGTGGAATTTTAATTCCGCTTGTTCAAATAAATTCCGTTGGAAAATCAAGTGGAATTTTCCGAAATATGATTAACAATTTACTCGTGAAAACGGATTTTTAAAATTAAAATAAATTAAATAGTCGATTGTCTTAGCCGAAACACTATGATACTTTTCAACACTTTAAACTGTTAAATTATAAAACTCTGTTTTGTATCACAAATTTTATTGTTGTTTCGTCAACCTATATCGCGAAAAATAAAAATAAAAATTGTGATTCATAATAACAGAGTTTTATAATTTAACAGTTTATAAAAAAAAAGTTAAATAAACTAAAATACCTTAAAAAAATGAGTATTCAACGCCTGTGTTCTGTCAGTGTTTGCGTATGGTATTGAGACAGTCACAATGTCACAAAAAACTGACAACAAGCTGAAAGTCACACAGAAAACCATGGAGATAGCCATGTTGGGTATTAGCTTGGGAGACAGAGTCAAGAATGAGGATATACGAGCTAGGATCCAAGTCTCCGACGTCATCACGTCTTAAGTGGCGTTGGGTGGGACATGTCGCTCGTGACCCAGATGAAAAGTAGAAAAGGCGACTACTGTGCTGGTGCCCGATAACGGCAAAGCGTGGAGTTTCGTTGGAGTGCCACAGGAAGTGACTGGATGCGGATCGCTCAGGATAGAAGGAAGTAGAAAATATGAGAGGAGACCTACGTTCAGGAACGGACGGTCACGACAGGCTGAAGAAGAAGAAGAAGGAACTTAAATACTCGACTAAAATAACAGACAACTCAACTGGAGTCCGTGTAAGTTTCTAGCTTAAAATGCGATCCAGGAATCAAATCAAATCAAATCAGTTTATTTTCTCAAAAGATATTACGAACTCCAATTATAGTTTAAGGCATCTATTGAGACCAGGTAAAACATAAAAAATATATAATGAGAGATGGTTCGATATTAGGAATACAAGATACTCCCCAAAGTCAAGATTATTTGTCTTCTGAACGTACTTTCACGAATATGAAAGACGTCGATCTCCGAAGTGATCATGTTCAGCAGTTTGATTGCTCTCCCCACTGGCATCATCAGAGGCAGGTTGGGTTCAGCATGCTGGGAGATAAAGCAGTCTGTGCTGACGCTGTCGAAGATAACAATCTGGAACATAAATATTAATGGCCTCCAAGATAACGGAGTTCTCAAAGAACCCCCTGATAAGTCTGAAGAAATGGGTAAGTGTGCACCCATCTCTTCTTATCTACAAACTATAGGTCCCCAGCATGCCCAAGAGGAATGCAGTGGGATAAAGCCACGGATAGCTACCAAACTCTCTCATGTAGAGATATCTCAGAAATATTTTCTGAACCCTCTCTAACTAGGAAATGTAGTCACTAGTTGTTTAACAGAAAATATCCCGCTGAGTTAAAATGTTTCCCTTGACTTGTGGTGGGACTTGACCGAAGTTTGTAGCGCACTTAAGCTGATTTCGTCCTGCGGGTGTTAGCCACTCAGGAGACATTATTGCTGAAATTGTATGTAAACACAATATGTAAACACGCCGTAGCGATATGTCTGTGGCTTAATAGAATTTAAGTTTACATAATGTTACTTAATGAAAACGTCTGTTTTCTAGAAGTTTCATTATAATTCATGGGAATGATTAGTTTCGCCTTTCGTGGCAATATCAGATATCATTTTATAATGCCTTTGAAAGGCGAAAAATGTCAGTCCCATGAATTATAATTAAACTTCTAGAGATTTACATCATTGTTCAATAAATATTCTTCTTCTTCTTCTTTTAATATATCTAACGATCATGTCTCGTCGGATGATGAGATCCAGATGTCCTTTCATCTCTTAGGTTGTCTTCCAGGTGGAGGGTGTCCGGAGGGGATTTCATAAGCGGCTGTATATGCACGTCTGTCAGCATCTATTCGGGCTACATGGTCCCTCCAGTATCTTCTTCTGGATCTACTCCGCTGAACGATATCCTCTATTTCGCAAGTTTTTCTTATGTCTACGTTGTGGACACGATCTTTGAGAGTTTTTCCAGTAATTGATCTTAGGACCTTCATCTCTGAAGTTCTTAGTAGTCCCTTGGTTCGCACAGTGTCGGCCTGCGTCTCTACAGCGCCAGCGTACGCCATGATAGGTCGCACGCATGTTTTATAATTCTGATCTTGCTGTCGATACGCTTGTGCCCCAATAAATATTAATAATGCAAAAACTTTAATTGAAAAACAGCGGTTTATGTTCCACTCTTAATTTATTAAATATCTTTATACAAAAATAATAAAAATAACACGACCATGTTTCAGAGTTGACCTTCATCCTCGGATGTAAATATAATATAATATATAACTAAAATCAAAACAAAGAAAGTCTTATTATGTATAGATATAGTTTCTTTATTTAGATTTTAGCTATAATTTTTCACCCGAAGATGGATATCTACCCCGAAAATTTGTCGTGTTTAATATTTTTATTGTACAAAAAGATTTAATAAATTAAAAGTGGAAAATAAACAGGGTTGGTTTTTAAATTGCATAGTTTTTACAATGGAATTCCACAGTGTTAACGCCTTAACTTTCAATAAAGTATTTCATATTGTAATATTATTGATAATCTATAGGCCAAAACAATTTGATATTTGTGAGTTAATAATAATATTTTTATTTTGAAACACTATTTATATATGACGACTTATTAATTAATTTATATGAGATTATTGAGACAAAAATAAAATAAAGAATGGACCGACACACTGTTAATTACTGACATATATTTCTTGCTTCCTCAAAACATTCAAACATCGTGTTATGCACGCACGTCGAATTGGAGATCTACAGCCTGGTTTGATATCAATAAATGTTTTTAACAAGGTATCGTAACGGTCTTATGGTTATTTAATCTATATAATAATCTTTTTTATATTTACCTCCTATGAAGCATTTGAGATGGTAATATTAAGCGAGTTTTGTAAATATTTCATGTTTTCGAATCCTGTCATAAATATTTAAACATTTCAATAAACGTTAAAGATTTTTTTTAATGTATTTATGTCGATATACGAGTGCTATTTGTCCATACTGGTTTTCATAGAATTTTTTAAACTCTTGATTTTCGAACGCCGGTGAGTTGCGTGTGCTAAATAAACTATATCAAACCTCGGCACATAGCATACAAAATATTAAGTTCTTAACTTTACAAAATACACCTTCGCCGTTTACTTCAATTTGCAATTCGGAAACGGGCATCGATAGAAATAAAAATATAAATTTTCGCGGAAAAGTTAAAGCAATCTAAAAACGAAAGTTTTCCTCTTTAAAATTTATTCCTTTATTTGCATTTTAGAGGTAATCTCTTGTGTTGGTTTTTCGTGCTTTTCGATTACTTCGTAAATATTTTGAAACAAGTTAACGGCAAGGTCGTTTTGTAATGTTTAAATTTATAGGTAATATTATTTTATGGCAACATTTTTATTGTCAAAACAACCCGATATATTTTTTAGATTACCTACCATTAGGAGTGAATGTATTCACGCCATTAACAAGACACGGCTCATTTTTCAAATTAGAGTGTTAGCTTGCAAGTTTTTACTGATCAAAGAAAACAAATATGGGTAGTCCTATTTTTAACTATCCGTGGCTCTATCCCGCATTTTTTTTGGGAATGCTGGAGACCAACTCTATGCAACATCGAAGAGATGGGCATCTCATAACCCATTTATTTATAATGGATTAATCGGGAGATATTTCGAGAACTTAGTCGTGTTGAAGGATGTTGATCTTTTTGTGCCTGATAGATATCTTATTTGTTTTACCTTCCGACCGTTAGAACCAACCGGCCTCTTTCATATTAGTAAAAGTACGTTCAGAAGACAAATACTACTTTTGACTTTAGAGAATATCTTGACTTCCTAATGTCGAACCATCTCTCATGGGTTCCTGGTATTATATTGTATTTAATATATTATATTTTACCTGTACTCATTAGATGCCTGAAACATTAATATTGTTTGTAATGTCTGTTGAGATAATAAACAGATTTTTTTATGAATTAATTGTATCTCAATAGAGACGAAGTGTGGTGGTCGAGGAGTGTACGGGACTTACGATCTGTCATCTTGACCGTAATGGGTAAAATCCAGTGTTTGTCTATAAGTATTTGTATGTATTGAAAAAAACAAAAAATATATTTTGAATTAAAGCACTGTTTTTTCCACTTTTGAGTTTATTTTTCTCAACATGTTTCGAAGGCTTACACCTGTATCATCAGGATAACGATATAAACTGCTTTCGAAACGTGCCTGTAAGCCTTCGAAACATGTCGAGAAAAATAAACTCAAAAGTGGAAAAAAACAATGTCTAAATTCATAAAAAAAAAATCGTCATTATGGAATTCCACAGTGTTAACGCCTTAAGTTTATTTAAAATTAAAGAGATTTTATATGATTTGTTTTTTGATTGTATACAAATATTTGTAGACAAATACTGGATTTTTACCCATTGCGGGTTAAGCATTATTAAATATTAATTGTATCTCAATACAGACGAAGAATGTTGTTAACATAAAGCGATCGCTTAACCCAACCAATGACAGGTCATAAGTCCTGTAAACGCCTAGGCCATCATATTCTGTTTCCAAAAAAATTAATAATTTACATCTTCGTCTCTATTGAGATACACTTAATTTTTAACAAAGATTTTATATGATTTGAACTTGTAGGGATTAAAACAATTTCAAAATATAATAGTTTTGTTTTAACTTGATGAATTTATTTTGCTTTATACTTGGATATTATCTTCTCGCGAGTATCACAGCCTGTAGGCCATTGCTCCCCCAAAAGTTGGATTTGTGCTGGATGGTGAGAAGGATGTAGTTGTTTAACATTTGAACGTGACTCCCCGTATAGGAAGGGTGGACCTGGGTACGGAATCGAGTGGGGCGAGATTGGTTTAGGTGTGAGCTGGTGGTCTTGGGTGGAGATCGATATAGTAATGAGTTTGAGATACAGTATGAAGTAAGGATATTAGAAAGAGAGGAGGTAGGGAATGGGGCGTTTGAGTAAATTAACGGTTCGGCAGTAATGGCGGTGGGAGATGCGGGGGACAGTGGTGTCGGAGAAGCGGTGTCAGTCGCGAAGATGACGACGGGTTGGAATGAGTGAGTATTATGGTCAGAAACTGTGACGGCGGCATGGAAGGTTAGGAGCTTCTTTAGAGGCAGAGGTTGCCATTTTAGCTGGCTGGCTGGTGGGAAGGCGTACAGAGCAAAACAAAACTTGGATATATAGAGACACACGGTGTTACATTTCTTCCATTTTGATGCACAATTTATTTGATTTATTTATACATACTACACAAATGAGACATAACAATCGATAAACATTTGGGCGACTCATTTGGACACAAAACTGTGTAACAACGATAAAACAACGACATGAAACCAAAAAATCATACATATCAGAAGGAACCCAAATACGTCGACGTTAGTGAGGCAGTATTCTTTCCAGAATTTGTAATAGATATTTTATGAACACTGCCTCACTGACACTGAAAATGTTCAAATCCGAGACGATTAGATTCAACGTCCGAATTGCTCTTCCTACTGGCATCAACAAAGGCAGGTTGATTCTACATGAAGGAGCGAATAACAATTATTGACTTTCGCAGGTAATTATCAGAAACAAAAATACCTATTTGAATATCCAGAATATAGGGAATCCCGAATCAGCTTGAAAAAATGCGTTGCCATTAATCCTTCCCTCCTCAGTTCGAGGGAGTTATACCACAGTCAAATAAAATAAAAATAATAATAACAATAAAAACAATAAACCACATGTATATGGAACTTTTTTAAACCATCCATATTTCGAAAAGTATATAAACTTCTTCTTCTTCTTCTTTCTCTTTTAATAGATCTGTGGATCTGTTTTTATGGCGTCGAGGTCTCCTGGGACACAGAACTCCAACTGTCTCGCCATCTCTTCGCAGGTCTTCCGGGTTGGCGAGTTCCCATTGGCACGTTGTTTGCGGCTGCTTGGGGGAGTCTATCGTCGCTCATTCGTTCTACGTGGTCGCGCCAGAAGCGTCTTCTTTTCCTGCCCCATCTGACAATATCTTCGGTATCGCAGGTCTCACGTATTACTGTGTTTCTGATTCTGTCCCTCAGTGTATTGCTCAGAATAGCGCGGAGTGTCTTCATTTCGGCGGTTCGTAATAGTGTGTAAGTATCTAAACAATGGCCAAATTATAGATATATTTTTTTGGTGAGAAATGACAGCAACCTATGGACACCATTTTATTTATAAAAAAATTCCGCATTTTAATGTTTCTGTATCGTTTTTTGATTTTGAAGATGGTCGATTTTGAATATGATTAATGTCAGCAATGAAAATAAAGATTGTACATCAAGTTTTCAAGACGAAAAAACTCCAAATATTTTTAAAGGTAATTTGCTTCTTCAGTGTCATTATTGCTCATGCGCTCCTGGCTCAATGTACTATTCCAAATTTGAATATTACACACTCAGGTTTAAAGCAAAATTTCGGTTTGTTAGAAAAACATTTTTTATTGGTATTGTGCAATTTCAACGTAAAGAACAGGGTTTACCCACTTGAATACCTTTAGGGGTACAGTTGTAAAATCTCTTACTTTGTATCTGCGACACCACCATCTTTATAGTCTCTTTTTATGAGCTATAATACGATGTCCTATGCGCGGTCCCAGGGCCGGTTCTCCCGCAAGTAAAAATAAAATGAAACACTGGGCTCCACAATGAGTGAAGAAAAGCGAAATTGTGATGTATCGAAATTATTCTTCTTCTTCAAGTGCCCTGTCGGGTCCCCCCAACGTTGGCGATAACCTCGGCGAACCTGTCCCTGTCCTGAACAGCTCCTCCATACATCAGATGCCTGTCCACTCCCTCACGTTTCGCAGCCAGGACATTTGTCTCCTACCGAGCCCTCGGCGTCCCTCAATTTTCCCCTGCAATATTAGTTGGAGAAGGTGGTACGATATGACCCAGATGTGAAATCTTCTGAACCTTGATAGTTGATAACAGTTCCCTGTCAACTCTAGCTCGCCTCAGGATTTCGTTATTGGTAACCATGTCTGTCCAGGGAATTCGGCGTTGGAGCCACATTTCAAATGCTTCCAGTCTGTTCATTGGGTTGATATACATTAAAAGCAATATAATCGGTTAATGTCTAAATTATTAAAGCGATTATTATAACTATTTATTTAAGATAATAATTAGAACTATCAAACAGTCTCCTCGAAGAGGTAAGTAGAAATAATGGACTACCATACTGTTATTTCCTGACATTCTCTTCTCGCTTTCTCAATATTCATACATCGTGTCGTCCACGCAAATCGATTTCTTCGTCTCCTCACGCGGCCAAAATTTAAATTTGATTTATTTAATCGTGCCATGATTTCCTCTGTCTTCCATTATTTCTAGTTCCGTTCAAGTCGTTTAAATACGCTTTCTATATCATTCTTTCTTCATTTATTTCTTCCATGTATCCAAACCATCTCAATGATCTTTCCAATTTTTTGTTGATAACCCCTCAGGATCCCAGGAACGAAAGAACGAGAGGAGAATGGTTAAAATGTTGTATACAAGCAGTGTGAGTAGAAAGAGAAGTCGTGGAAGACCAAGGAAACCATGGCATGACCAAATTAATCAAATACTAAACGGCGGCCACATTCGAAGTCGTAAAAATCGACGAACGTGCGTGTTACGATGTATGAATGTCGAGGAATAAAGAGAGGTATGCCAGGAAAGAATGGTATGGCGGTCCATCCTCTCTGCCTACCCCTCCAGGGAAACGGCGTGATGGTTAGTTAGTTAGTTAGTTCATATATAAACAATAAATAAATAATCTATTGTTTTGGCCGAAACACTATGATACTTCAATATTATAAACTGTTAAAATTTATAACACTGATACGATACCACAATTTTTTTATAAACTTTTTGTGTGTGGGGATAGCTGTTTCGCCAAACATTGTTGGCATCATCAGGTGTTTCATAACAACTTGTTTGTAACACATGATGATGCCAACATAGGTTGGCGAGACAGCTGTTGCGGCACTCACAAAGTGAATAATAAAAATTGTGACAACATAACAGTGTTATAAATTGTTACAGTTAAAAAAAATTGTGTTAATTAGGTAAAAAAATATATGTATGTATTTACTAAATGAGCATAATTATATTATTTTGAGGTCCATCCCTGGACAAATCCGTGCTCTGAAGACGGGAAATATAAATTAGATTGCAGGGGCTGTAATAAACCGTACGTGAGACAAAGTGCACCCCTGCCGTTGGACGGAGGGTGGGGGAGCAGGCCTGTCACCATAGCAACGGGTCTAAACAATGAGATGAATTATTTAGGTCGGGGAAAAATCGTATAGCATTTCTGTGATAATGGAAATTGCAGCGCATCTGAAGATGCCGCTGTTGGCTTTTGCTCTCTGGATATTGGTTTTCCCTTTGACTAAACAAGAGAGAGGGCAAACGCGTAGAAACTCACAATAAACGTAAAAAGATATACTCGAAAACTCGTTTAACCCAGACATGAAAAGCAATAGTTTCTTTTGATGGGAAAATGGTTTTGATGTATCAATAATACTTATTAAAAAAAATATATATATGGAAGTTACATTAAATAACAAATTGTACATATTGAAATTCATTTCAAAATACAAACATGTAAATTAAAAAAATTTTCTTATTTGTTTTTTGAATGTAGACAAATACTAGATTTTACCCATTGCGGGTTAATAACTTTTAAGGACCTAAAAAATGTGAAGTGTGTCTTAACATAGTAGCATATATACATCTTTCAAAAATTTGTCAGACGTGGTGGTCGTAAGAAGGACGGAATGGGGAATGTTGTTAACATAAAGCGATCGCTTAACCCAACCAATGACAGGTCATAAGTCCTGTAAACGCCTCGCCCACCATATTCTGTTTCCAAAAAATAACAATTTACATCTTCGTCTCTGTTGAGATACAATTAATCCTTAAAAATGAAAATTATCATATTTAAAATGTAAATTTTTGATAAATATTTTTTAAGCAATTTATAATGGTATAATCTAATAATGAAAGATTGATTGGAAGTTTTTTCAAATAAAATTTTTCTGAACTGAGCATCAGATCCGAAACATGTGTGTAAAAAACGTTATAAAGTGTTGTCAAAATTCAAATCTATTTATCCTAAAAATATGATGCTTGGAAATAAATTGAATCTTATCAAAACATATAAAATATGTATAGTTTAATATATCAGAAATACATTAAAAAAACTACACTTTGTCTTAAATTTGTTTTAATGGTAAACCAAAAAAACAAAATACCCTTGTAAGTTCTGAGTACGGAATCAATGCTAAAAAATTCTCCAAATCTGGGGAAGCAGTATAGATTCTAGATATGACTCTACAATTTTATAATTTTTTTTATTGTGTTTTAAAAAAGTATAACAAAAGTTTTTAAAATAGTCTATTTTACTTGTCATCCAGATCAAATATTGATTTAAGCAATTATTGCATCACGTAATAAAAAAAGTAAAATATTGTTAAATTATTAATATAGATCAAAAGAAAAAGAGCAATGACCCGATTTTAAGAAAGTGGAAAACTTTAGAGATTTAACCTCTCTAAGATGTTTGATGATTAATCGGTTTCCAAACCGATCTTGTCCGATGGCTTTCAGTCTTTCCACTCGCATTACCAGAGTTTGGTGTGTTATTGATACAAATCTTATTAGTCTGGACTAGAAAAATTCCACTATTTTAAATTTATAATTTACTAGTTCCTAGAATGCCCAAGATGAATAATGTAAATAAAATCTTTTTAAAATGTATATTTAGCTAAAATCCACTGATGTTTGCGTCTTCGAATGGTTTCGGCAGCTCTCTGTAAAAACCATCTTTCTGGAAGATGATGAATGATTCCAGAAGATGGCAGCGAGCTCCCGAAACCGGTTGAAGGCACAAATATTCGTAGATTTAAACTAAATATACAATTTAAAGAGATTTAAAAAAAAAAAATTATTTAACCATTAAATTTCAAATATTGTTTTTTCACACACTTACCATATTTACACACAGTATTAAAATTAACGATTTAATTTTAGAACATTGTGTAATGTGTATTTCAAAGTCTCTCGCGTTTCCTCGCTTTTCTGTATAAATAACAGTAGTATCGTATATTTCGTGCTAGCTATGAATTAATACAACAGGTTGCAAATGCAGGTCACCACAGTGCCTCCAGTATTATCTTTTAATAAGATTATCTATTATACAATATCAAGTCTGTCCAACGGAACGCTTCTGTGTTTACAGTTTCATCATAAGATGAATAATATAAACTGTATATAAAACAATATAAACATTATTTACTGATTGTTGGTTGTGGTTCTAATTTCGGAAAACTCCATTATAAACTACAATAAAAACTGTTTTATCAGTTTGAGATTTTTTATTTATATATAAAAATATATAAGTTACTCAGCAGGATTACCAAACATTTACTACATAAGACTATTATAAAACCGGTAGTCACCTACGGCAGTGAGACATGGTCTCTACGGCAGAGAGAGGAAGGTAGGCTAGCAGTTTTTGAGAGGAAAATTCTGAGAAAAATTTTGGACCCACGCTGGAGGAAGGGACTTACAGAATCAAAAAAATCTTGAACTTGAAGTACTGATTAACCAGGAAAGAGAAGTGAGATTCTGTAAGTCTCAACGCCTACGATAGACTGGCTATGTAGAAAGAATGACAGAGGGTAGAACATCAAAAATTATATCCAGATGGGTGCCCCGTGAAAAGAGTCCAAGAGGCAGACCGAGGAGACCTAGGCGGATTACGTGGAAGAAGATTGGGAGAAAATGTAAGGAGCTGGGGAATGAAGAGAGATGGCAAGGGACAGAAGTCAGTGAGGGACCGTTGTGGAGGAGGCCAAATCCTACACTGGGATGTAGCGCTGAGAAGTAGTAGGTAGTAGTGTATAACATATCTATAAATATTTGATACAAATTTGTTTCGCCTTGCGAGGATATTCTCAAACTAAACTTCGGTTTCACTCGCGTTTTCATTATAATATAAAAAATATTTACATTAATCACAGTATATTTTTTAAATTTAGAGTCTCGTTAACATTTGAAAACATTAAATGAATACTATTGTAGAGTAGATTTAATTTCATACGTAAAATAACAAAGTAATAAAAAGGATTTTTTTTTTTTTGAACAATGATGTAAAAGTCCATATTAAATAGAAACTTTCCAGTATTTTTGAGCCTATCCATGTAACTATTTGCTAAAAATGTATAAAGTCACATCAGTTTTCTTAATTACCATATTCTGCTCCATTTACTGGTGTATATAAACAGCAACGAGCTGAAATTTCGTCACTTTGATAATGCCTTAGAAGAGCGAAACATGTCATTTCCACAAAACATAATAAATCTTCTAGAAAAGTGACGTTTTCATTCATATTAATTAATAAAAAACGAGTTTAATTGGAAAGGTTTCATGCGTATTTTAAAGATTTTTAATATTTATTTGAATACATTGTTTTATAATATAATTGTCTTACAAAAACCCATTCTTGCGTATACCATTTCGCATCCCCAGATCATCCTGTGCGACTCAAACAACAGACATCAAACACATTAATTTGATGCTTCCTCTCCCACATCCCGCGGTTGTTCCTGGCGTCTCCTTGTTCTCGCATCCCTTACACTGTTTCCGGCAGCGCGGAAGCCCCTGAAATACGTATCTACTTATTGCTCCTCCGCACGAGGGTGTGTGTGATAGATACAGGCGGAGCACGTAAGGCAAGCTACAAACTCCAGATATGACAATTTAATTTAAGGGATGATGATATACGTTACAACAAAATATATACGGTGCATGTCATAAATACATATGATGTTAAATCGAGTATTTTTTGTGAAACGGTTCGTTATTTTTCAACCAATGTGAGACGAAAGATTCACCCATTCAAAGTAAGTCAAGTTTTTCATATTATCAAAGGAAATTCGAATAAGATTTAAGAAATGAATTGTGTTTTGAAGAAAGTAGGTACAGAATATGTATTTTTAATGGACAGTCAAAGTGATGCTTGGAGTTGGCAGAAGAAAGATGAAAGTAAGATAAATACCGTTAGAAATGAGATAATTTAGAATTATGTGCGGAAAAACAATGCATTATAGAATACCGAAAGATGAAGTAAGAAATGGATGTAAGGCGGGTGAATACGTTCTAAAATTAAGTTTAAGTACTGAGAATGTAAAAAAAAGCCGAGGAAGGCCAAAGAAGACATAGAATGACCAAATTAATCAATTACTAAAAGGCAGCCGTGTTTAAAATCCGAACAATAAACGAGCATTCGTGGCTCAGGATAAAACATTGTGGCGGTCCATTCTCCTTGCCTACCCATCCGGGAAACGGGGTGATGGTTAGTTATTTAAGAGAAAATATAACGAAGGGATACATTTCAGGGAACTACTCATATGTACGTGAAAAATTATATTTAATAACGTGAAAAGGAAAACAATTTTAGTTTTATATATGTAATTAAACTCAAATAAATTAATAATAATTACATAAATAATAATTACAAAAAAATATCTACTTCTATCTAAATTTCAATACAGTCGTAATAAATTATTTGAAATATTTTTGTTTTTTGTATAAAAAAAATTAATCATCATATATTTATAAACTTATTCATGTTAGCATTCTAATAGTATTATTTTTTAATTAAAATAAACAACGATTTTATTGTTTCATTGCGCCCTTCAAATGAATTCATTGCGTTTGTCAAAGAAATTATAAATATCTTATTATTTTGCAATAAATATTCGAAAAATAAATACATTATTTAATAATAAATCACTTCATTAAATGTAATAATAGTTTATATTACAAAATGAATCGTGGGTATACTACAAATTAACAAGACTAGGGTAGTTACCGTGTAAGATATAAGTTTTGACAGCAACTTTAAGCTTCTTGAAGCAAAGATCACTCTTAGTGTTTATGTTTGTGATTTGAACTTTAGATAATATATCACTTTGTTTACCAACAATAACAATATGGAGTTCATAATATGAGGATAACAGTTCTCTAATAGAACTACCATATATGGGAATAATTAAAAAATATATATATATATAAACTTATGTATTTTGGTTGTACAGCATTAAAAAAAATAATTAACTAATTTTGATTCAAGCGTTGCTTCATAACTGTAGAAAAATATATATTTTTGTTACCCTAATGAAACTCCAAATAAAGCAAAACCAAGTAGGCATAAAATTGGAGAGACATCTCCAGGCGAAATCTAGAACTGTATGATTTGCAGAGACTTTCACAGTACATTAATAAAGGTTTTCTGCTTAATGCTTTCCAATCTTAATAGATGACGCTAGTGTAGAGTGAACTTAAAAATGTAAAGATATGCGTGGAATCCTACCATATTCCAGTTCCAAAAATTTGTCGGCCGTGGTGGTCGTAAGAAGGTCCGCCCTGAGGAATGTTGTTAAACATAAAGCGATCGCTCAACCCAACCAATGACAGGTAAGTCCTGTAAGCGCCTCGGCCACCACCTTCTGTTCCCAGAAAACAATTTACATCTTCTTCTATATTGAGATACAATTAATCCTTATAAAATATAAAAACCGATTGGGTTTTACAGGAAATAAAATGGTATATAACAAAATATATTTTCATGTTTTTATTTTAATAGACTGCCACATTTTTCTTTCAGATATATTTCTCTAGTTCCTCAACAATCATAGACTCGTATCATGTCATGTACACACGTCACATTTCTCCGACTCCTCACGTGGTTGGCATTCAATATTTGATTTATTTGATCGTGCCACGTTTTCCTCGGACGTCCTCTATTTCTAGTTTAATTAACATTGAAAACATATACTTTTTTACCATTCTTTCTTCATTTATTCTTTCCATTATAAAATAAATAATCTGATTGTTGGAAACCGAAGGATCTCAACTTTTTTTGGACCATTGCCCCATTTGAAGAAAAATACAACTTGAACGGTCCCTCTCTATAATGGTTGTACCAAATATTAAAATACACTCTTATATTATAGTTTTTATTATTGGGAATGTATCCGAAATATTTATCCAAAATTTTTGTTTAAAAATTGGAGATTTTTTTTGATTTCCAAAATTGGAGAGTTTTCTCAAGGCGTTGTCTAGTAATGTGTGACAATTGGGTTGATGATTGCCTTTTACATTACATTAATAAAGTTTTCTGCTTAATGCTTACATCTAATCTTAATAGATGGCGCTAGTGTAGATTGAACTAAAAATATACAATATACATTTTGAAAAATAATTGTTAGACGTGGTGGTCATAAGAAGGATGGAATGGGGAATGTTGTATTACATAAAGCGATCGCTTAACCCAACGAATGACAGGTCATAAGTCCTGTAAACGCCTCGAACACCATATTCTGTTTCCAAATAATTTACATCTTCGTCTCTATTGAGATACAATTAATTCTTAAGAAATGTTTATATTGTTTATTATTTCCGAAGTTTTTGTATATTTTTTTCAATCAATTTGCGACGTCCCCCCCTTGGCTGCCCCAACGCCTCCCATTTATCTCTGAACCTGCTTCTGCCGCCATAGATCTCCTGCGCTTTTGTCTCCCTGTGGGGAACCTATGCTGTAGACCTTAATTAAATATAAGTGCATTTTTATCGTATCACTCTTATTAGATTGATAAAAATAATATGCTTTATTTATGCACGAATGTGAAACGTAAAAAAAATAACTGGGAAACAGCATCAAATGCACATTCACATATCGGTAAAGTGACGTTGGACGCGGGCGCCATTTTAGCGGTTGTTCGGTTAATGAAAATTAAAATCCGGTTCAACGATTACACCTCGTGTTGGGTTCCCTTGCAAGCTGTGGCGGCTGTTGGTTTTGCCCCAACTTAGTTTAACCGCATGGCGATATGTTTTGCAGGGTCGTCAGAAATATTAATACGCACTCTCAATGTGTGAGATAACCTCAATTATATATGTTTTCTCAAAATATATGACAAACAAAATTAAAGTTTGAGGGGATAGTTTAAGGGGGTCTAGGATTTTGAAAAAAAAGTTTTTCTTGCATATACAGGATGTTTTTTTTCAAAAGTTTGGTTTCGTTGATTTGTAGTCAGTACGTTTTGCCATTTTACCCAATTGCTCGATAAAGTAACCGAAAATTGGACTCCACGATTGCGCTTCATTCGAGCTAGCCGTGGCGCTCATGTGCCCGAAATCATATTTAAACAATAATGGCATAAAATTATCTATTAAATAAAGCCAATATCATAGACATTAACATTATTTTAATGTGTTTTTGCGATTGGATTTTTTTTATATGATATATTTTTAAAATATCAAAAGTGATACAAAAAACAAATTATATTCATTAACAGTTTAAAATGTTAAGGTATCATAGTGTTTCGGCCAAAACAATGGACTATTCAATAATAAAAGTGTTTTAATTTAACAGTTTATATTGAAATATCAAAGTGTTTCCGCCAAAATAATGGATTATCTTAAAAAAATCTCGAATATAGGAAAGATTTTGTGATATACCTACATTATATGGGGTTGTATAAAATAACGAGATGCACGAGACGGTCGGCAGGTAATCTTACTTAAACGGCTTAGGAAGAAGCTGGGCTACACATGATAAGCTAAAACTATTTCAGTCTTATTACACATTCATACATTCAACTAAGATTAGGTTAGGGTGCCTAGAAACTTGTAAAATAATTATGATAATAAAATTTTACCAATTTTCATGTGATTTTATTAGAGATTCCATTCAATTATCAATAAAAATGAGTGTACGTATTTAATAAACTTTCATATATTTTCAGCAAAGTGAGAATTTAATAAATGGGATCGAGTGCAGGGCAGACACCACAATCACAAAAACGCGCTCAGAGTGTCAGAAATGAAGACGCTTAGAAATATATCTAGCAAGACACTGCAAGAGAGGATAAGGAATACACGGATAAGGGAGATATGCGAGGTCGAGGATGTCGTTTGGTGGGAAAGGCAAAGGAGAAAATACTGGTATGCACACGTGAGGAGAATGGAACCATTTAGACTCCCCTTCATTGCGTTACACGGCCAGCTCCATGGTAGACGATCCCCGGGCAAACCACCACAGAGATGGATCGACAGCTGGGAATCGACTTCGCAGGAGGCCAATTCCTCTTAAGAAACAGGCTTCTAGGCCTACACTTAGAATAAAAAGAAGAAGATATATTTTGAACGAATATGCTTTATTTAGATTTACGATGTCTACAAAAGTTCACACCTAGATATGTAATTTTTTCACGTGACTATAAAATGGTGATAGATTAGCTACCTTTCACATGTCATGAGAATCAATATCATAGCTTATTCTTCTTCTTCTTCTTCAGATTGTAGATCTTGCGATCTGTTTATGCAGGATATCAATTTTCTTCCTCTAATGAAGACGACCAGCCTTCTCTCCATCTCTTTGGTGGTCGTCCTGGTGGCCCTCTGGAGTCTAGTGCATCACGATATTAGGAATTCTTGCTGGATGTAGTCTCGATGTAGTCTCTCCAGAATGGTCTTTCTCTGCCTACTCCATCTCATTATGTCTTAAATTTTGCAGGATTTGCAAATTTCTTCTTTAGGTATCCTATCTCTAAGGGTTCTCCCCACCAATGGGTCGCAATGTTCTCATTTCTGCTACTCTTAAGAGATGTTTGGTTCTGACAGTGTCTGCTCTTGCTTCGATTCCGTATGTCATTATGGGCCTGATGCATGTTTTATAAATTCTAACTTTGCTTTCCACTAGCGTATGCTTGTTGTCCCAGACAATGTCTCTTAGGCATCTGGGGATAACTGCTGCTTTATTAGCCTGTTTTTTAACTTCATTTTATAGATCGCTGCAACTAGATATCTCCACACCCAGATATCTGAACTTCATGACCTGTTCTATGTGTTGGTCGTCTACAACCAATTTGCGTATGAGAGGCTGTCTGGATTTTGTTGGATGTAAAGAGCGATGCAACAAAATAATAATATGAGATGCAGAGCTATCGACGAAGAAGATCATTTAGTAGCCAACGAAGTATTAATTTATTTGCTTCTCTAAATGACTCGGCCGGTCCTGCAGTGGAGTTATTAGTACGGAAAATTTTGTGAATAATATTATACCCGTTAACTGTTAATTAGCACACCCATTTTGTTCGCTCGACATATCAGAAATTATTGTAATTTAGCGCACGGCGGGTGACATTGTACTGTTTGTGACATGTTTATGTGACTCTTCCAAAGCGGTAGAAGGTGTTTGCGGTGACTTTGTTCAAGAAACAGTCATTTTAATTAAGGTTTGAAGTCCTCATCTCCAGCGCCTCGCACAATACCTACTGAATTGTTATGTCAAGAGCTTAATGTATCGTAAATTTGAATGGATTACAGATTCGTTTAATGTAGA
Organism: Lepidostoma basale; assembly: GCA_022606425.2. Taxonomy (NCBI): domain Eukaryota; kingdom Metazoa; phylum Arthropoda; class Insecta; order Trichoptera; family Lepidostomatidae; genus Lepidostoma; species Lepidostoma basale. The sequence continues at coordinate 853,195 of JAHDVF020001587.1, forward strand.
AGGAACTACATATGTACAACGATTAGTCATTTGTATGATACATTCTTTCTACTGTTAATGAATAATCTTTGTTTTGTTGTATCAAAATTGTATTTTATTTTACGCGACAGCTGTTTATACAATTAGGACGAAACAATTTAGAGAAAGAAGCCGACCGAAGAATTCAGTTGGGTTGGGCAGCCTTTGGGAAATTACGTCATGTTCTCACTTCCAAAATACCACAATGCCTCAAGACTAAAGTCTTCAACCAGTGCGTTTTGCGAGTCACGACGTACGGAGCCGAGACGTGGATATTGACAAAAGGTCTAGATTCAAGGTTGCCCAGCGCGCCATGGAAAGAGCCACGCTTGGAATAACCTTGAGGGACAGATTTAGAAACGAATTTATTCGACAACAAACCAGGGTGACTGAGGTGGCTCTACGGATAGGCGGGCTGAAGTGGCGGCGGGCTGGCCATATCTGTCGGAGAACCGACAGCCGATGGGGAAGACGGGTTCTGGAGTGGAGACCGCGTACATGATTCCGTAGAATTGGACGTCCCCCTACCCACTGGACCGACGATCTGAAGAGGATTGCTGGACATGGATGGTTGGGAGCGGCAATGAATAGGGGGCGGTGGCGGGCTTTGGGAGAGGCCTACATTCAGCAGTGGATGACAGACGGCTGATGATGATGATGACGATGACAGCTGTTTCATCAACCAATGTTGACATCATCAGGTGTTACAATAATATATCAAATGTAAATTTGACATATCAAATTGACATAGGAACAAATACACGTAAAGGTTCGAAAAATCACGAAAATTTGACATTTGAAATATTATTGTAATACCTGATGATGTCAACATTGGTTGATGAAACAGCTGTCGCGTAAAATAAAAAAAAGATTGTGATACAAACAACAAAGTTTATTCATTAACAGTTTAAAATGTTAAGGTATCATAGTGTTTCAGCCAAAACAATGGACTATACATTCTTTTATTGTATTATCCAATTTCTTAAAACAAACTAACTAACCATGTCGCCGTCTCCCCGAAGAATATGCATTTATTAACTTTACAAACAGAAGCAATAAATAATCTTATGATATGATTGTATTAATCACATCGCATTATATGTAATAATGTAATCTATAACCAAGAATCCAATAATGTTATTTTATGAACCTTTTTTAAATTTCACGCCAATTGGGCATTTCTGAATATTTAATCAGAGCCATTAATTTCAACTATAAATCAGATGCTGAGAGGTTAATGGGCCTATGCATCAAATAACTTCACGTATATTACAAGAATGAATCAAATTTATGGATTTTTTACATCAGTATCTGCTGAGGAGATTGGAACATTTGCAAATTTATTAGAACAATAACATTTTCGATAAAAGTAATACAGGCTGATTTTATGCACAATTTTACGATTTTTATCACATAAAGAGAATGTTCCTGTTACAAGATTAGAATGAAGGTTTATTAAAATTTATTGTCGAATATACAAATACTCGTATAATAGTAATTGGTCATGCCACGTTTTTCCCGGCCTTTTCTCGACTCCCTTTTCCATTATCTCAGGGGATATTTCGAGAACTCTGCCGTGCTGGAGGGTGTTCGGCTTTTTGTCCCTGATAGATATCTCCGACAGCGATAGCATAGATTGTTTTACCTACCGGCTACCAGACCAACCTGCCTCTGGTGACACCGGTGAGAAGAGCAATTAATCTGCTGAACGCGGTCTCCTCGGAGACCGACGTCTTTCATATTAGTGAAAGTACGTTCAGAAGGCAAATTCTCTTAATTCTGGAGAGTATCCTGTCTTCCTAATGTTGAACCATCTCTCATGCGTTTCTGGTAGTATACTATACACAATATATTATTTTAACTGTTTTCAATAGATGCTTCAAAAATTAATTTTGTAATGTCTGATTTGATTTGATTAACTTATACAGTAGAATCCCGGTTTTCCGGGATGGATGGTGAGAGAAAATTCCGTATAATCGATTTCCCGGTTATTCGAAAACACGAAAAAAATGGAAAACAAAGAGAAATTTAAAACTGCGTTATATGCGCTTATGTATACCTACTTGCTTAGTAAGACGCACGTGTTGACAACGTGACACTCTTTGACTGGAGGAAACGCCGGCGCCGGTCATAGTCTTTCTACTGATCATACCTTTTGCCCTATCCGATATTCCCGCAAAATCTATCAATTTTCTCTTTTAATTAATGATGTCCCGTATAATATGATCACCAACATTACATTGATTCAATAAATATTTAACGGTTGGACCATTTGAAATTTTTTGAATTATTTCGAATTTTCGTTCAATTGAAAGTACGACTCGTTTGCGTTTATCCATTATTATATACACTTTTTCACAGTGAAATAAAATTAACGACAATGTTTTATGCGTATAAACAACGCTGCCCTACTAGGGGGCGTTATCGTCCACTTTGAGAACCTAGGGTCTAAACAGATCGCAATATCAACATGTAGGAGAAGAATCTGAAAAAATATTTATTTTATGTACATAGAAGAATCTAGGAACAGTTCACTTCTGTCAAAGGTTTTCTATTTTTTCATTGGCGGCATTTACCTCTTCGCAGAAAAAATATTTCGACACGTGCCTTTAAATTCAAAAGGAAAATACACGGTAAACGTTGACTGCTGATAGAGGGGTAAAAACGTGATTATTTTTCCAAAACGCTTACACCGCTTACCAATGCTTTTTGTCTTATTTAAAAGTTTGTTTCTTTACTGTTGTTCTTTTTACGTAATTTCTAATTTCTATCATGTTATGTTCTTTTCAATCCTATGCATGTAAATTCTAATTTATATTATGTTATGTTCTTTTCTATCTTATGTAATTTCTAATTTCTCTTATGTTATCCTTATTCTCGTTTTTGTGTTTTGCCGTTATATGTTAGTTGTCTGTCAATTTGCCCAAATTTTTATATTATCTTTGTCACTAAACATGTCATTTTTGTAAAAGGTCTTTTTGAATTCACATAGATTTTAAACTTTATTTACATTAGTATTCGTCTCCTATTCGCTCGCCCCACATGTACATCATCCGGTCACATATTGGACTGGTAAATTACCATCACTTTGTTTCTTACTGTTGTTTTTTTTTCGTAATTTCTAATTTCTATCATGTTATGTTCTTTTCAATCCTATGCATGTAAATTCTAATTTATATTATTTTATGTTCTTTTCTATCTCATGTAATTTCTAATTTCTCTTATGTTATCCTTATTCTCGTTTTTGTGTTTTGCCGTTATATGTTAGTTGTCTGTCTATTTGCCCAAATTTTTATATTACCTTTGTAACTAAACATGTCATTTTTGTAAAAGCCCTTGCGGCCGCTATGTCAAAATAAATAAATAAATAAAAAGTTGTGTTATTTACGTTTTAAGTACAAATAATAAGATCGGAAGAAAACGTATTCTTCACTAACTAACTAGCTAACTAACCATCACGCCGTCTCACCGAAAGGGTAGGTAGAAAGAATGGACTGTCACACTTTTCTTTCCTGACATATTTCTCTCGATTACTCAAAAGGATGGAAGGACACCTCGCCAACCCGTCTGGCAAGCGTGGCGTTGTAATGCCAACTACCCCTCATATGACATGTCTTACATGGAGAAGTATGGGGGAGGCCTTTGTCCAGCAGTGGACGACAACGGCTGTTAAAGAAGACTCAAAATTCATACATCGTGTCATGCACGCGCGTCGATTTCTCTGACTCCCCACATGATCTAGATTTAATATTTGATTTATTTGATCGTGCCACGTTTTCCTCTATCTTCCTCTATTTCTGGATCCATTACATCGTTATCATATACATTTTTACCATTCTTTTTTCACTTATTCTTTCCATATGTCCAAATCATCTTAATGATCCTTAAATTATAATGTTCATAACACCATCATTCGCACTGCATTCACTTTTTGTATTTTTTCATTCGACACTCTATCATACACATATTTTCCACACATTCGTCTAAGAGATCTTATTTCTATTGCATTTGTTCTACTTTCATCCTTCTTTTGCCAGTTCCATGCTTCATTTCCATACCTAAGGGTCGGTAGAAGAACGTATTTTTTTATGTGCAAAATATCAATATACAATTGTTTATCAATTTATAAAACAAACAAACTTCAACGCCGTTTCCCCGCAAGGGTAGGCAGAGAGAATAGACCGCCATACTACTCTATCCTGGCACACCTCTCTAGATTCCTCCACTTTCATATAGCGAGTCATACACGCACGTCGATACTTTCGGCTGATTAATTTGGTCATGCCATGTTTTCCTCGGTCTGCCTCGACTCCGTACTCCATTTACATCATTGAGATATACTTTCTTAACTATTCATTCATAATTATGTTCATTATACTCTCATACTTGTGTACTCATGTATAAAGTACAAAATCTCATCAGTTTGCATAATTGATGTTTTATAAAAAAAAAGTCTTCGACACCTTTGCCTAGATCCACAGATTTATTAGTATTTAATTATGGCCGAGCCATAGAGGGCTCCCTCCGCTTACCCGAAGCTGTTATAAGCGCAGCGGCGCCTTTCGTCAGCTTCACTCGTGCACTCCCTAGGCCCGTCACCCGTCCATGCGGGACTTATGTATATTTGCAACCAAGGGGGACCCAGGCCACATTTAAGCTACGCTACTTTCCCTCGATGTCCCGCCGTACACACATAGCAATACAACAGCAAAAGAAAATACACAATTGATACATAAATAACATATGTTAGAGAAAAAATAAGAAAGAAATAATGCACAGCAGGAGGCACAGGAGGGAGGGAGTAGATAAAATGCAGGATGGGGGAAATACGGATTTTTTTTAATGTGTGGAACTAAGGAGGAGAAGGACGAGGTCCGGCATTGCGGATTAAGTCTTCCTCCCCCCAGCAAGATAATCGGCACCCCCTCAAAGGGGCAAGTGACTTCACAAAACGGCAACGTCCGGTCGAGACGATTGGCCGAGGTTAAAAAAAAAAATAATAATAAAATAAGCAAGAAAGATTTATTAGTATTATATTGTGAATCCCAGATTTTGCACAGAATGAATTATTAAAAAAAAAAAAAAATTGTTATAAAATACTCACAAAACAAATCCCGCCTTTTCCCTTCAGGCAAAATGATTCAGCGGCCTGCAACAGAACACACAACAAGTTAATTATGTTATAATTATTCCGCAAACAGCGGAAACTACGAAACCACTATGAATATTAAATGTTGACTTGTTTGTACGCCGTTCGTGATGATTAATTGACAAATATAATATTATGCAACCCACACAGTTATTTGATGGGAGTAGTGAAGCAGAATGGCGAACCCTTTTACGACTTCAAAGCCTTATTTCTTTAGAAAAACGGATCAACGGTCTTAATGAGACATGTTCGAAAGCGTAACTCAACAATGTTATGATATTTAAAAATAATTACTATTTATAGGGCAAAAAAGTCATTAGTGTGATTAGTTATGATTAAAATTAAGTATGCGAAATCTGTTGCTATTTAACAAACAAATATTGCAAAGGTGGAAAAACAGTGATTAGAAAGGCCCATTATATAATATAATAGAAATTAAAATTGTTGTCACAGTTGATATTATTTAGGTGAAGAAACTACGGTTACAAATAATATTATAACTGAACAAAATAAAGGTGCTAAAAAAACGTAATAAGAAGGAACAATTATACATAATATAAATTCAAGTGCGATGAGTCATAATACATTAAGGACGATAAACATTAGAAAGAAGCAGATTACATTAATAAGAAAAGGGAACAAAAGTGGAAGGTTGTATACGTATTTATTAGTACTTATTTGTTAGATTGTAAAGCTAAAGTATTTTTTATGTATTAAATACTAAGGGGAATAAGCAGGAATTCGGTTATTTATAACATTTATTTGCTTTTAATATTCCAGAATTTCTCGTTTTTTTAAATGTTTGCTATATGCAAGAAAACGTATTTTTGATTTCGAAATGATGGTCGATATTCACACAATGATTTGCCATTTCCGCCAAAATTTTGCTGATCGAAATTTTTAATGTTAAAGAAACAAAAACTGTATTAAAAATTTCGACGAGGATAAGGAATTTTTAACGTGTCAGCTGATTTAATATATTGACTCAAATTAACCACTTAAACCTGATTTCAGTTTTAAAATTATTTTGATTTAAGTTTGTTTAATATTTGAATGAAAACTTTCGCATTTAGTATGAAAAAGGTAACTAAGTTTGAATATAAAATTATTTTAAATATTTGGATACTCATAATGAGGAATCTAAGAAGAAATCTATAACCTTTTTACTGGAAAATTAATTTTCATCCATTTTTTTAACAAAAAAAAAAAACATAAATATCTGTTGTACTACGCATGTTGCATATTAACATGAAAGGAAGATTAACAGACGATATGTTTGTGTATCGCGTATGGTACACATGAGTTTGAAGCAAATAATGTTTGACGAAAAAGTAAAAAAGAAACTTGTAAACAAAGGAATATACCAAATTATTTCATGTGAGCGAATCACAACCGGTTTTGGTAACCAAGTATTCCTGTCATCCAGTTTAACTGTGATTGATAAATTTAACGTAATTATTGTTTGCATTTTATCTTTAACCCTTTGTAGCCATTTTTTTTTTGTTTTTGTGTACACATCCTGGAAGTGAGTACATTATTTTTTTTCTTTTTTAAATTTTTAAAATTTTTTTTAGCATGAAAGTAGAATAAATGCAGTTGAAATGAGATCTCTTAGAATAATGTGTAGATACTCTGTGTATGATAGAGTGCCGAATGAAAATATAAGAAGTGAATGCGGTGCGAATGATGGTGTCATGAACAAAATAATGAAAGGATCATTAAGATGGTTTGGAGATATTGAAAGAATGAATGAAGAAAGAATGGTAAAAAAATTATATGTTAATGATTTAAATGGAACAAGAAATAGAGGAAGACCGAGGAAAACGTGGCGGTAGCGTGGTAATGTTGAGGAAGCGAGAGAAATATGCCAGGAAAGAAAGGTGTGGCAGTCCATTCTTTCTGCCTACCCCTTCGGGGAGACGGCGTGATGGTTAGTTAGTTAGTTAGTTTAAATTTCTGCTTTTTTTATGTTGTTATTATTATTTTTCTACGTTTTATTTTTATTATTACACGATTTTGTGTGTTTTGCAGTTTAAACAATGTCAGTAGTTAACAAGAATAATAACGAATGAAAAAGTCTGTGTTCAAGTTTTATTATACTTTATGGAAATGAAATGTTTCGCCCATCTAAGGCATTATCATATGATACATATTTAATGGGTTATAAGGGGCCAGAGGGTTACCGAATGGAGGCCAAGGTTGGGCCAAAGAAGTGTCGGGAGACAGTCTACCAGGTGGAGCGAAGATATTGTGCTGAAAGCGGGAAGGGCCTGGAGAACACTAGCGAGAGACCGATAGGGATGGCGTGGGGGTGGAGAAGCCTACATTCAACAGTGGATGGAGGCAAGCTGATGATAAATACATATTTAATAATGTCTCACGGGACTCGCCCTCGCGGAAGACCTCCTAAAAAATAGAAAGACAGCTGGGAGTCTACCTCGCAGGAGGAGCAACACTCTGGAGAACAGACCACATTAGACCACAAGGAAGAAATTACATTCTTTGAACATGACCGTACCAGTCCCTTTTTCGCTCTCTGCCCCATCTTATAATATCCTCAACCTCACATACCTCTCTTATTCTGGTGTTCCTCACGCGATCTCTCAGTGTCTTGCCTGCTATACAATACGCCTTTGTTATATTCATAAAGACAATTAAAATAAATGGAAGGGTCTCAATATTTTAGTGAAATAAACAAGTCAGTACAACATTGTCGCGTTTGTAATTTCCCGTAACAAATTGTATACAAACGGGAGGTTGGCAAGGAGAATTTAAAGCAAATAGGAATAATTGTTTGCCTGTATATTGGCTACGAGAATTCTCCGGGGCGGTACACGTGGCATGTACGAGGCCACTACAACCCGGAACAACATGTAGCGTGTACTTGGTACGTATTTGAGATACATATTTTACTCTGGTCGATACAAAACGTTTGATAAACTCGAATGGATCTTCTTCTACTTCTGTTTGTCCACACCTCCGTGCATAGGGCTTAAATGCAGTAGCGTGCCTAGGGTCAACCAGTAGGGCAAGCCCGTCCAACTTTTTTGTGTTATAATATTAGTAGAGGGTCACGATAATGTATTTTTCCAGATTAAAAGAGTTTTATCTTTCTAAATTAATTTCGTGAATAAATTGATTTTAAATCCCGTTTAGGCGCATTTTAAATCTATCCCAAAAAATATTTTCTGCATTTTAAATCTATATAAAAAAAAAAAAGTTCTGCGTCACCAAACTCATGTCCTTGTATAAAATAATAATTTTATTACAAATACAAGAAGAAATATAATTAATAAGCTGTAAATAGACAATAATAATAAATTTTTTAACACCGAAACACGAATTATAAATAAATGTTCGTAAAAAAAATTCTGCGTCACCAAACTCATGTCCTTGTATAATATAATAATTTTATTACAAATACAAGAAGAAATATAATAATTAAGCTGTAAATAGACAATAATAATACATTTTTTAACACCGAAACACGAATTATAAATAAATGTTCGTAAAGAAATCACATAATCTTTCTTTTCATTACATTTCTGCACATAACGTAAATGACAGATAATATTCTGGCAATAGAAATGAAGTTCGTGACACATCGAATAGTAGCATAGTTTAGAGTGATAAAGCCCGGCTTTAAATCCATACAAAAAATTGTACATACTACTGGTATATATGCACTTAGCTATATGATTACAAGCCAAATATAAATAAGCGTTACATTTTCCACGCCCAATATGAAGCCCATCAAAAACATGAAACAAAACATGTGGACGTAGGCGATTTTGCGGGCATCTCACCTACGGTACGTATGAGTGAAATAAAATTCGGCGCGTATGAGTGAAACAAAACATACACATAGGTCATTTCTGAGCATGTCAGCGGCTTGTATGGAAGTACCGCCACTGCTTAAATGAACCTTACTGACCCTAATCGCACGCCTGATGCCTAACATCTTCCCAATAGAGGTCTGCTGCTTTAACCTCGTCCTGCAGGGTTTTTCTTGGGGTGGCTCTAGGTCTTCCTCGCTTCCTCTTTCCACCCACAAGGGACCAATCCAGTGCGTCCTAAGTGATGCAGCCTGGGTTCCATCTCAGGGTGTGATCGATCCACAGCCATTTGCGTCTAGCGACTTGTTTTCTGATTGGATTTTCGCCTGCCATGCCCCAGAGAACGGCATTTGAAACCATTTGGGACCAAAAAATCTTGAATATTGAGCGAATGCTCGAAATTAATATAACATATAAGTGATACGCCCGGCAGCACAAGAATAATGCTACTTTTTAGTTTGCTATTCACTCTCGACATGCCATTTTTTTTAAAGACTCACATCAAGGATTTATATCAATGATAATAGAATTTATTTACAATCTTTACTGTGAGCAGAAAATAGCTCATTATTATGAAGAAGGAATCTGGTCGTGTTCAGGCTTGAACTCATGTCCCCTGGATCAGGAGCCGAGCGTTCTATCCCCTAGACCACCACCCGGTTGATTTCAAACAATTACAGACTCTCATTCCCTTGCATTCTCAATGACCATATACAAGGTATAAGGTCAATCGCTTCAAGTCTGTGGATTGAATCTGAAAAATTCATACTTTTAACATGATAAATTATACGTTTATGAATTAAAACATTGTTTTTTCCACTTTTGAGTTTTTTTTCTCGACATGTTTCGAAGGCTTGCACAGTTTATCATCGGGAAAACGATATAAAACTGTTTTTGAGTTTTACATCGTTCTCCCGATGATGAAGGTGTAAGCCTCCGAAACATGTCGAGAAAAATAAACTCAAAAGTGAAAAAAACAGTGTTTTCATTCACAAAAAAATTACATTACGGAATTCCACAGTGTTAACGCCTTAAGTTTATCTATAATTAATTATTTGTTGTTTGTTCATAAGAAGGACAGCCGAAAAAATAGAGAAGACGAAAATATAAAAAAATTCTAGACTCCAAAGCACTCGAATGAATATTTTACAAATTTGATTTACGAAACAAACAAAATTATTTTGTGTATGCAAATGTGCCTGTTTTTTGAATGTGTATCAAATTCAAACAAATAACAAAAATAATTGAAAGAGGCATTGAAACGCATGCCGGGCATTAGCTTGTATACAATATATAAAACAGAAGGATTATGAAATACTCGTATACTAAAAATCGTTGTTAGCGTATAGTACATATGTAGCAGTTCAATATATTCACAAAAAATAACTGTTCATTTCAATATACGTGAGAGAAATTCGTAGAGCTGGTTTACTGAACTTAGTTATCTATTGGAGTCGTGATGGATTGGTTGGAAAATAATTAAAAAATATCCTTTTCGTAATGCGTCTTAAATTTTTGTTTAGTAAGCAATTTTTTTTCATACTTTCGTATGAAGCACTTAATTTGTGGTGTGGCAATATTAAAAATAACTGAAAAACAATTGTCTTGTTGTTTTTACAACTTTATTGTTGTTTTATCAAAAATAACTGTTTTTATCAAAAATAAATATAATTTTTTGTTTGTTTTGTAACCCTGACGAAGGTCCGATGGGAGCGAAACTAATTGATTGATAAAATAATTAAGTGATGAAAAAACAAATGAAAAGTTTTTTTTTATGGATTTGGTTTTAATTAGGTAAAACTCCTTTGTAATTCGAGTATGTATTAAAAACGTCACTGTTTTTTGGTTTTATACTGATTTTTTATTATTCATAAAAAAAATATGAATATAAAAATAATAGTGAAATTTTTTTTCGAAAGGAATTTTTCGGAGTTCGCTAACCATGTAAATGAAAATAATCATATATTTAATAAAGAAAACGATATTGAAATTTTGTATATTAACAATAAAACGTAACTTTAAACAATTTAGAAATTTTAGAAATTAAAAATGGAATCAAAAATAATGAAAATATAATAAATTACGAATTAAATTTAAATTCAATTCCCATGCTCGATATGTTCCCGTTACATTTCCCCTCTCCTTAATCCTAATTATACCCCTTCCACTCGATATGTTCCCGTTACATCTCCTCTCCCCTCAATCCTAATTATACCCCTTCCACTTTTATACATCGACTCCACTTAGTATATAAGTGACCGCTCTGTTTTATTTGATTATTAAAATTGCATACATAGATAAAGGTTACTTGTAACCGAAACATGTCTGATTTCAGTGAAAATAAAAAGTGTTGTAATACAAAGTATAATTATATTTATTCAAATATAAATCCACAACACAAAGTGTAGGCGAATTTAGGACGAAAAAAAAATATTGCTGATTTTTCATATTAGTTTGAACAGTTTGAATGCATACTTTTATATTCTTAGATTAGAATGTCAAGAATCTACCACTTGCAACACCTTGAAGGTGATCTCGACGGAGATTCCCGATTCCGATTGTCTTCACACACCTTAAGACTATTATTAGGTGACCTAGTTATCGGAGATGCTCCACTGGGCCGCCACGTGTTCACGCCATGGCAGGAAATGAGCGAAAAAAGGAGTAGGGGATAGAGTCGAATGCTCATAACGTGTTTACGTAGAAGGGTGACGAAATATTTTTGAAACGAGATTTCACCAAAGATTTTTGTTGACAGTTGCTGAAGGAACAGTTTCTCAATAACTTGTGATTAATCATGATAAAGGGAAAACATATTTTATTATATCATTATATAATATATAAACTGGCGTTTATAGATATATGACACATAAGATATATATTTTCAAACAATTCTAAAATAACAATATGTGTTAAATTATTATATTTTTCTTTGTTATTTTATTTTATTAAATATCATTGTATTTCAGATAATTTGTTTTAGATTTATTATGTAGACGTTGAACGATCGAAGTGTGCGCGGGAGATGCCTATTGGTGGCGATGAGGTTCGCAACCCATCACACCGCGTCTCTCGCGATGGCGAAAAGAGAAGGATGGAGTGCCGCATCGATTAAAGTGTGGCAGTCCATTCTTTTTGCCTGCCCTTTCGGGGAGACGGCGTGATGGTTAGTTAAGTTAAGTTTAAGTTAACAATTTTAAAAATACATTTTATTTTTAATATCTTTAAACTCAATTTCTTTGAATAATAAAAACTTCTAAAGATTAATTTAAAATAAATATATATATATTTTTAATTCATTGTGGAAACATTGTATTTTATTTGCACATTGCATTTTAGTCATCCTTAATAGTATTTTTTCTTCAAAGTGTACATTTAAGGAATTACACAAGAGATTTAAAATGATAATTTAAATATTTTAACTGCATTTAAAAAGCATTTAAATTATTGTTAAAAAAAGATAGAATTATGCTAATAATGCTATTTTTGAGTTGTAAATTTGATTGTAAAAAATCAAGGTTTACTTAATTTTCTTTCAATAATGAAATGATGTCTCTTACGATGATATGGTCCAACTGTCCTTCCATCTCTCCACATTTCAGTTTCTTCACACAGGCCAGACTGAACAGACTGAGATGGGTCAATCACGTGCAGGAAATGCCGTCATCACAAACCCCAAAAAGGATGCTGGGGTGGCACTCAGGTGGTAGAAGACCAATTAGACGATCAAGACTACAACGGGAGGGAAAAATGCAGCGAAATTGTTACGGGTGTTAAATTGGAGGGTCGAAGCAGAAGATAGGAGGAGTTGAAGATGTGATCCAACCATTTTGTAAGCCTTTCAGATATAGTGATGGTTTCTTTGATCCTGTTGAGAACCCCATACCTCGTATCGTGGTAGTCAGTACCCTAATAATGTATACCTATATAAATGTTGTATAAAAACCGGTCAAAGTTAAATGCATATAAAAATTGGAGAATTTTTTCCAGGCGTTGTCTAGTAATGTGTGATAATTGGGTTAATAGCCTTTCACATTACATAAATAAAGAATTTCTGCTTAATGCTTACATCTAGTCTCAATCGATGGCGCTAGTGTAGATTGAACTAAAATATGTGAAATGTTTCTCAACATGGTAGCATACGAGTATATACAACTTTCAAAAATAATTGTCAGACGTGGTGTTTTTAAGAAGGGCTGAATGGGAAATGTTGCATTACATAAAGCGATCGCTTAACCCAACCAATGACAGGTCATAAGTCCTGTTTATGCTTCGACCCCCATATTCTGTTTCCAAATAATTTACATCTTCGTCTCTATTGAGATACAATTAATTCTTATTGAATTAATGTTTGTAAACCACTTGTATATTTCAAACAAATTGTATGGGTGTGTATGAATAAAGGTATTGTACCGAAGTCGATACGAACCTGAGAGCCCTCTGGGGTACCCTCCCCGCATTCTGCTGCTTACACTTCGTGGTGAAATATTAAATGTGATGCAGCTCGTGATGGTTTGAATACTAAAGAGGTATTTGTATTCAGTTGGCGTGGGATTGGACTATTGATGCTGGTTGGTAGTAGTGATGTGAAATACAACAATTAAGTAACAAGACAAACTCGATTTAACACGCAAAAATTCCATTTACTCGTATATAATGTAAGTGCGCTGATTTTCACGGTAGGTAGCAATATTTTTTTATGTCATTAGACATACATTAAGGATGGAGAGTGGAAAGGTCTGCGAATCGCTGGTCGTAGAGAATACCAAGATACATGGATATATTAAATATCTGAAAAAAAAACACCATATATATTTGACAGTAAGTGATATTTTATTAACATTATAACATGAAAATATTTAAAAAAATATCTATTGCAACTGCTCAACCAGTTCGCATGTATAGTAATCTTTTATGATGTATCTCAAACAATTTTTCAGACAATGTTTAAAGAAAATTATTCTCTTAAATTGAAATTTCTTGGTAGAAGTTCATTTGAAATAATTATAAAAAATAAGATTTTTTTTTCTTTATTATTATATACCTATTTAGTGGGCTTCCGCTTGAGTTAAACGTCGACCGGTTTCAGCAGCTTGCTGCCATCTTCTGGTACCTACATCTAGAGAATCAATATATATATTATTTTCATGTGAATAATTAAAGCCTTTTTACCTAATCTATCATAACCCCGAGTTAGCTTGCACTAAAATGATGTTACGATGTATTTTTTAAAATAATGATAAAATAATTAAAATTTTGTGACACTTTCAACAACTAAACAATTGCTTCGAATATATCTTGGGGTGCATGCGTTTATTTTTTTATTTCTAATAGATTTTATAACAAAGCCATAACTATGTGGTTTGACATATTTTAAAATATAATCAAACACTTTTTATTTAGTATAAACGATTTTATTTGAGTAAGTAGCGCCAACCGGTTTCACTCTGTAGCGAGGTTTTTCAGGGCTATACACAAATCAGTTTTTTGTGTATGGCTCTTGGAAGATCTCTACAGAGTGAAACCGGTTGGCGCTACTAACTCAAATGAAGTGGTTTATACAAAGTGAAATAGTGTCTAAATTTTTTTTCCAATAATTTGAAAACGTAATCGAATTCACAATCGAATGTTTTTCGAATATTCTCATCACTAGTCAAGAGTACTTTACTCTTCACTACACTGAAGTATATTTCCGTGTTCTGGTATGAAGTTTACCGACATTGTGCTTGATAGCATTGCTTTTATGTCAGATATAAAATTGAGAGATGATAAGTTAGTCATATTTGTTCTGTTCATATTCGAACTCTGCGAATGTGCAGTTTGTTTTTCAAATATATTATATACAAAAGAAACACTCTTATGAATCCATATGATTTTTTTGGACGATTTGAATTTCGATGAAAAAAAAAGGCCAGTTATTGTAAAAAATGCGTTAAGCGAAGGGATTTATTTAAGCAAACTATGGTTAGTTTTTTTATGTTTTTATCCTAGGGTTTGGTTTTGCACCAAAGTCTATTAAAATATTTGCTGGTTCATGGAAATTACTTAGCCCTCGTCGATAGAACTCAATTATATTCGAAAATACGTATATACTTTGTTTTTACACCATTTAATTTTGTTTTATCGAAGCAATTGGCATGGCGCTTCGTCAGGGTTGAAAAAATCTGTTCTCGTAACCTTGACAAAGCTCTGGCGGGAGCGAAACAGGTAGTTTCCATGAAATACAATTAAATGGTGTAAAAACAAAGTATTTAAAGTGTATAAAATTATTTTTAATTGGAGTTCTTATAACTAAAACATTATACTCGTGTTTATTTAAAAAAAAAAAAATCTTATTTTATTTTCTTCACCAGTTTTAATCCAAGGGATTGGTTTGTAGTATAAACAAACAAACAAACCATCACGCCGTTTCCCCGCAGGGGTAGGCAGAGAGAATGGACCGCCACACTACTCTATCCTGGCAAACCTCTCTAGCTTTCTCCACATTCATACAACGAGTCATACACGCACGTCGATTCCTCCGACTTCTAACATGACCAACCTTTAAAAATTTTAAAATTTAAAATTTGTAAATATTTAAAATTTAAATTTTTAAAATTTTTCCTTGGTTTGTAGTAAAGTAAAACATAACACATTTGCTGGTTCTTGGGATGCCACGTGGGTATTTTAATGTGGTAGATTCCCGTTGCATTCTACATTTGTATGAAGAAGGTTATTTGAACCCAATCGCCATTTTATTGTCACGTGAATTCTATACAGACCAAAGACAGGATGATAATCATACTACCATCGCCGAAAATCGAGCTTAAGATCTTCGGTTTGGCAGTCATAGTTCTTGCACTCTGCCACGAAGTTCGTCCAATATAAAAGCATTTCCGTTAAAAATATTTTTATGGTGAACGATTGACCAAATGACGAAATATTTTATACTTGACAAAATATTTCATTTTCCATTGTAAATAACGAATAATTTGAAAATGAAAATATTTTCAGTTCAAATAAGAAATTGTGAGTCCAACTGCACAATAGATGAGATCTTACGCTCCATCGCACACGTAGAATTTCTTCTTAAAGTCGTATGGCTTTTTGAAAGCTTTTATTCCCTTGTTACTTACAATCCCGTCACAGAAACGGATGTGAAACGGAGGCACCGGGTAACAGTGTATCACAATGCTTCATAACGAGAACAATTTCGTGAATCGAAATACTTCTATATATTGTGTCATTTCGAAAGAGATGATTTTGATTATCGTATTTTCCACATCAGTGATTGAATATATATAAACTTTAATTAAAAAAATTGGTTTGGTTCATGTGGTTCTCCCGTAAATTTGGAGATATTTCGTGTATAAGCGAATTGTTTTGGTCAATTTGATTGTTGCCGCACTTTATAATAGTTAATTGTGACATGTAATACGTTTGTACTGTTTTGATGTTAAAATTATACAAATTTTTTCGTTTATACAGGGTGATGGAAAATTCATCACCCTATCAAAGATGTCTGCTTTAACATTTGTGAAGTAAACAGATACAGAATACACGTCAATAAGACATGAAACGCGTAACTACTAATGAACGTGTTGGCGCAGCGTAAATTTAGGCGCAGATTACCCGGTCGTCTGACATCAACTGGGGAAACACTACGGCATTTAGCCGCTCGCTTAGAAGAGTATAGAACTATACTAGATGCTGCCAGGTCAGGCCGGCCCCGGAGCAGCCGTTCTGCTGAGAATATCGCGGCTGTGGCTGAAGATATCGCGGAGGACCCCGAAGTATCGATCAGACAAGGTCCACGCAATTAGGCATCAATTGGCGGTTTTTACGGAGAATTTTGGTGAAAGACTTGAAGATGTTCCCTTACAAAGTGCAGACAGTGCATCGGCTGTTAGCCGTTGACTGCCAAGCGCGTGTAACCTACGCTCAAGCTATCCTGAATCTTGACTACGAGAAAAATACATTTTTATCGAAAATCATCATGAGTGACGAGGCCCATTTCCATCTCTGTGGATATGTGAATAAGCAGAATTTTCGCTGCTGAGGCACTGAAAATTTGCGTATAACCCAAGAAGAGACTTTACACCTGCTCAAAGTTACTGCATGGTGTGGTGTTTACGCTGGAGGCGTAATCGGACCTTACTTTTTCGAAAACGCCGCGGGTCAAATAAACGGCAAGCGCCACAGAGCCATGCTCAACGGATCAATCCTTCCTCAATTGGATAAATTGGGACTGGAAGAAGATTTCAAAAATATATTTAAATATTAAGATTATATACAAGTATTTACAAGGTGTGGCAATTAAATCCGAGAAATTGTAAATAAAACACAGGTAAATAAAGTTAGCGACCTAAGTTTTTAAAGGCCTTCAAAGTAGTCCCTTTCTAACTCAGAACAATGTTTCCGACGTTTCTCCCATGATTGGAAGCAGCCTTGATAGTCCTCTAATGTTAGGCCTTTCAAGACGACGGTTGCAGCCTCCTAGACGGCCTCCACACATCCATGATGGGTTCCTTTGAGGTGACTCTTCATTTTAAGGAAGAACGGTAACGGTGGGATACTTTTTTTCGCCAAATATTCCCTCAAAATCAGAAGGAATGAGCCGGCGCGTTATCATGGTGCAATTTCGAGTCGTTTACGGAAAACGCGCTGTCGCGGCCGCTCCAAGACTTCAAAATAGAATTTTCCAGTCACTGTCTGATCGTCAGGAACGTATTCACGGTGAATAATGCCATGAATATCGAAGATCAGCATTGCCTTTAACCGTGATTTTGAGTTCCTTACTTACATTGGGCGCTCCCCACCCTCTTCCACCCACTGTAGGCTTTGTCTACGGGTCTACAGACACTCATCTCCATACACCTACCATAATTTTAGTAGGATTTTTGCAGGTTTTACACCAGTTACGACCAAAAATCTGATCACAGCATGTTGCTTAAAACTGAGTCAGTCATTTTTGCGACCGAGTTAAAAAACTTGTATCCGAAAAACACCCGTAAAAAACGAACCAGATGCCCGATTACCATGAAATCTTCACTGCGACTGAGTGAAAAGACCTATCTAACCAAGCTCATGCGCGCCAGTCATGTAGTGTTGCCAG
This sequence comes from Lepidostoma basale, assembly GCA_022606425.2. Lineage (NCBI taxonomy): Eukaryota > Metazoa > Arthropoda > Insecta > Trichoptera > Lepidostomatidae > Lepidostoma > Lepidostoma basale. The sequence continues at coordinate 871,292 of JAHDVF020001587.1, forward strand.
TTCGCACGCCACAACTAAATTCTCGGAATTTAATTGCCACACCTCGTACGTACGTACCTAATACATTTGATTTTATACTTTATTTATATCAAATCTAGGGTCAAGCCGCCCAAAAGGGTATGAATACGTTCTCAACATTCCGTTCATTTCAATTCGGACAAGATCGTTCACACCAATTTAACCCTTTTAGTCCGATCCCTTATTCTTCAATAATTAATTAAGCGGATATCCTTTTCGCAGTCGATAGCTAGACGTTTCAACTATTCCCAAGTCGCATCGTTGCTTCGTTTCTAGAGGTAGGGTGTCCATTCATCATAATGTAAATAGGCACAAACCCGAATGTCATCAAGAAAGAGTACGAGAATATTTTGAAAACATGAGAGCGAGAGAGAAATATTTCAATTCTCTCCTAAAGTACTCATAATTAGAAAAATTCGAAATGCGCGAAATTTTTAAATTTCATTCTAATTATAGTTGTATGACAGTAGTGTTGAAAACAAAAGGAGAACAATTTACTATCGATAATTGTGAAATTTTTAACATGTGTGAATGTGTGTGTTTACATTAAAAGTAAAAAAAATATTACAGATTAGGATTGTGTAGAGTAAACCTAGTTTTTAAGGGGTAAAAATTTATTATTCTTCTTCTTCTTCTTCCTCTTAGTTTAGGTCGTATCACCTGTTTGTGACACTGGGCTGTCTTGGGATGATAATGTCCAGCCATTTTTGGCGGCCTTCCTGGTAATCTCTTACTGCTTGGGTTTTCATCTTTAACATTTTTTGCAATTCTTGTATTCTCCATGCGGTCTACGTGGTCTGATTTGCCTTCTGCTTCTTCCCCGTCTCACTATACCCTCAACACCACAGACAGACCTTATCGTTTCATTTCTGATCCGATCTCTAAGGGTTTTGCCTGCTATGGAGCGTAGGGTTCGCATTTTTGCTACTCTAAGAAGATTCTTAGTTCTATTGGTATCGGCTCTGACCTCTATTCCATACATCATGATGGGGCAAACGCATGCCTTGTTTTTACTTGACTTTACTTTCGTTTAGCATGTATTTGTTCCTCCATATGGTGTCGCGCAAGCAGCCAGACACGGCTGTCGCTTTGTTGGTTTGTACTCGCACCTCGTTATATAGGTCACTGTAGCTAACGATCTCTATGCCTAGGTAAGTGAATCGCATGACTTGCTCAATTAGTGTGTTATTGATGATCAGTTTACATCTGAGCGGCTCTTTTGATATCGTTAAGCACTTAGTTTTACTGGTAGAAATCGTAATGTTATATTTTTTAATGGGAGGTGGAATTTGTAGAGCACTCTCTGAAGGTCATCTTCATTCTCTGCTTGTATTGCAGCGTCGTCAGTATAGCATACTATATTGATAACATTTTTTCCCATTCTGTAACCTTGGTCCAGTGAAGACACCTTTTCTATTATTTTATCCATAATTATGTTACATAAAAAAGAACTGAGACTGTCTTCCTTTTTTATGCAAGTTCTAGTGGGTATTTCCTTTGTTAAATCTCCGCCTGTTCTGATCCGCGCCTTACCATTGCTATTCATACTCTGGATAGTTTTGATCATTGATGAAGAGATATTTAATTCTCTGATTATGTTTATGACATCCTCCAGCAGAACTTTGTCAAAAGCTTTAGTGAGATCTATAAAACACAGCGGCTTGTTAAACTCTAGAGATTTCTCTTTAAGTTGTTTGATTATAAATATAGCATCCATGATGAACCTGTTTCTTCTATGAATGATCATCGAATGCGGAACATCAGTGTATCGGACGTATACAAATAGATTATTATTTTATTTCATTATTTACAAATATGTTCATTTTATTTAATTAATGTTAGTAATTTTATATTAATTTAAGTTTTAATTTGTTTCTGTTATTTGTTAAAATAAATAAGGCGGTCGGAAAGGAGTGGAAGCGCATAGTAACGAAGATGTGTGCAGTGGCTCTGACAAAATAAACCGAATTATTCTCGGAAAACGGTGGCCGTTTGTCGCGCCATCGTTAACAGCCAATCATAATGCCGTGGCAACAGCAGCTGCGAAGAGTGTACTGAAATTTTCAGAAACGGTAAACCGTTACCAACGCTATTGCTGGTTACTTGGTGCCGCGGGCTATATAAGCAGGTCGTGTTTGGAATCGGCACTCACTTTCACACACGCACTCACGCGTTCCGCGTCTGGAGGTTTTAGCGCTCCTACGTATATGAAAACCAGTCTTTGTAAGGGCTTTTAGCTACTGCCACCACTCTCTTCTCTTCAACTCCTGCACCGATCGCCGCAATATAATAAAACTTGGTTTTATTACACACAAGTATAATCACGCCGTATTCTCCGCTTTCACCATCTACACTACATCTGGAGACGAGCAGCAGTCAGCGGCCTAAATAAATATTAATAGTACGGGGGGAGCAATTTGTCTCGTACAATCAGGGTCTATTTATTTAGAAAATTAAAAATGTCCGTTGGCGTCCTTCGATTTATTTTATTTTAGTATTAACGTCAATCTCACATGGTGTGAGGTCTTTTCTAGATGTTGGAGCTATTTCACGATGTGCTGTGTCACGTAATTGCGGTATGTCTCGATGAAAACCTGTTTGAAAACAATAAGTAGAGATGAAATTTATCGTGTGACAAAAAAATCAAAACGCCGGAAATTTTAAAACTCAATTTAAAATTTTTCTTCTAGAAAAATATCATATTATATAAATACAATAGACAAAAAGATATTCAGACTTCGCGTTTTCATGATTGATTAAAGTTAATAAAAAATCTGTTAATATTGAAATAAATAAGAATAACTTTCTTTAAATGTTTTGTTTTGACTGAGTTTTTAGAAAACTTTATTTAATTACTCGTATATAAATTATTTAAAAGCAAAAAATGCTAATGATTGACCAAAGTTATATTGTAATTCATTATTTTAAAAAAATAATCATATTTTGTTTATTTTGTAAGCATTAGTATGTAGAGTATCATGATTTTCTTCTTCCTCTTCTTCTTCTTCTTCTTCTTCTACCTCTTCTTCTGCTTTATTTAGGACTGCGTCCTGTTATTTTTCGGGACCTATTCCTGGGATGTAGATGTCCAACTCTCTCGCCATCTTTTGGGTGGTCTTCTTGGAGGTCGATTTCCTGTTGGTACTTTATTTGCCGCTATATTTATCACACTTTCAGAACATGCTCTTTCCACATGATCTCTCCAGTAGCGTCAAGTTTTCGAGGTTTGGTTATGGTTTTCGAGACAATTAATGGATTACATATTTTTTTCTTTCATTGTATAAAGTTTTCTTACAAAGAAATAAAAAATACAATGTATATAATTATGAATCTGCAACATAAAGTAATGGGGAATATAGAATTTTTTTTTTTTTTTAAGTACTGCGAATGAGTCCAATAAAGTACAAAATATCAAATTTATTATATAACATTATAAAAACTAACTAACTAACTATCGCGCCCTTTCTCTGGAGAGTAGGCAAAGAGAATGGACCAATATACTGCTCTGTCCTGACATACCTAACTCGAATTCTCTACATTTATACATTGTAACATGCACGCTCGTTGATTTTTTTCAACATCGAATGTGGCCGTCTTTCAGTATTTGCTAAATTTAATGAAAGTTTTAGTATTTTCTTATATTAAACCTTAGAGATAACGGATGTTTTCATCCATATTATTTATTAAATATGGAGTTTTACATTATTAATACGAATAAAAACGTCTGCTTTTTAGAAGTTTTTTTACATTTTATGTGAATGACGGATTTGTTGTAAGGCATTTGCTGTATTTGGTAATGCCTTTCAGGGGCGAAATATGTCATTCCCATAAAATATAATAAAACTCTAGAAAATTGTCGTTTTCATTCATATTAATTATTAAATATGGCGTTTTACATCATTTTTCAAGAAACAATAAAGACGTTTTCATTTTTATTAATTATTTAATATGGAGTTTTACAACATTGAATTTCAAGGAACAATAAAAAATAGTTTAATTTTATTCTTCGAGAGTTAAAAATTCTTATTATTATATAATTTTATGTAATTATGATTGCATTTTAAAGGTGTATTTAAAGTAATTATAGGTTGAGTAATTTTAATGGTTTAAGATATTTTGGTTATATATTATACATATGTACTCGTATATCCCTTAAAACTACAAATACGGTACAATCGAGGGTGGACACAAGACTGATTTCAATTACATGCAGGTAAATACCGATTCGTCGTTAATTATTGTAGTCATCCCTGCAGTGGCAGAGTAACGCGCCAACTCTGGTCCAGACAGAGTAACGTGCTGTGGTGACAAGCTTTTAGAAGGGTGTTGTACTCGTATATAGACTGACGGATTTTAATTAAAACAAATTTCACGCAAAACTCAATCTAACTATTCTCAATGAATCCATAGAAAATATCCTAACACGTAAAACTACGTTTCAAACCATAATAAAGTATTTATAATGATTTTATAAAATACCAAAAATTGCTTTAAAATTAACCAACTAACTAACTAACCATCACAACACACGTATACGAGTATATTGGTTATATGCAATTTTATGTCCCTTCTTCAAAGTACATAAAATTTCAGTTAGTACTATTTTAATAACGTGCGTGCATAAAATATAATTTTATTTATTTTTAAAGATGAAAATGTCAATGTTCCGAAGGTTTTCGAGATTCAGGCTTTAGTGATAATATAGCTTATATGATGCATTTTATGATACAGAAAGCAATGTTTTAAGAAATCTTAAGAATAAGGAATAAAATAAAAAAACTGTTCATCTCCATGCACAAAAAAAGGCAAACCGCAAATAACTTATTAATTATTAGCTTTATTAAAAAAAAATTAATCGACATAAAATATTTTTATTCCGTAAAGGAATACGCGGGCATGTTTTTTTCAAAATAAGGTACTTGATTTTGAGCGACGCTAAGTCTATGGAGCTTCATTTTCAACCTACTGTGCACCGTCTCCGCTGAGGGGAAGGTAGAAAGAATAGATCGCCCCATTGTTCTGTCCCGTACCCTTAATATTCGAACATAGTGTCTCCATATTCCTTTATGGCTGCGAGTCTTGGACTATGCAAACATTAGGGAGGTCCAAAATTGATGCTTTCGAGATTTGGTGCTGGCAACGAATGCTGCGTATACCCTGGACAGCAAGAAGAACTAACCGGTCAATCATTGACCAGCTGGGTATTAAGACAAGACTCTCACGGATGTGCTTTCAGAGAGTGCTAAAATATTTTGGACACATAGCCCGGAGAGATCAGGACAACCTTGAAAAGCTCATCATCATGGGCAAAGTGGAGGGAAGACGACCACAAGGACGACCCCAAGGGATCTGACTGGTCTCTCATTAGCTGCAACCTGGAGACTGAGGGGTGACAAGAGCAAATGACGTGCCATGGTCAATGGTTTACAGGCTGGACACGACCCTCAATCATGAGGAATGTGACTGAGAAGAAGATGACATGCACGCACGTCGATTTTTCCGACTCCTCACGAGGCCTACATTCACTTTTTATATTTCATCTCAATTTTCACTCATTCGGCTAAGAGATCTCATTTTAAGTGCATTTATTCTACAATAATTTCATACTTTTTGCGAGTTTCGCGCTTCATTTCCATATAAAAGTCGGTCAGCACAAAAACACCATAAAAAAGCTTATAAATTATTTCGTTAAAAATAAAGCTAAACAGTCATTCCCAAAGTGGTATACGAGTATATAGACCGCCAGGGGTCTACGACAACTTGCAAGGGGTCTACGACAGTTGCAAAAGGGGGGTCCACGAGATGGTTCAGCTAAATTGGAACCGAATATTGAAACGCAAAACGAATATCGATATTTTCGGCGACCTTTTTTTTTTAAACTCATTTGAAGAAATCGGACGAATCGAAATCGTTGGCGACCTTTTATTTTTCAGCAGATTTGGGAAAAATCGGACGATCGAATTCGTTGGCGACCTTTTTCTTTTAGCTCAACAGCGACTACCGGTTAGAAGGTAGAATTTGGCGGCGACATTTTTTTAGCTCATTCGAAAATTCAATTTTGGAAAAGCAGGGGGTCTACACAAAATAGAAAAAAATCGACAGGGGGTCTACGGGATAAAAAAGTTTAGGAACCTCTGCTTTAATGCGTAGGATAATAAAATAACGTAAATAACGTTTTTGGTGTTTTGCCAATATAATTATACAATAACATTCAACAAGTAAACTTGGCATCGTGTTTTGTTTCAATTTGTATATTATATTATAATCCCAAATAAATAAAAATTATTCTACAAAAAATACAACCGAGATTTTAGAACGATAAAGTCAAATTAGAAACTACTCGTATATATAAAAATAACAAATTTTAATTAGACGGAAAGCGGGGAGGGGGTGGGGGGGCGATTCGTTTCCAGAAAACCTCCTTTACGCAGCAAATTCATCCAAAAAATACAATTTTAGTCTAAATACAATTCCAAAATGATGTTTTCACGGACCACAACATTTAGGTTATTGGGTCGATGATGGCTAGCCTTTTTAAGAATAAAAATTCGAATTTTATTTTCACTGATTGAAAGTAATTCTTTAGATTCGTTGTTGTTATGATCGATTCTTACACTCTTGAATACTCCGATGTTACGTGCTATCCGTCTTGTTCTACGGTGTGGAAACATGGATCGTGATAAAACCTATGACCAAAAAGGTGGATGCTTTGAAATATGAATAAAACGTAGAATTGTCAGAAAGAGTGATGAACGAGATATAAGCACTGCAGCGAATGAATAAAGACAAATAAATTATCTTGGCTTTGTTTCTTCTATTTTGTGTTGTGGATTTATATTTGAATAAATATAATTACACTTGGTATAAAAATATTTTATTTCACTGAACACAGACATGCTACGGTTATAACATAAACATTATCAATGTACGCAATTTTTACAAACATATAAAACAGAGTGGACACGTATATAGTAAAAGGGGGGAGGGGAATGTATTAAGGTGGATGAGGTATAATCAGGATTGAGGAGAGGAGAGATGTAACGGGAACATTTCAAACATGGGAATTGAATTTAAATTGAATTGATTATTTAATGTGACCTTTTTATTACATTAATTATCTACTCTACATTATTTATCAAGAGTTTCCTACTCACGTAAATACAATTAAATTATTGTATGTTTATAAAAAATAATAAATAGGGATAATTGTTTAAATTTTAAAACAACGATGCAAATTTAAGATTATATTGTATAATTGATGTATTTTAATAAAGCCGTAATAATGGTACTAGCTTTATCACTTGGAGGAATAAAGAGTCTGGATTTATTCATAAAATAAATTCGCGCTGCTTTTTTGCTATTTATTTATGAGAAAACTTTAGCAATTCCAGGCCAAGGCAAATTAACTTTCAATTTCATCTACCAAGATAGGTACCCATAATTTATCTTTGATGTAACAGATCTTTCAAATAAGTCTATGAAACAATTCAATTTCATTATAAAATCCATTACACTGTTTCGATTGACTTTGTTTTTGATTTTTCTTCTCTTCTTAGTTCTTTAGATTGTGTTTTTCGACGGGCCCTTTGAGATTCCGAGGGACTACCACACAGGACTGTAAGAGTGTATAGAAGATCGAATATATATTTTTATTTCACACACTTAAACATTTTCAGGAAACCAATGAAATACTCAAGTATTTTATTTCAATATAACTTTGTTTGTTTTTTTTAAACTACCGCCCGGTTTCGCTTCAAGCGGAGATTCATCAGGGTAACAAATCCAACGACTATGACTGAAATAATTTTCAGTTAAAAATACAGCATTTATGTTTATTTTAACCTTTTAATGCCCAGTGGTCCCGTACGGGACCGCGGATTTGCGTCGTTCAATGCCCAGTGGTCCCGTACGGTACCGGTGATTATAGTGCATTTCGCTTTCGAATTACATTGATTTATGTCAATGTATTCGAAAAATGAATATTAGCTTACATAAATAATGTCTTTGAGATACTGATCAATAATTTTATTATTGGTTCCGATAAATATTCTTTGTTGTGCTGCTGAAAACTTTTGCAGAAAGTGAAATAAATAAAAATAGTGTTTGAACAGATTTAGAATTAGCCCGATTTTAAACGAATTAGTTAAAAATTTCAAGATAGTTTTTTAATTAAACAATTATTTAATTTAACTGAATTTTCAAAACCTTTAAATATAAAACACTCATTGGAATCCATTTTAGTTGAATCAATATAGAATAAAAAATTAGGAACTCGCTTAATTTCCAGACCGCAACTAATAACAAAAGAACCCAAAGTCAACAGCGTTAACTCAGGAAATCAATAAAAAGGGATTTACATTGGCTGGGAGTCTCATTTGTTTTCTTTGTGCTAGTAAACACATTTTTCAAAAGTGGTTCAAAGTTAGCCCCAAGAGCAAAGTAACCCCGAGCGACGGAATATCAATCACGGCGAGGCCTTTCTATCACTCCCGAGTCCGTTGGAGTGTTTGCTATACGAAAACCATTCTGCTAAAATTGTTTCCATGGATAAATCTTTCACCTCACAGATAGGCAGCTAGTAAGCAAAAATGCTGAAGCTCCAAGTAAAGTTATCGGCTTAAGTTGCATTCAAAAATATTTTTATTAATTGTATTTATTTTATAGACATACAGTGGTTATACTGTATTCCTATGAGTAAACTACTCATTTTTGATTGTATCTCAACATGGTGGTTGAGGCGTTTACAGGAATTATGACCTGTCATTGGTTGGGTTAAGCGATCACTTTATGTTAAAAACATTTCCATTACGCCCTTCTTACGACCACCACGTCTGACAATTTTTTGGAAGATGATGCTACAATGTTGGGAAACACTTCACATTTTTAGTTCAATCTACACTAGCGCCATCTATTAAGATTGGATGTAAGCATTAAGCAGAAGATCTTTATTAACGCAATGTGAAAGGCTACCGTCATTAACATACACTGCTAGATAACGCCTGGAGATATCTCTCCAATTTTTATGCTTTTTAACTTGGACCAGTTTTTATACAACATTTTGAATGTATACCCTTTTATTATATTGTTCAACATACAATTTTTGGAACTTGTATATATGGTACTATGTAAAATAACTTCACATTTTTTAGGTCAATCTACACTAGCGCCATCTATTAAGATAATTTGTATTTGTTTTGTTTTCATTTTTTAAAATGAACTTGTACCAATAAATTTAAATTAAAAACATTAATTATTAAAGGAAAACATTTCACTATTACAAAATACAAACATTTTCTATAAAACGTAATTAAGCAGTTTTATATAAATTTTAATGAAAAAAAATCTATTACTTAGTAAACTTAAAATGTAGAACAGAATAAAAATAAAATTATATTGTAAAAAAATCTTTGATTTGAAAACGTTGCTCTCACGTGAAAGTAATTGCTTCTGTAAGTATTAAAAAGTAATAAAAATAATGAAATTTCTACACAATTGAGCGACGTGAATATCGGTATAATGGTACTTTACAGAGATTCTTTATTATTGTCATCGTTGAATGGTTCGTCTTCATATACAGATACAGTAATTATAAAAAAACTACATTTAAAGTGGTTTCTTGTGATTTGTTATACATTTATTCTAAATTCTGCAAATACTCTTAATTCTGGAAAGTATCCTGTCTTCCTAATGTTGAACCATCTCTTATACACAATATATTATATTATTTTACCTGTTCTCAATAGATGCCTTAAAAATAAATTTTGTAATGTCTGTTGATGAAATAAACTGATTTGATTTGATTTGGTTTACTGCATCTGCGACGACTTTCGTTGCCGAGTTAGTGTTTTGACTGCCACACCGAAGGCCCCGATGGCAATGTGATTGTCACACTGTCTTTGGTCTGAAGAAGAATTCACGTGACAATAAAATGGCGATAGATTAGCTACCTATCACATCTCACGATAATCAATATGATAGCTATACCCTTTAGATCGATCGAATGGTGTAAGGAGCGATTCAACAAAATAATAATTATAAATGAATAAAAAGGCGTTTTTAAATTTAAAAATATTTATATTACATTGAAACTACATTTATTTTACACCATGTGTGTGAAGGGGAGGCAGGATGTTCTTTCATTTTTGGCAAAAAATAATCGTTTAGCATGCGCCGATAAAAAAACCCGTTCATAGTAATGGCTTGCCCTCGACGATTTTCCAAAAAAATAAGGTCCGATTATTCCACTGCTTGACAATGCACACCAAACTGTCACTTTGGGACTGTGAAGTGGCTGTTGATGTTTTAAGCGTGGGTTCTGTCCTTAAGGTGACCAATAATGGCAATTCTGCTTATTTACACTTCTATTTAAATGAAAATGGGCTTCATCACTCCAAAAGACGTACCGTACGAAATTGCTCTAACATCTCGCAGAAAATTTTACGTAAATTGTAATCATTTGATTTTATCTCTTGCACAATTTGAATCATTAAAGGGGTGAAATTTAAGTTCCTTCTTCAATATTTCGTGAACAATAGTTTTTGGAAGCCCTAGGGTAGCCGTTTTCTTGCGCACGGACTGACACAGATTATCGTGCAAACCGTTTGCGACGAGTTCGATGTTTGATTTGTTTTCGACGTCCTACTGGGCCCCGGCCGTGTGTCTTTTGCCACCGAACATGTTGCTTGGAATCTCCGCACCCATAATCGAATCAAATCTACACTTTTGGCGTCACGTAAATATCGAATATTGTAAATTACTTAATCTTCGAGTGCAATTGCACACGAATCATTAGCCTTTAAATAGGCTTCGATTGCGAACGCACGTTGCCCTCCCGTCCACTGCGATATCGTGATCAAATAATCCGTACGAATGACGAAGCTAACGCTGCCCCCTCCATGCTCCTTCGCTTAGCCGTTACAGAGAAATTCGACATTGAAAACCTAATTCTGTCACCGGACACCCTTTACTTAAGGCCAAAGACATTCCCATGGACCTCAAAATTAGAGTCTATGAGTGATGCAAGCTCCCAGCAATAATTACGTATGGACTGGAAACTGTGGTATTCACAGCCAATACCACACATGATCTGAGATGTGCACAACGGGCTATGGAGATACATTTACTTGGCATAAGGGACAAAATACCCAATACCGAAATCAGACGCCGTACAAAGCTTTTCGATATAATGGACCGTGTTGCTAAACTGAAGTGGAAATGGGCAGGAAATGTTGTCAGACGGGGAACAGAGAGATGGACATCCAGAGTCTTGACGCGAAAACCGTGGGAAGAAAAAATAAGCATCGGTTGGAGAACAAGACAGAGAGAAATGGAGAACGTTTAAAGAGGCCTTCATCCAGCATTGGAAAGATGTCTAAGGAAGAAGAAAACTATATTTGTGTTAACAAAAGTTAAATTACAAACTACCTTCCATCAAAGAAGATGGAGCGTAGAATATAATGCATTGACATCCGTCCCATTTTACTAACTTACTTCCTATGGCCATACAACTCTTGAAGAGTTTAACCCTCCTTGATGATTTTTTGCCAAGCTCCTTGATCCAGCACCTTTTGCTCCCAGCACTCCGATTCGCTCAACCTAGCCAGATCAGCCAGAATATTGTCCATTAGGCGCTGTCTAAGCCTTCCTAGAGGTCTTACTCCAGCCGGTCTAGACGCATACAGGGTCTTGATTGCTCTGGTATCTTTAGCTCGGCATACGTGCCCAATCCATGTTAGGCGACCGTCTCTCGCGGTGCTCGTTATAAGGGGCTGCTAGGTCATTGTACGGATCTCTTGGTTGGTCCTATGCCTCCAAGTTCCCGCTGCAACACCAGGTCTGGGTCCCAGGATCATTCTAAGTATTCTATTATCAAACCAGTAGATTCATTTGCGACATTTTAAATGAACCAAACAGTCTTTTGGTTGTTCGACACGAATGTTTTCTACTCGTTTATATTAAGATGTATATTTCGTTTTAATTAATTATATCCTTATAACGTTCTTATTATTTTCATATTCGTGTTTACATTTATTTATGATAATATCGTGTTATTGGATTGAGTCAAAATAGCCTCAATATCTGATATCAAAACATATTATTTAACGTTTTATGTGTTGCCTGTAAATAAGTCGACGATAATTTCTGAACTTAATATGATATTGAATATTTAGGGTGTTTACATTGAATTCAGCTTACTTGTTCTAATAATAACCCTAAAAGTTATGCTTAAATGTGGCTAAGTGTATTGGTATATTGGAATGCCGATAAATGTATGGATTTGAATTCGTGATAAAATTCTAGTATACAAAGTTTTTGGATTATTATACATGAAAGTACAAAATTACGTTAAAATTAATGGTATTCTTAATATAAATATAGTAAAAAAAAAACAAATAAAAAATGTTAAAATTTATTTATACACCATTAAATACAATTAACAGTCATCAAAGATATTGAAAATTCGATAGAAATCATTATAAAATTTTTTCGCTTCATGTCGACATTTTTAGTATGTAATGAAACCGCAATAATTATGATTGTAACAATTAACCCCAAAACCATGCAAAATCTAATTTCGAAATCCGAGACCCTTTGCAACCAATTGGGCTGTAAATTGGTCACGATAAGGAAAAGAAAACCATTTATTTTTTATTTGAATTTTAAATTTAACTCTTACTACAGATGGTAGATTTCACTCTTTGAAAAAAATAAATTGGATTTTCATTCCCCAATTTTGCTCTTTTCAAATTTAACAGGTGGAAGTATTCAAATTTAAAACAAACTGAAATATTGAAAAGGTGGCTGATTTAAATATTTAGAAAAGCATTTTAAAAATTCTATCTATTTCAGTGATGGCGAACGTTTTGGAGAAGTGGCTAAAATTTTATTTATTATTTCTTGAACAATGACGTAAAACTCCATTTAAAATTATTAATATGTATGAAAAAATGATAGTTTTCAAGGAGTTTTATTATAATATTTATGAATGACATGTTTCGCCCTTCAAAGGCTTCTTTTGCAAGTGACATTTGATAATGCCTTAGAAGGGCGAAACATGTCATACATAAATGTTATAATAAAACTCCTTGAAAACTATCGTTTTTTCATACATATTAAAAGGCAAAAATTTTGTTAATTTTTTTTATCAATAGTTCGTGGGTCACGAAATCAGTTACCTTACTTGGAAACATGGGAGTGGAAAATGGTATTATTTATTAAATAAAAATTAAAAAGATTAATATCAAGGGTGAGGATCAATGATATTAGAATTTATTGTACAATCTTCAATGTAAGCAGAAAATAGCTCATTATTATGAAGAAGGAATCTGGTCGTGTCCAGGCTTGAACCCATGTCCCCTGGATCAGGAGCCAAGCGTTCTATCCCCTAGATCACCACCCGATTTAAAAAAAACAATTTTTTTGTTCTGCGAAATACGAAATTAGTTACGTTACTTGGAAAAGTGGGAGTGGAAAATGTTTATTTTTTATTTTTAAAATACTAATATCAAGGATGAGGATCAATGATATTAGAATTTATTTTACGATCTTCAATATGAGCAGAAAATAGCTCATTATTATGAAGAAGGAATTTGGTCGTGTCCAGGCTTGAACCCACTCCCCTGGATCAGGAGCCAAGCGTTTTATCCCCTAGATCACAACCCGATTTAAAAAACTTTTTTTTTGTTCTGCCTTATTAAATGGTGCAAAAAGTTTACGTATCTTACTTTTGCAAGTGACATTTGATGTAGGGGAAGGGGGGGCTAGTTGTTACAAAAAAATTAAAAGTTGAATATCTGATTACTGTTTATTTTGAGAGACATCATATTGATTATATCTTAAAGTACATGTATTAAAATATAATAAAACAATTTACACGTGTTCATAGAAAGTCCATAAAAATAATTATAACATTTATAAAAAAAAAATCAAAGTGTAACAACTTGCCCCACGGGGGGGCAAGTTGTTACAAGGTGGGGGCATGTTGTTACGAACTAAAACAAAAATCAAACATGTATGTAATTGTTAACAATAATATGTGGAATATATATAATAACATGTAAAATTAAATTTTTGCCTATTTAATCGCTTAAATCTATGTCCGAATCACAATTTTGGGATGTAAAATTAACTTTATCGCCACGAATGCAGAAAATGTGAGTCCGTTTATTGCATGCGATACACTGTATTCATTCCCGTCCAGGTTTAGAGCAATCAAAACTCTCCGTACATACCAAACACAGGCATTCTTCATGTTCCGAGTCGGAAGAAGAATCCAGTACTTGCTTCTACAGTACTTGTTTCTTCTACTGTTTTTTATTTTTAAATGCACACATCGAAATGTTTTTTGTAATTGATTTAGCGGCCTGTTTTTGTTTTCTCGAGCTCTCTTCCAGTTCGATTTGGTTCTTAACCGGAGTGTCAGTGCAATTGCTGATTATTTTTTTCTTCTGGAATAATTAACTCCCTTTCTTGGTCCAGATTTAGGATATGGCCTTATTTGTTCAGGCGTGGTATGCTGTATTTTATTGATGCCACTTGTTGATGGCTGCGGTTCCATGAAAATATATAATTGCTCTTCTTGATTTTGAGGTAGAGTTTTACAACTGGAGGTTGCAGGTTATAAAGGAGAAGATGAATGTGATTCATTGATCACAGAAACGGTTTCTGGTTTCGTTGGTATTATCTATTGATACACTTTCAGTGTTAACATTCTCAGGCATTGGACGATCAGTAATTTCGGAAGGCTCAAAGTCTTCCTCTGAAAAGACATCTCGATTATTTGGCCATATAGTATTTATATATAATGTAAGCTCCTTTTCCTGATCGACAGAAAATATTTGCCGAGGCTTGTTGTAACCCACTAAGTTAGATGTGGTTGGACTATTCTCTTGACGTTTTATGTAACGATGTAATGTCATAAAATTTACTTTGTATACTTCGGCAGCTCTTCGAATAGATAATTTTTTTTTTCTGTTACTTCTTTAGCTGCTCTTTTGTAGGTTTCCTCGGAAATTTGACCTCTATTGTTTTTTTTTATAAGTCAGTACCATTGTTATATAAAATCTAGAACAATAATAATACATAGTTTAATAATTTTATATAAATATGCCATTTGAAGTTAAAGGGAAACGTAGTGGGACTAGTTGTTACAGTAACAACTTGCCCCCCCATCGTTGTAACAACTAGCCCCCCTGACCCAAAATGAAAACAAATTGCTATAACATTTACACGGAAAGTGTTATTATTTCGATACATTATCTGAATGTAAGCAGAGACATGTAGAGTTTTACCAATTTACACAGAATCAACTTACCTCTTATAGTTAGTGAACAATTAAACTTCAAAATCAGTCAACGAAAGTTACTTTCAGATACGAAATGCACTATAATCGGGTTTATTTGAATTACGCACGACCGGCAAGAGCGACGTTCCGTCGAGCACCGCGGACACGATACCTGGACATACTGTGCGACACATACGCCACAGAACCTAGTGGTGGGGGAGTTATTTAGAATGTAACAACTTGCCCCCGTAACAACTAGCCCCCCCTTCCCCTACGTACTTAATTTAAAAAATATATGTATATTTGATTACCTGTTATCGCTTTTTTGACGTGAAAAATAGTTTAATATCTTAGTTTAAAAAAAACAAAGCGTGGTTCATTTAAAAAGGCTGCGTGGGTCAGTATTTGACTCCCGGGTTCCTCATCACTGATCCAGTTGATGGTCACTGGATCCGAATAATTTTTTAATTTGGATTCCCGTCCAAATAATTAAGAAATTTATTTTTAATTAAACATAGAAATAACATAGTCCATTGTTTTGGCCGAAACACTATGATACCTTAACATTTTAAACTGTTAAATTAAATAACTTTGTTTTTGTATTACAATTGTATTTTATTTTACGCGACAACTGTTCCATCAACCTATGTTGACATCATCAGGTGTTACAATAATATATCAAATGTCAAATTTTCGTGATTTTTCGAATCTTTATGTGTATTAAATCACGAAAATTTGACATTTGATATATTATTGTAGCAACTGATGATGTCAACATAGGTTGATGAAACAGCTGTCGCGTAAAATCAAATACAATTGTGATACAAAACGAAAGTTATTTCATTTAACAGTTTAAAAAAAAAAAAAAAAACAAGTTAAAAAATATAATAAAATCTTGGTATAAGAATATTAAATAGTAACTGAACATACAATTAAAAAAATCGTATTTTCAATTACACGAAGAGGTTTTTTAAAAAAATATTTTCACAACGCGTTTATATTTTGTCCTTGTGCCGACCCTTATGCATGGAAGTGAAGCATAGAACTGGCAAATAAGGGATGAAAGTGGAATAAATGCAGCAGAAATGGATTTGATTTAAATCTATAAATTTTAAATCCATTATATTGAATACAAATTATAATTTTACATAACTATTTTAAGATTATTTTTTAATAGAATCATGTATACCACTCCTGATCTGTATGTAATCGTATATTAAGGACTCAGTTTGCTATAGTGTCACCAGTCTGTCGATGCCAGCGAGCCTAGTGAAACCGGTCGCTTTCGAAATAAAGACAATAGTGGAAGTTGTTAAAAAACACCGTTTTATTTAATTTTCATTTAAATCTGTATATGAGATGAGTGTCAAATGCAAATATTTGAAGTGAACGCGGTCCGAATGAAAGTATTATGAACAAAATAATGGGTCATTAAGATGGTTTGGATGCACGGAAAGAATAAATGAAGACAGAACGGTGAAGAAAGTATACGTTAACGACGTGAACAAAGCTAGAATTGCCGAGGAAAATGTGGCACGATCAAATCAATCAAATATTACACATCGGTCACGTAATAAATTGGAGAAATCAATGTGCGTGCATGACACGATATATGAATGTTGAGTAATCGAGAAAAGTATGTCAGGAAAGAACAGTGTGTATATTCTTTCTGCCTACCCCTCCAGATGATTGTAAGTATTGTAGGTTAGATTTTAACCGGTAAATTGTGTATTTCATTTTGTGGTTATTAGTAAATTGATAGCACATACCTCTTGGAGTGTTATGGCTTCAATACACCGGACAGGTATGCTCGCGCTTGAAGACACGGTCTGAAATGCGGATGAATGGGGTATATCCGAGGTTTATGCACCACAATGATCTATTGATTAACACAAAGTACCGCAGTCTCAAATCAAGAAGAAAAGGTACATTGATGATCTTAGGATTTAAAATAGTCCGTAACCTCATTGATAGCTCATACCTCTTAGAGTGTTATGGCTTCAATACACTGGACAGGTATGCTCGCGCTAGAAGACACGATCTGTTGGGCATACCGCATAGCAGAACAAATGTCATGGCGCAGCATACAATGACCCGGGGTGCTCTTGAATGAGGTTTCAGTTAATGTGAACATTCTTTAAATGTGACCTATGGCGTCAAGTAAGGATCGTATAGGTACCTATCAATTTGCTGATTGCTGATATATGTGTATTGTTTTGCGGATGACATTGTTATTCTGGCGAAATCTGTTGGGGAGCCAGAAGGTATGCTAGATGAACTGAACACTGCATCCAGACGAGTGGGTCTCGGGATGAATTTTGACAAGACGAAAGTCATGTATAATGAACATATTATCCCGGGATCAGTAACCGTCGATGGGTCGGCTCTCGAAGTGGTACAAGAATACACATATCTTGGCCAAATCATACAATTAGGACGAAACAATTTCGAGAAAGAAGCCGACCGAAGAATTCAGTTGGGTTGGGCGGCCTTTGGGAAATTACGTCATGTTCTCACCTTCAAAATACCACAATGCCTCAAGACTAAAGTCTTCAACCAGTGCGTTTTGCCAGTCATGACGTACGGAGCCGAGACGTGGACATTGACAAAAGGTCTAGTCTACAGATTCAAGGTTGCCCAGCGCGCCATGGAAAGAGCCATGCTTGGAATAACCTTGAGGGACAGATTTAGAAACAAATTTATTCGACAATAAACCAAGGTGACTGAGGTGGCTCTACGGATAGGCGGGCTGAAGTGGCGGTGGGCTGGCCATATCTGTCGAAGAACCGACGGCCGATGGGGAAGACGGGTTCTGGAGTGGAGACCGCGTACAGGATTCCGTAGAGTTGGACGTCCCCCTGCCCGCTGGACCGACGATCTGAAGAGGATTGCTGGACATGGATGGATGGGAGCGGCAATGGATAGGGGGCGGTAGCGGGCTTTGGGAGAGGCCTACATTCAGCAGTGGATGACAGACGGCTGATGATGTGTATTATTTTAACATATGTATCGGTTTTTTTTAAGGGGAATTAATTTTAACACGTATGTACTCGTAAAATGCATACAGTAATTGAATTCTAAAAACCTGTTGTATACAAAAACCCTTACAGTGTTATCAATGTCAATTTATGTGTATTTTTTGACTAAATAATATTTTTAACAGTACGTTATTTGAGTCGATTCGTATTTATTTTCACACAATTTTGAGTATTTGCACCATCATTCTAATAACTTAGTTGTCTAGCGGTTTTTTGGTGCCTAAACACTTGCTTCCTTTTTTCATTTCGAAACTAAATAATATGAGAGATATTTTGTTACACATGAAACGTGCTGGAATTGGATTTTCAAAATAACAGAATGAAATTGAATATGGCGTGTCAATTTCTTTTCTCTTTCTGCTTAAGACTTGTGAAAACGTTTCAGTCTAATATTATATATTTCTTCACTGTGAAATTTTATTTGATGGTAATAAAATACCTTATTTAATATGGAATTGAAGCGTGTTTCTAGAATTGAGTTTTACGAATTTGGAAAGACGATTTGAATTGACTCTTTTGTACTTCGAGTTGAATTTAATAAGCCTTCCGAGTGGGACTTCTGTGAGATTTTATGTGCTTTGTTTCGGTTTTCAGATTATGGAGTGACGATATTATAATTATACGATTAAAAGTCAAATAAGATTATTAAATCCACTGTTATAAGTTTGAAGACCTTTGTGGCAGAGTTGCAAGAGCTATGACTGCCACACCGATGATCCCGGGTTCGATGCCGGCAATGGAAGTGTGATTGTCACATTTCCTTAGTCTTGTTAATTAATTTATTTATGATTTCCTTCAAAATATTTTTACTATTATTCTTATTCTTATTATAATAATATTATAAATAATAATAATAATAATATTAATAATAATTATTATTATTACGAGTATTTTACTCGTTTTATCATTGTTTTGAATTTCCAGTAAATTCCCAAAAAAATACAAATGTCTAATTATTATTATTATTTTGTTAAATCGCTTTTTACATCACGACAGCATGAGCGATATCGATGTGAGGGTATTATAGATATCATAGTGATTCTCGTGATATGTGATAGGTAGCTAATCTCTATCGCCATTTTATTGTCACGTGAATTCTACACCAAACCAAAGACAGTGTAACAATCACGCTGCCTTCGCCGGGAATCGAACCCAGAACCTTCGGGGTGGCAGTCAATGCACTTACCACTGAGCCACGAAGGTCGTCAGAACGTCGTTATGAAGGTCGTTATGAACAAAATAATGAAAGAACATTAAGATTATGAAATGATTTTACTGAAATCTCTTGATGGAAGTTCATTTCAAATAATAATTAAATAATACGTTGTTTTTTTTAACTACTTCCACTTTTGTCTTTATTTCTACAGCTGTCGAAATAAAGACAAAGGTGAAAGTAGTTAAAAAAACATCGTTTTATTTAACATTAAGATTGTTTGGACACAATGGTTTTGGAATAATGAATGAAGAAAGAATGTTAAAAAAAAGTAAACAGTAACAATGTAAATGGAACTAGAAATAGAGGAAGTTAGAGGAAAACGTAGCACGATCAAATAAATCAAATATTGAATGTCAGCCACATGAGGTATCGGAGAAATCGACGTGCGTGCATGACACAATGTATGACAATGAGCAATCGAGAGGAGTATGTCAGGAAATAACAGTGTGGCGGTCCATTCTTTCTGCCTACTCCTTTGGAGAGACGGCGTGATGGCTAGTTAATTAGTAAAAAAAAAACACATTAACCGATCTATATTTTAGAGAGTAAGCGGTTTAAAAAATAAATAAATATTGTTTCTTTAACAATGATGAAAAACTCCACATTAAATAATTAATACGAATGCAAACGTCAGTTTTTTAGAAGTTCTGCCTCTAGAAAACTTACGTTTTCATTCTTATTAATTAATTAAAATAAATATGTTATGTATGCTATCACACATTAAAATGCCTACATGCCTAAAATAACCCATATTATATATTGCGTCCAAACAAATACTCAATTCACACTGTATTTGGTCTGGTGTTGAATTCACGTGACAATAAAATGGCGATAGATTAGCTACCATGAGAATCACTATGATAGCTATAATACCCTTTACATCGATTTGGCTCTTGCTGTCGTGATGTAAAGAGCAATTCAACAATTAAAAAATAAATATATTTGTAAATTTAATAGTAAAACCAGTTTGATGTAAAGTTTTCGTATAAAAAATAAGTATAACAAGCAACACATTAAATCAAATTGCTTAAGGGATTCGATAAAGTCCATGTATTAACTTTGAGTGGAGTATGTTGAACATTTTGACGATCCTTTTGGTATGTAAATGACCAAGTTACTAACTCTGTACAAAGAACAACAGAATGTATGAAAAGTTTATTATGTAAGATACGTTGTAGAGTTTAGCTGGATGTACTAGAATAATCCAAACTGAAGAACATGCGAAGTTTTTATGTTAACCCTTATTTAAGGGAACGAACGGGTGGGTTCATAAGATACAAGCAAAAATATGTTTTAAACAGAATCTTTATCGTCTTATCAAATCCGAACCCATGTTTATTTTTTATGTTTTATTTATCAATTGTTAAAATTTAAAACACCGTTATGATATCACAATTTATATTATTTATCGCGACGGATATTATTTGTGTTTTATATATTTATTTTTTCACATTTTGTCTCATAATTATCTCACTAGGCAAAGCTTGCGCATTGATAATTACACTGACAACCTTCGTAGCCGAGTGGTAAGTGCATTGACTGCCACTCACTTACACAATAAAATGGCGATAGATTAAATACCTATGACGTGTCACAAGAATCACTATGACAGCTATAATACCCTTTACATCGATTTGGCTCATGGTGTCATGATGTAAAGAGCGATCTCACAACATAATAATAATAATAATAAAAATTAGAATTTATTCCTTATAATGCTTGCATAAAATGATAAAGATTAAATCACTGATTTTTTTTTATCAATAATGTTCATTAATCGCAGTGAAATTAACCCCATGGATTAGGATAGGGTTAAAAAGTTAACTTTAGTAGATTTACCAGATTAACTTTCTAATGAAAAACTTCGGTACAGATAAGTATTCTATTATTTAAATAACATAGGGTCTAGGGATTCCAGTGGTGTACTAAAATATTTTATGAAACCATTAACTTGGCGCTTCGTTGTTTTTCCTTGTTAGTTAGGATAAGAGACATCCATAATGTAAATGTAATAAAAATGTTGAGTTATGACTTGTATTTTTTAAGTTTTACTCTTTAGTCGTAATTATTTTGTCTTGATGCCGCTTTTAGTTGCAAAATCTGGTTAAAAAAATATTTGAAAAATGTACGAATAATAAAAAGATTTTCATATTATTTCATTTAAAACAATTCTAAATAATCCGATACCTTCTATAATATAATGTTTTATATGTATGGCTCAGATGAAATCCTCTAATTATGAGAAACATCTCCTAAAAGTATCAGAAATGAGAAAATTGCGACTTTTTATGGGGAAAACGCTTATGGATAGGATACTCAATAAAGAAATTCGTAGATCCTGCAAAATTGAAGACATAGTGATATTGAGTAGACAGAGAAGACGATTCTGGAGGGACCACATAGAGAGGATGGATCCAGCGAGGATTCCCAAGATTGTGATGCACGAGACTCCAGAGGGCCGTTGACCACCAGGACTATCACCAAAGAGATGGAGATAAGGCTGGTCGTCTTCATTACAGGCAGAAAGTTGATATCCTGAATAAACAGATCGCAAGATATACAATAAGAAGAAGAACAATATGAAGATCCAATTCTTTTTCTTTTTTAATACAATTTAACATTAATACAAATGAAAACGTCTGTTTTCTAGAAGTTTTATTATAATTTATGGGAATAACATGTTTCTTCTGTCTAAGGCATTATTAAATTTAACATAATTAAACCTACAACTTTTCGTCTAGAGAGGTGTGTCAGGATTGAGTAGCGTGGCGTTCCATTCTCTCTTCCTACCGCGTGATGGTTTGTTTGATTTATTTGTTGTTTAGTGATATAATAACCTTGTTTGAAACTAAACAGTTAATAAGGTTGAAGAATCATTGTGTTTCTGCCAAAATAATGGATTATCTACAATATTAATATAAATTTAAAATATTTAAATAATTAGGAACATATTAATCTATATTTTGTTATTATTTGTTTTTGAAACAACTGTGAAAAACTTCAGCGTTTTTATTTGCATTAATTATTTAATATCCAATTATATACCGTTGTTTAAGAAATAATAAATAAATAAATGTTGAATATTGCATAATATTGACATCTGTACGTTTTATTATATTGTACGAGAATGACACGTTTCGCTTTGCTTGTTAATATTATATATAGCCCTTGCAATGTAAAATATTTAACTTCTATATAACATTATATGTTGAAAGAGTTAGAAGAGGCCTATATTCAACAGTGGAGTAAAATTGGCTGAAAAGAAGAGGAGAAGATATTACATTATTTTTTTTAGAAAACAGATGTTTTCATTAACGTAAATAAAACATCCTCATGTAATCAATTTTATGTTTTCGTTCGATGTTTCGTTTTCATTCCGTTATACAAAAGCTGTCTGCAAATACCCTTATAATATTGACCATAATAATTTATGACTCTGTTTGATGGCTACTCATATTACGTGAATACTTGCGAGTGGACCGCTATCTCCCCTGACCACGCGGCCTGCCGGGGTGTGTGGCGCCATTACGTGTTTCGCGGACTGTCACGTAGGATAAACATTTTCAATTCACGGGGCCATTATTACACGTATTTATCATACCATATCATAGCAATTCGGTTGACTGTGCGTTGTCTGCTTTCATCGTTTTGTTGGCAGCGGACGGGATGAGAAATTGTAAGAGTCCGTGTTGCCAATTATATTCTGATATTTGCTCCTATTGTTGGAGTGTACACCAGCTTGTTGAAATAATAAACGTGTAAATGTATATACATATTAATTAGGGGTTCAAAGGGGTAGTAGGGCTACGATGGAGTATGTTTTGGTGGAAAACATGCCTCTACAAAATGTCGTAAGGTGCAATGTTGCATTTACAACAGCAACACTACTATCAAGTCCAACTCTCTAGCGTCCACGAGAGGTCTTTTAAAGACCCCGCGAACCCCGGACAATGTGGCACATATTACTTAGTGCCATAACAGATAGAGAGAGGACGAATGGCGAGCTTCCAGCGCCATTAAACTGGATACACTCAGCTAAGGGAAGGTAACCCCGACAGAAAATCCTCCATACCGGGATACCACTCTGGATATTTTTTCCCAAATCATCGCCATGAGGCCTACTCAAGGGTGATAGTCAACGTTAGGGAGACCTGACAAGACACAGAGAGAAGAAAGTGATAGATATTAATACAGTGGATACATCGAAGGATGTTACGCATCTCCTGGACTGACATGGTCAGCAACACAAACGTTCTCCATAGAGCCAGAGTTGCTGACAAACATCAAAGTCTGTAAGGTGTCCTACTTGGGCCATGTTCTGAGAGGCGAAAAATACGCACTGTTACATCTGATCTAAAAGGGTAAGATTGAGGGTCGACGAGGTGTTGGGAGAAGGCAGGTTTCCTGGCTGAGGAACATCCGCGAGTGGACAGTGCTGCGGACCGTGGAGGAACTGTTCCGAGCTGCCCAGAACAGGGAGGCCTACTCTAGGGTGATAGTCAACGTTAGGGAGACCTGACAGGACACAGAAAGAAGAAGGTAGATATTAAACGACTTGACAAAGTGGTAAGAGCTATGATTGCCACACTGAAGGTCCCTGGTTCGATTCCCGGCGATGGCAGCGCGATTGTCACATTCTTATTAGTCTCGTGTAGAAATCACGTGACAATAAAATGGCGATGAGCATAATTAGCTAAAAACTTGGATACAGAAATTGGGTTCAAATAACCTGCTGTATATAAATGTGGAAAGAAACGGAAAACTACCACGTTAGTATTTTTGTTCCTGATGGCTACCCGCCACAGCGCCGACATAAATTATTATTTTTTGTTCCATCACGCAGAACCAACCTGCCTTTGGTGATGCCAGTAGGAAGATAAATTAGGACGTTGAATTTAATCGTCTCGGATTTGGACATTTTTATTATCAGTGAGGCAGTGTTCATAAAAATGTATTATAAAATGAGCCATCTTTTCTAATTTACAAGATTTTCAACAAAATTCTTAATCTGGCACGTATTTTATCTTGTACGATTTTAATTTATGAATGTACCCACTATCCCATGTTTCTCAAACTGTGAAGTTTCTCAAAATTAAAAAAATAGAATTATTAAAATTTGTTATTATTGTGTATTTATGTAATATAATTACTAATTATAACAATAAAATTTAAATTTATAATAAGAATATAATAAAAATATATACTTGTAATATATATTTTTAAATTAAATTGTGAAAAGCAAAAACGACCGAGATTTGAACTCGAGACTCTCAGATCAGCGAAGAAAAGAAAGGTCGGCGTGTGAACACTTGAGCCACCCGGGGTTTGTATGCGGTGGTGAAATTTGTGTATATAATGTGACACGTAATGTGTAAACATGCTTCGCTAATATTTTTTTATTCGACCATTGCGTTTTCTTAATTTCTCAATCGACGACTCTTAGGGAGTACTACAACATCGCAGAGTACCATCCCGAAGTCAGATTCTTTTGTCGTGCCTTCCTTTTGATAATATGAACCATTTTATTAGATTTCAGTCAATTTAACTTATTATTAAAAGAGCCCTCACTAACACCGAGAAATGACTGAAAATTAATGGCGTTGTGATAAACAATATTAGATATGCCGATGACACTGTTTTACTGGCTGAAAATGACAGTGATCTTTAGAACCTCCTTAATCTCGTTGATAAGTCTGGTGAAAGATTGGGGCTGACAATAAATGTCAGTAAAACCAAAAGGATGACATTCGGATGGCTTGACTATAGTGTGTCAGTATTGCATTTGAACGGCCGTAACATTGAATGGGTGGAAAAATTTAAATACCTCGGCAGCATACTAACACAATCTGTTGACTCAAATGTAAAGATAAAATGCAGAATTGAGGCAGCAACAGCTACATTTAATAAAACGAAATCACTCTTCTGCAATGATAACATAAATTTGAATCTTCGCCAGAGAATGATCAAATGCTATGTGTGGTCTGTTTTAGTATATGAATGTGAAACGTGGACCTTAAAAGTTAACTCAATGAACAGACTGGAAGCATTTGAAATGTGGCTCTATCGCCGAATACACAAAATTCCCTGGACAGACATGGTTACCAATACCGAAGTCCTGAGGCCGGCTAGAGTTGACAGGGAGCTGTTATCAACTATCAAGGTTCGGAAGATTTCACATCTGAGTCATGTACTACGTGGGGAAAATTACCACCTTCTCCAACTGATATTGGAGGGGAAAATTGAGGAACGTCGAGTGCCCGGTAGGAGACAGATGTACTGGCTGCGAAACGTCAAGGAATGGACCGGCATCCGAAGTGTAGAGGTGCTGTTCCGAGCGGCGCAGGACAGGGACAGGTTCGCCAAGGTGATCACCAACGTTGGGGGACCCGATAGGGCACTTGAAGAAGAAGAATAATAAATAAGTGTTTTATACTAAGTGAAAAAGTGTTTCGTTTTATTTTAAATATGTCAAACCACCAAGTAATAGCTTCATATCAAATATTATATAACCTTTTTATTTTCCAAACGCCCAATTAAAAGTTAAGTAACATAGGTTACTTAATGTGTTTTTTTTAAATTTCCCGATAGTTTTTCATAGCTCTGATAGCCGCGTAATTATTGTTGGTTAATATGTATTATGATATTTTTATTGCTAATTATATTTAATGGCATCATATGGTTAGTCGTTATTTGGGTTGTATTTGGATCGGAGACAAAGCCTTTTGTTTATATGCGACTAATAGACGCGATGCAAAGTATCCGAATCTTCCAATAACACGGGTTCAAAGGATATTTGCTTAGTAACCATTCAAAGGACCCCAACTAATTGGAAAATGCTAATCTAATCGATAGAGGTTTATCTAAATATTTATTGTAACATTATCTTATAGTTAACGAGTTTCATTGTATAGAAAACGTTTTTCCTGAGTATGCAGTCAAACATATTAACTTTTTAATGAAGTGTTGTTCAACTTATTGAACGCTAAGGCATTAACACTATGGAATTCCATAGTAATACTTAGGAAATTGAAAATAACTTTGTTTAATCCACAAAATATTTATTGAAATATTTATTTCTATACACAGTTAACAATAGCAACAACTTAAACAAACTTGAAAATTTATAAATCCACAAGTCGGTAAAATTGGGTGAAAACATAATTAATAATCAGATTCCTCCCTTTACTCCTTTCTCCTTAAATACTTTGTCTACTTTTAGTCTCCAAGTTCCCGTTCCCAATCATATGCAAATTAATCATTTATTAATTTCTATATAAATTATGTCTTTTAAAATGTACGTTTTTTTTAAATTACAATTTTTTTACATTTTTTTATAATATTATCATCATGTATTATTATTATTTAATATTATTTATAATTCTTACTGATAAAAAAATATTAGTATTTAGCCAAGGTTAATTTTTGAATTAATATTATTGTATCGAATTTTAAATGCGTTTTTATATTAGTCTTTCTTTGTTTAGTTTTTATTATATTTTTACACCTGAATATAGGTTTTCTCCGAAACACGTCGTGTTTTTTAATATTAAAAAAAATATTTTGTAGATTAAACAAAGTTATTTTTTAATTTCCTAAGTGTTGTTCAACTTATTTATTCACATATAATTATACTATCCAGAAGAGTTGGACTGGGTTGAGCAGCGTTTGAAAAATTGAATAATTTACTAAAGGTCAAAGAGATTTCTATGAACCTTAAAAGAAGAGTCTGAGGAAACTGTGATATTCATAGCCAATAACATACACCCAATACTGAAATTAGACGCCGGACAAAGCTTGTCGATAAAATGAACCTTGTTGAGAAATAGAGGTGGAAAGTGGCAGGACATGTCGCCAGACAGGGAACAAAAAGATGTGTACCCAAAGTCTCGACGTGGAGACCGCGGGAGGAAAAAAAATACCATCAGTCCCCCAAAAAAATGGGCAGACGACATAATTCCAGGTGAAGATGAAATTCCAAAAGATGGATTAGAGTCGCACAGGATAGAGAAAAGTGAAGAACGCTTGAAGATGCCTTAGGAAGAAGAAAAAGAATTGTACTAGGTTATCTTTCATTAAGTACATTTAATATCTTGCATTTATTGAAAATAATCTTCGATACCTTCGAGGACGCAATAAATTTGTGGTATTAAAGAACACGAGTCAACAAAAATAAATTTGTGTAAGTTGATCGACTTTTAAAAGCTTTTATTTGGGAACCAACAATATTAAATTATTATATTATTAGAAGACGTGAACTGAGCTAGAAATAGAGGAATACCGAGGAAAACGTGGCATGATCCAATCAAGCAAATGTCGGGCATGTGAGGAGTCGGAGAAATCGACGTGCGTGCATGACAAGATGTATGAATGTTGGTGAATCGAGAGAAGTATGTTAGGACAGAACAGTGTAGCGTTCTATTCTTTCTGCCTACCCCTCCGGGGAGACGGCGTGATGGTTAGTTAGTTTTTAAAATAGTTTAAAATTAATATTGAAGGAGTTTCGATATGTTAGTAGTTGAATCGGAAAATAAAACCGAAAAATACCGATCAACCTGAAACGAAAAGTCTATGAAGCCTGCGTTCTGCCAAACATTGTCCAAACAAAGTGCCGAGAAACTACGAGTGACCCAAAGAGCCATGTTAGAAATAAGCCTAAGAGACAGAGTCAGAAACGATACGGTGAGAGAAAAAACAAATGTCACTGACATCATCCAACGGGTGGGGACTCTAAAATGGCAATGGGCAGGTCACGTAGCCAGAAGCTCAGATGAAAAGTGGACAAGAAGACTGCTGACTTGGAGACCGTGGACGGCGAAGACGACCGTAACTACGGTGGAAGGATGATCTAAACAGACACGTCGGAATAACCTGGATGCAGTCTGCACAGGACAGAATGACATGGAAGCAAATGGAGGACCCCTTTGTCCAGGAGTGGACGGGAATAGGCTGAGGAATAAGAAGAATAAGTTGTGGAATACGATGAAAATACAGATTTTTTCATACACGACGAATATCGCGTACATATCTTGCGAAAAAATTAGAGAATGATTTTGCGCTCCCACGCGAGTATCAATGTACCATATTTTGTTCATGTGTTGTACATATAAATGCTATAATGTATACGTGATAAAATACGTATCTCTGGAAATTTGGTTCGATGACGGCGGTTGATCTAATTTGCATAATTTGTATTGGCATAGGAGGAACATAGAGAGATGGTGACAGGAGTTGGTACGAGTATATTGGTCCAACTACAGAGTAAACAGTATAAATTTGTTTCTAAAACGTCTCTTGAAAATATCATCCCTGGCGTGGCGCGTAAACACTAAATATTTCATAAATTGTTTTGACGCGAGTCTACAGAGATTCGCAAGAAAACTTTTGTGCGGGTACTTTAGAAAATTTAGCGTCTCTTTAATAACAACGATACAATTTATAACACTATCAAATGAAAATATGTAGTGAATAGATATTTCATTGAAAGCTTCGAGATGATTACTAACCCATTTGAAACACAAAACTAATCAAAAAGGCTTGTAAGAGAAATTACAAATACGTAAATAACTTTTTTGTTTATTTTTAGTAATTTTTTTTAACCTTCTGTTAAAAATATAAAGAGGTACTTCTAAGTAGAAACTTCTTTGTTTCATAATGGCGTCATTATTATAAGGTTAGACAAATCTTTAACTTACTTTACTCAACATTCACTGCATCATTTTCACTATTAGCAGGATCATACATAATTATGAATAGTCATTTTATATATTTTTTTAAGCGGATCCATATTAAGAATTAATTGTAT
This sequence comes from Lepidostoma basale, assembly GCA_022606425.2. NCBI lineage: Eukaryota > Metazoa > Arthropoda > Insecta > Trichoptera > Lepidostomatidae > Lepidostoma > Lepidostoma basale. The sequence continues at coordinate 900,649 of JAHDVF020001587.1, forward strand.
CTCAAAAGAGACGAAGATGTAAATTATTTGGAAACAGAATATGGTGGTCGAGTCGTTTACAGGACTTATGACCTGTCATTAGTTGGGTTAAGCGATCGCTTTATGTAATACAACGCCCTTCTTACAAACACCACGTCTGACAATTATTTTTTTGAAAGTTGTATATATGCTACCACGTTGAGAAACATTTCACATATTTTTAGTTCAATCTACACTAGCCTGTAAACGTCTCGACCACCATATTCTGTTTCCAAATAATTTACATCTTACATCTTACGAGTAGTATATCACTGCAAAAAATTGACCTCTTTGTTCTTGTGGAATCCCTGACTACAAGACGAACTTATCACCATGGATTCAGTCACACATAAAATATCCAAACATTTATTTTAAAATTCGTTAGACGACTAGCCCTCACGGAGGACATTATAAGGGGCTGATTTGTTATTGTGCATATTTCTGAATTACTCGTAGGCCTCTGAATTCCCACTGGAATACAGAGAAAGAATAAAAAGATTATTCTTAGAATCCTATTGAAAACAGATTTGTGACTCAGAATCATGTCACCACTCGCTTGAAGTTGATGTTTCTTTATTAAATCTTGGAACGTCTTCAGACGAGGAGGCTGCAGACGGCATTTTATTTTTTAAAAAGCATTGACCCTGACTTCGACCAGTATGACACTATCATTGGGCTACAGATGAGGAGTTTAATGTTTTTGTTTTTGTTTGGATGTTTCTACTAGTGATCAAACCTTTTAATCAAAATTTCAACAACTTGTAGCCTCCTCGATATACATCCAAATGCATTGTGAGGTACTTAATTTATATTAGTTGTAGATTTTTAATGAATTATGTTTGGAAGCGAAGCATGGAACTGGCAAAAGAAGGATGAAAGTAGAATAAATTAAGTAGAAATGAGATCTCTTAGACGAATGTGTGGGTACTCTGTGTATGATAGAGTGTCGAATGAAAATATAAGAAGTGAATGCGGTGCGAATGATGGTGCTATGAACAAAATAATGAAAGGATCATTAAGATGGTTTGGACATATGGAAAGAATGAATGAAGAAAGAATAGTAAAAAAAATGTTAACGATGTAAATGGAACCAGAAATAGAGGAAGACCGTGGAAAACGTTGCACGATCAAATAAACCAAATATTGAATGTCGGCCACGCGAAGAGTCAGAGAAATCGACGCGCGTTCATGACACGATGTATGAATGTTGAGGAAGCGAGAGAAATATGTCAGGAAAGAAAAGTGTGGCAGTCCATTATTTCTGCCCACCCCTTCGGGGAGACGGCTTGATGGTTAGTTAGTAAGTTTTTTAATGAATCGCATGAACGTTTTGATAATATATCAAAAAATCTTCATATAAGATGTAAAAAATGCATAGATATTGGATACGTGAGAAAGAAGATTATGACTCTTAGATAGTTTTAATAAGTTTCCTCTATTAAAAGTAAAAATTTAAAATGGTCGAACTTAAAACCGTTCATTAGAGTTCAAACAGTTTTTCAAAAAGAAAAATCGCAACGAGGATTTATATTACGGACATTCAATATAACGAGATAGCGGAAATAACTAATTATTGGAAAGGTTGTAATTAATTGAGCTTCGATAGTAACAGAAAATTAAAATGGGTCTTCTGTGAAAAAACATAAATTCAGCGAATCCGTCTAATGAAAATAATTTGTCTATCTTTCTAGAAACAAATCGAAGTTGTATTTCATTTGAACAACTGCTTTCGAAATGACAAGTCTTCTGGGAATTTCCTTCTAAATTTATTGAATCTATTAATCTTATGTCGAGACATAATTGGTAAAGAAAATTTATACTATATTTATGTAAATTTATCTATACAGATTGTTTTATTTTGTAATACGGTGGTTTATCAATATATCAATATGATGAGATCCCGACTAATCTCTCACGATTTTTCTTAAAGATACGTGTATTTCTTCTATATTCGCCATACTTTGTGTTGTAGATGCTTTATTTCTCTTTTTCTTTTTTATATACTTTGTACATACAACACTTACATTAAAAATCATTAAATTACATAGACATGTTTCGGACAAGCAGTCATTCTTCAGTGATACATATTATGATACATATTTAAAAAATTATAAAATTGTTTACATGATCTGACAGATGTAATAAAGATTTAAATGTTTCAAATTTAAATGTTATAAAGATTATAAAGATTGAAATCAAATCAAATCAGTTTATTTACTCAAAATACATTACAAATAGCAAAATGATTAAGGTATCTATTGAGTACAGGTAAAATATTATAAAAACACAACATTATACCAGGAACGCATTAGAAATGTTTCGACATTAGGAAGACAAGATACTTTCTAAAGTCAAGAGTGTTTGTCCCCTGAACGTACCTTCACTATTATGAAAGACGTCGATCTCCGAGGAGACCGCGTTCAGCAGACTAATTGCTCTTCCCAACGGTGTCACCAGAGGCAGATTGATTCTGGTAAAATAATCTGTGCTGTCGCTGTCTGAGAAATTATCGGGGACAAAAAGCCTAACACCCTCTAGCACAGCCCAGTTCTCGAAATATCTCCTGATTAATTTTAAGAAATGGGTAATGAGTTGCCCATCTCTTCGAAGCAGTAAATAATTGGTTCCGAGCATTTCCAAAAGAAATGCCGTGGGATAGAGCCACGGATAACTACCATACTCCCCTATGTAGAAATATTATTATAATACACTATATAAACTTTTCAAATGTTATTTATATTTGATTCTTTTCTTGTATGTCTTATTGCAAAAAGTTACCTCTTAACATGTGAATTTAAATGTAAAAAGACGCAAACAGTATGCATACTCGTATTTTGATGAAAACGTTAGTTTTACAGAAGTTTTACGATATTATATTTTATGGGAGTGATATATTTTATTTTGATAAGGCATATCAAATGTGGTGAGCCCTGTCCATCCTGTTTTTATTAATATGACATGTGAAATATTTGTTTTCAATGCATATTTAAAATATTATAATAGCCAAACGGTGACCAGATTATGGCAGTGTTAATATTATCATATCGAAAATTTGGTCCATTTCCTATCTGTCCTCTCAATCAAAATGCTAATACTATCAGGTATCAGAAATGATGATGTTTGGTGACTAGGGAAATCAGGGCTGCATATCATACGTATGCAATTTCCACAGCTATTTGGATTAATATGAGTCATCTATTGCAATTATTGCATTACAATGGTATTAAACTTACGATAAATCATAGCTGAACAGAAAATTATCATTGATCAATCATTTAATTTCATAAACTAACTAACTAGCTAATCATCACGAAGTCTGGCAGAAAGAGTGGACCGCCTGGTGCAATGATGATTTTGACACATTTGAACGAATGGAAAGAACCTTTTTTCTCCATTCTTCATTGTAACTAAAGAAAGTATATTTTACCAGGACGTTAATGTGGTCAAGTTTATAAAGATGAACAGACTGCGCTGGCTAGGGCATTTGCACCGCATGGGGGATCTGGAGCTCCCCAAAAGAGTGTGGTATGGCAATCTAGGGCGAAGAAGCGTCGGTAGGCCGAGGTTGGATGGTGCCGTGGCAGACTATCGGGCCCTGGAGCAGCAAGACTGGGAGGTGGCTAAGACCCACCAAGGGTTGTAACCCCGGAATAGAAAAAGAAATATATACTTTAACGATGTACTAGGACCAAGAACTAGAAAAAAATCAACGAAAACGTAATGAAGAGAAAAAATCGATAGACTTGTATGATACAATAAATGAATGTCATGAGGGGATAAAATTATGTTCCCAAAGAACAGTGTGGCGGGCCATTCCTTCTGCCTTTTCCTTCGGAGAAACGGTGTGATGGTTAATCAATTGGTTTATTTTATACATCTGTAATTAAACACGTGGCACAAACGTGTGTTGGTGGTGGCCCCAATGCGAACTAAACGCCCAATGTCATTGTGATAAATGCATTATAAGTACTATTGGGAAATATTTTTAAATAGTCGATTGTTTTGGCCGAAAAACTATGATATTTTAACATTTTATAACTGTTAATTCACAAACTTTGTTTTATATCACAAATTGTATTTATTTAACTTTACGACAGCTGTTTCATCAACCAATGTTGACATCATCAGGTGTTATAAAAATATATATCAAATGTCAAATTTGACATTTGATATATATTATTAACAGTTATGAAATATTTTTGTTTTAATAAAATATTTTTCATTAACTCAAGTGTCCCGGATAATCCGCTTCCCGGTTAACCAGACCCCAGAAAATCGGGAGTGTACTGTACTTCGTAAGCTATAACAGTATCACATCATCTTCTCAATATTACGGAGAATAAATAACATATTGTGTACAATTGTGTTTCTATTTATTATTCTCCCCCCCCCCCCCCCTTGGGTCCAGGATAGACTTCGCACCCAACGAGTGGTGGGGGAAGCCATATTTGATCAAATCGCAAAACCCGGAGGTTAATTTTGTTTGAGAGAGGTCGTGATAATTCCCCGTTAATATGCGCGCGTGTTTTTCCGGTATGAAAACGATTTGAGTTTTGAGTCCAAAAATTAATTCGAATTCAGTTTCGCGGTTCAAATGGCCTGAATATACGGTGCCGGGTGTACTCCCCCCGCGTAGGCTCCCCCCGGAATAAAACGTAAATTTAAGGCATCGGAGCGTATAATTTATTAAATTAATAAATCATCTGTTCTCTGTTCAGGGCGTTCCCCGATGTAGAATGATTGGGAAACCAATTATTTTAATTATCGTCCTAATGCAAATTTAGATACGCTGATTTTTGTTCGGCGTAGGCGATACTGATTTTACTTTCGTGAATAAATGATACGACAAAAACCCCGCCTACAGAACGGTACTTTAGGTTGCTTTATCACGACTATTACCATACATATTTAATATGAATGAAAATGTCTAACATCATATTTTTAGTACAAATTTTAGTATATTTTGTCGAATAGACCTTTACATCAACCTTTTGTTGTGAAAGGGCCAAATATTTGATGTAGGGATTACTACTGGTCACATGTCATTTCAGTATACCTACAATATTTAACTTAACTAACCAACCATCACGCCGTCTCCCCGAAGGGGTTGGCAGAAAGAATGGACTGCCATACGTTAACCGATGCGGAACTCCATCCCTCGCTTTTCGCCCCCGCAGGAGACGCGGTGTGATGGGTTGCAAACCTCATCGCCAACAATAGTCATCCTCGCGCACGCTTTGATCCCGCGAACACCATATTTTTTTTTTTTTAATTATTTATTGTATGGAGCAGAGAAGATGATTCTGGAGGGACGAGAGGATGGATTTCCGAAATTCCCTGTTAATAATATTCTGAAAAGGCTGTCAATTACAATGATTTTACACGGAATCTAGTTGATTTGCACTGGTAATATTCGATCTTATACTGATAATATGTTTTATGTTGGTTCCCTTTTATATTGAATATTGTCAATACAATATTCAATATAAAATATAAGATAAATTATAATTATCGATACAATTATCGATAATTATAATTTATCTGACTCAAGTTATTGACAAACTATTTCTGACAAAAGTACATAACTTAAGAAAACATATCCATGAAGCATCTTGATGTATGGCTGTGAGACATGGTGCCTAACCGAAAGATATAAATATAGACTGAAGGTCTTTGAGATGTGGTGCTACAGAAGAGTATTAGGAAGTTTATGGATAGAGCTCATCGCGAATAACTAGGTACTCAATAGAACCGAAGGAGAGAGGTTACTACTTTCATCCTTCTTTTGCCAGTTACATGTTTCGCTTCCATACATAAGGATATTAATGTAATAACAATATTGAAATTGTGTGTATTGATAAAGGTTATGTTATAACCGAAACATGTCTGTGTTAAGTGAAATAAAGTGTAATTCTAAGGGAAATTACAAATATGAATTCACAATACAAAAAGTGAAGGTGAATATAACAGAATTGTGGTAAGACGTAGGTAGAAATAAGAGATAATATAAGGCGCAATAGAATGTTTGAATTTCATTAAGAAGTAACTAAATGGGCGTTAAAGCATGTTGGCCTATCAGGCGGGGATAATTGCCGACGCAGGTGGCTCTTTAAATGACAATCCTGAGCTTCCGGAAGATTGGAATATAAAACCCTCCTGTGACCCTAATCTAAATAAGACTCTAAATCGTCTTAATCTTAATGACGAAACAATCGAGTTCTTTCCGAAGAGGAGTGAGTCAAAATTTTAACATGTGAATTTACATTTTACTTGTAATTATCATAATACGATAATTTTACTAACTAATCAACCATCACGCCGTCTCCCCGAAAGGGTAGATAGAAATAATGGACCGCTATACTGTTCTTTCCTTACATACTTCTTTCGCTTCCTCAAGTTTCATAAATCATGTCATGCACGCATGTCGATTTCTCCGACTCATCACGTAGCCGATATTTGTTATTTGATTGCGCCACTTTTTTCAAGTCTTCTTCTTCTTCTTTTAGAAGATCTGACGATCTGTGACACAGAAGTCATGTCTCGTCGGATGATGAGTTCCAGCTGTCCTTCCATCTCTTAGGCGGTCTTTCGGGCGGATTTCATAAGCGGCTGTATATGCAAGTCTGTCACCACCCATTCGGGCTACATGGTCCCTCCAGTATCTTCTTCTGGATCTACTCCACTGAACAATATCCTCTATTTCGCAAGTTTTTCTTATGTCTATGTTACGGACATGATCTTGGAGAGTTTTTCCAGTAATTGATCTTAGGACCTTCATCTCCGATGTTCTTAGTAGTCCCTTGGTTCACACAGTGTCGGCCCGCGTCTCTACAGCGTACGTCATGATAGGTCGCACGCATGTTTTATAAATTCTGATCTTGCTGTCAATACCCATGTGCTTGTTCTCCCAGACCAGACTCTTCAGGCATCCTGACACGGCAGAGGCTTTACTGACTTATTCTCGTACTTCGGTATCAATGTCATTTTTTCTCGTGCTTCCTCTATTTCTGTTTACATGTAATTTCTTTATATTTTTTTCTTTATTCATTATTTCCATGTATTCAAATTGACCCTTTCATGATTTTGTCCCTAACGTTTTCATTCTCGAAGTCGAAGGACAGCTGGACCTCATCATCCGACGAGAAATGATTTCTGTGTTACAGATAGTCAGATCTTTTAAAAGACGAAGAGGAAGAAGATTTTCATTCGAACTGCAAATTAGACACAATCAAATAAAGATTTATACACATTCGTCTAAGAGATATCAATTCTACTGCATTTATTCTACTGTCATCATTCGTTTGCTTCATGCTTCACTTCCATATATAAGGGTCGATACAAGAACACCATTGTGAACTTCCATTTTAGACAGTAAAACAATTTACAAATAAAAAGTCAGATTGCAACTGGTTTCAGTAGTATTTTTTTAGTTCCCGCTACTAATCAAGGACCTCTCGTACACGTTTAAGCACTTATTTCAACACAAAATTTTCGCATTTCGTTTCGTTCTACTGTGTTTTGAAGAATTACCTTTGCGTGTCCAGGATTGAAACCATGTGCCCTGAATCAAAACATGTTTTGTATTGTAAACCCAAAATTACTGAAATGCCTGTAACTTTTCAACAATAATTAAACTTGAAATTCCACTCAATTATTCGGTTATGCGTGAAGAATTAGTTTATGTCGTATATAATTAAATAAAAAGATTTATTATTTTTTTATAAAACATAGTGATAAGTGGTTGTTAAATCAATAAATGGACAAATGACCATATAAATGATACATATTTTATTAACAAAACTAACTAACTAACTTACCATCACACCATTTCCACGGAGGGGTAGGCAGAGAGGATGGATCGCCACAATGATCTGTCCTGGCATACCTCTCGGGCTTCCTCTACATTCATACATCGTACCATGCACGCACGTCGATTATTCCGACTTCGAATGTGGCCGCCTTTTAGTAATTGATTAATTTGATCATGCCATGTTTTCCTCGGTCGCCCTCGGCTTGTTTTTCCACTCATGCTGCTTGTGTACAACTTTTTAACCATTCTACTCTCATCCATTCTTTCCATATGTCCAAACCATCCCAGAAACCTTTTTTAATTTTATCCATGATGCATTCATTTGCCTTACATTTCTCTCTTATTTCATCATTCTGTATTCTATCATACAACATTTTGGCATATTTTTTTTACAATATAAAAAAATTAAAAAGACTCACAATATCTAGTCAACCTGCAAGATCTAAGCTGACTGTTGATGGTATGCCTGTGGAGCAAGTAATGAGTTTCAGATATTTAGGAGAAGAGATCTGCAGCCATAATGACTTTATACCGAAGTATGAGAACAAGTCAATTAAGCCTCTGCCGTGTTAAGGTGTTTGAAGAATCGGGTCTGGAAGAACAATCACATGCATATCGACAGCAAGGTCAGAATTTATAAGATATGCATGCGACCTATTATGACGTATGCTGTAGATACTCGGGTGGACACAGTTTTAACAAAGGATCTGCTAAGAACTTCGAAGATGAAGATCCTAAGATCCTTCACTGCAAAATCTCCGAGATCGTGTCCGTAACGCAGACACATGAAAAACTTGTAATATAGAGGATATTATTTGGTGGAGTAGATCAAGAATCGGCAAACGGCGAAAAACAAGTATATGAGAACTAACAGTAAGGTCAGAATTTATAAAACCTGCGTAAGGCAGGCTGACATAAACCATTGAGACCAGAGTGGATACCACAAGAACGAAGGCTAATGTACGGATAGCAGAGATGAGGACGCTGAGGATCATGGCAGGAGGGACTATACGAGATAGGGTGAGGAACGCGGCTATCTGTGAGATCTGCAAAGTGTCGTGAGATGGGGCAGACAACGCGGAAGATGCTGGAGTGCGCGCGTGCAGAGGATGGATCCCACCGGAGTCCCACACGCTGTGGCGCATCGGATTCCTACAGGCTGCCGTCCTTCCGGAGGGCCGCCGAGGAGGTGGAGAGATGGTTGGGTTCGGCCTCCCAAGAGAGGCCAGCCTGATTTCAGGAACAGACCAAAGGTCTATAAGGAGAAAAAGAAGAAGGAGAAGAAGAAGATTAAAAATAAGATACCGAAGGGACCATGTAGCCAGAAGGGATAGTGGCAAATTCGCATACACACCTGCCTACTAAATCCCCTCCGGACACCGTCCACTTGGAACACTGCCTAAGAGATAGAGGGATAGCTGGACCTCATCATTCCAGGAGACATAATTTCTGTGCTACAGATCATCAGATCTACTAAAAGAAGAAGAAGAATAATCAATTAAAAAATATGTCTATAAAACAACAAATTTTGCTCATTTTGATACATTTTTAAAATAACATTTCACGAAATAATATTAATTGTTTCATTTATGTAAGTCTAAGATTGTTACAAATTTGAGTTAGTTAAATATCACATTGTTGCGATATAAACTTATTAATTTGAGATTCAAATTTGTTCCTTAACTTTTGGCTGTTCAGAGTCGAGACAATAAATAGAAGGAAAATGTAAACAATAACTAATTAACTAATTAATAACTTTTAGGCAAACAAGAATATTATTAGTTTATTTTACAAATTCAATGTATTCGTAAGGGTAACGATTCTTGAGAGTTAGACCAACGTAATAAAACTAAAGGGCTCTTAGAAGTTATAATGCAATAAGCAAGTGAATAAGTATATAAACAATTTATAAACTTGTAAGGTAATAAATTTAAATTGCACAATAAAGGATCAACATTTAAGTTTGGAATTATACAGTGAAACTTGAAAAATATAAAAAATTAATTACTTTGGATAAACATGTGTCCAGTACGATGCAGTTAAAGAAATACGATTTATTGTAGATGCCAACTCGTCGAAAAAACTGAAAATCAACAAAAATGTATTCCTTTAGATAAACATGTGGTCAGCAAGATGCAGCTAGAGAATGACGAATATATTGTTAATGCCAACTCGTTTAGCAAACGAAACATCATCAGAAATGAGTTCCTTTAGATAAGCATGTGATCAGTAAGATACAGCTAAAGAAAGACAATTTATTGTGGATGCCAACTCGCCGAAAGAACGATATATCATTAAAAAAAAGTTTCTTTAGATAAATATGTGATTAGCAAGATACAGCTAAAGAGAGACAATTTATTGAAGATGCCAACTCGCCGAAAAACCGATACATCATTAAAAATGAGTTCCTTTAGATAATCGTATGATCAGCAAGATGCCGCTAAAGAAAGATGATTTATTGTTTATGCCAACTCGCCGAAAAAACGATACGTCATCAAAAATGAATTCCTTTAGATAAACTTGTGATCAGCGAGATAACCATACAGCTTAAGACAGACGATTTATTGTAGATGCCAACTCGTCGAAAAAAAACAAAACATTATCAAAAATGAATTCCTTTAGATAAACTTATGATCAACAAAATAACATACAGGTTAAGACAGACGATTTATTGTAGATGCCAACTCGTCGAAAAAAACAAAACATAATTAAAAATGAATTCCTTTAGATAAACTTGTGATCAACAAAAAAACGTACAGCTAAAGACAGACGATTTACTGTGGATGCCAACCAGTGGCGGTACTCCCATAGAAGTCCAGAAGCCCGGCTTGTGTAAGAAAATTTGAATCAAAACCCCCGAATCGAAGTAATCATGCCCCCGCATAAGCCATCAACCCACCAAATCACCTTCCAACAATGTTCCCATCAGACGTAAGAGGAATAGCCACAAGAGCTCACAACGTCTGTAAGCCAGAAGAGGTTTTGATTCAAAATTTCTTACGCAAGCAGGGCTTCTGGGCTTCTATGGTAGTACCGCCACTGATGCCAACTCGTCGAAAAAAAACAAAACATTATCAAAAATGAATTCCTTTAGATAAACTTGTGATCAGCAAAATAACATACAGCTAAAGACAGACGGTTTATTGTAGATGCCAACTTGTCTAAAAAACGGAACATCTTTAATACAATATAGTTTAAATGTGTAATGTGAGTTCACACCGTTCTTGTCTGACATATTTTTCTTACTTCTTAAATATTCACATAACGTTACAAAATGTTAGAATGTTTAAACGGTAACCACAAATTAAGTTCTCGTCTGTTAAAAGGCTTACGTCCGCTAACCCGCAGTTCACGTTTAGGAATAACTAGAATAATATACGAAATATAGTCGAATAATTATTTAGCCACTTCACGACAGCCATAAATGGAGGTACGTATCTTAACACATAATATAATTTTCAGGAAACTCGAATCAACGATACACACTCATTCCTAGTGTACGTGCTAGGTTCTCTTGAACTCGAGTCATTCCGGGTAACATTGGACAGAATCGGAAAATCTACATTATAGAAAACAATATTTAAACAAGTACGTTTGCGAACAATATTTAAAAGAAATAAAAATATTTGTTTTTATCAGAAGGTTGAATATATTATAATGGAGGATGGGAATGGATAATGTACTGGAATAAGTGAAAATCAATTATTGTTAACTTTCATAGAAGTAAATTGATGTAATTTTATCATACGAATCAATAAAGGAACTATAAATGAACAAAACCTAAGTGATTCTTTATTAAAAACCTTAATAAAGGTGTCAAACAGGGGTGTGTAATGTCTCCATGGTTGTTTAATCTATATATGGACAAGTGTATGAAAGAGCTGAAAGGGTTGGAAGCAGGTGCAAAAATGGAAGATGTTTCAGTAAGCTGTTTGTTGTATGCGGACGACGCTGTGCTAATTGCAGACAACGAGCACGAACTGCAAGCCCTGGTGTCTAGAATGTATGAGGTATGCAAGCGATACGATTTGATGATGAATGTGAATAAGTCTAAGGTAATGATTTTCGAAAAAGAAGGAAGCATGACAGTCTGCAACATTAGTGTAAACGGTGAAAATCTGGAACAAGTGGATGAATTTGTTTATTCAGGAAGTATGTTTACAGAGGATGGGAGGGTGGAGAAGGATATTGAAAGAAAAGTTGGGGCAGGCAACAGAATAAATGGTGCACTTAAAGTTGTCATCGCAAACCAAAGCCTATCCAAAAAAGCTAAGATGGCAGTGCACAATGGTGTTCTTGTGCCGACCCTTATGTATGGAAGTGAAGCATGGAACTGGCAAAAGAAGGATGAAAGTAGAATAAATGCAGTAGAAATGAGATCTCTAAGACAAATGTGTGGCAAATCTGTATATGATAGAGTGACAAATGCAAGTATAAGAAGTGAATGTGGTGCGAATGAAAGTGTTATGAACAAAATAAGGAAAGGGTCATTAAGATGGTTTGGACACATGGAAAGAATGAGTGAAGACAGAATGGTAAAGAAGGTATATGTAAACGGCGTGAACGGAGCTAGAAATAGAGGAAGGCCGAGGAAAACGTGGCACGATCAAATCAATCAAATATTGAATGTCGGTCACGTGAGGAGTCGGAAAATCGACGTGCGTGCATGACAAGATGTATGAATGTAGAGGAAGCGAGAGACGTATGTCAGGACAGAACAGTGTGGCGTTCCATTCTTTCTGCCTACCCCTCCGGGGAGACGGCGTGATGGTAAGTTAGTTAGTTAGTTAAAAAAAAAAAGATTTTATCTCAATAAAATACTCATTAAAAATGTACTTTTTTACTATTAAAAATGGAGAAAAAGTATAATCGATGAAAACGTCCCTAGAAGTTGTAATAAATTTTATGACAGTGATATGTTTTGCTTTGCTAGGACATTATCCCATCCCATAAAATATAAAAATTTCAATAATGTAAAACGGATTTAAACATTAATATTATTATTAAATATGGAATTTTACATCACAGTTCAAGAAAAAATAAAAACACCAATATTAGATTATGTAAATAACATATCTATAGACTAAGGTGACTTGTGATATTAGAGATCCAAGTCTTGAAGAGGATTTAAACTACGTCCTCTAGACTGATCCTGTATCCTGTATCCTCAAAAGTACTGGTCCAGATAGTCTTTCGGATGTTCGATTTTTGTAATAATATGATGGATTAATTATTATAATAATATTTTTATACACTTATTGGTTTTTACACTATGTGGAAAGTAACGAAAAACTACTACATTAAGGGCCAAAGTAGCATCTCAATTACCAGCTTTTGCAATATCTTTATGAAAGGCTAACTAAAAAACACATCCCTTATATTTATCAAGAAATTTTTAACAATTTCATTGAAAAATAAAATTATTCAGATATTTTTTTACTTGGTTGTGTAGTTTCTATCTGATACTTTGATTTTTAACTTTTCAAGGTGGTGTGAACTTTATTAACACTGAGTCTGGCAAAAGAAGGATGTAAGTATAATAATTGCAGTAGAAATGAGATCTCTTAGACGAATGTGTGGATACTCTGTGTATGATAGAGTGTCGAATGTAAATATAAGAAGTGAATGCCACTAGGAAGATTCCGGTTTCGATTTTCATACTGTATTTGGTCTGGTGAAGAATTCACGTGACAATAAAATGGGCGATAGATTAGCTACCTATCACACGTCACGTACTCACTATGATAGCTATAATATCCTTTACATCGATTTGGCTCATGCTGTCATGATGTAAAGAGCGATTCAAAAAAATATAATAATTATAAAAAAAATAATAACGAAAGGATTATTAAGATAAGAGAAGAATGAATGAAGAAAGAATGGTAAAAAAATTATATTATTTTTTACAATACAATAATGGCCGAGCCATAGAGGGCTCCCTCCGCTTACCCGAAGCTGTTATAGGCGCAGCGGCGCCTTTCGTCAGCTTCACTCGTGCACTCCCTAGGCCCGTCCCCCGTCCATGCGGGACTTACGTTAAAAAAAAAAATATATATTTGAAACCAAGGGGGACCCAGACCACATTTAAGCTACGCTACCCTCCCTCGATGTCCCGCCGTACACACTGTTCGGCTGTTTGGAAAAATTATATTATATGTTAACGATGTGAATGGAACTAGAAATAGAGGAAGACCGAGGAAAACGTCGCACGATCAAATAAATCAAATATTGAATGTCGGCCAAGTGAGGAGTCAGAGAAATCGACGCGTGTGCATGATCTATGCATGTTGAAGAAGCAAGTCTGTGCGCGACTTTGTAAGAGTGTCTGTCTGGTTCAGAAATTAAAACTAGTCCAAAGTTACCCCAAATGACTCTACGATCTCCCACTTAAAAACTAATTAGGAAAATGCTACCCATATTAGGGTCAGGTCGTGTAATGGGCCGGGTCTATGGGACTCGGCGGAGTCCGGTCAGTCTGACCCGACAGGGTGACTGCATACTAAGCCTGGAATTTGCATACTTTTCCGCATTAACGGCCACGTGGACTGTCGTATAGCCGGACGTTAGTCACGCTTATAGGCTAACACCACGTTACCCCCTAAAAGCCTCCATCCACCCTCTCGCGGTGTGGTAGAGAGGCCTGTTGGAAGAATTGAAGTTGATAAATTGTTTACGTTACATGTTTATTACGTTAGCAAACTATTTTCCACTTAAATTAATTTTGATATTGTGTATTTAATTTTGAAGCAAATAGGTTGTGCGTAAATTTAAAATATAGTTTAGCTAAAACTATTGATGATGAAGGGTATAATTCCATCGCAAAGTTTCAAATACTCAGTTTGGTTAACCATAAAATAACTTTAATTTTATAATAACTTTAAATTTGCCATTGAAATTGTGCCGTATTTCTTGTATAGTTTTAATGGTCTCATTGTATTTCATTTTGTTATTTTGTTATTTTATTTTATATCATTGTATTTTATATTATTTGTTTTAGATTTATTTTGTGGGTGTTGGACGATCAAAAATTGCGCGGGAGATGCCTATTGGTGGCGATGAGGTTCGCAACCCATCACACCGCGTCTCCTGCGGGGCGAAAAGAGAAGGATGAAGTGCCGCATCAGTAAAGTGTGACAATTCATTATTTCTGCCTACCCTTTCGGGGAGACGGCGTGATGGTTAGTTAGTTAGTTAGTTTTGTATTTCATTATTAAGAAAAAATAATGTTTTTCTATATATTTAGTTTCATACATTTTTAAAGAATGACATGTTTCGCTTGTTAAGCGTTTTCTTTTCGAATTTACATAAGAAATACTAAAATATAATTTTTTTGAGATAATCAAATGATTTTACTAAAATCTTTTGATGGAAATTCATTTTAAATAATAATGAAATAAAACGATGTTATTCAACTACTTCCACTTTTGTCTTTATTTCGACAGCGACAGGTTTTGCCAGGCTCGCTGGCATCGACATACTGCTGATAGACCAGTCTGTCGATGCCAGCGAGCCTGGCGAAACCGGTCGCTGTCGAAATGAAGACATAAGTGGTTAAAAAACATCGTTTTATTTAATTATTATTTGTAATATTTTTTAGTGTTTCTTGAACAATGATATAAAACTCCATATTAAAAAATTAAAACGAATGAAAATGACAGTTTTCTAGAAGTTTTATAATATTTAATTAAATACGGTATATGGCAGGAAAAATGTTATTGATTAAAATATCTCAGTAGAAGCTCAACACGAATGAAATCTTAATTTAGATTTATTTCATTTAAATCTATTATCTAATAAAGACCGGTTTTGCCAGCTCGCTGCTATCTTCTGGTGGAAAATATCAACAAGCTGGCGAAACTAGTCAAAACTAGAATAACATAGGTATTTTTATTATTCATCATATTGTATGGAATTATCCTCCTTTGTTTAAGCAACGACGAACATATTTCATTTTACAAGACTAAGATAAAAAAAAACATTATTTGATACATTTATAATATTTAAAATGCAAAAAATAATGTCGACCTAATTATGTTGTTTTATTGTCTTTTCCGTCACCGGCTCCCCAAAAGAATAGCCAGAGAGGATGTAGCATCATACTTTTCTACCCTGACTTTCTAGCATTGTCAATATTCATACTGAATGACATGCACGAACTTTGTTTTCTTGGACTCCTCGTGTGGTCAACATTTAATATTTGATTGATTTAATCATGACATGTTTACCTGGATCTTCGTCTATTTCCTATCCCATTCACATTGTTAAACAAAACCTGGACTCTGAAAGTGAATATAATGAACCTGTTGGAAAGATAAGGATATACCGCAGAATGCTCCGTATACCGTGGACCGATTGGGTCAGTAATGCAAAAGTATTACAGAGAGCCAGAACCAATAGAGAGCTGTTGTCGAGTGTGAAAATTAGAAAGGTCTCATATTTGGGTCATGTGATAAGGGGAGAAAAATACCACCTTCTTCGATTGATATTAATGGGTAAAGTAGAAGGACGTCGGGGAGTTAGTAGAAGGCAGCTGTCCTGGCTGCGGAACATCAAAGAGTGGACAGGAATAACATGTGTTCTGAACCTGTTTCAAGTGGCGCAGGATAGTGATGCCTTGCTGCAGTGATCGCCAACGTTGGAGGGACCTGCACGGCACCGAAAGAAGAAGAAGAAGAAACTAAACATTCTTGATATATTTTTTTAGTTTGACCCGTTACCTCTTAAATTCGCCTGTTGTTTAGGTACTGTACGAATATTTCGAATTTAAAATTCAAAAAGCAAAAGCAGTAATACTGAAATTTCTATATGATAAAACGTACATGATTTAAATCATACAATACTGTTTGTTTTCCTTCAAACTGATTAAAATTCACCAGATTCACCGCTGCGCTACTCCGAGCTACCAACTTAAGAAAACTATTTGCCTAAGAATTTCTAGAAACTAAGTGGTTCAAGATATGCTAACAAGTATACTCAAATTATAGTGAGATATATAACGAAGAGTGCCTTCAATTACAGTACAGGCAATACGCCTAATTAAATTGCTGGTATAACTCTGTACCTTACTTACTAACTTCCTATGGCCATACAACTCTTGAGGAGTTTTACCTCCTTGATAATTTTTCTCTAAGATATTAAATCCTGCGCCTTTTGCTCCTTGCAGTCCGATTCGCCAAACCTAGCCGGATCAGCCAGAATATTATCTATAAGGCGCTGTCTAGGCCTTCCAAAAGGTCTTACTCCGGTTAGTCTAGACGCGTACAGGGTCTTAATTGCTCTGGTCTCTTCGGCTCGGCATACGTGCCCAATCCATGCTAGGGTGACCTCATTTGCCCCATGCTATTTATTATTGCTTTAGATAAAGTCGTGAGAAGTGTTAAACAAATGAAACTTGGTACTACTCGTGATCGGAGTCACAATGTCTTTGGATACGCAGACGATTTGGTGCTGACTGGTGAGGAGAGTACAGCTGGTTTAATAGAGATGTTTTATATAAACAATTAAAGGATCATCATCGTCAGCTGTCTGTCATCCACTGCTAAATGTAGGCCTCTCCTAAAGCCCGCCACCGCCCACTATCCATTGCCGCTCCCATCCATCCATGTCCAGCAATCCTCTTCAGATCGTCGGTCCAGTCAAATCTACGGAATCCTGTACGCGGTCTCCACTAAAGAACCCGTCTTCCCCATCGGCTGTCGGTTCTCCGACAGATATGGCCAGCCCACCGCCACTTCAGCCCGCCTATCCGTAGAGCCCATTATCCGTATTAAAGGATACAGCAGCCCGAATTGGTTTGTAAAGTAAAAAAAAAAATTGTTGTTCCGAATGTATACAAATACTTGTAGACAAATACTGGATTTTTACCCATTGAGGGTTAATAATTTAATGATTAACCCGCAATGGGTGAAAATCCAGTATTTGTCTACAAGTATTTGTGTACATTCAAAAAAAAAAATTGTATAAAAAACTGGTACAAGTAAGAAGCATAAAAATTGGAGATTGGATCTCCAGGCGTTATCTAGCAGTCTGATAATTGCGTAAGCCTTTCACATTGCATTAATAAAGATTTTCTGCTGAATGCTTACAAATAATCTTAATAGATGGCGTTAGTGTAGATAGACCAAAAAATGTGAAGTTATTTAAAAATAGTATATAATATATACACGTTCCAAAAATTTGTCAGACGTGGTGGTCGTAAGAAATGCGCAATGGGGGATGTTGTTAATATTAAGTGATCGCTTAACCCAACCAATGACAGGTCATAAGTTCTGTAAACGCCTCGACTACCATATTCTGTTTCCAAAAAAAAAATTGACATCTTCGTCTTTATTGAGATACAATTAATCCTTAAAATAAAAATAGTTCAATACTCTAAGTCTCGAAAGAATCGATGCGAATCTCTATGTTAACATGTCTAAAGGTGTCCAACTATTTTAATTGAACTCTACATTAACAACTTTCAGTATGACAGGTAAGATTGACTTTAAACATAGTTTTAATTAAACAAAGTTCATTTCTTATTTCATAAATATAAAATCAAGACTCACAAAAACATTGCAGATTACTTGTATTGTAAATTTTGAAGAAAATATATTTTACGGTAGACAGACAAAGTCAATTCATATTGTTTGGTAAACAATAGATTTATAAATCATTATTCCACGAAATGCAAAACCCCCTTAAAATTGTTATTGTTCCCCAGAACATGTTCTGGAATGTTGCGGAATTTCGCGGAACGTATATGCTCAACATGTGAACGTATTTCCAGCTCGTGGAACTTGTGTTACGGTAACGTCGCTAAGTGGAACCATTTGAAAGTTTACCGGATGGCGCCTTTGAGTTACGAAACTTAATATATCACCGCTGCAATACTAATATTGTTTATCGGTTCTTGTACGAACGGTGGTGTATCATATTTTATTTTCAAAATATTCCTTTTTTTTAATAAAAGAAGACTACGTTTGGATGACTTATTCGATTTTGTGCAAAATACAATATTTTTCTTTAAACAATTCTAGTTTTCAAAAGAAGGATAACTGTCATAGAAATAAGACCAATATGAAGAATGTATGGAAAAACGATGAAGAATATAATACCAAACGACGAAATAAGGAAGAAATACAAGGCAGATGTTGAATCCTAAGTAAAAATAAAGATGGATCACTGAGATGGTTTAGACATATGAAACGAATGGATGAAAAAGAATGGTTGAAATTTGTATTCAAGCATTTTGAATAGAAAAAGAACCCGAGGACGGACGAAGAAAGCATGACATGGCCAAATTGATAAATTGCTTACGAAATTGAAAAACTTTGTGTTATCCACTATTTAATAAAAAAATATTAAAAAACACGACATGTTTCGGAGGATAAGTTTTTATTATATTTTTACACCTGAAGATGGAGCATCCTCCGAAACGTGTTGTGCTTTTTAAATATTTTTTTTAAATAGTGGATTAAACAAAGTTTTTCAGTTTCCAAAGTTTATACTATGGAATTCTACAGTGTTTATGCCTTAACGTTCAATAAGTTGATAAATTCCTAAATGGCGATCACATTTGGAGTTCGATAGATCGACGAGGAATATAGAATGTAGAGGAAGTTCAAGAGTTGTGTCAGGACAGAGCAGTATGGGTGTCCATCCTCTCTGCCTATTCCTTCTGGGAAACAGCGTGATGGTAAGTTAGTTTTATAGCTTATACGTTACAAGTGACAGTGCATCGACTGTTCTACAATCTTCTTGCTCTTGGTGTTACCGGTAGTAAGAGCTATTTCTCGTCGGATTTCTAATAATATTGTCACTATACAGATTTTATTTGGATGTAATTTGAGAATGACCTCGCAAGGCGAAACAAATTTGTAACTATTGTGAAAAAGATTTTTTTTATAATATATAAAAATAAATCAATGTAAACCGAAAAGCAATCGCCTTTTCATTATACATTAATTTCGTAATGGAATTTTACCAAATAAAATCCGCAACCATAACTTTTTTGGACATGTTAAACATTTTTTTGATATGTTCACCTTTTTTCTTACTTTTTGTTTTATCTAAGTGAGTGGCCTAAAATTAATTGGAATTTAATCATCGTTTTGGTAAAATTTGCCATACAGAGATTTAGGTGTGTGAAGAATATTAGGAGAGAAGAAGGAGCGAAGAATTACCTAGGCATTCAAAGCTCCATGGGAGTCATAAGTGAGTTTATATTCCATGACAATTAACGGGATTATTTTTTGGTTGTATTCTTTTATATACTACTTGAAAAATGCAGGAGCACGTACTCAAAACTGTGAAATATTTATTTCATATATGCTTAAATGAACATAACAAATAAATTAATCAACACATTTTGCATGAAATGTAAATTACGAAATACTTCGATTAATCGATTTTTAAAATCCTTTGTCAAAAAACAAAAGAGAACGTCGTTTTTAATACAAAAGAAATCGAATTCGCAATACAATACCGATTGGTTAGGCCAATTTAAAATAGAGATTGATTGGAAAATTCGATGCCGAGTAGTTTTTAATTGATTTGAAACGAAATTTTGAACACGCAATTTGAAGGTGAAAGTTTATTCTGTGCGAAAATTTGAATTTGAAACAAATGAATTCGTAATTCATAAATTAAATTATTAAAAAAAATAAACATCAAATTTTTAAATGTTATCTTAAGACTGATTCTATGTGAAGAGTTATCTTCAAACACTCAAAATCAACATTATATCAAAGTATTATTTCTAGAAAGATTGCTAGTTTTTTAAGAATCAATATTTTTTGTTAATGTTGGTACGACATTCTGAAATAAACAAATTATAAACGTTTGTCAAATTTATTGATTACCTAACTCACCATCATGCAGTCTCCCCGGAGGGGTAGGCAGAAAAAATAAACTGCCACACTGATCTGTCATGCAATACTTCTCTCGATTCCTCCACATTCATACATCGTGTCATGCATGCGTGTCGATTTCTCCGACTTCTCACGTGACCGACATTTACCAGGTTCAAATCGCTTGGATAGGACATCTTTCTGCACCCGCCGTACTCCACCGACCTGGCGCCATCTGACTATCACCTCTTCGCATCAATGGGGTACGCGCTCGCAGAGCAGCACTTCAGAAATTTCGATAAAGTTGGAAAATTAATTTCTCTTGAACAAAAAATAAATTTCTCTTGAACAAAAAATAAATTTCTCTTGAAAATTACGCGTTTTTTTTATCACGAAAACCGACAAAAACTTATGCATACACCTGGTTTTTGCATTTGAAACTCTATTATAAACAGATTTACAACACATTCGTCTTACAGGTCTCATTTCTAATGCATTTATTTTACTTTCGTCTTTCTTTTGCCGTTTTATGTTTCAATTCCATACAAAAATTTATTCATAGATACACAATTCTTCAGATTTTGTTAATGTTATCTAATATCAATCTAGTTAAAATAACATTTTGAGACCCCGCATTATTATCTTTGAAATAAAAACACGAAAATAGGATAGCGTTTTCTCCGAAAATCGTAATCCCTCGTGAAAGTAATCAAATCCGTGAATGATTTTAATGAAAATCCCAGAGAGACGAGGAAAATAAATCTGAGGTGAAATTTTCACATGAAAAGTGAATACGATTCTTTTGGAAAATGTATATAAAATGATTAACTATAATTTATTTTCGATATTTATTTAGTTATTTCATTTCACATTTTTTATTATTTAAATATTTCCAAAGCATTACAGAGATATTTTTCATAAACAATAAAGATAATTGAGATTCATAATAATAAATAATATATAACAAAATAATAAAGAGAGCAAGAAACATGAGATATGTGACAAATAAATTAAATGTATTTACAATTATAATAAAGACAGTACTTCCTTCAGATGAGCTACACTTTCACGAAATACGTCAAACTCCGAGGTGACACGATTTAGCAAAGATAATGCTAAACCTACCTGCATTATCATTATGCTTTTACAGTACTTATATTTTTATATGCGTGCAGTGTTTTTATACTTATAATTATGTAAACATGTAGAGATTCTAAACAGGCATAAGCAGGTCACGTGGCTAGAATTTTGGACTAAAAAATGAACAGAAAGACTGCTAAATGAAGACCATGGACCGTAAACAGAAGTGCAGGGTGACCGCATAAAGGATGACCTGAGCTGATATGTCGACATAACTGGATGCAGTCTGCTGCAAGACAGAGTGGCGTCGGAGCGAATGGAGGAGGCTTTTTGTCTATGAATAAACTGGAATAGGTTGAAGAAGAAATATATAAACACTCAATATATTTCTATTTAACAATGATGAAAACATTAGTTTATTTAAGTTTTATCATATTTAATAAGAGTGATGAAAAACCGGAAAATACCGATCAATCTGAAACGAAAAGTCTATGAAGCCTGCGTTCTGCCAGTTGGTACTTATGGTCTTGAAACTGTAACATTGTCCAAACAAAGCGCCGAGAAACTACGAGTGATCCAAAGAGCCATGGAAAGAGCCATGTTAGGAATAAGCCTAAGAGACAGAGTCAGAAACGATACGGTGAGAGAAAATACAAAGGTCACTGACATCATCCACCAGGTGGCGACTCTAAAATGGCAATGGGCAGGTCACGTAACCAGAAGCTCAGATGAAAAAAGGACAAGAAGACTGCTGACTTGGAGACCGTGGACGGCAAAGAGAAGTGCACGGCGACCCCAACTACGGTGGGGAGATTATCTGAATAGACACGTCGGATTTACCTGGATGCAGTCTGCACAAGACAGAGTGACATGGAAGCGAAGGAGGTGGCTTTTGTCCAGGAGTGGACGGGAATAGGCTGAGGAAGAAGAAGAAGAAGAATAATAAGAGTGAAGGGGGCGAGGAAAGTGCCTTCACGCGTTGTTTTATTAAACATCCGGTGTCCCTGGAAAAGGCACAAAGCCGGCGAAACCTTCCATGAAAATGGCAAGAGAAATGGGAGATGTAAGTTTATTATTTATTGAAGAATTATATAACGTTCCATAATATAATTGATTTTCATTCATATTTATTATGAGATATAGTCTTTTTTCGCGTCCCCTACATATAAATATTTCTTGCCATTGATGTAAAGAAAAATAAGATAGAAGTGTAATATATCGTCGCAGTTGAGCATCATTAAATGCATGTTTCTAATGCCCTAGCAAGGAAAATTTTGTTTTGTTGATTAAATATATGAAAACTGGAAAAAACATATTAATTGAAAAAAATATTTACGAAAAATTTTTCATTTCATCTCAAGCCAACGCTGTTTTAATATTATATAAATATTAAAGATTTTATTGGAGTTATCAAAACTGTTTAGAAATCAAAAATTGGCGGTTGATTAAAATTCCCATCACAGCTCGAAAAATTGATCAAAATACAAAAGAAGCCTTATCCGTGTGGTGGTGAACATTCAACCCTTACTTCCGACTTTGGAGGTCGGCGATTTGCCGGCAAAAATATTAGCAAATCTGGTCTTTTTAAGCCGCGGTTACACCCTAATTTGTACTTAGACCACGTTTGCGGCCGGCGCTGCAGAGAGGGTAGGAAATAACAAAGCGGACCTCCCACCCCCATAGTTAAGCCGGCAGCGCATAACCAAAAAGAAAGTAGCTAACACAAAAATAATTAGCAAATTGCATGCCCGTGTTCGCACACACGTGTGCACACACACACGCACACATATATATTTATTTATTGCACCCACGTATGTTATTTGAAAAACTTATATAAAAAAAACGAATATTGTTTATTATAAACAATTTTGAATTAATCATATTGTCACAGTAAAAACAATGTACGCATTTTCTACTCTAAATATTATCAAATGTACTATTATTATTATGATTATTATAAAGTATAAACGAATTAAAAAAAAAACAGAAATAATAATATAAGAACTAAGCCAACGGAATACTGAGTATAAAACAAATTAAAAATATTTTATGTTTACGCGTAAAAAGCCCGCCACGCACTTGAAAGGGTTTTAGGACGCAGCGTTGCTCATTGCCAATTTCGCTCTTGTAGAACTCTTGTCTTTACTTACTATGACCGACCTCCTCCATGCGGGACTGACGTTCATTTATATAAAGAAATAAACATTTCTTGTATATTCGCTATACTTTGTGTTGTAATTATTTTATTTCTCTTTTTCTTTTTTATACACTTTGTTTATACAACACTTACATTACAAAAATTAAAATTACATAGACATGTTTCGGATAACTAAAGAAGAACTGGTTGTCCGAAACATGTCTATGTAATTTTTTTTAATGCAAGTGTTGTATAAACAAAGTATAAAAAAAGAAAAAATAAATAAATAAACATTGTTCAATGAATCCGCATCATAAAGTTATGGTGAATATGGAAGAAATTAATCTATATATTGTATATTATAAATATATGTTCAAGTCATAACACATTCATATGTACGAGTATAAGGCAGTGATTCTTAACCGGGGCGCCAGCGCCCCTTTGTGGACGTTTCGGAGGTCTGGCGGGGCTTTTTTAAATTTTTAGCATATAGGGGGCGCTGGAGAAGTTCAAGTGCACATTGCGTCAATAAAGAAAAATAAGCTCATTCACGAGCTATGCACACTTTTACATTTTCATTCGAAGCTTTGATTTATAAGTTCTGTTAAATAAACTCCACTTTCACACGGAAATTTTTTAACTTGGGCATAATACTCAATATCATGTGCTACATATAAAATAAAAGCTCATTCAAAAAGGTTCATTATATCACCTATGATTTCTATAAGTTTTATTATATTTTATGGGAATGACATGTTTCGCCCTTCTAAGGCATTATCAAATGTGACGAAACTTCAACTCGTTGCAGTTTATATACACTAGTAAATGGAGCAGAATTTGGTAATTAACGAAAATTGATGTGACTTTATGCATTTTTAACAAATAATTATTTGAGTAGGTCCAGAAATATTGGAAAAGAAATTTTATTCACGTCTTCATTCGTATTAATTATTTAACATGGAGTTTCACTTATGATTATTTTGATATAGGACAATTTTTGTACCTTACGAAGCTTTTTTTATTTATAGTAAGAAATCCATTGCATAAAATACATACCTACTTAGAGAAAAGCATACATTTTAAATGAAGTTTTTTTGGGGCGTTAGATAATTTTGGATCCCAAGGAAATCGAAAGAAGAATCACAACTGGTAACAAAACATTCTTCTCTCTACTACCAGCGCTCAAATCAAGACACGTACACTAGAAAACCAAAATCACCCTGTATAAAACAATCATCCGAACAGTAGTGACCTATGGGTGTGAGGCGTGAGGCGGAATGACAGCGAAATCTGCAGAGCGACTGGATACTTTTGAGAGAAGGGTGCTGCGCAGAATTCTGGGGCCTGTGAATGACGGTGAAGGCTGGAGAGTGCGGCATAATGACGAGCTGTACAATATTTACAAAGCTCCCAGTCTCTCCACACAGGTCAGACTGAATAGACTGAGATGGGCCGGTCACGTGCAGAGGATGCCGTCATCGCGAACCCCAAACAGATTGCTGGAGTGGCACCCAGGTGGCAGAAGACCAATTGGACGACCAAGGCTGCGATGGCAGGATGAAGTTGGGAGAGATGGAGCAAGATTGTTAGGAGTGTCAGATTGGAGGGTCGAAGCGGAGGACAGGAGGAGTTGGAGGCGAAGAATACTGGAGGCTAAGGCTCGATATGGGCTGTAGAGCCATCGAAGAAGAAGGATAATTTTACTAAAAGGGGGCGATTCTGTCAATACGGTTAAGAAACACCGATATAAGGGATGTGAAGCTGTTCATATAAATAATAAAATCAGTAAAATCTCTTAAATACATATTTTGAGGCATGTTGCGACTGTTCTTCTTTCGCCAAAGCTGACGAATGCGACCGCTACGTTAAAAACGTTGGTCTTGTAAGAAAAATTCCGCGAGTTAACGAGTTTGTTAGAGGTTTTTGTAGTCCGAATTAGGGAATATTATGACCGTCAACGGTTAAGAACAGGATTATGTTTCGCTCTCAAGATTGATTATCGCGCTAATAGGAACCGCCGGGCGAAACTTTTATAAACTAACAGCGAAAGTAATGTCTGTTTATCGTCCCAGTTCGCCACTGTTTTTGTTTTTCGCCAAATTTATCGAGTTACTTGATAGCACGTGGTGAATGTTGAATACAATACGCCTTCACTTGGGTTTTCTTGATATTCTTTTTATACACAGATTTTTTAAATTACTTTATATCTGGGATAATTTATGGTATGTTTTGTTCTTGATATTTTTTATAGTAACAAACCATCACGCCTGGGGGAGTAAAAGGGATCCTATTGACTCTTCGAGCGGTGCATGGCTGTCACCGTGGTGATGGCCATGCTACGCTGGAGGATTGATCTGATCCCAAGTACCTATCCACACCTCCTCGACTTTGGGCTCCCCTGGAAATTATGCGAAATGTTAGAGATCGAGTGTGAATAACCTCGGTGGATAATATTGATGCATAGGCTAACGTGGAAGGACACCTCGCCAACCCGTTTGGAAAGCGTGGCGTTATAATGCCAACCACCCCCCGTTTGACATGTCATACATGGAGAAGTATGGGGGAGGCCTATGTCCAGCAGTGGACGACAACGGCTGTTAAAAAAGAACCATCATGCCGTTACTCCGGAGGGGTAGGCAGAGAGGATAGACCGCTAAACTTTTTTATTTTTAATTTTTATCGTGGATTGTTCGATCCTGCTTCGAGCAAGGCCGCCTTTCAGTAATTGATTAATTTGGTCATGCCATGTCTACTTATTCTTCCTCAACTTTTTTTCCATTCACATTATTTGTATATACAACAGAACGCCATTCATACGGACGTCAGTTAACCGGAACGTCAGGTACAAGCCGAGGTGATGACAAAAATATTTTCTATCTAAAAATATTGTTAAAAAATAATCTGTGATTATTTTTTCAGTACTGTAGAGTAACGTTAGCCTTTTTATGTATATGTACTACGTACATAATTGTTTTTGAAGTAAAAATTGTAATTTTAAAATCAATAAATGACCTGAGGAAAAAAATCTATTTACATCTTATTTTGCTAAAAGAATTAGCGCCTGTTTGATTATCCGGAAAATTAATTATTCGGAACAACTCCGGTTTCAACTAGTCCAGATAAACAACGTTCTACTGTATCTTGTTGACCATTCTTCCCTCATCTATTCATTACATATGTCTAAATCATCTTAGTGAGCCTTTCAAATATTATTTTGAGTTTTTTTCTGCTCATATTGAAGATTGTAAAATAAATTCAAACATCATAAATGATATAAATTCTTGGTATAAACCTTTTAAACATTATTTTATAACGATAATTAAAATACACAAACTTTGAAACATGTCGAAATAAAAAAACTCATGAAAACATAAAGTGTATTTATTTAAGATAATATATTAAAGAAATTATTGTTGTCTTAAGTTTAAGAATAAAATACTTATAAAGCAATTAAAAACAATAAATATCTAAATTGATATGATCGAAAACGTATGTTTTCTAGAAATAATATTATATTTTATGGTAATGACATGTTTCGCCTTATATTTTCGCACTTCGCATTTGATAATGCCTTAGTAAGGTGGAACATGCCATTTCCACAAAATATAACAAAAATTATGAAAACAGACGTTTTTATTCAAATTAATTATTTAATATGGAGTTTTACATCATTTCTCTTTTTCTTTTTTATGTACTTTGTAGGGTCAAAGCACCAATGAATGACCGTTTAAGGTTCAGCTTGTACTGAAATCCACATTAAAGGCATTAATTTTATTATTTCAGTGTACAAAATAAAAGAAAACATTAAAAAACACATTGACTTCTCTAAATTCTCTAACTTTTTTTATTGGAATATGAGTATTACTATTAAAATTAATATTTCTCTAAAAAAATAGCACAATCACCAGTAAATGACCACTTCAGGTTATATTGATACAATACATAGATTTTTGTTACATTGTCACATTATGAAACACCCTAACATATAAAAATATGTAAATATTCAAAGAATTGCATAAGAAATAACATTAAAAAAACACTTACCACACTTTTCCTTATAAAAACTACTAACAATCTCAAAACAACAACGGGAAGACGCACTTTTACCGTTTGACAAGGCACAGTTCAAAACTGATAGTTTTGTTTCTTACCAACAGTTGTCTCTGCCTACCTCTTTTGTCATAGTTTCTTGGGATTAAAGTTTTTTGACTGGACACATAGAGCAATTCTTATTATATTTTGTTTTATTAACCAACGGTCATTTACTGGGGGGCGGTCAAATACTGGTGCTTCGACCCTATATAAATACAACACTTACCTACATTAAAAAAATTAACTTCTGTCAAATCACGTAAACAATTTTATAATATTTTAATTATGCATCTTTATATATATTATGGATCACTGAAGAAGGACTGGTTGTCCGTAAGTGTTGTATTTACAATGTATTTTATATAAAAAAGAAAAAGAGAAATAAAGCATCCATAACACAAAGTAGGTGAATATACTCGTAGAAGAAATTTTACATAATTTTTCAATAAACAATATAATAATATAATACAGATCTTGTATTAATAGATTTAACACGACGTCATTATACATTTGTGAGTATGAAATTTTCACACTCATTCGCCGTTTAATACGAATCAACTGAAAATAAATGAGTACAATATGAGAATTACGGCATCGCGAATGTGAGCGGAATTTTCGTTACGTATTTCGGAGATATTTTTTGAACATGCGGTATTATTCCCCGTTTCCAAAACGTATTTTGAATTTGTTCCACGATTTCGTCTTTATTTTACGAGCGTGCGATATGTTCTCAACGATCAGATGGTTTTTATTGCGGAAACTTGCAAACATATTTTTTATTTTATATCTTTCAAACATACGTTTAGTATCTTGGTTATAAACACACGCGAAATAATGAAAGAAACATTAAGATGGTTTGGACACATGGAATGTATGAATGATGAAAGAATGGTAAAAAAAGAATACATTAACGTTGCACTATAAATGGAACTAGAAAAATAGGAAGACCGAGGAAAACGTGGCAAGATCAAATAAATCGAATATTGAATGTTTGCCACGTGATGAGTTGGAGAAATCGAGAAGTATGTCAAGAAAAAAAAGTGTGGCAATTCATTCTTTCTGCCTATCTCTTCGGAGAGACGTTATGGTTAGTAAGTTAGTTATATAGAGTTAACTCATTTAGAAAGTGATTCAAGTTTAATGTTTTTTTTAAATTATTTAAAACGCATTAAAAATAATTTATATAAATGCAAACGTCTGTTTTATAGTAGTTTTGGAATGGCATATTTTGTCTTTCAAAGGCATTATCAAAAATCTTTATCTATAAATTTTATTAAACAGATGATTTCATTCGTATTAATAATTTAATAAAGGTTTTACATAATCGTTCGAGAAACACTTAATATATCATTATATTCTGGTGTATATTTGTGGTGTAGCATTTATAACATTTGGGTACTTTACTCCATCATGACGTATGGAATAGAGGTCAAAGCCGGTACCAATAGAACTAAGAACCTTCTTAGAGTAGCAGAAATCCAAACCCTACGCTCCATCGCAGGCAAAACCCTCAGAGATCGGATCAGAAATGAAACGATAAGGTCTGTCTGTGGTGTTGAGGACATAGTGAGATGGGAAAGAAGCAGAAGGCACTTTTGGAAACACCACGTGGACCGCATGGAGAATACAAGAATTGCAAAAAATGTTAACGATGAAAACCCAAGCAGCAAGAGATTACCAGGAAGGCCGCCGAAGAGATGGAGAGATGGCTGAACATCATCATCTCAGGACAGCCCACCGTCACAAACAGGTCATACGACCTAAACTAAGAGGCAGAAGAAGAAGAAAGGTACTTTGTTTACACATCACATTATTTTTTTAGATTGAACCAACCGGTTTCGCACCCGCCGGAGTTTCGCCATGGTAACAAAAATGTTTACTGTAAACAAAGATAACACTGTTATAATATAACAATTTTTATTATTCAATATTTAAGAATGCCACGACAGCTGTTACGCCAACGTATGTTGGCATTATCAGGTGTTACAAACATGTAATGATATTATAAAAGTGTTACAAATTTTAACAGTTAAGAATCTAAAATGGCAATGGGCAGATCACATAGCCTCAGACGAAAAATAGACAAGAAGTATGCTGACTTGGAGACCGTGAACGGCAAAGAGAAGTGCAGGACGACCGCAACTACGGTGGAAGGATGATCTGAACAGACATGTCGGAATAACCTGGATGCAGTCTGCACAAGACAGAGTGACGTGGAAGCGAATGGAGGAGGCCTTTATCCGTGAGTGGAAGAAGAAGAAGAAGAATCTCGAAGTATCATAGTGTTTCGGCCGAAACAATGGACTAAAAACAAACAATTTTACATCAACATTTAAATATCCATATCCGATACGTGATATAAAAATTTATTTTCATAAATTATTTTTATAAACTGCGTATTGAGTTAAAACACACAACTAACTAACTAACTAACCATCACGCCGCTTCGCCCGAGGGGTAGGCAAAGCGGATGGATCGCCACATTATTCTATCCTGACATAACTCTCGCGCCTCTTCTACATTCACACATCGTGACATGCACGCTCGTCGATTGTTCCTACTTTGAACATGGCCGCCTTTCAGTAATAGATTAATTTGGTCATGCCACGTCTTCCTTTTTCTATTTACACTACTTGTATGTATCTTTTTAACCATTCTTCCCTCGATATATGTATTTCTCAACCTTAATACAAATTGGGTTGGATTAAAAATCTTACATACCAATTAATGTTACTTTAAAACTTCTAATACTCGCTCATGTTGGAGAGAGTTCAGAAAATATTTCTGAGATATAAACATCTCTACATGAGGGAGTTTGGTAGCTATCCGTGACTTTATCCCACTGCATTCCTCTTGGGCATGCTGGGGACCAATAGTTTACAAATAAGAAGGGATGGGTGCACACTTACCCATTTCTTCAGACTTATCAGGGGATTCTTTGAGAATTCCGTCATCTTGGAGGCTATCCATCTATATGTTCCGGATGGTTATTTTCAGCACAGACTGTTTTATCTCCCAGCATGCAGAACCAACCTGTCTCTGGTGATGTCGGTGGAGAGAGCAATCAAACTGCTGAACATGATCGCTTCGAAGATCGATGTCTTTCATTTTCGTGAAAGTACGTTCAGAAGACAAATACTCTTGACTTTGGAGGGTATTTTGTATTCCTAATGTCGAACCATCTCTCATGCGTTCCTGGTATTATATATTTTTTAAATGTTTTACCTGTTCTCAATAGATGCCTTAAACTATAATGGTTGTTTGTAATATCTTTTGAGAAAATAAACTGATTTGATTTGATTAAACAGTTGATAATATTTTGAAAATTTAAAGTAAAATTGTTTTGAGATTAAAGTATTGAGAACTTACCCAATAATTTTGATACTGAATATAAATTAAAGTTGGCAGACCATGACTGTATATTTGTGAATATTTGGACGACGTCGCGACAGCCCACCCTAGGAGAGCAAAACTGGAAGGTGGCAACCAGAGACAGGACAGGATGGAGTCGTTTCTTGGAGGAAGCTTTAACGCACAGAAGGTTGTAGCACTGAAATTGATGAGATGATTAGATAGTTTACATTACAAATTTTGGCACGCAAAAATCCAGTATATATTTTGTCACGAGTTTCATACGAGATTCTACCATATTTAAAAAGTGTAATTAATTCTAATGGAAAAGCACAAAATTTATTTACGAATGATAATCTCTTTAATTCCTTCCAGGAGTATAATAAAATTTAAAAAAAAACTTGTGAAAATTATTTATGGTCCCAAGTAATAGGATCCAAGTTATAAAAAAAATGTTTGACAAAAAAAAGTATTGGATTCACATAATTTTCTAAAAACAAACTGTGATATTGTTTTAAGCAGAAAACTTTGAGAATAAGCTAGACGAAAAACTAAGCGTTTAGAAAAAGAAGTCTAAAGTTTTGTACGAGTTTTGAATCGAAAATATATCCATGGAGCTTTGAAGGTATATGAATTAGAGATCAGTATTTTTGTATTTTTTAAAAAGTTTATATCACAACATGGGACCCTTAAAAAAATGTATGGTATATGCGATGAAATTTTAAACGTAGTAATAAGGAAATGCAAGGTAGAAAAAAATCTTAAGAATGAACCACAAATAAAAAATAAAATCACATAATTTTAGATGGTTTTTAGTGGGTAAGAATAAATGAATTTTTAGTGGGTAAATTTTTTTATGTAATATTAATGTCAAAAATTTTTTGGAAACTTGAGTTTATTCGTGTAATTTGTCATCCTCGAACGGCGTTTTGCAGATCGTTGAAGTCTGCATCTTCAGGGTAGTTAACCATCAATAAATTTACATTCCCGAGCACAAAACAAATTACACGGATATACTTAAGATTAAAAAAAAATTATGTGGTTTTTCTTTTGTAAAACTCTATTATAAAATATACAATAAAAACGCAATGCTTCACTGCAAAACCCAAGAATCACTGTAACCGAAAGAGCGTTTTAATTATGTATCCCAAAAAACATATTGCAATTATTTAAAAATGTCTTGTAAGATATAACAAATAAAACGATTTTAAAATATACATGTTATCAATTTATTTATTATATTATTTCTACTGCATTTATTTTAAACAATAAATGCAGTAGAAATGAGATCTCTTAGACGAATGTGTGGATACTCTGTGTATGATAGAGTGTCGAATGAAAATGTAAGAAGTGAATGCAGTGCGAATGATGGTGTTATGAACAAAATAATGAAAAGATCTTTAGGATGGTTTGGACATGTGGAGAGAATGAATGAAGAAAGAACGGTAAAAAGTATAATATATGTTAACGATGTAAATGGAACTAGAAATGGAGGAAGACTGAGGAAATCGTGGCACGATTAAATAAATCAAATATTAAATGTCGGCCACGTGAGGAGTCGAGAAACGACCTTCGTGGCAGAGTGGTAAGAGCTCTGACTTTTATACCGAAGGTCCCGGGTTCGATTCCCGGCGATGGCAGTGTGATTGTCACATTGTCTTTGGTCTGGTGTAGAATTCACGTGACAATAAAATTGCGATAGATTGGCTACCTATCACATGTCATGTGAATTATCAATATAATAGCTAAAAAAATACAGTAATTGGGTTCAAGCGACCTATTGTATACAAGAAAATAAAATATCGACGCGCGTGCATGGCACGATGTATGAATGTTGAGGAAGCAAGAGAAATATGTCAGGAAAGAAAAGTATAGCAGTCCATTCTTTCTGCCTACCCCTTCGGAGAGACGGCGTGATGGTTAGTTAGTTAGTTAATGACAAAGAATTTTTTCTACTCTTATTGGTATAAATCGTTTGAGATATAAAATGTCTGTCAAATTCGATTAATTATATCGCACGTTGAAAACAAAAGTGACACTATACAAAAATTTCAATTTTTCAGTACGGTCATTTAAAGTTTTTGGGAGGTCAATAACTTGACTGTGAGTAGAAATATATCTAATGTTGTTGTTTTATATATTAGTTTAGATATTATTCTATCAGAATCTAGTTGATTTTAATTAGGTTAATAAGCAGGCAAAACTTTAAATGACCGTACTGAAAAATTGAGGTTTTTGTATAGTGTCACTTTTGTTTTCAACGCGCGATATGAAAAAAACTTATTTTATATTTTTTGCGTTTGTTAAAAATGTATTATGTTTCAGCGAGATTTAGGGACATTTACATATCATTGTACAAATAGGGTATATTTCCAATTATTAGCAGGGCTCATACGAATGTTATGTAAATAATCCACGTTTTTCGCCGAATTTTTACAGACAAATGCCACGATATTACCTAGAATAATAAATTACCCTTTTCGATAAACGGCACATACACGAATTGGAACTTTCATATAAAATTCAAATAAAAGAAAAAGTGATTTCTTCCCACGCATCGTCTGTTCTTCCTCCCGATCGATTCCTTTTGAATATCAATTCGTGCATAAGTTCCCGCACTGGATTTTTTTACACGGCCAATTTTAATCGACTTCAAAGAACTTCGGCTATAAAGCGGAATCCCTTTTGTGTGACAATAACCGTAAAACGCCATATCTAAGTATTCAGTAGACGTAAAGATTCCAATCAATATAATCCGCAGGAAAGAAAACAAAGTGGTTAATTTTTTTTACATATTTTAGTCAGTAAAATAACACTAAAATGTAAGCAAGACTTCGACGATACTCAGTTTGGTTTCAGGAACGCGTTTGGAACACGCGAAGCACTATTAGCTATCAAAGTATTTAGTGCCGGGACCAAAGAAAAGATGTAGAAACATGCTTTATTGACTACGAAAAGGTTTTTGCTTGTCAGGTGCAATATTGATAGCAAAGATTTAATTTTTATTAAAAACCTATACTGGTTCCAAACAGCCAAAATAAGACATGGATACGATAAGTCAAACGCAATTACCATCCAACGACGTGTGAGACAGGGTTGTATCCTTTCTCCATTATTATTTAATCTCTACTGTGTCTTTAAAAGAGCCCTCATCAACATCAAGAAAGGAATGAAAATTAATGACGTTCTGATAAACAATATAAAATATGCCGACGATACTACGCCGATAGAAAACACTTTTTTCTTTTAGATTTAGTGATTTTTATTATATCTTCATATTGTGATTACCAATGTTAGCATAAGATTACTAACAACCACCATTTTACTAACAAACCGCCATTTTACTAACAATGCTACTAACATCATATTTTATGTAGGATACCACGATACAGGCCATGCCTAGTGTGACAACTACAGTCCATAAACTTTTTTTGGAAAATTATTGTTATAACATGTAAAATAAATAAATAAATACTGTTTTATTGGCTGAAAGTGTCAGTGATCTTCAGGACCTCCTTAATCTTGAGAGATTGGGGCTAACAAGTAAACACTTTAAAACAACATATTATTATTTCATTTTCGGAAACTTAAAACAAATATACGTAAGTATTCAAAATGTTTTGTTTTGTGTATAAAGAAAAGTGATACCTACTATTAATACGCGATTTATTTCTATATCATCAAATAGGTTAGTTAAAACCATCCGAAGTTTGACCTTTAAGAAAACCCAGACAGTGCTGTTTAGATAATGCGTTTGCCAGCTAGGGTGGATCGGTGAAAAGGAAATTTCTTGAATAGAGAGCGCAGAATTTGAAAAGCCTCATCAAGTATACTAAAGAAATGTTTCATCAACAAGTGTCGTCTTAATTGTAAAATATGCTCTATAAAAAAAATTGACTGCTGTATCTTCTATTTCTCCTTTTAGACATTCGGTATTTTCATATCTTCAGGCAGACCTCTCTTGGGAAGTTGACTTGCTATCCCTCCATCATTTTGGAGGCCTTACAGGGGGATGGAAGCCAAAAGGAACCTGATGCGTCATAGGTGTAATTCTGGAGGGATCCATCCTCTGCTCGTGTAACATACATTCCAGTGTCTTCTGCGCTGCCTGACCCATCTGATAATTTCTCCTACCTTGCAGATTTCGCTGTCAGTTCTTATAAACTAAAAAAAGTTCCTTATACATGAATAAGTAGTACATTTATAAGGTAAGTACTAAAACAATAATAATTACATGAATCGATATTTTAATTAACACTTCCACTTTTGCCTTTGTTTCGAAAGCGACCGTATTCGCTAGGTTAGCTGGTATCGACAGACTGATCGACATCGACAGCCAACCTGGCGAAAACGGTCTCTGTAGAAAAGAAGCCAAAAATAATAAATAATATCTATTTACTTAATTATTATAAAAATAAACTTCTGTCAAGGGATTTCAGTTAAATCATTCTCTATTGAGATACAATTTATCCTTCTTTATTGTTTCTTGAACAACGATGTAAAACTCCATATTCAATAATTAATACGAAGGAAAACGTCAGTTTTCTAGAAGTTTCATTATATTTTATGGGAATGACATTTGATAATGCTTTAGAATGGCGAAACATGTAATTCCTATAAAATATAATAAAACTTCTAGAAAACTGAAGTGTTAAATCGTATTAATCGCATTAAAATTTATTTCACAATAAAGAATGATGTTTTTATTCTGAACGAGTGAATGTGTATTGCACTACTAAGGCATTTTTAATTTGTTCAAAACTTGTGAATTGTGCGTTTTGATAGATATAATATAATTAAACTTATAATGTATAGTGGTTGGTGTATCAAAGAATCAAATTTTTATCTCTGCACTACAGTTAAACAATTGTTCTATTGTTGTTGTTTAACTGTCTGAAACTTTTTCTTATTTCAAAAATATCAGAACAAGGAAAGAAGGATAACGTAAGTTGTATTTGTAATAATTATAAAGTACAACTGTCATGAGGTTCGCAACCCATCAGACCGCGTTACCCGCGTGGGCGAAAAGGGAAGAATGGAGTGCCGCATCGGTTAAAGTGTGGTAGTCTATTCTTTCTGCCTACCCCTTAAGGAGACGACGTGATGGTTAGTCAGTTCGTTTCGTGATGGTTAGTTAGTTCGTATTAATAAAACTATAACATGTAGCATTCAAAGCTTTCGCTACGGAATGAATGACGGTATTTCTAAATAAGTCTACCCCGTTACTGGTTACCTCGAGCGTTAAAAGTGGCTCCGGTACTTCAAGAAAATATCATTAAAATGCCAGCGTGGCGCCAAACGATAATGGATGCGTCGCCGGAAGATTAATCTAATCCCTGGAATATATGCACGTCAGCTGACGCCACAATAGTGCAATTAACCGGAAAACTATTTAGATACTCTCAATCAAAATTTGACATAAAACTATGGTGTCAATAATTTTTAACTAACTCACTTTCACCATCACGCCGTCTCTAACAAGGGAAGACAGAAAGAATTATCATTATTTAATTTATTTAATTAATTTACTTAGGATATTGAAAAACTTTGTTGAATCCACTATTTAATAAAATATAAAAAAACACGTCATGTTTCGGAGAATACCTTCATCTTCAAATATAAAAATATAATAAAAACTAAACAAAGAAAGACTAATATAAAACGCATTTAAAATACGAAACAATAATTCAAATTTAAAAATTAACCTGTGCTATTTGTTATAAGTAGTAAGGTGTTCTTCTACCGACCCTTATGTATGGAAGCGAAGCATGGAACTGGCAGAAGAAGGATGAAAGTAGAATAAATGCAGTATAAATGAGATCTCATAGACAAATGTGTGAATACTATGTATGTGATAGAGTGTAGAATGAACATATAAGAAGTGAATGCGGTGCGAATGATGGTGTTATGAACAAAATAATGAAAGGATCATTAAGATGGTTTGGACGTATGGAAATAATGAATGAAGAAAGAATGGTAAAAAATTATATGTTAACGATGTAAATGGAACCAGAAATAAAGGAAGACCGAGGAAAACGTGGCACGATCAAATAAATCAAATATTGAATGTCGGCCATGTGAGGAGTCAGATAAATCGACGCGCGTGTATGCCACGATGTATGAATGTTGAAGAATCTAGAGAAATATGTCAGGAAAGAAAAATGTGGCAGTCCATTCTTTCTGCCTACCCTTTCGGGGAGACGGCGTGACGGTTAGTTAGTTAGTTAGTTAGTTATTTTACAGAATATTTATATATTATTCTATATTGGATATTTGATGTGGTATAATAATGAAATTAGAAAAATAATCTCTTATCATGAAAATTTAATCTTCTCGGCGTTGAAAAAATCAACTAAACGTTCTCATCATTTTTTTCGTTTTCAGAAAAAAACGAAAATTCCAAAGAAAATCTTGCTAACTCCACTTAAACTTCTTTAGATCTTTTGTAATCTGAACTAACTTCAAGCCTACAACTTTTTCAGCTTACAATCGATTATCGCATTAAGAGCTTAAGTGAATTAGGTAAAGTTGAAATGTGCTTAAGCTAAAACGAAAAATAGTGTAACAAACTATAAATTTTAGAAAATAAAATAAATATAGGATTATCTCTTTTATTTTAATAGTAATCCACTTGATTGCAGTAATTATATTTTTAATGAATGCTTCGTGGTGAGACCAATTTTAAAGTAAAAACCTGTCCTCCAAATAACCTTAGACAATGTAATGTCTGGATCCATTATAACCGAGAAAATCAATAAAATGTTAATTTCTTTAATAGAATCAATTGTCAAGAAAATGTGAAAATTTTAGCTCAATACAAAATGAATAATTTAGTCTCGCCACATACGGTGTTATTATCCCGAGCCCTTGGAAACGACATAAAGTCGGCCACACCTTTCACCATAATAGCAAGAAAATTTTGAGAATTATAAACGAAGAAAAGTAGAAGACGGATATGATTTTTTAAAATTATATTTGATGATATGATTTGTGTTCGATTTTTAAAACATCTATCCTAGTTCTGTTCATGTATTCTCAGGTCTTACAATATTATAATATCTATCACTAAGGTAAGAACCCTCTCAGTTTAGGAGAAATGAGAACCCTACGCTCCATCGCAGTACACCTTCAGATATCAGATCAGAAATGTGGCGTTACGGTTTCTCTGTGTTATTGAAGATAAAGTGAAAAAGGGAAGAAGCAGAATGCACTTGGAGACATCATATAACCACATGGAGAACAAAATAATTGTCAAAATTATCGGAAACAAAAACCCATTTTTTAGTTCTTCTGGCAGTAAACAATGCAATAGAGAAAGAATCTCGTGTGAATTGAAAAGGGACAAGTCATATTGCCAGATTTCAAACTGAATTAAAGGTTACCGCAATGGAGGTCTATAGAGACCAATAATAACACATATGGCGTCGAAGTAAGGGCAGCCACAGTAAAGACCAAAAAAGCTTTGAGGAATTGAAGAAGATGAATGTGTTATTTGGTATGTTTTTTACAAACAAACAAACCATCACGCCGTTTCTCCGCAGGGGTAGGCAGAGGGAATGGACCGCCACACTACTCTATCGTGACACACCTCTCTAGCTTCCTCCACATTCATACAACGAGTTATATACGTACGTTGATCTGATTTCTAACGCGATCTTTTCATAATTTTGTTCATAAAACCATCTTCGGCAGCATCACCAGCATTTGAAATTCTGTCGTACATCGTTCTTTCATGCATACGCCTAAGGGACCTCATCTTTATCGCATTTATTCTGCTCTTATCCTTCTTCTGCCAGTTCCATGCTTCGCTTACATTCATAAGGTTTGGGACCAGAAGTCCATTGTGAACGGCCGTTTTTGCTTTCATTGATAAATTCTTGATATCAATAACTATTTTTAAAGCTCCATTTACTTTGTTACCCGCACAAACCCTTCTTTCCACTTTGGCATTTAAAAAAAATTAAATGTTGTTTTGAGGCTAAATATTATGATTTAGGATGCTCATTAATTTTAGAATTTTAGTTTGGTTGTTATTCCTACATTTAGTATTTTTCCAATCAATCAATACAATTGCACGCTCTTTGATTAGTTGCGAACGAAGGAGAGATGTGCATTATCATACTTATTGAATTGAAACATGTTCATATAATCACGCAAAATGTGTTCCGACTTCTTTCAGATAATTCAAAACCGAATGTACAATTCTAATAGTAAGAGAAACTTACATTTTCTATTTCTTTCAATTTTACCATTCTTACTTATAAAAACCAAAAACTTGAGTTCTAAATTTCGATAAAAAGAACAGATAATGGGTGATACGTCTACGAAAAATTTCATCTAACGAAAACAATTTTTTTTCCATAGGAAAATGGTTTGTATTAAATTAACATTTTTTTAGCCATGCCATTCATTGGCAACATTACAGCGCCCTTAGTTGATAAATAAAATTAAAAAGGGCTTTATATTTAATATTAATCATTCAATTTTAAGAACGCTATTAAATATTTAATTAAATAATTATATAAATCAAATATTGAATGTCGGCCACGTAAAAAGTCAGAGAAGTCTACGTGCGTGCATGACACGATGTATGAACGTTGAGGAAGCGAGAGAAGCATGCCATGAAAGAAATGTGTGGCGGTAGGAAGTTTTACAGAGTTAACGCCTCAACATTATAAAAAGGGCTCCTTCCGCTTACCCGAAGCTGTTATAGGCACAGCGGCGCCTTTCGTCAGCTTCACTCGTGCACTCCCTAGGCCCGTCCCCCCTCCATGCGGGACTTATGTTAAAAAAAAAATATCAATATTTGTATATTTGCAACCAAGGGGGACCCTGACCACATTTAAGCTACGCTACTCTCCCTCGATGTCCCGCCGTACACACATAGCAATACAACAGAAAAAAATACACAATTGATGCATAAATATGCTAGAAAAAGAATATAAAGAAATAATGTACAGCAAGAGGCACAGGAGGAAGGGAGGAGATAGATGCAGGATGGGGTAAAAAAGGAAATTTATTTAATACGTGGAATAAGGAAGGTAACATAGAAAATTTATACTGCATATATTTAAGATAAGAAAAACAATGCAATTGAACCAAGGAGGAGGAGGACGAGACCCGGTACTGCGGGTCAGTCTCCGCTCCCCCCAGCAAGATAATCGGCACCCCCTCCAAAGGGCATGACATGTGATAAGTAGGTAATTTGTCGCCATTTTAATGTCAAGTGAATTTTACACCCGAATAATCATACATAATGTGATATTCAT
Organism: Lepidostoma basale; assembly: GCA_022606425.2. Lineage (NCBI taxonomy): Eukaryota > Metazoa > Arthropoda > Insecta > Trichoptera > Lepidostomatidae > Lepidostoma > Lepidostoma basale. Next base: position 941,236 of record JAHDVF020001587.1, read on the forward strand.
ACTGCCATCGCCGGGAATCGAACCCAGGACCTGCGGTGTGACAATCATAACACTTTTATCATTCGGCCACGAAGGTCATCAATGAGAATCATCTCTATGAGAACGTTATAACGACACTAGTAGTATAAGGTGTTTTTTTTTAGAGGTTTAGTTTTTAAACTGGCGACATTGTTTCTATAGACTGTCAATTTGACAGTTAATAGTTGATGTGTAGTAAGTACGTTGTGCCATTTTACCCAATTGCTCAATAAAGGTGTCGTAAATTGGACTTCACGATTGCGCTTCATTTGAGCTAGTCGTGGCGCTCATATGCCCGAAATCATATTTAAACAATAATAGCATAAAATTATCTATTAAAAAATGCCCATATTATAGACATTTACATTATTTTAATATGTTTTTTATTATTTTGAGTTTGTATACCTCTAAAAAAACAGCCCATATATAACAATGTGTATAAGGGTGTTTTTTTAGAGGTATACAAATTTAAAAGAAAAAAAAAACCCTTTAAATAATATAAATGTCAATAATATTGGCTTTATTTAATAGATAATTATATGCCATTATTGTTTAAATATAATTTTGGGCATATTAGCACCACGGCCAGCTCGGATGAAGCGCAATCGTGAAGTCCAATTTTCGACAACTTTATCGAGCAACTGGGTAAAATATAATAGCAAAACGTATTGACTACAACTATCAAATGTCAATTTGACAGTCTGTAGAAACAATGTTGCCAGTTTAAAAAACCACCCTATATTATATTACTACATAAAAAAAAAACGTTTTCAGTAAGTAACATCTGGCCGTAAACTTTTTTTCAATTTAAGGGCTTTCGCTACTTTTCAATCGAAATATAATCCAACTGTAATCACGACGTCCAAAATCTTGACCCTTTTCAGCAAAAGTACATATTTCATACTTCTGACAGCTCTCCAGGGAGGGAGGGTGATTATTTGCTTCGAATATTTCTCGATTATGGCGATGAATCAGCTATTTTTAAATTGATAGCTTAAAGACAGTCCCGTCGTTAGGAATGTCCTTACTTTGTAATTTGTTCAAATCTACTTTAAACCTGTTTTAATCTATTCAAAAGACTTTTATACTTGTACGATCTTCGATAAATGGAGATTACTTAAATATTCTTTATAATATGGATTTCGAAAAAAAATGTTTTTTTTATCGTCTATATTCAAAATTATTTTATTTTACTGATTCATGGTTGAACAATATTTTTTGCTTTATTAAAATAGATTTTTAAACTAAACAATACCATTAATATGTTTCGGGACACAGAAAACCCTTCTTCAGTGTCGTTAAATATTATATTGTATAATATATATAGAAAATAAATATTCAAACAATTGTTTCGTGAAGGAATGGAATTGGGAAGAAGTGGAATTTAACAGACGTTAAAAAAATGACCACAGATATTTAAATCTATCAAAACTTCGTGGTAACGGGTCTCTGGTTTGATTCCCGGTGATGACAATGTGAAAAAAAAAATTAAAATTAAATCATTATTTTGGTAGAATTCACGTGATTAGTCGTGCTTATTCCTGAGAATGAATAACTTAAAAAATGTATACGGTTATTGGTTTCAAATAACCTATTATATTGAAAATCGTGCAAAGCAACGGGAAATTACCACTTTAAAGTGGCATCCCAAGAACCAGTTAAAATATTAGATTTTTCTGAGAACTAAAAAAAAAAACAAATTTATAATAAGGATTAATTGTATCTCAATAGAGACGAAGATACAAATGGTTTTTCTGGGAACAGAATGTGGTGGCCGAGGCGCTTACAAGACTTATGAACTGTCATTGATTGGGTTGAGCGATCGCTTTATGTTTAACAACATTCCCCATTCCTCCCTTTTTATGACCACCACATCTGACAAATTTTTGGAACTTGTCAGATCCTGCACTTATCTTTATATATTTTAGTTCACTCTACACTGGCGTCATTTATTAAGATCGGCCACCACATTCTGTTCCCATAAAAACAATTTATATCTTCGTCTCTATTGAGATACAATTAATCCTTATAAAAAAATAATTTATCCGCAATGGGTAAAATCCAGTATTTGTTTACTAGAGTTTGTATACATTCAAAATGTTATAATATTTTATAATTTAATGCAAAATTAGTACACCATGAGCAAATAAAATTTGCAGAATGTAAATTTTCTGAAAACGTCATTTTCATATATATACACGTGTAGCCAGGAAGCTCTTTGTGTCATTATTATTAAACTTTTACGTTCTGAAACTAAGTAAATATGATTTTGTAATGTTCAGGTTTGAGGCGTCAGATGGTTGCGACAGATTTAAGGGCTTCTTCCAGCATCCTATGGGGAAATATTGCGTATTGAATATGTAGTCAAGCGCCTTAAAGTATATTAAACGTCAAATTTAATAAAAGGTTGCTAGAGATAATTTATGTACACTCCACGCGAGTACTTCCATTATATTATATAAAAAAAGGCATTTTAAATATACAGCTTTCAAGATTCTCCATACACAGCTAATGGAAAGGAAAACTATTAAAATGATGTTATAAATTGCATGAAAAGCTTTTGTGAATATTAAATGACGTCCCCTTGTATGGAATAAAGTTTTAAAGTAACCTTAGGAGAATTTTCTGCCCAGTCCGTGAGGATAATATATGGCGACGTCAGCATATGAGTTGACGTCGTCAAATTTATAAAACTCCAACGGCTTAACTGGGCTGGATAACTGTTGTGAATAGGGGAGTTGTCAATATCCGTATAATGGACATTTAACAAGACCGTAGGTAAGACATAGCGTAAACCGAGGCTTTGTTGGCTGGACGGTGTTCTGAAGGACTTGCAATTGTTAGGAGTCAGAACTGAGGAGTGTCCAGGGCTCAGGGTAGGGTCGGCTGTAGAATCTTTTCGGTCGCAGCCGAGGTTCACCCACGGCTGTAGAGCCAGAGAGATGAATAAGAAGAAAGTAACGCTATTTATGTTCCACTTTAATTTACTGAATATCTTTATACAATAAAAGTATTAAACAACTCATGTTTCGGGGGTGACCTCTATCCTCTAGTGTAAATATATAACTTACTAACTAACCATTACGCTGTTTCTCCGAAGGGGTAGGTAAAGAGGATGGATCGCTACAATGTTCTATCCTGACTAACGGTGCCTCTTCTACATGCACGCTCGTCGATTGTTCCACTTCGACCATGACTTTACGGATTGGCAGACGGAAGTGGCAGTGGGCTGGCCATATCTGTCGGAGAACCGACAGCCGATGGGGAAGACGGGTTCTGGAGTGGAGACAGCGTACAGGATTCCGTAGAGTTGGACGTCCCCCTGCCCGCTGGACCGACGATCTGAAGAGGATTGCTGGACATGGATGGATGAGAGCGGCAATGGATAGGAGGCGGTGGCGGCCTTTGGGAGAGGCCTACATTCAGCAGTGGAGGACAGACGGCTGATGATGATGATGATGAACATGGCCGCCTTTCTGTAATTGATTAATTTGGTCATGCTATGCTTTCCTTCCTCGCGAATGTGCTCTCAGAGAGTGCTGAAATATTTTGGACACATAGCCCGGAGAGATCAGGAAAACCTTGAAAAGCTCATCATCATGGGGAAAGTGGAGGGAAGGAGACCACAAGGACGACCACCGAGCCGCTGGTCCGATCAAATCAGGGATCTGACTAGTCTCTCATTGGCTGCAGCCTGGAGACTGACGGGTGACAGGAGCGCATGGCGTGCCATAGTCAATAGTTTACATAAGGAATACGACTGAGAAGAAGATGTCTTCCTTAGCCTTCCTCGACTTGTTTTTCCATTCACACTATTTGTATAAATATTTTTAACCATTCTCCATTCATCCATTCGTTCCATATGTCCAAACCATCATAGTGACCCATTCTTAATTTTATTTATCACGCATTCATCTGCCTTACATTCGTTTCTTACTTCATCATGAAATATTCTATTTTACGTTGTTTAAAAAAAATTATAAACAATATACAAATAGTCATATATTTACACTTGAGGATGGTGGTCACCTCCGAAAAATGCCGAGGTTAATATTTTATTATAGACAAGAAGGAAGTTTTGAAATAATTTATGAAATATTATCTTAGAAGTGTCTTTCGTTTCCCCCTACCAAATGCAATCATCTTGAAGGTACGTAGATTCTACTTATCGCGGTGGAACAATATCGCCCATTGTATTATCGCCCGGCATATCGCGACCGACGCGACGCGGCGCTCAGACATCGTATAGCAATGCCGTCTTGAAAGTATTTACCAGGCCGTAAGCACATAGACAATATTTGCAACATGGAGCTTCTCTGGGTCCTAAGTATGTGTCTCGTGCCCTGATCTCGTATTTTATTTCGATTATAAATGTGAAATTAATGTAAAATACGACTACGATCGTATTATTACTCCCTATATACTTGTTACAAATTTTTTAATATAATACATTTGTGTTTCCGCAGTGCCGGTATGTTAATTTTACTCTGTATAACCTCTATCCACGTGCCGTACCATTTGTGAAGTATTTATATGCATTTACTTCAGTGCGTTTATTATATGGTATAAAAGTACTTGTAATATATTGAACGTACATTGAATTATATAATATAGTTTGTACTCAACTTGGATATGTAAATTGTTCAAAGAAATCTTTCGATGTAACCTCAAAATTCATAATATATTAACTTCAAAATTTATGATATATAAACCTCAAAATTCATTATAATAATACGTAATGCAACAATACTATTAAAAATGTTTATGTTTATTAATTGTCGCAAAAAAGTCACGATACTTTATCAAAATTGTTTGACAATTGACAGCTGTCAGATGGATGGACCCAGAGTTATAAACTTGGCATTGCGGCTTAATAAACATAGATTGGAGATGGCATTGTCGTATACCCATTATACACCAAAAGATTTGCCAGATGGTTTATGCGAACACATCAATGCCGTATTGAAAGTATTTACCAAGCTATAATCACCATTAACAATATTTGCAACATGGCGATTTATGGGGCCGTTTATCAGTATTGTAAACCAAGGAGTTACTATGCGTCTTGTGCCGTGTTCTTATTTTATTTCGATTATAAATGTGAAATTAATGTAGAATATGATCACGAATGTTTTCTTCTTCTTCTTTTGCTTCTTTCTCAGCCTATTCCCATCCACTCCTGGACAAAGGCCTCCTCCATTCACTTCCATGTCACTTTGTCTTGTGCAGACTGCATCCAGGTTATTTCGACATGCCTGTTCAGATCATCCTTCCACCGTAGTTGCGGTCGCCCTGCACTTCTCTTTGCAGTCCACGGTCTCTAAGTCAGCAGTCTTCTTGTCTATTTTTCATCTGAGCTTCTGGCTACGTGACCTACCCATTGCCATTTTAGAGTCGCCACCCGGTGGATGATGTCAGTGACCTTTGTCTTTTCTCTCACCGTATCGTTTCTGAGTCGGTCTCTTAGACTTATTCCTAAAATGGCTCTTTCCATGACTCTTTGGGCAACAACAACAACAAACCATCACGCCGTTTCCCCGCAGGGGTAGGCAGAGAGAATGGACCGCCACACTACTCTATTCTGGCACACCTCTCTAGCTTCCTCCACATTCATACATCGAGTCATACACGCACGTCGATTCTTCCGGCTTCTGACATGACCAACTTTTAATATTTGATTAATTTGGTCATGCCATGTTTTCCTCGGTCTACCTCGACTCCTTATTCCATTTACATTGTTAACGTATACTTTTTTAACCATTCTTTCTTCACCCATGCGCTCCATATGTCCGAACCAACGAAGCGAACCTTTCATAATTTTGTAAATAATACCTTCTTTCGCTCTACACTCCTTCCTAATATCAGCATTTGAGATTCTGTCGTACATCGTTCTACCACACATACGTCTTAGGGACCTCATCTCTACCGCATTTATTCTGCTCTCATCTTTCTTCTGCCAGTTCCATGCTTCGCTTCCATACATAAGGGTTGGAACCAGAACTCCATTGTGAACGGCCATTTTCGCTTTCATTGATAAATTCTTGTTTGCAATAACTACTTTTAAAGCTCCATAACACGAATATATTATTACTCTTCATTTACGTGATACAAATATTTTAATATAATACATTTGTGTTTTCGCAGTGCTAGTGTATCAATTTGGCAGCCTAACGTCTGTACACTGTAAATTCAAAATAATATTTTCAAAGAATGTGATGTAGAATCTTCCCTATTTGTAAAGTACCAACAATTTTTAGGAAATAACATTTTGAGAAATGTTTAAATTAAATTTTTATTTTTACATTTGATATCTTTCAAATCAAACCGGTCCCACATTTTATTCAATATTTGGGTCGGGTAAATACTTTTAAGACGGCATTGTAACACATCCTTGTCTATCTTATTTGTCGGGGTTATTCGATTCCATTACCCCGCAAGAAGCTGGGCCTACATTTTGTGAACGGGAGATAAGACTCTCTAATCTTGATCATTAATCTGAATGGTACAAAGATTTCAATTTTCACAAAAGCGTGTCGATGCGTCCAGACATCTGTGTGATGTTTTCAAATGTAATATGGTATCAGATTGGCGCATCTGAATAGCTAAGTGATGGTTACTTAACGATAAGTTAATTAAGTACTAAAGGAAATCAGTTTGGGAGTATTTTTACGTAATGGGAAGGCGATAATGGGGACAAGTAGAGGACATTCTTACACCAGACAAGGTCGGATAGTTTCGTGAACAATATATATAAAATAGTAACTAACTAGTAACCATCACGCCGTCTCCCTGAAGGGGTAGACATAAATAATGGATTGCCACACTTTTCTTTCCTGCCATACTTCTCTCACTTCCTCAACATTCATATAATACATTGTGTCATGCACGCACGTCGATATCTCCGACTCCTCATGTGGCTGACATTCAATATTTGATTTATTTCATTGTGTCACGTTTTTCTCGGTCCTCCTCTATTTCTATTTCTAGTTTCCATTTTCAACATTAAGTACTTTTTTATTTTTATTTAAGTAATTCTTTCATCATTCATTCTTTCTATGTGTCCAAAACATTTTGTTCATTCACTTCATAACACTTTTATTCGCACCGCATTCACTTCTTACATATTCATTTGACACTCTATTATACGCAGTTATTCCACACATTCTTCTAAAATATTATAGTAAAAAGAGATGCCCGCGAAATCCCCTACGTCCACATGTTTTGTTTCATGTTTTCGATGGGTTTCATATTGGGCTTGCAAAATGTAAAAGGGTCTTTGTCGCACTTATGTATTTTTGGCTTGTAATAAAATGGCTAGGTGCATATATACCAGAAGATATCTACAATTTTTTGTATGAATTTGAAGCCGGGCATTATCACTCTGAAGTGTGTTAATATTCGATGTATTCCGAACTTAATTTCTATTGTCAGAATGTTATCTGTCGTTTACGTTATGGCAGAAATGTTATGAAAAGAAAGATTATGTAATTTCTTTTCGAACATTTATTTATGATTCGTGTTTCGGTGTTATCAAATTTATAATTATTGTCTATTTACAGGTTATTTCTTATTAATTATATTTCTTCTTGTATTTGTAAATACGTTATTATATTATACAAGAACATGAGTTTGATGACGCAGTAAATAATTTTCTGTGAAGATTTTGTTATGTACCCACTAGAAAGCAGGCCCAAAAAATGTAATTAAGCATCTCTTTATCTGGTGTGGACTTCCTGTTCCCCTAATCTATCGAAAAACAATATTCTGTAAACATACTGTGAATATGGACTTTGAAAGCTCAACGGAACTAATGCACTTTGAATGCAGCAAAGTTCAGGATATTATCTTAATGTTCCTTGATAACTCCTGCTTATAAATAAGGTATTTGCTGTATTTGTCACACACATTAATTTTGGAAACAAAGCTTTTAACACACATATTGTATATTTATATAATAAATCATCGAGATCCAGTCGATCGTGCATTTTCATTTTGGAAGACCGTAACAATTTAAAAAGCGCCTAATATGGGATTTTAAATAAATTTATTCACGAAATTAATTTAGAAAGACAAAACTCTTCTAATCCGGAAAAATACATTATCGTGATCCTCTACTAATATTATAACACGAAAAAGACGGACGGGCTTGCCTTACTGGTTGACCCTAGGCACGCCACTGGGTAATGCCGTAACAAGGCGTAACGCGTAACGCATATAATAACATAAAACTTCTAGAAAACGGACGTTTTGATTCGTGTGTTAATCGAGTTTTTTATTGATATTTATTTTGAAAAAGTTCAATGACTTCGTGAATAACGTTTTGTAGGTATCTTCTTCTTAAAGTGCCCTGTCAGGTCCCCCCGACGTTGGCGATCACTCTAGTAAAATCTTTCCTATAGCTCCTCCACAGTTCCGATTCCCGTCCATTCCCTCACATTACGGAGCCAAGAGATCTGCCTTCTCCCTGGCCCCCTGCGGCCCTCTATTTCCCCCTTTAAAATTAGATGCAGCAGGCGATATTTTTCTCCTCGTAGAACATGACCCAGATATGAAATCTTGCGGACTTTGATCAATGTCAGCAGCTCTCTATTTACTCCTGCATGATTCAGGACTTCTGTGTTCGTCACTCTGTCTGTCCATGGGATCTTGAACATTCTTCGGTGAAGCCACATTTCAAATGCCTCTAACCGGTTCATTGTATTTACTTTTAATGTCCATGTCTCACACCCATATAACAGAACAGACCACACATAACACCTTAACATCCTCTGTCTTAGTTATAAATTGACAATTAAGTTTGTAGGTATAATAGTAAGATATAAAACAACTATTTAGTCTGTTCATGACAGGATATACCTGAGGTCATATTTCTCAGCAGTGAGGCAATTGATTTGAACAATATCTAGTGACTGACAAATGTCTCTATTTTGTAGTTCCAACACAAAGCAGACAATTGTTGTTCGTGTAGGTATAGTCTTGTATTTGATGGAATACGTGTTCATGATAAGTAGAGTACACATGTCGTAATCACTTTGTTAAATATGAAATCAATTCATATCGCATTACATACGTAATGTTATTAAGTCAATTATAATTTAATCCAATGTGACGTAAAGTAATTAAGCGGATTACTCGACTCCGGAATGGGTAAACAGTTGAACGTTTCTGAAGGCGTCTAGCAGGGCCGTATATACCAGGTGTTTAGGTATATATTAGGGAGTCTATATTAATCGAACAGGTAAAAATGTACGAGCGCAAATTTATCTAATGCGATATAGAAATGGAATGATTAAATCCGTCACAGGAAAGCAATTTTATTAAGATATAAAAATAAAAGTAAAAAGATTTTATATCATATAGATATGTGAAAAGGGAACAGTTTACTCAATATTACACTCTTCAATCTCTTTACGATGGGATTTTTATTCAATGTTGTTTCCAAATAGTTTAATTTATTATATTTTTGAAGACACGAACAATTATATTAAAATTGTATTATTATCTCACAAGGAGGTTCTTAAAAAAAACTAGATAAATAACCTATTTTTTCTTGAAATCTAAAATTCATATAAAATTGAAAATAAATAATTTTTAATAATATTTGGGAATGCAGAACATACCAATCACATAAAATATAAAATAATTTCTGGAAAATACGTTTTCATTAATGTAAACAAATCAATGATCATACTTCAACGTATTTCTTTTATTTAATCGAAATATACATAAAAGATATGAGTATAATAGAGTGACAGTAATAATTAGGGAAACCGCATATCTGTCATTAAATGATTTTACTGAAATCTCTTGATGGAAGTTCATTTTAAGCAATAATTAAATAAAACGATGTTTTCGTTTGGACTGCTTCCAATTTTGTCTTTATTTTGACAGCGACCGGTTTCGCCAGGCTTGCTGGACCAGTTTGTCGATGCCAGCGATCCTGGAGAAACTGGTCGCTGTCGAAATAAAGACAAAAGTGAAAGTACTTAAAAACATCATTTTATTTAATTATTATTTAATCTATCATTGGTTTATATGGAAACTGAATACGAATAAAAACTTTAGTTTTAAACAATTTTTATTATTTTTGATGGGAATGACATGTTTCATTTTAGCAAGGCATTATTAAATATATAATATAATGTACACAAAAAAATTACCTCTATTGTATTCAGGCGCCGTGTGCAATTTATCCGGTCCTGACAACCGACCGCTGAATAGTATTGTGTTGGGTTGGGATTCATGTTTCGTCTGCTGCCTTTCAGATGGCATGGGAGTCCCCTATTTCAATCCGCATCGTATTAAACGCCTATCAAGCGATGAAACGGTATGGAAATTATCCCCCGAAGACCGCGCCGATACCGTCCGGACGCTGAATAAAAGATACTGGAAACGTAATAAATGTGAATATTTAAATGTTATTTTGTCCTGAAAGTAGGCCACTTGGAATGGGATAGACTCACAGTGCAAGATACAAGAAGTAAAACTCAATAAAACGTGCAATTACGCGTTTCTATGGGTAATAACGAAAATGGAAATGTTGAAATCGATTAGGGATTGTACGAGTAATACACCAATGAAAATAACATTAATTGAAGAGCCTTCTTGCTTTTCACTATCACACACCACTTTTATTGAAATGAGGGTTGGGGCAGGCAACAGAGTGAATGGTGCACTTAAAGATGCCATCGCAAACAAAAGCCTATCAAAAAAAAAAAAATGGCAGTGCACAATGGTGTTTTTGTACCAACCCTTATGTACGGAAGCAAAGCATGGAACTGACAAAAGAAGGATAAAAGTAGAATAAATGCAGTAGAAATGAGATATCTTAAACGAAAGTTTGAAAAATTTCGTGTATGAAAGATTTCGTGTATGAAAGAAAGAAAGTGTCAGATGAAAATATAAGAAGAGAATGCTGTGCGAATGAGTATTATTTTTTTCCCTTGTATACAACAGGTCGTTTGAACCCAATTACTGTTTACAATTTTTATGAGCTATTATATTGATTCCTATGACATGTGATAGGTAGCCAATCTATCGCCATTTTATTGTCACTTAAATTCTACACCAGACCAAAGACAGTGTGACAATCACACTGCCATCGCCGGGAATCGAACCCGGGACCTTCGGTATGGAAATCAGAACTCTTACCACTCTGCTACCAAGGTCGAAGGTTATGGACAACGTGATAAAATGGTTGTAACACATGGAAAGACTGAATAAAGAAAGAATAGTAAAACAATATAAGTTAACGATGTTAATGGAACTAGAAATAGAGGAAGACAGAGGAAAACGTGACGCGTCACATTTGAATTAGACAATTTCTTAGGCAGTTAATAATTAGGGGTTTGAATAAAAAAAGGTCAAAAACTTTGTTAGACAGTTCACATCAAACTCTCTCTTTACTCTTGGCTAAGCAATGGCGTGAAATCGATTTTAAATCATTGTGATAATACTCTTCGTTAGACATATAGATGAACGAATATGTTATTTACGCACTGTTATAATAAAAATCAGTACACTTAATGAACACGTTTGATAATTAATCTAACAAGCGTAAATGATTTTGAATCTGTAATCCACAATATCCAATTAAAAAGTATTAATGAAGTAGGGAAAATGTTTAATTAACGCGATGTAGCTTTTGAATTTGCTTTTGCATTATTTTAAATATGATTTGCTTTAATAATTACTTTGTTAAATTTTTTTCAACAATATGCTCAATAATATGATATAACTTTTAAAATCATGAATCAACAAATTCATTCTCAAACATATAATTATATATTAATCTTTACTGATTTGAGTTTTGTACGAGAAAAATGATTTTGCGTAATGTACAAAAAATACATAAAAAATAACTGATTCATTGTTTCTTTTACAATGTTGTATTACTCATATTAAAAACTTAATTGAAAAGAAAACGTATGTTTTAAAGAAGTTTAATTACATACCTATAATGGGAAATGATGACCAACGTGGCCGAGTAGCAAATGCTTTGACTGCCACACAGAATGTCCCGGGTTCGATTCCCGGCGATGCAGTCTGATTGTGACACTGTCTTTGGTCTGGCGAAAAATTCACGAGACAATTAAATGGCGATAGATGAGCTGCCTATCACATGTTACGAGCATCAATAATGATAGTTTTACCCTAGACATCGATTTTCGCTGTAATTATGTAAAGAGCGATTCGACAAAATAATAATAAACATGTAATATCAATTCAAGAAAACTGTATTAAAAATTTGTAAAATTCTTCAATAATTATGTAATTTTGATGAAAACGCCCGTTCACTTGAAGTTTTATTAAAATTGTATTTGTCCTGCTACGGCATTATTAAATAAATACTATTATTCTCCCATAAATCTTAACAAAACCTCTAGAAAATGGATCTAATCATTAATATTAATATACCAAAAAAAAATTAATACGAATGAAAACGTCAGTTTTCTAGAAGTTTTATTATATTGTATTGTTAAGTATCATTTGCGTACCTATGTCAGCTACCTTTAACTTATTTATTGTATCTTGAACAAAGATGTATTACTCCATATTGAATAATTAATACGAATGAAAACGTCAGTTTTCTAGAAGTTTTATTATATTTTATTATTATAAAATAAAATAAAATATAATAAAACTTCTTGAAAACAGATGTTTTCATTCGTATTAATTATTTAATATGGAGTTTTACATCATTGTCCAAGAAACAATAAAAAAAATTAACAATGATATTCTTTTAAATGTTTAGAACAAAGCGATTTCAATAAACTAAAATGAGAATAATATAATATCATGAATAAGTTTCTAGTTAGTTCGTTACAAAAAAATATGGATTAACACATAAATCAGGTTTTGTTCGTTTTGTTGCTATACTACTTTTAACATCTGTTTACACAATTCTTGTGGTGCAATGCACCATAGTTTTTACGCCAGAGTTTGTTGCCATTCCATCCCCTTCCCTTCCATTACACCCCCTGCGTAACAATATACGAGTACATTAATTTCCGTTTTAATTCGAAATTCGTTCTTTAAAATACCAGTAAATTAATGGTTTAATACTTGCTTAATGGGGTTGATGTATATATGTTACAATCTATTATAATAGTATTATATTATTCCCTATAATTAAGAAAGTATTAAAACGAATGAAAAATTCCGTTTTATAGAAGTTTTATTACAATTTATGTAAATAACATGTTTTGTCTTATCGAGTACCTTATGACAGGCGAAAAACGTCATTCATATAAATTGTAATAAAACTTCAAGAAAACAGACGTTTTCATTCGTATTAATCTATCTATATATATAAAACAAAGTCGTGTTAGTTAGCTGGACCGATTTTAATGATATTTGATTTGTTGGATTTGTCTCCGTCCTGAATAGCAGAATAACTATTAAAACGTAGAAAAAAATCGACCCGAGTGCATCCCATTTAGCAAATATAATATTATAATTTAACAGACAGTAGTGCAACAATGCTACGTGAATCATTTCGATTCGCTTCAATAAAGCAAATCCTTGATGCCATGTGAATTACATTCATAACAATGTAAATCAAATACTTCTAATGCTGTTTTTTGCACATTTATTGAACTAAATTATTTTTAACCTAATAAATAACTTAATTTAATTCAGCTAATAAGTTAACACAACATTTATTAATTCTGAGGCGGTACAAAGTTCGCCGGGTCAGCTAGTTATTTAATAAAGAGTTTTACAGCATTGTTCAAGAAATAATAAATATAAAATTATTAATATGGGTTGTTATTTAAATAAACCTTAAGCGATTGATATTTTTTCCTACCAGTTCAAGATAATTGTGCAGTTATGAATTAGTTTTTTTAGTGATAATAAAAATTGTATGATCATTTTCATTAGAAAAGATTTTGTTAAAATAGTGCCTATATTTATAACAAAAATTTTGAAATGCTATCAACATAAAAATCATCAAATAATATTGCCCGTTTAAGCTATCCATTTTAATATTCACCAAACCCATGTTTATTTAGCTCTATAAAGTTATAACACGTATTTACTCGGAGTTCGTATGGGCTGTGGAAACACCAAGATAGGAATTTTTAAACTCATAATGAGCTTTTACAAAAGTGCTTTAAATATTCAACCGGGGGTTGTGAACTTTAAGCATTAGCGGAAGTGAAAATAATCGCGAATTTATAACTTGCACGCGAGTACTTTTATGTTTTTCAATATTCAAAGTACTGTGAAGTATTTTTATTTTAGGTCAGTGGCTTATGTTATTACTTCAATCCGGCACACTAAAATATTTATTATTCTGGTATTTCAAACAAACTTACCGTCACGCCGTTTCTCCGAAGGGGTAGGCAGAAATAATAAACCGCCACACTGTTCATTCCTGCAGGTTCGTAAATTGTTGAATGCATGCATGTCGATTTCTGCGACTCTTTACGTCATCAATGCTTACAAAATACGTAGTAATGATGTAATATAATTATTTTATAATAAACATTTAGTTTTACTCTACTTGTTGTTTAGTTCTACAGGTTTTAGCAGCTCACTGATATCTTCTAGATAAGACAGAAGGTGCGAAAGATGGCAAAGAACTGCCGAAACCGATGGACAATAAAGGACAAGTGAAACATTTAGCATGCATGTATTATTATTTTTTTAATTCCATTATTTATAATCGACTTTTTAATGTAAAAAAATGTTAACGAGCTTAATGGCAGAGTGGCAAGAGCCATGACTGTCACACTGAAGGTCCCATGTTCAATTCTTGGCGATGGTAGTGTGATTGTCACATTTTCTTTGGTCTGGTCTAAAATTCACGTGACTATAAAATAGCGATAGATTAGTCATGTCATGAGTATCAACATGATAGATTAAAAAAAATTATACTGGTATTAGGATCAAATGACCTGTATAACATATATTAAAAAAAAAAAAAATTAAATCAATGTCGATATAAATATATTTTTTTCAGTATAGCACTATTTGTTTTCTTTTGAATAAAAGTAATATTTCACGACATATTTTTAAGGTATTTAACATTTTGATAAATATAAAATATAAAATCGTTTTATGAAACCATTAAACTTTCGAAACTTTTCGAGATAAATAAACTCAAATAATAATAAAATGCTAACTTTCAAAGAGGTGATGTAATCACCTTAAGGGCGCATAATTTAATTCATAAAAAACCGCAATTATAAAAATTTACAATATAAACGTTTAATGTTGAAAAAAAAATTGTGTACGATTCGTGACTCATACGCTTCATGATTTCTTTTACTATCTATTTTTAAAATTTTATATTTTTCTTTATTTTCCGTAAACACGTGATTAAAATTAAAAATTAAATAATTTTTTTAACATCCATAATTATAACAACAAAGCAATTTTTCGTTGGCATTTCAAGTAAGTTCCGTATTAAATGAACTCTTCCGATATCCGGTGGAGATTGTCCTGGTTGCCAGCCTAAATTTCTAAAATTTACGTCTGTTTGGGAGTCGCTAATGATCACTGAGAATTGTATTTGCCAAGCCGGCCTCTGTGGGAGGCAATCGGCATTTCATCATGAAGGGGGAGGCTTCTGTCACCAGCGCCCAAATGTCAAAGGGCGCAATCAAAGGTAAAAGGATTGGCTTTTCAAATCGACTTTTTGCAAACAGGAAGCTCGTTTAAATATAAGAATACTCTAAGAGGTTGATCGGAACTATAGGTAACCTCAATACAGAAACCAGAACACTTTTCTTTGTTCGAATTTTCCGATATTTATTTTTTATATTAGTGACCCCAATTGGAAGGCACGACTTTTCGCTATTTCGATACTCTTCAAAAATACGCTGACGAAAATTCAACCAGAATTTTCGATATCTTAAAACCCGTAGAAAATATCTAAGCTCGCAAAAATGCTAAAAAGCGTTGCCTGATAGATGACTCTAAAATTATCGAAATAAAATATTTTTTGGAATAAAAATAGTGCACCTCACTCGTACGCTTGTACGAACAAGTAAGTATTAATGAAAGAACCTAGGTATATCCGGTAGAATCAAGAATATGAATAAATAAATCAATTTTGAATATTTTCTAATAACACCAACAACAACAAACCATCACGCTGTTTTCCCGAAGGGCTAGGCCAAAATAATAGACCACCACACTAGTCGATCCTGACAAACGTTTTTAGCTTCATCCATATTCATACAGCGAGTCATAAACGCACTCGATTCTTCCGACTTCTAAAAAGGCTGACCTTTAAAATTTGATAAATCTGGTTTTGCCAAGATTTCCTCAGTCTCCAACGACTCCATACTCCACTCACACCGTTAACGTAACTTTCTTAACCATTCATCATTGGTCCATGCGTTACATATGTCTAAACCAACCTAGTGATCCTTTCATAATATTGTTCAAAATACTTTCTTCTGCTCTACATTCCTTCCTAATATAAGCGTTTGAAATTCTGTTGTACATCGTTTTACCACACACACCGCTTAGGAATCTTATCTCTACCGCTTTTATTCTGCTCTCATCCGTTTTCTGCCAATTCCATAGTTCACTTCCATACATCAGGGTACAAAAACTCCATGTGATCGGCCATTTTTGCTTTCATTGATCCATTTAAAAAATTAGACATGGTCATAACAAAGGTGGAATGGGGATTGTTGTTATTGCATAGAACGTGCGCTTGGTCCAACCAGTCAGGTCATGGGTCCTGTAAACGCCTTGATCAACCATATTCAGTTTCCAATTTGCATCTTCGTCTCTATTGAGATATAATTAAATCATGAATTGATAACCCGCAATGGGTGAAATCCAGTATTCGTATACAAGTATAAGTATACATTCACAAAAAAATTAAACAATGATTTCATATATAGAAAGCAGCTATAATTTAGGAGTAAAGTTCTTGAATTAATTTTACAAAAAATTATCTTAATTTTCTCAATGAGATATAGATTATCTTCAATAAAACTAATATGCAAAGCTTCAAATTATATATTTATGATGTATTAAAATGATCAAATATTATGTAAAATAATTGTATAAAGCAACAAAATGTTCATAGTGTAAAATGTTTTAGTTTTAAGTCAATTTCTTTTTCTGTTTTCTAAAGGTCCATAATTATTTTATATGTAACTTATTCCTTCTGTCCCATAATGAGTTTTCTACTCATGGGAATACAATGTAACTATTGTATGTTTATAAATAAATAAATAAATAAATAAATAAATAAATAAATAAATAAATAAATAAATAAATAAATAAATAAATAAATAAATAAATAAATAAATCTTGGCGATAACATCAAAGTATTGAATACCAAGCGATAAATCGTTCTCTCCTGTAATCTTCATCCCTCGCCCGTGATTGTACGTGTAATAAATTGTTACTAACAGAAATATGCTAAAGAATTTCACAAAGTTTCCATGATAAAAAATACGTGGGCTTTCCTCGGATCTATGTGGATTTCTCTTTAAAAATATTAATGTTATTTTTCATGTTAACTTTTTCCCACGCGCATAAACAACTAGCTCGGGAATGTAAACCTTATTAGTTATGGTCGAATACATTTTTTTTCCTGTGCTGTATCAAAAAGGATTTATAATAAATTACACGATAAAATAATGTTCCATATGTGAGCGGGTATTTAAAACATTTAAATTACGTTGTTTTTTTAAACTATTATAATTATTTTACCTTATAAGCTCAGTGAAATGTAAAATTTTGTTACAAAACATTTAAAAAATGTTTTAAGGTTACTGAATTTAATATACTCATAAAATATTACATGTAAATATTTTTTTCGGGGATATTATAATATTAGAAAATATTTTATTTATTTTTTAAATAGATCTGATGATTTGTGATACAGAAATCACGTCTCCTGATATAACGAGGTCCAACTCTTCCTCCGTCTACCTGGAAGATTACCTTAGAGATGATGTCCTGAGAGGATTTCGTAGCAGGCTGTATATGCGAGGCTGTCATTTTCCATTCTAGCTACACGGTATTCAGTATCTTTTGGAAATGAAATACGGAATTGGCAAAATATGGATGAATGAAAATGAAATCTCTAAAGACGAATATATGACAAGTTAGTTAGTTAGAAAGTTTCAATCCTGGAATAGGTTTGCAGCAATTTCTTCTATTCTTCTCTTCCATTCTTCCCTGTCTTGTGCGGCTCTTTTGAAATCTGCATATGATGAGCAGCGCACGTCCACCAACAGATTCTTCAGGTACTCTCGGCGTGGGCGTCCCCTGGAGTTTGTCCCCTCGGTCATACCCTCCATTATGGCATGCAAGAGACCTTCTTGACGTATTACATGGCCGATCTTGCACGCAAGTTAATATGTAATAACGTGCCAAATGCAAATAAAACAATCAAACCCAGCGTAAACTATAGCATTATATAAAATATTGTAAGTTTTATTGAGATGGTGTGGCTACATAGAAATAATTGATGAAGAAAAACTGTCAAGTGATCAGTCTGAGAAATTGACATACGATGAAAGAACTGTGAGGCAGTCCACCCTTTCTGCCAACCCTTTCAGAAGAAAAGCGTGATGGATAGAAAAATACTAATCAAGATTTTTTTGTATTACTCTTTTTGTGAGAAAAACGTCTCCCCGAAGGGGTAGACAGAAAGAATGGACTGGCAATCTTTTCTTTCCTGACATATTTCTCTCGCTTCCTTAACATTAATACATCGTGTCATGTACGCACCTCGATTTCTCCGATTCCTCATGTGACAGACATTCAATAGTTGATTTATTTGATCTTGCCAAATTTTCCTCGGTCTTCCTCTATTTCTAGTTTCATGTACATTGTTAACACAAATTTTATACCATTCATTCTTAATTATTTTTTCTATGTGTCAAAACCACCTTGACGTTCATTTCATTATTTTGTTCATAACGCTTTTATTCGCACTGCATTCGCCTCTTATATTTTCATTCTACAGTCTATCGTACACATATTTTCCACACATCAGTCTAAGAGTTCTCATTTCTATTGCATTATTGTGTCAATTCCATACTTCGCTTTGGAAAAAAACTTTATTAAATCAGGCAAACACGCATTTATACAACAACAACAACAACAAACCATCACGCCGTTTCCCCGCAGGGGTTGGCAGAGAATATGGATCGTCACACTACTCTATCCTGACATACCTCTCTAGCTTCCTCCACATTCATACAGCGAGCCATACACGCACGTCGATTCTTCCGGCTTCTGATTTGACCAACCTTTAAAATTTGATTAATTTGGTCATGCCAAGTTTTCCTCGGTCTACCTCGACTCCATACTCCATTTACATAGTTAATATATACTTTTTAAACCATTATTTTTTCACCCGTGCGCTCCATATGTCCGAACCTACTCAACGCAGCGATATTTTCATAATTTTGTTCATAATGCCTTCTTTCGCTCTACATTCCTTTAGCAGCATTGAGATTCTGTCGTACATCGTTCTACCACTGTCGTACATTTATATACAGTTATAATATTTTATATATGTTCAAGTGAAGTCTATTTAATTAATATTTTTGATTGAAATTTCTTGGTAGAAGTTTATTTTAAATAATGAAAAAAAAAATTATACAAAATTTCTTTATTAATATTATATTTAGTGTGCTTCCACTTGTGTAAATCGTCGACCGGTTTCGACAGCTTGCTGTCACCTTGTGGTCATCCACCAGAAGATGGCAGTAAGCTGCCGAAGCCGATCGACGATAAACACAAGTGGGAGCACACTAAATATATAATAATAAAAAAATAATTTTGTCAACATTATTTGAAGTCTGTTTATCCATAAGTAAAAATAATACAAGGTTTTCGAGTACAACGCGCTGACGTGTCTTTACAAGGGACAGTGAGTAGGAAAAAAAACCTTTCGTATGTAACGTCCTATCCGGAACACACGTAAAAGCTTTATTTCTACCCTAATGAACTTAGTTATGTCACATTCTCCACTGGCTGTCTGCGAACTTTGTGCAAACTGACCCGGTTGGGCAAGTAAACAAATTCCCCCACAGGTGTGGCAAAACTTAACCACTTTATCAGATTACGTTAACTCGCCAAACTAGATTTGAATCCAATCACCTAAGTGTTTAGACCTTTTACAACGTGTCCGTTATTTTTTCATTGAGCTAACCTATAAAGTTGTGTAATGTTTTTGGTAGCCGGTTGGCTGTTTGAATTGTTTTGGGACATTGCACGTACAAAGTGGTAATGTTATTTGAAGGAAATTTCTTCGAGGAAGTGAGGTCGGACCTTTTGGAATATTGGCTAGGAATAAACAACAAACTTAGATGACTAATGGCTTAAGATTGTATTTTTTGGTTGTTTATCTAGCGTATATTACTTATTAATCGTTCGTTCCTGTACTGTGACCTCTATTTCAGAATAAATATTGTATAAATTATAAATTTGATAATAATTTAATGTTGTCAGTAGGCGTACAGTAATTGTTTCCGTTTCTATAAAACTGTTTTGATTCTTGTCAATCTACAAATAAGTTTTAAAGACTTCCGAGACAAAAACACTGAAGATGAAAACAAGCATAACACCTAATAGATTGCGTGAACACTAGAATAAGAGAGATATGTGAGACTGTGGATATTATAAGATGGATAAGACAGTGATTGTACGGTCATGTCCAAAGAATAGACACCACCAGACTCCCCTATATTGCACTATATAATCAGCTTCACGAGACTCGTCCTCGTAGAAGACCTCCTAAAATATGTAAGGACAGCTGGGTACCCACCTCACAGGTGGAGCATAGACCATATGTGTAGGTCTACAACAAGGAAAACAAGAACTTATTTATTATACTTAAATAAATTGTGATATGTATAATGTGTTTAAAAATTAAAATTATATAAATAAAACAGTGTTTAAAAATTAAAACATTTGATTGTATAACGATAAATAAATTGAAATATTTTGTAATACAAGGTGTCTCAAAATAAAGTTTTTGTTTGAATTCAGAGCGTCATGTGGAAATTGTAGACGACTTCTTGGTGCCTGAATTACAAAACTTTCCTGGCTATAATCAATGAATGTGGTTCCTGTAAGATGGAGCAACATCACACACGTCAAACACGTCCCTGCCACGAGTTCGTGAAATTTTCCCAGGCAAATTGATCTCCAGGAGAGGTGACAAAAATTGGCCTCCTGATTAACCCCAATGGAATTTTCCTGTGGGGTTATCAAATATAAAGTTTACGCAAATAAATCGACTTCTCTGGCGCATTTGAAAAAAATATTCGTCACGAAATGGCAACCATCACGGAGTCTACCTGCCGAGCCGTCATAAGTAATTTTACTGTTCGACAAAATGAGTGCCGCGAACGCGAAGGTTTACATTTGGACGTTTCGGTAAATGGCTTTTTTATTGATCCACTAAACATAAAGATTATTTTTAGACGCCTTGTATAATATCGGTGTTAGAATTAAAACATTTGTTTATATTAAATAAATAAAAAAATTATATTGGCAGTGCACAATGGTAATCTTCTACCGACCCTTATGTATGGAAGCGAAGCATGGAACTGGCAACAGAAGGATGAAAGTAGAATAAATGCAGTAGAAATGAGATCTCTTAGACGAATGTGTGAATACTCTATGTATGTTAGAGTGTCGAATGAAAATATAAGAAGTGAATGCGGTGCGAATGATGGTGTCATGAACAAAATAATGAAAGGATCATTAAGTTGGTTTGGACATATGGAAAGAATGAATGAAGAAAGAATGGTAAAAAAATTATTTGTTCATGATGTAAATGGAACCAGAAATAGAGGAAGACGTGGCACGATCAAATAAATAAAATTTTCAATGTCGGCCATGTGAGGAGTCAGAGAAATCAAATGACACGATGTATGAATGTTGAGGAAGCGAGAGAAATATGTCAGGAAAGAAAAGTGTGGCAGTCCATTCTTTCTGCCTACCCCTTCGGGGAGACGGCGTGATGGTTAGTTATTTAGTTTTTTTAAAACGTGAAATAAAAATCCATAAATATGTATTTATTACATTTTAAATAAAATGTATTATAATATTGCATAGATTTACAATTTAATTGAGTGTTGTTTTGTTTATCAGACTGACTTGAAAAGCTATACAGTCGTATTTCAGTGGTTCGAGAAAACTTTTGGGCCTACTCGTTGATCCATTTCGTTCAGTACAGGCGCACAGTCTCGCAGCCGTTATCTGATTCAGACGGCATTTTGCTTACTATCGACAAGTTACGGACATTTAGAGTCTGGTACGGATCAACTTGGAATTGGCGTAATCTATACGTGTGGAGAAGTATGTTCTATATAACGACACCAGACGCAGGTCACTTGAATATTTTTACTGTTATATTATATATATTATCTATAGAAGAAGTATACCATACTATCTATAGTAGAAGAAGTCAAAGAATACAAGTATCTCGGCCACAACATCTTACTTTCCAGAGATAATCAGACTACTGAGCTTCAGAGGAGAATCGGTCTTGGGTGGGCGGCATATGGCAATCTGAAAAAGTTCTTTAACGCAAAATGTATGATCAATGCGTATTTCCAGAAATGACATATGGAACAGAAACGCTAACCCTCACCAAGTTGACCATAAGGAGACTCCGTGTAGTACAGAGGAAACACGAAAGAGCCATGCTACACGTAAGACTCTCAGACCGGCTAAGAAATACTGAAATACGTAGAAGGTCGAGAGTAATAGATGTCGTCGCAAGGGTAGCGAAGTTTAAATGGTCATTTGCGGGACATATTGCCAGATTGGTAGACGATAGGTGGACCAAAAGGGTGGTAGAGTGGAGACCCCGCGAAGACAAAAGAAACAGAGGGAGACCCCCCACACAATGGTCCGATGACATTCGAAGAATTGCTGGCGATTGGATGCGAAAGGCACAGGACAGGAATACGTGGAGAAGTATGGGGGAGGCCTATGTCCATTACTGGACGACAATGGTTGTCTAAGTAAAAAAAGAAAAATCTATTAAATAAATAATAATTATCTTCTATGATGATCCCTAAAACCGGCGTCTTAAAAGTGGGTCTTTCTATTTGTGACGAACTTAATAAATGTTTTTTAGGAACTTAGGAAAATCTTTATATCTCATCTTTCTGGAATAACGTTTCGGAGATCGTTGCAGTCTCCAACTTTAGGGTGGTTATGGTAATTATAACCACATTAAAGATGGAGACTGCAACGGTCTTCGGAACGTCGGTCTAGAAAGATGAGTTACACGGATTTTCCCAAGATCCCAAAAAAACATATTGCTACTAACCGTCAAAATCTACGCAATTATTTAATATATTAATGTTTTTTTTAACAAACTGTTAGGGATACGTTAGGGATTTAAATAATGTATAAACATATATATTGTATTATAAAATAAAATAAAAACATTATTGAAAGTTTTGCTTATTGAGCGAAAAAAAAGTTTTTTTTTCTCCATATTCCCCTTTAGTTTGTTTAGTTCTACATTTAAATATAGAATTACACTTTGCATTTTCTTAACACTTTAATGTACTTTTCGCAGACATGTTTAAGTTGCGTACATATTTTAAAATTAGTGCATCGAAAAAGGTTGTGTCACAACCGAAACATGAAGTGCTGTGAAAATACAATATGTATTTGTGTTTATTTAATAACAATATTTTGAATGAAATTCATTTGCGATGGTCTATTTTGAATTCCATTGTATACAAGATATTTTATATTTTGTGCGTTCATGACTAAGTATGAATGAAGAGGAAGCGAGAGTACTGAGAAGGTATGTAAGGAAATAACTGTTTTAACTTATAAAATCTGTAAACAAGTGGTTTTCAAATAATGCGTTTTTATTTTATTTTTAGTATTTCTTATTTTAAATATACTTGTCATTCCTGATAACCGTATCTAAGACCTTTTACGATAACATAAAAAATGCTATTTTGCTTAGCGTTTCAAACATGTGTTTTTATCTTATATATAAACCACCCCGAGTAATAAAATAAAATTTATCTCTTTGGTAAAAATATAAAAATACGAAATATCAGTATTTTTTTTGTGTGACAAACGATTCTTTTGAATTTCAAGTCAATGAACATAATATGCGATGAAACGATCGATATAGCAATTGAAGAACGAGTAGTTGACTCTGATTTTTTAAATTGTTTTTAAGATACTGACCTTGAATGCTTGAAGAAGTATCTTGTAAAGGGGTGTTTCCACTAAATGATCTGGAAAATTCTTCAGTGTTCTGCAAACAAATAAATAAAGCATATTAATATCTGTGTAAATAAAAACAAACAGTCTTATACAACAAAAATCAACTTAATAACTCATGGGTATCATGCGTTCCTGGTATTTTACCTGTTCTAAAATAGATGACTTTGACGTTTGTACAAATATGTTTATTTTGTTTTTTTTAATGTATACAAATACTTGTAGACAAAAACTGGATTTTACCTACTACGGGTGTATTAATCATTAATAATTAATTGTATCTCAATAGAGACGAAGATGCAAATTATTTGGAAATAGAATATGGTGATCGAGGCGTTTACAAGACTTATGACCTGTCGTTGGTTGGGTTAAGCAATCGCTTTATGTAATACAACATTCCCCATTCCGCCCTTCTGCAAACATCACATCTGACAATTATTTTAAAGTTGTATATATACTACCACGTTGAGAAACATTTCACATTTCACATAAACATTCTAGTCTCAATATATGGCGCTAGTGTAGATTGAACTAAAATATGTGAAATGTTTGTCAACATGGTAGCATATATACAACTTTCAAATAATTGTCAGACGTGGTATTCTTAGAAGGGCGGAATGGGGAATGTTGTATTACATAAAGTGATCGCTTAACCCAACCAATGACAGGTCATAAGTTCTGTAAACGCCTCGACCACCAATTTTCTGTTTCCAAATAATTTGCATCTTCGTCTCTATTGAGATATAATTAATTCTTAATAAATATATTTATAATAATTTTGAGAAAATTATATAATATAATAATACGAATGAAAACGTCTGTTTTTTAAAGTTTTATGTTATTATAATTTATGGGAAGATATGTTATGCCTTTCTTCGAAACATGTCATTCATATAAATTATTATATAAGAAAACTTCTAGAAAACAGACGTTTTCATTCGTATTAATTATTTGATACGGAATTTTACGTTATTGTTTAAGTACGAAATAATTTTATATAATAATAAACTTTATTTAACACAGATCTCTCCGTAAGTTTTCGATCATTTTTGACAGTCTTAAATCATGACATCCACGCTTGTTTATTTTCTGATTTACACGGCTGCCTTTTAGTAATATATTTATTTGGTAAAGCCATGCTTTACACCGCCATTTACGACTTCTCTTCTATACATCAATTCCACCATTCTAAATTTATCTTTTAACTTCCTTTGTCCAAAGTATCTTAATAATCTTTTCTCAATTTTAACAAGAACGCATTTAGTATGTTATTAGACGTTAATCTTTTCAATGAAAATTTGAATCATCCTTATAAAAGTTTTAATGGGTTTTTGCGGGATGGAAAAATACATTTAAGCTATTAATAAATCCTATTAATGTGCACCTAACCACCAAAGGCGACCTCTCATTTACGAACTCAGATTTTTTTTAATTGTAAGAAATTTCAAAAAGCGTAATTTAAGTTGAACGATAATTTAAAAGTATAATTTCCAAATTAAACTTTAACGTCATGAAGCCCAAGAATAAAAGATAATATTGTTTTTATAAAAAATAAAAAAATCTCTTTAATCACAAGCGACTAAGAGGCAGACCATGACCTTTTTTATTGCAGGGTAAAATATAGTCATTGTTAACACATATAAAAATGAACAAATATACAGTTAAATAAAGATATATAAGGCTACCCGTCGCTTATCTGAAACTGATATAGGACGCAGCGGTGCCTTTTCGAAAGTTCTAGAGGCAGGCCAAGGAAAATATGGATGGGCTGCGTGGAAGAAGACTGGGAGAAATTCGAAACATCTGGAATATAGAAAGAGATGGCCAGGGTCAGGAGCCAGTGGAGGAATATTGTGGAGTTCAGCGGTGAGAATGATGTATCGCCGAGCAGAATAAATATAATCTAAATACTTATATTTTCATAAACATGTTTTGAATTGTTCTATTCCTTGATTGGTGTAATGTAAAAATACTGATCGTTTAGAGTTGTATGAAGCATATTTTTTTATATTAATAAATTATATTTAATTTCAAAGCACATGTAAAAGTGCGTTAATAGGTAAAGTGAGGGTAATAGAAAAAAATGTTTTTAAGTATTTTTTATTCCATACATAAAAAAATATTGTTAACTTAACAATACATTTGTCTCAAAACCGGTCTTCATATGCGCACTTGGTTTAATTGAATAATATAAAAAAAATTTATCAATAGATAGTTTCAATATTAATGAGACGCCATTCAGCGATTTAAATGGGAAATTAATGGAATGAAAATTCTATTCTATCCTGCGTTATATGTTGATATGTTTGACAACGATTGCACACATTGAACAGTATTGTAAATTGGATATTTAACATCAGTGATGTTGTTTAAAATTACAAATGCAAATAAAAATTGGAAGTTTCCAGAAAACGAGATATACAAATTCAAATCTTATTTCGAAGTAATCGTATTATTTTTATAGATATACGTTTATACGTATATATTAATAATAAAAAAATGATCATATCAAAATAAGATTTAAACGACAGTATTACATTATTTGGATAAAGGGGAATATATTTTAAAATAAATATAAAACTACATAAATAAAATTCCTGATTTGGGAGATAGTATTTTATTTTATGAGAAAGACTTATTTCGCCTTGTTTTTTAATTATCAAGTGTCATTTACAAAAAAAAATTTAAATAAAACTTCTAGAAAACAAACACCTTAATTCTATATTCCCCATCACTTTGTATTTTGGATTCACATATGAATAGCTTTTTGAAAACGTCGTATTTTAACAACCCTTTTTTGCACCTTTCAAAAACATGTTTCGGGACACACATTTCCCTTCTTCAGTGTACGAATTAATAAATTTCAACAGTCAAATGAAAGAGAATCATTATTATAAACTAAATGACGAGTGAAAAAGTGAAGAAGGGAAGTCTGTGTCCCGAAACATGTTTGTAAAAGGTGCAAAAGAGTGTTGTGAAAATACAATGTATTTAAAAAATATTCATCGTTCATCATTGTTGAAGAAACATAAAATACAATTGGGTCTTATGCGGTTAACAGCAATACTTTGTGAATAATCTAAAAACTTATATATTAAACAAAAAGGTGTCCTAGAAACAAAAGATTGAGAAAAATCTTCTTTACTCCCAACTAATGGTTCTTTTTAGAAGGCGAATAAGGAAGAATTCCAAAGATTAAAGAAATATTGTAATAAGAACAAAAATATAATTTAATAGCGTGAAAAGTACGATTCACAAAGACTTGGCTTCAGAGGTTTTAGGGTTTAAAAAAAAGCATATATAAAAAGCTAGGGGTAACTTTTAGCCTGCGGAAAAGTTGAATAAAGTATTGGCAGTTATTAAGATATATTAGGTCCTTACATATGAAATTGGCGTTTTGCCGTACTGGCAACTTTGATCTCAAATATTTTCTCTTTGGTTAGGAATTCCAAATTCAAATTTATACAGCTATTTACTCAAGTTTTTTTGTTTCGAAAATTATAATTCGTTTGTTTTTTCCTCAATTGTTTTTTTTCTTTGCGTCACTCAGTTTACAAAATGAAAAACTTGAAATATCGCGTTATTTACGAGTACGAGTTCCACCGTGGCACCAGTGTTGCAGAAACGGCTCGAAGGATTAATGATGTGTATGGCGACGGTGCCGCAAAAGAAAACACAGTGCGTTTTTGGTTCCAACGTTTTCGTTCTGGAAATTTAGACCTGCAGAACAAGCCCCGTGGACGGCCGGAGACCAAAGTTGATAATGAAGAATTGAAGGCTATTGTGGAAGCGGATCCATCGCAAACCACGTCCGAGTTAGCTGCAGGCTGCGGTGTTAGTGATAAAACTGTTTTAATCCACTTGAAGCAAATTGGGAAGGTGAAAAAGCTTAAAAGGTGGGTACCTCACGAATTGAGTGAAGCAAATCAACAAACGCGCGTTGACTGCTGCGTTGCATTACTCAACCGGCACAATAATGAAGGGATTTTGAATCGAATCATTACCTGTGATGAAAAGTGTATCCTGTATGATAATCGGAAGCGCTCATCGCAATGGCTGAACCCTGCCGAACCAGCCAAACCATGCCCCAAGCGAAAATTGACTCCAAAAAAGTTACTTGTGAGCGTTTGGTGGACTAGTGCTGGTGTCGTTCACTACAGCTTTCTTAAATCTGGCCAGACGATTACGGCAGATGTCTATTGTCAGCAACTGCAAACCATGATGGAAAAGCTAGCTGCTAAACAACCGAGGCTGGTTAATCGCTCTAGGCCACTGCTGCTTCATGATAACGCTAGACCACACACTGCATAACAGACGGCTACCAAATTAGAAGAGCTTCAATTGGAATGTCCAAGACATCCACCGTACTTTCCGGACCTTGCCCCAACAGATTACTATTTTTTTCGAAATTTGGATAACTTCTTGCAAGGGAAAAAATTCAACTCCGATGGGGCAGTCCAAACCGACTTCAAAGATTTTATTGATTCCCGTCCGAATGGTTTTTTTAGTAAAGGGATCGATGAACTACCTATAAGATGGCAAAAGTGCATAGATAGCAACGGTACATACTTTGATTAAATAAATATATTATATTTAAAAAAAATCAACTTTATGTTCCTCCCATACAAAACGCCAATTTCATATGTAAGGACCTAATATTTGTGGAGTTCTAATATTCTATTTTGATAAATGGATACGATTTTTCAAGTCTGACGACCTTCGTGGCCGAGTGATAAGTGCTTTGACTGCCACCCCGAAGTTTCTGGGTTCGATTTCCGGCAATTTCAGTGAGGTTAAGGCTTACCGCGCACTAAGCAGCCAAGTTACCGCAACCAGGTTGCGGAAGCCAGTCTGACATATGGCGGTGTATGGGAGCCCGCGCACTAGGCGACCATGATTTTCTGGTTGCAGCAACCAGCCGAACGCGTCTTATTGCACGGCAACCAGCTGGCTGCTAGCAACCAGAACTAGCGCGAACAATAGTAGGCGATTTTATGTGGCTGCCGTCAGTCCTCGCGCACTTGTTATAGCGGCCAGACGTATTTTGTGCTCCGTGACGTTTTGCAAAATGATTTTCGATACGGAGAAATTTATTCTGGGTATTATTATTATATAGTAAGTATTGTCATTGGAACAAATGAAAATTTTATTTTTACACCTGTCAAAATTCTTTATATAAACGAAAAATGTGTGATTATCTCATGATAAATAAAGTTATAATGGTGAAAAAAGCTAAATAATCAAACGGTAGATGTCAAGAAAATGTCCAAATGAAGATTCTTGGTTTCCTTTGCCCTCTTTTATACTCATATCATGTCACGCCATATCAACGCCCATGTGCACCATTCGCTATCCTCAACCGCGTAAACTCTGCGACTTCCAACAAAAAGTCATTCAAATCTGACGAATAATACTTCACAAACCACAACAATTTCATACCGGGGATAATTATTGCACACTTCGTTGAGGAGACGAGAACACTTAAGTATTATTAAACGTCATCAACACAACGATTCTAGCGAAAAGTTTCTATTGTAGATAAGACCACTAACTTGGAGTGATTTTATACGTGGAGATATTTTAGAATATGTAATTTTTTTTTTGCTAGTGTTGGATTGTTTTAAGTGCCTAATTAAAATGAAAACAGTGGAATAAAAAATTAAATAAACACAAATGTCCGGATCGTCCAGCTGACGACAAGTGCACCATCTAAAAGAACATTATGTGTTAAATTATTTTTATGTGTTATTTTATTTTATATCATTGTATTTTGTATAATTTGTTTTAGATTTATTACGTAGACGTTGAATGATCGAAGTGTGCGCGGGAGATGCCTATTGGTGGCGATGAGGTTCGCAACCCATCACACCGCGTCTCTCGCGTTGGCGAAAAGAGAAGAATGGATTGCAACATCGATTAAAGTGTTGCAGTCCATTCTTTCTGTCTACCCTTTCGGGGAAACGGCGTGATGGTTAGTTAGTTAGTTAGTTAGTTAGTTAGTAAGTAGTAAATAATAAATGTTTTGAAAAATAAACACATTTTTTTATTTATTTATGTAGGTACTCATTGGTTGCTATAACTGGCTGCTTAATATTTCTGGCTGCCGCAACCTGGTTGCGGCAACCTGGCTGCATAGTGTGCGGTAAGCCTTACACACTGTCTTTGGTATGGTGCAGAATTTAAGTTACAATAAAATGGCGATAGATAAGCTACCTATCACACGTCAGGAGAATCAATAAGATAGCTATACCCTTTACATCGATTTGGCATGCGCTGTAATGACGTAAAAAGCGATTCAACAAATTAATAATGATAAAAATTAAAATAATATTTATCATTTTCTTACAAAATAATCTTGAGCAAGTAAAACAAAATGACAAGCGTAGGAGACATTCGTTCTTTTATTGGAAGAACAAAGTCAACGTTGTATGGCTTTCGTAAAAAAGTGAATAAGGATGTCAAATTTATTTTAAATTTTTCTATAAATAAGTGTTACAAATATACCGAATCCTTTAGTAGATGAGTTTGAATATTTAGATAGTATGTTTACAAAGGATGTGCGAGTGGAGACGAATATTGAAAGAAGGGTTGGGCCAGGCAACAAAGTGAATGGTGTACTTAAAGTTGTCATCGCAAACAAAAGCCTTTCCAGAAAAGCCAAAATGGTGTTCTTGTACCGACCCTTATATATGGAAGCAAAGCATGAAACTGGCAAAAGAAGGATGAAAGTAGAATAAATGCAGAAGAAATGAAATTTTTTAAACGAATGTGTGGAAAATATTGTATCATGGAGTGTCGAATGATAATATAAGAATGCGGTGCTAATAAAAGTGTCATAAAAAAGGGTGAAGATGGTTTGGACACATGTAAATAATAAATATAGAAAGAATAGTAAAAAAGTGTATATTAACGATATAAATGGAATTAGAAATGAAGGAAGACCGAGGAAAACGTGGCACGATCAAATAAATCATATTGAATGTCGGGAAGGATTCCTCACGAGGAACTCCTCACGAGGAGTCGGAGATCTCGACGTGCGTCCATGACACGATGTATGAGATAGAAGTATGAGCAGGAAAAAAAAGTGGGGCAGTCCATTATTTCTTCCTACGCCTTCAGGGAGAGGACGCGATGGTTAGTTAGTTAGTTTTTAATAAGTTTATCTTCCAGAATCATATTGCGATACGAACCCTAAATATTAAAGTAGGTACATCCAAATTGTACGCGTAAAGTTACCACAATTATTTTATTTTTAGTTTTAATCATTTATATAATATATGGGGGAAGGGTAGGTGCCTTCATGAGCGTTGTTACATAAAGTAACACCTAACACCCCCAAGTATATCAGGAAAGAAAAGTGTGGCAGTCTCTACTTTCGGCCTACCCTTTCGGGGAGACAGTGTGATGGTTAATTATGGTTCAAATCGATTCTTGGAATAGAAAGTTTTTGTAACGTCCCATCATTTAAATGGGAACATTGCCACTTTTGTTTGTAGCCATTGTATTAACGTACTTGTATACGTACAAAATGAGAGATTGCTCTGAAACCCTTAACAAAATGTATTCCTCATAAATATTTCGGAATAAAAGCCCTATTGACTGAAGTAAATAATGACCCTTATCGCCTGGGTTGTTATTTGGTACATAGACCATTCATTCTGCGCACACCCACATCAGTACGGGTGCGTATGTATATTCAATTTCAGTGATATTGTTATAGATGACTTCAGAATTTTATTTGACTACAATGGCAGGGTTCAATGGATGCTCCACATGATAAATTGTACGAATATATATCCTTAATATGGTAACAGCTTCGTCATGAATAAATTTGGTATATTTTACTCTCAAATTAAATAATAAATATTTTTTTGATCAAATTATGTTTAAATAACAAATTATTCATGTACGGTAAAAAATGTTATTTAAAATAATAATAAAAAATAATATTTATTGAATATTAATTAAAACGGCAGTCATATAAACCATAACAAATGTCATCTTTAGATTTGATTTAATTTTTTTTAAAGGTATCATATTTGGGTCATGTAATAAGGGGAGAAAAATACCACATCCTTCGACTGATATAAATGGGTAAAGTGGAGGGACGTCGGGGAGTTGGTTGAAGGCAGTTGTCCTGGTTGCGGAACGTAAAATAATGGACAGGAATGACAAGAATTCAGAACCTGTTCCAAGAGGCGCAGGAAAGAGATGCCATTGTTGCAGTGATCGCCAACGTTGGGGGGACGCCCAAGATTATTCTACTTTTTGAAGATTGAAGATTTCGTAAGTAACTAACTAACTATCATGCCGTTTCCCTAAAGGGGAAGGCAGAGAGGATGGGTAGCTACACTGATATACCTCTGAGTTACCATGATACTGATGACACACCTCTACAGTTTTCTCGACATTCATTCACAGTAACACGCATTTTTCCGACAAAACACGATTTTTTAATTAATTTTCATAACTATGTAATGTCATTACAATCTTATTTATCGTTTCATGAACAAATATGTAAGACTCCATTTTAACTAATTAATACAAATGAAAAATTTTGTTTTATAGAAGTTTTATTACAGTTTATGGGCATGACATGTTTTGCCTTTCTAAGACATTTGATAATGCATTAGAAGGGCAAAACACTCAAAGATATAACTTCTAGAAAACATACGTTTTCTATCGTATAATTATCCAAATTTACACACTAATTAATACCAATGAAAATGTTTGTTTTCTTGAAGTTTTATTATAATTTATTGAAATGACGAAAATAGTTAATACGAATGAAAGTTTCTGTTATTTAATATGGAGTTTCACATCATTGCTCAAGAAACAATAAATAATTAATGTTTATTATTGAAATTTCTTGGTAAAAGTTCATTTTAAAAATGAAAAAAAAAAAAATATTACAAAATTTATATATTATTAAGTATTAAGTGTGCTTCTACTTGTGTTTATGTTCGACTGGTTTCGGCAGCTTGCTGCCATCTTCTGGTCCAGAAGATCGTAGTTGAAACCCGTCGAACACAAACACAAGTGGAAGCACACTAAATACATAATAATAAAGAAATTCTGTAAATATATTTTTTTGTTTTCGTTATTTAAACAATAAATATTTACATACTATTTGTTAGTCGATTTTTAAGTATAAATGTTATACATACATAATAGCGAATATTTGCTCAATTTAAAGACAGACACATGTATGCATATTTAGTATATTTAAGTCCAGATAAGTAATTGAATTACATACTAGAGTCAACTCATCAAGTTTATTTATAAGCAAATAAAATAATTTTCGGGATCAAATTTTCAATTTTCTATGAATATAATATGGATTCTGATCCCTTCTTTCCCAGGCACGCGCGTGCCTCTCGAGGAAAGGGTTAATAACATTTGGTCCAGCACCTGCCACCGCTGGGGGCCCGCCTTACCCCAACTCCCCCATCGTCTTCTGCACTCGTCTTACGACATGGAGAGAATCCCCAAAACGAGATCCTCGCGAGAGGAATAAAATAAAATGGTGTCAACTTTTGTGCGGTTTTATTATTTTCATTGGCAAAATGTAAATTAATTAACAGCCAGTTAACTGGCGATACGTATCTTTCAAGAATAATAATTAAAAATAAATTATTAAAACAAAAAGAAATAAAAAACATCCATGAATAGTCTTCTTCTTCGATGACCCTACAGCCCATATCGAGCCTTAGCCTCCAGTATTCTTCGCCTCCAACTCCTCCTGTCCTCCGCTTCGACCCTCCAATCTGACACTCTTAACAATCTTGTTCCGTCTCTCCCAACTTCATCCTCCCATCGCAGCCTTGGTCGTCCAATTGGTCTTCTACCACCTGGGTGCCACTCCAGCAATCTTTTTGGGGTTCGCGATGACGGCATCCTCTGCACGTGACCGGCCCATCTCAGTCTATTCAGTCTGACCTGTGTGGAGAGACTGGGAGCTTTGTAAATATTGTACAGCTCGTCATTATGCCGCACTCTCCAGCTTTCACCGTCATTCACAGGCCCCAGAATTCTGCGCAGCACCCTTCTCTCAAAAGTATCCAGTCGCTCTGCAGATTTCGCTGTCATTGTCCACGCTTCATACCCATAGGTCACTACTGTTCGGATGATTGTTTTATACAGGGTGATTTTGGTTTTCCAGTGTACGTTTCTTGATTTGAGCGCTGGTAGTAGAGAGAAGAATGTTTTGTTACCAATTGTGATTCTTCTTTCAATTTCCTTGTGATCTTCGTTTTCTTTTGTTATAGACGAACCCAGGTAAGTGAAGTCCTCCACCATCTTAAAGTTGTATCTGTCCTTGAATCTGATGGTTCGCCTTGAGTTATGGGTTGCATTCCTGTCCATGAATAGTATCCATGAATAGTATTTTATATAATCTAACCAATTTAACTTATAGCCCCATTTTAAACATGTTTCCATTTTCTTTTAACCACCAAGTAGATTATATAAGCTTACCCCTTCCCCTCCCTCAACTACAATTAATAATAAATTATGTATACCCATCTCTTTCCCTTACTCCTTCTATTTTGGTGAGCTTTCCCTAACTCCACCTTAACTTGCAATCATGTATTTAATATTTAGTTCTGATGAAACCGGTGCGCTTTACTCAAAATAAAGTGGTTTTATACAAAATGTCATTCAAAAAGTGTTTTATTCAATTTTAAAAATAAATATTTACAATTGTTAACTGCTACAATATATTGTAAAATAAATAATTTGTATATTTAAAAAATATATAATATTTATATCAATTTAAAAAAAAATATGTAAACGCTACCAAAAAACAGAATGGAATATCTAAATTTTAATTGTATCTCAATAGAGACGAAGACGTAAACTGGAAACTGAACATGGATGATCAAGGTGTTTACAGGACTTATGACCCGTCATTGGTTGGGTTAAGCGCACGCTTTATGTAATTACAACATTCCCCATTCCACCTTTGTTATTTGTGATCATGCATGACAAATTTTTGGAAGATGTATATATACTTCAAAATCCATATTTATCTTCACGTGTCAGTTTCAGTCAGCCATCTATGTAGATTTGGTTGCACTAGTGATTTTTTTCAAGAATTAACCTATGCAACCGACCCACTAACGCCATCTATGGAGAATGATTTTAGGCGTTTTAGCAAACTACCTTATTAACACAATGCGAAGGCTATCGCCTAACATATTGTTAGAAGCCGCTAGGAGTATTATTCCATTCTATATGCCAAAGAATTTGACCAGAATATTTCAAGAACAAATATTTGTGAATGTATACTTATACCTGTATACAAATCCTGGATTTACACCAAAGGGTGGTGAATTCAAATTTTAATTGTATCTCAATAGAGACGAAGACGTAAACTGGAAACTTCTAACTAATTAACCAACTAATCATCACGTCGTGTCTCTGGAGGGGTAGGCAGAAATAATGGACTGCCACACTGTTCTGTCCTGACTCATTTCTCTTGATTCCTGTACATTAATTAAGCCTGTCATGCACGCATATCGATTTCTCTGACTTCTCATGTTACTGACATTAAGTTTTCCTCGGTTTTCGTTTACATCTTTTATATATTATATTTCTATACAGAAATTTTATACATATCCTTATTTAACATTCTGTTTTCATTCATTATTTTAATGTGTCCAAACCATCTTAACGACCCTGTCATTATTTTGGTCAAAACATTTTTTTGTTCCGCATTATATTGTATACTAGCTGACCCAACGAACTTCGTACCGCCTCAGAATCAATAAATGTTGTGTTAACTTATAAGCTAAATTTAATTCACCTTTTTATTGAATTACAATTAATACTTAAAATGAATTAAGTTCATGAAATGTGCAAAAGTCAAAATTAAAAATATGAATTACAATGGAATATAATTCACGTGGAAGCCTGCATTAATACCTACTTAAAATGAATTATAAATTGTTAATTAAAAACTTTGTTTTATGTATCACAATTGTGTTTTTATTTTTTCGCGACAATATATTCAACCAAAGTGGAATCTACCAGATTAATTGTGAGGATTGTGATGCCATGTATATTGGAAAGATGGGTCGATCATTTTGAAGAGGTTATATGAACACAACATTTAATACAAAAACAGAATCATTGTGTGAATTTTGACCATCATTTCAATTCCAAAAACACATTTTTCTTGCATATAACAAACAATTTAAAAAAAAATTGATAAATTAGAAAATTTAGAAATTTTTAAAGCAAAGGCACGTGAATTGAATGTTATAAATAACCAAATTCCAGCTTATTCCCCCTTAGTATATATGTAGTACATTAAAAACTTTTCCTTTATACAATCTACCAAAAAAATATTAATACTACCTTCCATTTTTGTCCCTTTCTTACTAATATAATCTGCTTCCTTATAATGTTTATCGTCTTTAATATATTAGGATTCATCGTTTTTGACTCTATATTATGTATGATTGTTCCTTCTAATAATTGTTTGAATTATTATTATGATTATTATCATTCTTATTATTTTATTATTATAAATAAATGAATTTCATACAACAACACAACAACAAAAACAAACCATCACGCCGTTTCTCCGCAGGGGTAGGCAGAGAGAATGGACCGCCACACGACTCTATCCTGGAACACCTCTCTAGCTTCCTCCACATTCATACATCGAGTCATACACGCACGTCGATTCTTCCGGCTTCTGACATGACCAACCTTTAATATTTGATTAACTTGGACATGCCATGTTTTTCTCGGTCTACCTCGACTCCATTTACATCGTTAACGTATACTTTTTTAACCATTCTTTCTTCACCCATGCGCTCCACATGTCCGAACCAACACAACGAACCATTCATAATTTTGTTCATAATACCTTCTTTCGCTCTACATTCCTTCCTAATATCAGCATTTGAGATTCTGTCATACATCGTTCTACCACACATACGTCTTAGGGACCTCATCTCTACCGCATTTATTCTGCTCTCATCTTTCTTCTGTCAGTTCCATGCTTCGCTTCCATACATAGGAGTTGGGACCAGAACTCCATTGTGAACGGCCATTTTCGCTTTCATTGATAAATTCTTGTTTCCAATAACTACTTTTAAAGCTCCATTCACTTTGTTACCCGCACCAACCCTTTTTTCAACATCACTGTCCGTTCGGCCATCCGCTGTGAACATGCTACCTAAATACACAAATTCCCTCACCTGTTCCAAGTTCTCTTCATTTACACTTATATTACAAACTGTCATTTGCTCTTCCCTTTCAAAAACTAACACCTTTGACTTTCCGACAATCATCAAAACACGTTAAAACAATTAAATAGCAGACAACATAATTTTGAATAAGTGTGATCCATCAATGAACTCCGTTTTCATCATTAGCATCATCATATTCATCATCTGAAGAGTTTGATGATTCAGTGTCCGTATCAATTGAAAAAAGAAATTCCTCGTCTTCATCTAGCCAAATATTTCGTTTATTAAGTACTCGCGGCTGAATTTCCTATGGTAACAATTCTCTGGACCGAATGTACACAGATACACCTATAAAATCAATACAAAATATACAATACGTATTTTTATTATTATTCACTAATCATAAATCGGTTTTTAATCTCTACGGAACACTCATCTGTCATCTTTTTCGAATGGTAGGTATTAATGGCGCAAATATTCTCTGCTCTCCTTCACAAAAGGGGTTTAACTTTTAGAATAGTCTCTCTTATACTGATTTTTATAACTTTGGGCATTGTTAATCTAAAATTAATAAAGAAAACCAAAAATCCCGGTGACGATTAAAAAATAACCTCAAATCTTTCACATTGAGTATTGACATCTGGCATCAACAATACACCACCTACGGGCGTTTTCGAAACTAAAATGGAAGCCATGATGTTTTTTGTACTTTGTCTCAGAAGTCAAATATAGTCAAATTTATGACAAATATAATTAATTTTAAATCATTTAAGTGATTTTTTCAAATGTTTTAATGATTATTCTGTTATCCGGAACGGAGACAAATCCAGCTAATATAAGATCTTCAAAATTGGTCCAGCCGTTCTCGAGTTATAAATGGTGTAACTAACACGATTTTTGACTTTGTTTTATATATATAGATTCAGATTTTCCACACGAGTTTTTGAGATCTCATTTCTACTGCATTTATTCTACTTTCATCTTTCTTTTGCCAGTTCCATGCTTTACTCCCATACATATTATACTAACTAACTAACTAACTAACCATCACGCCGTCTCCCCGAAGGGGTAGGCAGAAAGAATGGACTGCCACACCTTTCTTTCCTGACATATTTCTCTCGCTTCCTCAACATTCATACATCGTGTCATGCACGCGCGTCGATTTCTCTGACTCCTCACATGGCCGACATTCAATATTTGATTTATTTGATCGTGCCACGTTTTCCATGGTCTTCCTCTATTTCTGGTTCCATTTACATCATTAACATATAATTTTTTTACCATTCTTTCTTCATTCATTCTTTCCATATGTCCAAACCATCTTAATGATCCTTTCATTATTTTTGTTCATGACACCATCATTCGCACCGCATTCACTTCTTATATTTTCATTCGACACTCTATCATACACAGAATATCCACACATTCGTCTAAGAGATCTCATTTTTACTGCATTTATTCTACTTTCATCCTTCCTTTGCCAGTTCCATGCTTCGCTTCCGTACATAAGGGTCGGTAGAAGAATACCATTGTGCACTGCCATTCTAGCTTTTTTGGATAGGTTTTTGTTACATATTATACTCCAGTGAGAAAGCATTCGGTAGAATGAATGCCAACATCGCGGGGACTTGACACGGCACTTTAAGAAGAAAATATTAGAAACAATGCAATCTTATTGACTTTTACTCAGTTTAATCGAGTTAATTATAATTATTCCACGCACAGCAATTGTCCTGCGATTTAGTTTCAAGCCACAGAAATCGGAGATTCCTTTTCCTTTTGTTAGTACAGTTTCAAGGCTCAAGTTAAGTCGACTCTAGAGCCACAAGAGAAGATTGCCTAGTGACTCTAACTGGGAGTGTCGAGTTTCATCCGTTTGTTAAACAAAGTTACTTCGTTTGAAACGCGAGCGGACCGTTTGAGAACTATGGTAATTTTCTAAATCAAGCTGACTTGGCGGGAATTTAAAAAAAAGATGCTTGTTTTAATCAACGAATCAGATTAGTATCAACGTTAAGGGATTTAACTTGTAATCCAATGGAAACAAAAGAACTTTGTTCTATAATGATCCATTCGAATATTTTAAAAGTCGTTCTATTCGTAAAAATATTTAAACTTTCCGTTTTCTAGATGCATTTTATGTCGTTGTGAGTTATCCTATAATATATTTTGTCGTTATACGAATGAATATAATGTCGTTATACGAAAGAATAGGACTGTTTTCTAGAAGTTTTATTATATTTTATTGGAATAACAATACATGTTTCGTATTCTTCAGGCACTATCAAATGTGGAACTTCTAGAAAACAGACATTTCCATTCGTTTTACTTAAATAATATGGAGTTTTTAAATAATAATTACTTAAATAATATGGAGTTTAAGAAAAATAAAATAGTCCATTATTTTGGCCGAAACACTATGATACTTTAAAATTATAAACTGTTTAGTTAAAAAAACTTTTTAAGGATTAATTATATCTCAATAGAGACGAAGATGCAAATTGTTTTTCTGGGAACAGAATATGGTGGTCGAGGCGCTTACAGGACTTATAACCTGTCATTGGTTGGGTAAAGCGATCGCTTTATGTTAACAACATTCCCCATTTCGCCCTTCTTACGACCACCACGTCTGACAAATTTTTGGAAGATGTATATATGCTACCATATTGAAAAACACTTCACATTTTTTAAGTTCAACCTACACTAGCGCCATCTATTAAGATACTCGTATATTATTGTAACACCTGATGATGTCAACATAGGTTGACAAAACAGCTGTCTTGAAAAATAAAAATACAATTGTGATACACAAAACAAAGTTATTTAATTTAACAGTTTATAAATAATAAATAGGTATTCAATTATTTTAATTTGTTGTTTTTTGAACAATAATGTAAAATATTTTTTGTGAATGTATACCATACTTATACTTGTATACGAATACTGGATTTCACCCACCGTGGGTTATCAATTCATGAATAACGTAAAAGTCTATATTAAATAAATAATACGAATGCAAACGTCTGTTTTCTAAAAGCTTTATTTTATTTTATGGGAATGAAATGTTTCGACTTCATCTTCTTCAATATCATGTCAATGGATGGCTGGTCTTGTAGGGATGGCCCTAAATAGGATATCATATTTTTTATTTTCCTTGACATTGTGGTAGAAGGTTTTCCCGACTTTGTGTCGTAACCAGGTGCGCAGGGTATTATAGTAACACTACACTTATTTCACCTTGATAAGGCATAATCAAATATAGAAACATACCAATGTTATTTAATTAAATAAACCATACAGGAAGAGACGTTTTTATTCGTATAAATTAATTGTTAAAATGTTTTTGGTTTGGTTATATAAAATAACCTTTGAATTAATATCAAAGTAACCTACGTAGCTGCATTATCGCAAAAGAACAGAGAAACCCACAACACAATTGGTAGATACAACTGATATCATTAGTAAAATTTTTGTTATATGAACAATCTTGAAATGTCTTCGTGGGTAGAATTCACCCCCATGCAAGGGTTTAGAAGTAAATGGTTACACCTACGCCCCCCGCATACCGCGCAGGGCCCACCCCTAACGAAATTGGGATTTACGATCATCCCTGCGAGGTTGGAGAACATAGTGAAGACAGTATTTCAGTGAAAGACAGTGTACAATTTGAATGGATATCTTTAAATCAACTGTGAAAAAAAACTATTGTAATCAAAAACAAGAACGAACCAGTGATAATACCATAGATAAAACGGAGTTTAAAAAACCGATGAAAGCAAGCACGATGGACTCAGACGGAATCTAATTCGTATTACTATTTATCCAAATAGAGACCGATTGGAACATTTATTTCTAATTGATACACTGAAAACGTCTGTTTTTCAGAAGTTTAATTATATTTTAAGCGAATGACGTGTTTTGTCTTGCTAAGGTATTTGAAATTTGTGGCAGAGTGGCAGAGTTGCAAGTGACCCTGACTGCAATACCGAAGGTCCCGGGTTCGATTTCCGGCGATGGCAGTGTGGTTGTCACACTGTTTTTGGTCTGGTGTAGAATTCGCGTGCCAATATAATGGCAATAGATAAGCTTTATATTATATGTCATGAGAATAAATATAATAGCTAGAAGTAAATTGTAAATATTAATTGAGTTCAAACGACCTGTTGTACTCGTATGTACAAAAAAATGATATAATAATGCCTTAGCAAAGCGAAACTAAAAAAAATAGAATAAAACTTTTAGAAAACCGACGTTTTTATTCGTTTTAAATACTTAATGTGGAATTTCTTCTATGTTCGCCATGCTTTGTGTAGTAGATGTTTTATTTGTCAAGCAATTAAAAATAAAGAAAATATTATAAATAATCAAATAATTTAACGTCAAGTCCAACCTTTGATTTATTTCCTTTGTTTTAAGTGATTACCTGAACCCCAATAAGAAGATAAATTGATTTAAATCTTTGGTGTTAGACTTTTACAAAAAAAGAAGTTATTTTAAATTTGAAATTGATTCATAACATTTGTTTTACAAAAGCATAAACGTTCCAAAATAAATCTTTATAACATCTGTAAAAACTGATCATATTTGTAAACAATTTTATAATATTTTAAGTATGTATCTTTATAATATGTATCACCGAAGAAGGACCGGTTGTCTGAAACATGTCTGAATGTAATTTTATTATTTTTAAAGTTAGTGTTGT
Source organism: Lepidostoma basale (assembly GCA_022606425.2). Classification (NCBI taxonomy): domain Eukaryota; kingdom Metazoa; phylum Arthropoda; class Insecta; order Trichoptera; family Lepidostomatidae; genus Lepidostoma; species Lepidostoma basale. The sequence goes on from JAHDVF020001587.1 coordinate 983,365, forward strand.
ATATACAAAGTATAAAAAAATGAAAATGACTGTAAAGTTATTTTGGATAGACTTTTGTTTTTGCGATGACAACTTTAATTAGTGCACTATTCATTTTGTTGCCTGTTCCAGCCCTTTTTTCAATATCCTCGTTCATGTACCATTTGTATCATGTACATACTACTCGACTATACAAATTCATCGTTCCAGATTTTCATTATTAACGATAATATTGAAGATCGTCACACTTTCTTCTTTTTCAAAAATCATTATCTTAGACTTATTCCCATTCATCATTAGAACACTGTTTACACTTTCACATTTCACGTTAGGACAAGACGGATACATTTTAAATGATACCCTCGAACTTCCGCTTTCGACATTTCTTTCGAAAACATATTCTTTAGAACAGCTGTGTGTTAGCATGTTGACATATTGGGTGGTGATGAATGATCACATTTTCTTTTGTTATGTCCTCCAGGAATCTAACGTGACATCACATTTTTCTAGCGAATGGCAAGTAATAACTAATATTCCACGTAGAACAAACAGGTTTGCAACATTTTGTTGCTTAAATATATCGATAAATATAATTTACAATACCTTTTTTTAAACTTTGATTTAAGAGTTCTTCACTGTATAAATCTGTTAATCGAAACAATGTTAAAAATCAAATCAAATCAAATCAGTTTATTTTCTCAAAATATATTACAAACAACTATTAAAGTTTAAGACATCTATTGAGAACAGGTAAAATATTATAAATATATAATACCAGGAAAGCATGAGAGATGGTTCGACATTAGGAATACTCTCCCAAGTCAAGAGTATTCGTCTTCTGAACGTACTTTCACGAAAATGAAAGACGTCGATCTCCGAAGCGATCATCTGATTGCTCTCCTCACCGGCATCATCAGACGCAGGTTGGTTCTGCATGCTGGGAGATAAATACGTCTGTGCTGACGCTGTCAAAGATAGCCATCCGGAACATAGCCTCCAAGATGACGGAATTATCAAAGAATCCCCTGATAAGTCTGAAGAAATGGGTCAGTGTGCACCCTTACCTCCTTATCTGTAAACTATTGGTCCCCAGCATGCCCAAGAGGAATGCAGTGGGATAAAGCCATGGATAGCTACCAAACTCCCTCATATAGAGATATCTCAGAAGTATTTTCTGAACCCTCTCTGACTTGAGCAAGTATCTCGCCTCGTGGGGACTCCATATCACCAACCACACTCGAGCTGGCTCCGGACCAATGAGTTATACAAAATTCGCAAAACATAGCGATTCCTGAAAACTCTACCAGTTCGGAGAATAAATCCAGAAGTAAAGGAAATGTTAACTGTTAAATTAATTACACTGTTATATTAGGTCCTTACATATGAAATTGGCGTTTTGCCGTACTGGCAACTTTGATCTCAAATATTTTCTCTTTGGTTAAAAATTCCAAATTCAAATTTATACAGCTATTTACTCAAGTATTTGTGTTTCGAAAATTATAATTCATTTGTTTTTTCCTCAATTGTTTTTTTTTCTTTGCGTCACTCAGTTTACAAAATGGAAAACTTGAAATATCGCGTTATTTACGAGTACGAGTTCCACCGTGGCACCAGTGCTGCAGAAACGGCTCGAAGGATTAATGATGTGTATGGCGACGGTGCCGCAAAAGAAAACACAGTGCGTTTTTGGTTCCAACGTTTTCGTTCTGGAAATTTCGACCTGCAGAACAAGCCCCGTGGACGGCCGGAGACCAAAGTTGATAATGAAGAATTGAAGGCTATTGTGGAAGCGGATCCATCGTAAACCACGTCCGAGTTAGCTGCAGGCTGCGGTGTTAGTGATAAAACTGTTTTAATCCTCTTGAAGCAAATTGGGAAGGTGAAAAAGCTTGAAAGGTGGGTACCTCACGAATTGAGTGAAGCAAATCAACAAACGCGCGTTGACTGCTGCGTTTCATTACTCAACCGGCACAATAATGAAGGGATTTTGAATCGAATCATTAGCTGGTGCATTAAAAGTGGATCCTGTATGATAATCGGAAGCGCTTATCGCAATGGCTGAACCCTGCCGAACCAGCCAAACCATGCCCCAAGCGAAAATTGACTCCAAAAAAGTTACTTGTGAGCGTTTGGTGGACTAGTGCTGGTGTCGTTCACTCCAGCTTTCTTTAATCTGGCCAGACGATTACGGCAGATGTCTATTGTCAGCAACTGCAAACCATGATGGAAAAGCTAGCTGCTAAACAACCGAGGCTGGTTAATCGCTCTAGGCCACTGCTGCTTCATGATAACGCTAGACCACACACTGCACAACAGACGGCTACCAAATTAGAAGAGCTTCAATTGGAATGTCTAAGACATCCACCGTACTCTCCGGACCTTGCCCCAACAGATTACTATTTTTTTAGAAATTTGGATAACTTCTTGCAAGGGAAAAAATTCAACTCCAATGGGGCAGTCCAAACCGACTTCAAAGATTTTATTGATTCCTGTCCGAATGGTTTTTTTAGTAAAGGGATCGATGAACTACCTATGAGATGGCAAAAGTGCATAGATAGCAATGGTACATACTTTGATTAAATACATATATTATATTAAAAAAAAATTAACTTTATGTTCCTCCCATACAAAACGCCAATTTCATATGTAAGGACCTAATATAATAATATCACATTTTTTAATATACACTTTTTGAGAATGTCACGACAGCTGTTTCGTCAATCGATTTGAGCATCATCAGGTGTTACATGTTGTTTGTAAGTTTTAAGTTGTTTGTAACACCTGATGATGTAAACATCGGCCGGCGAAACGTCTATTGAGACATTCTCAAAAAGTGTGTAAAATTAACAGTTAATAATTTTGAAGTATCATAGTTTTTTGGTCAAAACAATGAACTATTTAAAAATCGGAAGTACTTAATTTTAAACTGTTGCACATAAAATATGTTCAAAAACTTGTAATTGTATTATTGAATAGGTGAAATAAATATTTGTTTATATTTTCATCTGAAGCACTCACTTTGTGGTGATCTTAAAATTTTTAATGGTTTGGTCATGCCATGTTTTCCTCGGTCTTCCCCGACTTCGTACCATTCACATCGTTAACGTATACTTTTTTAACCATCTTTCTTCATCCATGCATTCAAAGTAATATAAATCAACGCTGTGATCCTTTCATACCTGTTTGTTCATAATGTTTTCTTCCGTTCTACATTTCTTCTTAGTATCAGCATTTGAAATTCTGTCTTACATCGTTTTACTACACATACGTCTAAGGGATCTCATCTCTACCGCATTTATTCTGTTCTCATACTTCTGCTAGTTTCATGCTTCGCTTCCATACTTAAAATACGTAATATAAAATATTCTCATAATATTGTAAAATATTAAAACATATACGTTTTGCTACTAGTAGATTTCATTCCATGAAATTTTATGTTGTTATCATATGTGAAGAAAAACATCACAAGATTTAATATACAAGATTTTTTTTCTTAAATATTTTCGTAAAATTAATAAATACTCGTACACCCAACCGTAAAGGCACGCCTTTAGGCAGAATGTTTTCTGAAATAATTGCTTGTATTTTTTCTGAAGTTGTCTTCGCGTTTCTGACAACCGTAATGCTAACCTTTTAAATTTGTTTTGTTCAAAGTATTATACTCTTGGCAAAAAACGTAGTACGCGAAGGATAACAGCTAATTGAAATATTTCTCGGCAAAGTTCATAATGTTCTCCACTGTCTGACATTCATTTGTTTTTTTTTTGTAAACACGTTCCCGAATGAGTATTTGAATTGAAATTTCTCCATAGAATATAATGACGGATGTCTTACATCCTTTTTCGTTTCAATGATAAAAAGGTTATCTATGGATTAAAGAGTACTTGACCGTACTGGCAGGTCCTCTTTTACAATAAGAGATATTTCAAAATTGAAAACTTTATTAGATACGCTTGACTTATAAATAAGAAGTAAGCTAAAATTGGGGGAAATCTAAATATATCATCATACAATAGATGCTCTTTGAATATGAAATTTCTTTTTTTTGGCCGTCACAGTGGCTATCCCCATTAAGCTTACATTATATTCATATTTAAAAATAATTATAAGGTACTTGTTTAATGTAAATAAATAAGTACATTTCCTTTTTTATTCTCCATCACTTTATGTTGTGGATTCATATTTAAATATTTTTTCAAATATATTAAGACAGAATCTGAAACGATTCGGTAAGGGAAAAAACAAAGGTCACTGTCATCATCCACCGGGTGGCGATTCTAAAATAGCAATGAGCAGGTCACGTAGCCAGAAGCTCAGATGAAAAGCGAACAACAAAACTGCTGACTTGGAGACCGTGGACGGCAAAGAGAAGTGCAGGGCGACCGCAGCTACGGTGGAAGGATGATCTGAATAGACACGTCGGAAAAACCTGGATGCAGTCTGCACAGGACAGAGTGACATGGAAGCGAATAAAGGAGGCCTTTGTCCAGTAGTGGACGGGAATAGGCTGAGGAAGAAGAAGAAGAAGAAGACTGTATTTTCACGACATTTTGTTACATGCTTTACAAACATATTTCGGATGGTTCTTATCCTTCCTTATAGTTTTATATTTTGAATTTTATTACTAGAAGAGTTTTCATAGTTGAAATAGTGAGTACGCTCTAGGCGCGTACTACCGTAATCTCGTTGAGTGCTTAATACGCGCATAGCGCGTACATATTATAAATGATATTTCTGATTATTTATACAGATTTTCTTTAAATATAACAGTTTTATTCTAAATTTAAAAAAGAAATTATTTAAGCAACTTACCAGATTACTTGAAAACATCTCACAATGAAAGTGTTAAAGTATTTATATATTATATTGTATAATATATAATAACAACATTTTTAAAGCACAAAATCGTCATGTTGGTGTGGCATGATTTTTTAAATAAAATCAGTCTGGAAAGTAGATTGTGGCACCTTCTTTTTATAATGTAACTCTTCGGAGAAATGGCGTGTTGGTTGGCATTCTTTTTGTCTAAAACAGATAATTAAAGATATTTTTAACATCATCAAACATTGATTTAATTTATTCAAATAAAGTTTTTATTTGACCTAAAAAAAAATTTACGCTTTTGTAATGAGTATGCATTTTCTAAATTTTATTGTTAAAAGAAAAATAGTATATTCAATATTTCATAGATCTGATGTGTTGAATGATTTTTAAACAAAGTTATGAAATAGCATAGATTCTTTGAATCTTATTTTACAAATACTTAAATATTGAACTAATGTGATCATTACATGAATTTGTTTTAGTACATATTAATGGCGTAATGATACATAATAATGTAGTTTCAGACGTTGGAGTAAATCGAGTCTCTAATGATGCGAATATGAGTCACAAAGCGAAGTAGAGTTGCTTTGATATAACCTAAATACATGTTAGACGTACGAGTAGACAACGTTTATACGAGTGTGTAGCTCTCATCCAATTGTATTAAACTTCTATATCGTGTTACCATTTATATTAAATACCCTTAAATATAACATACAGGTTTCAGCAGCACGCTGGAGAAGGCGACGAGAAACCACTCCAGTCACACTTCCCAGGAAATCCATTTGACAAGAAAGCATTTGCCACAGTGATCGCCAATTATAGGGAGACCTAACACGCTACTATTAGCAGAATAATATATATTATAAACAAATATTTTCTTTTATATACTTATTTTCATTACTTTCTTCTTTCAGGTATGCTGATGACACAGTTATTTTAGCTGACAGTATACCCGATCTTCAAGAACTCCTAAATAAAATCGATACAGCAGAAGAGGATCTGGGGTTGAAAATCAACGTTAAGAAGACCAAATGGATGACATTTGGGCGACTTAACTATTCTTCATCTACTCTGCAACTGAATGGTGTGAATGTTGAAATGGTCAACCAATTTAAATACCTTGGCAGCATTATCACTAAAGCGCTTGACCCGGACATTGAAATAAAATGCAGAATTGAAGTTGCACGAGATGCATTTAATAAAATGAGAACATTCTTTTTCAACGACAATCTTATCTTGAAACTCCGACAAAGAACGATTAAATGTTATTATGGTCTGTTCTACTAAATGGCTACGAAACATGGACTCTAAAAGTGAATGTAATGAAGCGGATGGAAGCGTTCAAGATGTTCTCCGTATACCGTGGACCGATAGGGTCAGTAATGCAGACGTACCTACTACAGAGAGCCAGATCCAATAGAGAGCTGTTATTGAGTTTAAAAATTAGAAAGGTCTCATATTTAGGTCATGTGCTAAGGGGAGAAAAATACTACCTCCTTCGACTGATATTAATGGATAAAGTGGAGAGACGTCGGGGAGTTGGTAGAAGGCAGCTGTCCTGGCTACGGAACATCAAAGAGTGGGCAGGAATTACAAGAGTCCAGAACCTGTTCTAAGTGGCGTAGGATAGAGATGCCTTTGCTGCAGTGATCGCGTTGGGGGACCTGACACGGCACCAAAAGAAATAATTGTATTGTTTGTTAAAATATTTAGAGCTAAATGATTTTATTTACGTCTAAAATGGTATTTTTATCTTCTTGATTCGCTACACACAAGAGTTAACATATTTTTAAATTAGATGCTGTTAACTTTTCACCGAACAAATATATTTGTTCTGTATAGTAAAAAATCTTAGTAATATGCATTTAAGTTTTAAGAATTAAAGAACATTTAAGGTGCTTATCTCATAATTACTTTTCGGAATTTGCAAATCATCTCATTGAAAGAGATCATTCTTTAACAAAACGGCGTTGAAATTTTACACATAAATAATAGAAATATAATTTTAAATAATCTAGAATTTTTGGAAATTCAAATGGCCATTAAAACAACGAATATATTATGAACAACCAAGTAAACATAAATTTTAGTCCCATAATTGATTTATTTCCCTTGTCTCATAATTCCAACTAAACAACAATTTAACCTGCGGCTAAATTTCATTTTCCCTCTTCCACTTTTTCACTCGTTATTTAGTATATACCTAAGTAATAACTCTCTTTCATTTAACTGTTAAAATTTATACCGAAACATATTTGTGAAAAGTGCAAAAAAGTGTTGTGATAATACAATGTTTCCTATTCAAATATATTTAAGTATTCTTAAATTGAACGTTTGAGTTGTATCTCAGTTAACTTTTAATCTCTCAACTACAAAGTCAATGTTCACTCCTAAAGAAATTGAAGTAATCTGAGATGCACAACCAAAGTTTCCTCAATCTAGAGAGAAATGTATAGAAAATTGTAATTAAGTTTGGGATAATCATTATACACTTATTATGAACATGGTTGCCAAGTTACCGAACTGGAATATTAATGAACCCTCAGTTAGGGCGGATAATCCCTTAAAAATCTAGAATTCTTGAGAGGGCTCGACTGGGTACTTGCATCAAATTACATCCATGTATTTAAATTTAATTTTGAAATATTTCAATAACGATGGGATTCAAATCACGAATATCAAAATTATATTTAAGTCAATTATTTAATTAGACACTGCAAGAACCAAACATCTCTTAAGGGTACCAGAATTGAGAACATTGCGACCTATTGTAGGGAGAACCCTTTGATATAGGATACTCACTGAAGAAATTCGCAAATCTTGAAAATTTAACACAAAATGGGACGGAGTAAGCAGAAAAGACGATTCTGGAGGGACCACCTCAAGAGAATGGATCCAGCAAGAATTCCTTAGATCGTGATGCACGAGACTCCAGAGAGCCGTCGACCACCAAAAAGATAGAGAGAAGGCTGGTCGTCTTCATCACAGGGAGAAAGTGATATTCTGCATAAACAGATCGCAAGATCTACAACCAGAAGAAGAAGAAGAATTATACATCAATTTATTTACTTATAAAGAACAAAGACAAAGAATTACGACTTTTGTCTCAAGTTTTGGAATATTTGAATCACTTCAACGCCATCAAAAAGTGAAATTTCTCGCTATTTCATATACACGCTTAGTTTTCTAGTTACGCATTTGATTTTGTAAACTGTCTACAATGAACAATGTCCATTTTGAACTATTCTGCCCCTAGGCCGTAAATTTCACTGGTCCAGATGCGTCACGTTTTTCCCATTCATTAGAAATTTAAATCGGTAATGTGGCAAGCTAAAATATTTAGTTAAAACATATAACATCACTTATAAAAGATAATTCGTTAATTCCATCGATATACGAACGAGTATTTAAAGAATATATATAAATTATAATACACGAATGAAAACGTTTATGGGAATCGCCTCGCATTTTCAAATGTCACATGACGTGTGATAATGTCTTAGTAAGGCGAAACATGTTATTCCCATGAAATATAATAAAATTTGTAGAAATCAGACTATTTAAGAAAACAATTTTCTATTCTCAATTTTTTTTAAATTCTCCAACGAGAAAGGTGTAATACCTTCGAAAAATATTTTGTAAATACATATATGTTTTTATAAAAAAATGAAACTCAAGAAAATGAACACAATAAAATGGAAAAAAGCAACGCAAGAATGTAATTTTCTTTGATGATTCAATTGGAAATACCGTAAACAAAAATGCGGTGCGAAGATGGTGTCATGGACAAAAGAATTAAAGGATCATTTAGATGGTTTGGATACATGGAAATAATGAATGAAGAAAGAATGTTAAAAAAATATATGTTAACGATGTAAATGAAGACCGAGGAAAACATGGCACGATCAAATAAAACAAATATTGAATGTCGACTACCTGAGGAGTCAGAGAAATCAAAGCGCGTGCATGACATGATGTATGAAGTTGAGGAAGCGAGAGAAATATGTCAGAAAAGAAAAGTGTGGCAGTTCATTCTTTCTGCCTACTCCTTCGGATAGACGGCTTGATGATAAGTTAGTTAATTTATTTTTGTTTTTCAGATTATTACATCATATATGAAATTTGGAGATTATATAAGTTTTGAAAAAATATTTAAAATAAAATATAATATTTGTATTGCAAGTTACTGAAATTATAAATTTTTTGTATTGAAAGCAAATTTTCAATTAAATGTTGTTTTAAAAGACAATAAATAAATATTGTTTTGTAAGTTTTTTTGTGTACTTTATGTGATATATAAAATTTAACTCAAAAGTAAAATAAACAGTATTTTTGGATGAATATAACTGCACTTAACATTATAATATAAACTCTACCTAAGTACAAAATTATGACAATTAAATAAAACAGATGTATCACTTATACGAGTATACTAAAAAGCAGTGAAGTTATGAATAAAGGTGGAAGGGTATTATTAGGATTGATGAGAAGGGAGCGGTATCTCTTTGGTATATAAGTGATTACTCTTTTTTATTGAAAAAAAGTAGTGGTATAAGTCATTGCCAAAACATGTCTGTGATAAATGAAATAAAGTGTTGTAATATTAATGTGCAGTTATATTTATTGCAACATGACTCCACAACACAAATAAAGACGAATGTTTAGGGTGTTTTTTTAAAGATTTGGTTTTTAAACTAGCAACATTGTTTTTACAGATTGTTAATTTGACAATAAACAGCTGATTTGTAATCAGTACGTTTTGCCATTTTACCATAAATAGACCGACGTCAGAACAGCGCTTAAAAATTGTGCAAAAATATTTTGAAAATCATGGTTCGGTTCGCCAAACTTATCGTGCACTACGTCCATTTACGGTTGACATAATCTTCCATCCGAGCAAGTTATTCGGAAGACCATGGATCGTTTACGCACCACCACTCTATTGGATAATACGCATCCACAAAGACGTAAAGACGAATTGTGGAAAATTGGACTTCATGATTGCGCTTCATTCCCGAACATAAACCGAACCGAATTGACATGCCCGAAATCAAATTTTAACAATAATCTATTAAATAAAGCCAATGTCATAAACATGAACATTATTTTAATGTTTGATTGTATCTCAATAGAGACGAAAACGTTAATTGTTTTTTGGAAACAGAATATGGTGGTCGAGGCGTTTACAGGACTAATGATCTGTCATTGGTTGGGTTAAGCGTCCTTGTCCTTCTTACGAACACACCACGTCTGACAAATTTTTGGAAGTTGTATATATGCTACTATGTTGCACCACACTTCACATGTTATTAGTTTAATCTACACTAGCGCCATCTATTATGAATAGGTAGAAGCATTAAACAGAAAATCTTTTATTAATGTAACGTGAAAGGCAACATTTGCTAGACAACGCCAGGAGAATACTTCTCCAATTTTTATGCTTACCCGTAATGGGTAAAATCCAGTATTTGTCTATAAATATTGGTAACATTTTTTATTTTAATGTGTTTTTTTTTCATATTGAATATGTATTGTATACCTCTAAATAAACACCCTTTTGAAGGAATAGTATTTTGAATTAATTAATAGGGTCATTTTAAAATTATATTCAAACCTTAACTTTTCGCAAGTAAAACATTCTTAAAATTTTGAAGGGTTCCTTCATTTTAGTTAATATATTCTATAAAACAAACTTTTCTAGCAATTTGCATACTAAATGGAATGAATATGCATGCAATAATTGCTGTTGAGGAACAAGTCTGGCTGCACAATATATGCAATGGGACTTATTAATTCTGTGTTTTAGAAACTATGCGCATATTTTGAATTTTAATGCCCCTATTACATGAACTTAGCAGGTTGAAGATAGAATCGACTCATAATTCATTTGCTTATCCCCGTTTCGCTCACCCCTTCGTGCAGCTTCTGTTTTGTTTCTAAGCTCACAACGGCTCTGCCAACGAAAAGTTTCACGAAACTTGTTATTATAAAAGGAATATAAATTTGTGTATTTAACCCTTTTACTTGAAGATCAGATGCATATCTTTTGAGAGTTCATGTTTTTCTTCTATGTTGACTTTCACCATAATAATAATAATAATAATAATAATAATAATAATATGCTAACTTTTAAAGCGCCGTTTTTGTGATGTTATCACCTCAAGGGCGCATTAAGACGTGTTTTAAATCTAAAAATCTAAATGTGACCGCTTAAAAAGCGATCGGTTTAAAAGTATAGTAGAACAAAGTATAAATGTTTAACTTGGGTATGAAATATGAAAAAGATGGGTTTTCAATTTAGATCTGAAATCTGTCGGATCATTTATGCATCTAAGGTGTGAAGGGAGATTGTTCCAAGCTGATGGACCGGCTACCGCGAACGCTCGATCCCCGAAATTTGTACTGGGGCAACGCTTCGGCTCAACTAATCTTCCTATTGCTGAGGAGTTCGCCGAGCGAAGTGTGGATTTCCTTGAATTTAGGCTGTCCGTTATACAGAGTTCAGATATATAACTTGGTGCCATTCCATGTAGCGCTTTGAAGACTGTCCAGCAGAGTTTATACTGGATTCTTTCTGGACTTTTAAGCCAGTGAAGTTCTTTGAGATGTTGTGTTATATGGGACTTTTTTGGAATGCCTTTAATGAGCCTTGCTGCTGCATTGAACGCAGATTGAAGTTTGTTTATTTGTTGTTTTGGAATGTTTGCATAAATTCCATTACAATAATCAAGTCGTGACACAACGAAGGAATTTACAAGAGTTTTGAAAGTGTCGTGGGAAATACTCCTTTTGACGGATTTTAATCGTCTTAGGTGGAAGAAACTAGCTGATCGTGTTATTAATTTGGGATTTTAGAGACAGATTTGCGTCAAGATAAACACCAAGAAGCTTTGTGGAGTTTTTGGGAACGATATCATTGTCAGCTGTTGAAATTGAGGAATGATCGATAAGATGTTGACGCTTTGCGGAAGAAGTCCAGAGAAATTCCGTTTTGGATGGATTTAGTTTAAGTTTGTTTGATGCCATCCATCTGGATATGGCATCAATGCAGTTGACAGTTGTTGACGTAAGATGTTTGGTGTCATCAGGGTTGCAGAAAAAATAAAGTTGCTGATCATCAGTATAGCAATGTGAGAGGAGGCCAAAGGATTCTATTATTTTGGCAACGTCATTTGTAAACATGATAAATAAAAGGGGTCCTAAAACAGAGCCTTGTGGCACACCAGATTGGATATTAGTAAATGAGGATTTTTTACCTGCTAGCTGCACAGCTTGTGAACGATCCGACAGATATGAATTTAGCCAGTCTATGGCATTACCTCTAAAACCATACGTGATCGCTAATCGTTGGATAAGATATGAGTGATCAATTGTGTCAAACGCAGCGCTCATGTCCAGAAGGGAAAGCAGTGCTAATTTGCCTGATTCGTTTGCCAGTACTAAATCTGACATGACTCTAAGCAATCCCGTCTCCGTTGAATGGAACCGTCCGTAGGCGGATTGTAATTTAGACAAAATATTATTTGTCGAAAGGTGAGTTGAAATTTGGGAGGCTACAATTTTTTCAAGAACTTTAGAGATGAATGGTAGATTTGAGACGGGCCGGAAGTTACTAAGATTTTCGGAATCTAGTTGAGGTTTTTTTAATATGGGAGAAACAATAGCTTTCTTGAGCAAAAAGGGGACTTGTCCTGTTAGAAGAGATTTGTTAAAAATTTTGACTAAAAATGGAGCAACATGGTGACAGCATCTCTTGAGAAGCCATGTCGGAATTGGATCAAGCGAACACTGCTTATTAGGTGCGTTTAAGATAAGTTTAATCACTTCCTGAGGTGTTGTGATATTAAATTTAGTAAGAAGTTTTCCCTCATATGTCGTGAAAGTTGGTGGTGTTGTAGATGAAGTCGTTGCACGAATCACAGCGATTTTATCTTCAAAGAATCGGGCGAAGTCCTGAGGAGATAATTTGGTAGAGGCCTTTTCTTGATGATTATTTCCGAGTACTGATTTAACGGAATTCCATAGATGTCGGGGATTTTCCTTTTCCGATTCAATTTTACATTTCCAGTACTCCGATCTTTTCTTCTTGATCAGGTCTCTAAAAGAATTCTGCGATCTCACCCAGGCTTCTCTTGAAGAGCTTAGGCCTGTGTTTCGGTACATACGTTCAAACCTACGCATTAGTCTCTTGTTTCTACGACATTCTTCATCAAACCATGCATTAGACACTCGCACCCGGAGTGTTTTTGTCGAATGTGGAGCATGCTTGTCGAGAAGAGAAGTAAAAACATTGTAGTAGGTTTGAACTAATTCATCTAATGACATTTCGAGGGTATTGTTATATTTTTCACAAACATGTGAGTTCATCAAGTCTCTTTCAAATTTTTCGAAACGAAACCATGTGTTGATACTTAAAAATATTTAAGTATTTTTTTATAATATTTTATTGTTGCCGCACTTTATTATTGATAATTTTGACACGTAATACGTTTGTACTGTTTTGATTTTAAAATTATACAAGTTTTTCCGTTTATATAAAGAATTTTGACAGGTGTAAAAATAAATTTTTCATTTGTTCCAATGACAATTTGAATAATTTCTCCAATATTATTTTTAAGTTGTTGCTGGTGTTAGTTTGTTTTAAGCGCCTCATTATTGCTAATTAAAAAAAAAACGGTGGATACGTGGAACATAAATTAAATAGACAATATGTGCACCATCTAAAAAGAACGTTTTTTGTTAAATCATTTTTATTTTGTTATTTTATTTTATATCATCGTATTTTATATTATTTGTTTTAAATTTATTTTGTGGATGTTGGACGATCGAAGTGTGCGCAGGAGATGCCAATTGGTGGCGCTGAGGTTCGCAACCCATCACACCGCGTTTCCCGCGGGGCTAAAAGAGAAGGATGGAGTGCCGCATCGGTTAAAGTGACAGTCCATTCTTTCTGCATACCCTTTCGGAGAGACGGTGTGATGGTTAGTTAGTGAGTTAGTTATTTTTTATACTTTCGTATGAAGCACTTCAATTTTGGTATGGCATTATTAAAAATAATGTATAACTTGTGTACATTATTTTTTCACCACTATATTTTGTTTAATAAAACCAACCAGTTTCAATCCCGCCGGTGCTTTTTCATGGTAACAAAATAAACCGAAACAGTTAAAATAACAAAGTACTTATACCTTACGAGGTATTCTATATTAGCTTTTTTTTAATTAGTTCAATTATTAAATTTGATCCATTTCTCAATCAATCATAATTCATCAAACGTAAATTTTTTTTTAATTCAATAACAATTTCATTACTATAAACAACAATTTTGTATTTGTTTATAAAAAAAACGAAATTAAGTATCAAAAATAAATAAATGTATCACATACAACTTATTTTATCGAAAAAAATTGAATTCGCATCTAGAAAGATATTTTATGAACGAATTTGAAACATTGATAAAAAAATGCACTATTCAGAAACAAAATCCTTGTTTTATGAATATGTATTTTAAAAATATTTTCCAATGCATCACAATTTAAAAAGCAATTGAGTGTTCTAAAAATTTGGCTCTCAAAGTGTTTATTTGCATATTTTGTTTAAAATATGGAACAAAAGACAGTAAATACATATGAAAATAATAACGCACCATACTAATTATTGGTCTCCAAGAAAATTATAGTCGTAAACATAATGTTTTTGATGATGCATGAAAATATTTTATATAATTGAATACACTTGTTAAATTTGTTTCTGTACCACTTTTTGTTTTTAGAACCAATCAGTTTCGCTTAGTTTTGTTCGGTTTGTTTTGTTACTTCGATGGAGCTCCTGTAGGAGCGTAGTGTTTGGTTCTAAAAAGTGATGTAAAAACAAATAACAGAAGTGTTAAATCACATTTTAAAATACCACTCCATAAACAAGTTTTGAGTAAGGACCAAACAAGTTTTGAGGACTTCCGAAATGAAGACACTGAGGACGATAGCAGGCAAGACACTGAGAGATCGCACGAGGAACACCAGAATAAGAGAGATATGGGAAGTTGGGGATATTATAAGATCGAGCAGACAGCGAAAAAGGGACTGGTACGGTCATGTTCAAAGAATGGACACCACCAGAATCCCCTATATTGCATTGCATAATCAGCCTCATGGAACCATTTCCTCGTGGAAGACCTCTTAACAGATGGAAGATAGCTGGGAATCTACCTCACAGGAGGAGCAACACTCTGGAGAACAGACCACATAGGTCTACAATAAGGAAGAAGAAGAAGTGCCTCATACGAAACTATACAAATATGAAAACTCACAAAATGTTTGTTACCTTAATTAAAATAAGTTTTTCTGTATGAAGAGAGTTTTAATGTTTAAATGAGTTTGGGCTTGTTTTTGGTATTGAAAATGCCAGTGTTTACTTATGGTATTGAGACAGTCACAATGTCACAAAAAATTGACGACAAGCTGAGAGTTACACAGAGAGCAATGGAGAGGGCCAGTATCAGCTTGCGTGACAGAGTATGAAATGAGGACATACAACCCAAGACAAAGATCTCCGACGTCATCAAGTTGGCCGCACGTCGCTCGTGAACCAGATGAAAGTGGAAAAGGCGACTGCTGTGCTGGTGCCCAAGGACAGCAAACCGTGGAGTTGGGCGCCCACAGTTCCGTTGGCACCGCGATATTCGAAAGAGTGCGGGAAGTGCCTGGATGCGGATCGCTCAGGGTAGAAGAGAGTTGAAAATACGCCTATGTTCAGGACTGGACAGTCACAACAGGCTGAAGAAGAAGAAGAGTAGAACATTTAAAAATGGCCAAGATTAAATTTAAATATAGAAAAAAGGACTAAGAATTTGACTATAGGGAATTATGTATAAATTAACATTATAATGCATTTTAAACTTTGCTACAATTAAGAGCCACCAATCTACCATTTGATTACGTTGTGGGTCACGAAATAATTAAAATGTAAAGAAAACTCATCAAGACTAAAACGATTTTAGAAAATGAAGTGCTCGGCTCTATTTGATGCTCGTTTCCCCTTTCTCATGCTTTCTCCGTTTTTTGCTGTTTTCTCTTTCATTTCCTCTTCGTGTACGATACTCAGAAAAACCAAAAACGACCCGACGTACACCCTCATTACAAATTACACTGTGGTGGTGAGTGGTTAGACACAAAAAAACAACGGAAAAACGAGCTCATTTATTCTGAAATTAAAATTTGAAAGTGTATTGGACTTGGATTTGGATCTTCTGGCTTACGGAGGTTCAGCTCTCGTGGGATCTCTATGACTTCCGATGAGAACATTGTTGAAAAATTTATTGGTGGGTTATTGGTTAATACGGGGGTTTGGTTTATGTGACTCGGAGTGTTCTTCTGAATGAGAATCAATTTTAGATGTTTAAAGATGGAATAAAAAAATACATAGCGCATTAAACATTATTTAAATTATGTATAAGTATACATTTGAGAAATCAAAAAGTATATGATGCCAATAAAAATAGAACTAAAACCTTCTTAGAGTGGCAGAGATAAGAAAAATGCTCTTTTGCAGCAAATCAAAGAGTTCAGTTAAGAAATGAGATGTCCGAAAATTGTAATAAGTGCATCCTCCATCAGCAAAAGTTTACCAGGATGGCCGCCAAAGAGGTGAAAGGAGAGCTGGACGTCATTATGCTAGGACAGCCCACCGTCACAAACGGGTCATATGACCCAGACCAAGAAAAAGAAGTAAAATAAAATGAAAAAAAAAATCCAAATATGTACTATAATGTTTCTTTTTTCATATAGTATGCAACACTCACGTTATGAAAAAAAAAATACTAATTAAATACCAAATATGTTTCCGACACACAAGTCCCTCATCAGTGATATTATATAAATATAAATATTAAAAATATTATAATTTTTTTTCACAAAAGCTTTGACAGATTTTAAAATGATTTATTTTGGAACGTATATGCTTTTGTTATAACAAATATTATAAATAAATTGAAAATAATAATTTAAAGTTCTTATTAGGCTCCAGGAATTAAACTTGACTTGACGTTAAATATATTTGATTATTTATAACATTTTCTTTATTTTTCATTGCTTTTTTATTTTATATTAACTTTGAGATTGTTCAAAGTAATATTCCTACTATTTAAAAAAAAACATTTATATTCAGAAGGTTTTAATACCATTTATACATTTGCAACCCTATGCAAAAAAATCAATTTAATAGTAGAAATATAATTAATTGTTTGAATGCCAATTTTTTTTTAATTTTCGTACAAATACTTTTTTATGTATGAGATAACTTCTCTTGGTGATTATAAACTATTAAAAAGCCCGACGATTATACAAATTTCAGTACAGAAATAAAAGTTGAAATGAAAATGGTATATTGTATCAACGTATGTACGAGTACCTACATTAATTGTATATAAAAAAATGACTGCCCGCCTCTGCCCCACGGTCCCCAAGCCGTGCGGCTGTACCGTAAACGTAATACGTTCACGTTTCGAGCTGGAGAATGCGCTTACAATGTAAATATTTCCAATTTGCTCTTTGATAACACGGAGGGAGCCCAAATAACTCCAGCGATGCAAGGCGACCCTCTGCTAAAACAAAGTGTTGCGTCACAAGAGATTTGCATTGTATGACCCAAATTATAGTATTTTTAAATCACGTGATTTAAATGTCCTTTTTTGCCATTATGAATATAAACTTGTTGCCTTGATCATCTGCTTGATAACGATCATAACTGATATGATGTGTTTTAATTACTAACAATAAAACCGAAATACGATAACTCAATATAATTAAATAAGCTGTCAATAAGGTAGTAATTGATTAAATTATAAGTAACTAACTTACCATCATGAAATAATGGACTGCCACACTTTTCTTTCCTGTCGATTTCTCTGACTCCTCACATGGCCGACATTCAATATTTGATTTATTTGATCGTGCCACGTTTTCCTCGGTCTTCGTCTATTTCTGGTTCCATTTACATCGTTAACATATAATTTTTTTACCATTCTTTCTTCATTCATTCATTCCATATGTCCAAACCATCTTAATGATCCTTTCATTATTTTATTCATAACACCATTAACCGCATTCACATTTTATATTTTCATTCGACACTCTATCATACAAAGAGTATTCACACATTCGTCTAAGAGATCTCATTTCTACTGCATTTATTCTACTTTCATCCTTCTTTTGCCAGTTCCATGCTTCGTTTCCATACAAAAGGGAATAATCGAAAATACCATCATGCCGATTTGTCCGAAGGAGTACCCAAAAAGGATGAAACATCACATTGTCATTACCTGGCATACTTAACTACTAAACATTAATTTATTGTGTCATATATGCATTTTGTTTTTTTTTAACTCAAACGGTTGTTGTTAAAAAAACATAGTTGATTTGATTGTGTCACTTTTTCCCATTCTTTATGTAATCATGTATTCCACGTGTTCAAACAATTAAGCTTTGCATTTTGTGTTCACTTCTGCTGACATTCTTGCATTTATTTATATCATATATAGACTAACCACAAATTTCTCAAAGCGTGTATATACGTCAAAAAAAGAAAGTATAACATATATGAAAAAAAAAATTTAAAAATATAGAAGTACAAAAAAAATATATATTTAATATATATTTTTTTCTAAGAAACAGGATTAGATGAAAAACTCCTCATGGGATTGGCATCTTATGAGACCAAAATTGAAGTTTCAGAGGTCAGAAAACAAGGATTGACTTGACCAGAATTCCTTCAGAAAAAAAAACAGCAGAGAAGGATATGCCACACGAAGAAGAATAAGAAATCACGAAGACAAGAAGAAGAATTATGTTTTGAATTTATCATTTTAAATTAACAAGTAGAATGCGGACAGTATTATCAAAATTAATACTTCAATATAGAATTTTACACGATTGTTTAAAAAAAAAGAAATATGTTACAGTAATTTGTAAAACTAACCGATTGCATTTAAATTTTCAAAAACATTTCCATTAGTTTCGTCGAATGTTTTCAAAATAATTTTCATTGTTGACTAAAGTAAAATATAAAAATTAAACTAGTTCATAAACATCATCAACAGTCTTACGGTAGTTTATACACAGTAATACATATAACACAAAGATTTACTGTTTCTCTGTTTTTTTTTTACGTCATATTACGTTTCGTTGCCGCTTTGATTGTCGCCTCATTCAAATAACTTTTCCTTTATAGCGAGGTAAATTTCCTCCGGAGAGTAATTCCGACCCCTCCTGATGAGATAAAACAAGACTCACGCCGCAGCCTCCTGCCAACACACTACGGCCCGAATGAAGCGTGATTTTTACGCTTCTCTGTGTATTGTGTTTTCACAATAGTCAGCCATAGATTGCATGTATGCAGAGAGGAAAGTTTTGAAGATTTAGCAAAGCATTTAGTATAAAATAATACAAATGGACGAATAAAGAAAAATGGAAGAGGCCTATATCCACGTGGAGGGAAGAAGGCTAAATAAGAAAAATAAGATGAAAATTACAGTTTAAAATTGATCGAAGAATTCATGTACTTGTACATACTTGTGACCACATCTTACGACGACAACCTCATCAAACATCTCACACTCTACACGTCATAAAGACGAAGAAGGCCCAAAATGCGATGGATGGACAATGTCAGTGCTGATGCATATATAATACAATACAGATAGCAAATTGGAAAGCTAAAACAGCAGACAGGCACAAATTGATGAAACTCTCGGATTCAACCATTGCCCAACTAGACCGAATGTTGAAAAGGAAATTTGAATTCTCTAATGCAAATGAATTATTGACAATTATTTAAATAGCATTGTTTAAAAAAAATCATATTTAATACTAAGATTAAATAATAAACGAACGAAACATATCCAAACAACAGCAGAAATTAAAATATTGCGACATATCGTGAGTATAATAACACATAGAGATTGGATACCTAACCAAGAGATTGTATGACTTAGTGAGATATAATGGGTGGCGAAGACGATTCTGGAGGGACCAAAATAAGAAAATAGACACATTGAGGATGATTCCCAAGATAGTGATGCAGGTAGGTCTAGAGGGCCGTCGACCTCCAGGACGACCCTGACAAGCCGGACGTCTTCGTCACAGAACCATATTTGATATCATGCCTCAACAAATGGCAAGGACCACACAAAGGAGAAGAAGAAAAAAAAAGATTTTGATTTATACGTCACGCAATTTGTCTCTGCTAATCCTCCAAAGGAGAACATTTATCACTCAAGGGGTGAACGGCTGCTTCCAGATGTCTATGGCTCCCTAACGGTACAAATGCCCCCGGGAACGAATCCGGTGTGCTTTTGTAAATTATAATCTCTAAGAATTCTCGCGCATTCGTAGAATCAGCTTGTATTAAATTTATGTCACATAATATTTCAATAAAATATATTACGCGAATACCATAAACAGGAATGTACTCGAATCTTTTAGGTTTCAATCCTAAAGATTGGTTTGCAGCAAAGTCTATTAACATCTTTGTTGGCTCTTGGGATGCCCTTTGGGCCTTTTCAATATGATAGTTTTCTATAGAATGAAGGAAGAAAAAATGGTAAAGTAAATGTATAGTGTTTTCAACAATCAGATATTTTTTTAATCGCGACAAAGCTGACCAGGAAGACCCCCGAAACGGTAGAGAGAAAGCTGGAGTTCAGCGTCTCAAGAGGACCCGCCTGAAATAACAGACTCCTGAGTCTACCAAAAGTGAAGAAGAAGAAGAAGAAGATAGTTTTTAATGCGGAAACTTGCAAATGTATTTTTTAATTGTATATCTTTCAAACATACGTTTAGTATCTTCGTTATAAACACACACAAAGTATTAAACACACTTCGTTATAAACACACTCTTCAGTTTATTTTTCTCGACATGTTTCGAAGGCCTTCGTCATTGGGCGAACGATAAATCGTTTAATTCATAAAAATTCGTCATTTATTATGTACTGTAAATGGAACTAGAAAAAGAGGAAGACCGAGGAAAACGTGGCACGATAAAATAAATAAAATTTTAAATATCGTCCACCTGAGGAGTCAGAGAAATCGACGCGCATGCATGACACGGTTTATAAAAGTTGAGGATTCGAAATAATTACACCAGGAAAGAAAAGTATTGCGGTCGATTCATTCTGCTTACACCTTCAGTTAGACGGCGTGATTGTTAGTCAGTTAGTTAATTTCCCGTTGTTTTCTACAATCTTATATATATCAGGTTTTTCGAACCTAACCACTGTTTACAAATTTCATGACAAATGAAAGGTAGCTAGTCTATCGCATTTTTTATTGTCACGTGAATTTCACAAGACCAAAGAGAGCGTAAGAATTTTTTTACAGGATTATATGACAACAAAAATAATTTAACATTACTAATTTTATTAGTTAACCCTGAGTGGAATTTGATAACTATCATATTTTTACCCCAGGGGTAGCTTTTAAGAACAAGGAAAATAATGATTAAAGTGGAAGCAAAAAATACAAGATTTCGTTTTTACTTAAATTGAAATATTTTATCTGGAAAAGCTTATCAAAAAGAAAAACAATTTTTCGTCCTGTCAAATTTGATCAAATGTATGCTTACATGATTCTATATAAACATGTCTTTTTAAAATTATATTATGTCTAAACCAAAAACAAGACAATTATATTTTCTGTAAGAATAAAGTAATATTCTTTTTGTTGGTTGAGGTATTAATTTTGTAAAACTCCATTATTAATTTATAATAGTAAACACGATTGTTTACTGGTTTTACTTGGATTTAATTTATATAAATTATAAAAATTGTGACGAATTTGTTTCGCCTTGCAAGGGCATTCTCCAACTGAACCTCTAGGTTCTCTGAGGTTCAGTTTGAGAATGTCCTCACAAGGCGAAACAAATTTGTCACATTTTATATAAATTAAATCCAAGTTAAATCACTAAACAATCGTGTTTACTATTATAAATTAATATTCTTTTATAATATTGCAGCGGCACGTGTACTATTTTAAATCTTATATCCCAAAAAGGGAAGGGTAGGCAGAGAGAATCGATCGCCATACTAGTCGATCCTGACACCCGTCTCTAGTTTCTTCCACATTCATACAGCGAGTCATACACGCATGTCGTATTTTCGATTTTCGCCGTCGGATTTTCGCCGACTTCTAACATGGCCGACCTTTAATATTTGATTAATTTGGTCATGCCAAGATTTCACACTTCTAATGTATATTTTCTTAACCATTCTTTCATCATACATGCGTTTCTGAAATATAGTTTATATATTCTTATAGTTTATGAAAATTACATGTTTTGCATTTCAAAGACATTATCAAATGTAAAAATGTCTTAAAAGGGCGAAATATTTCATCCCTGTAAAACTTTTACCTTTATCCTCTTCTATTTCGAAAACGGGCGTTTTCATACGTATTAATTATTAGAAATATATTTACATCATTGCCTAAGCCAGACAAAACATGTCATTTCCATAACCTAAATAATACAGATATTTCATTTGCATTAATTTTGTAAAAATGTATTGCACCACTGATTTTTTAAGAGTTATCACGAACAAACTGGTTTAAGTAATGTCCGAACTTCTTTGGAGCAAAATATTGGCTTAAAATAAGATTTATATAAGTTGTAAAGTTATAAAATTATCCTTAGATTTAGATGTATTAAGAAATCAGCATATTTAAAACTATAAAAAATATGATATTTTATGAATAAGAACACTGGTCTTTTTTTTTAAATTCACTTGAGAATATGTTTTTCAAGACAATTATGTATATTTTTTTAATATATATTATACATCTTCCGGAGAACGTTATATACATAAATTATGGCGTTTTCCTAAAGATAAACATTTCATTTATTTGAAATATGATGAGAAAAATAAACGTAAAATTGAAAAGAAAATCATAAAAAATTACTGATGTTAAAATTAATTAATATTGTTATTGTTTATAGAAAGCTTGTGTTTTAAGAAGATTTTATGCCTAGCTCGTCGGGGAAACGGCGTGATGGTTAGTTAGTTAGTTAATGTATAGTAAATATTGAAAATGTTTTCATTAAAAAAGCGAAATAAACACATTTTTTTAATTAGTTGAAAATGTTTTCATTAAAAAAGCGAAATAAACACATTTTTTCAATTAGTTTTCTATAAAAATACAATGAGATTTTGAATATTAATTTTTATTTATTAAATTCAAAATTTAATTAAAATACGCATGATTTTATACGTTATGGCTGTATTTGACATCTGACCTATTTACTTGCAAATTAAAATAGGGATATTTACGATCCCCGCCCTTTAAGGAGAATTGCTCTTGCTGGGATTATCCTTCGACCCTCAGCAAGCCATTCTTAATCGTACTAAATCTAAAGGCCTTACGATTGCTAAGAGGAAATATAACAATAGGGTTGATGTATCAAAGCATTATAAGTTACCGTATTGGTCCTGACTATACGGTAAACTGTTTTTTATGCATTTAAATTTATTGAAAATTATTACTCTATTTATTAAATTTATCAATTTATTTAAATTACAATTTTATACCATCACTTATAATTATTATGTATTATTAATGTTAAAAAACAATAATTAGTTATTAAAGCAATTAGTCCCGGTAATTTCATTAATTTATATTATTGTTCAATTTTATTATATCGATTTTTAAATGCGTTTTGATAGATATTTCTTTGTTTAGTTTTAACAAACTAACTAACTAACCATCACGCCGTCTCCCCGAAGAGGTAGGCAGAAATAGTGGACTGTCACACTTCTCTTTCCTGGCATATTACTCTCGCTTCCTCAACATTCATACATCGTGTCATGCACGCGCGTCGATTTCTCCGACTCCTCACTTGACCGACATTTAATATTTGATTGATTTGATCGTGCCACGTTTTTCTCGGCTTTCCTCTATTTCTTGATCATACATATACCTTCCTTACCATTCTGTCTTCACTCATTCTTTCCATGTGCCCAAACCATCTAAATGATCCTTTCATCATTTTATTCATAACACCATCATTCGCACCGCATTCACTTCTTATATTTTCATTCGAGACTCTATCATACACAGAGTATCCATACATTCGTCTAAGAGATCTCATTTATACTGCATTTATTTTACTTTCATCCTTCTTTTGCCAGTTTCATGCTTCGCTTGTCACAGTTTTTGTCACTTTTTCCGTCACTTTTCTCACTTTCATTGTTTAGTATTTTTTTATATTGTATATTTACACCTGAAGATGGAGGCCTTCTCCGAAACATGTTGTGATATTTAATATTTAAGTGGAAAATAAACAGCTTATTATTAAATTAAAAGTGAATTTAAATTAATTATAAAAAAAGGTCACTTACCATTATGAATATTCCTGTTTTTATACATTTCTGTCAAATAATTCCTTTTGTACTTTCATAGGTATCCAGAAAACATTTTTTGAAGAATGTACATTCATCTTTCATGTTTATGGTAACGTCAACGTCTAATGTGACGATTTCTCGTGATAATATACTGACAAGCATCCACAAAGTTGTAAGATGTTTTAGCGGCATGCATAACCTTAAACTTGAAATCATTGCGTAATCATTGATACACATTATATCTTTGAATTCCTCTTTTTCTAGTATTAAATACACTGGTAACTTAGCACATCACAAAATATATATTAAAACTGTAGAAATACACTAGCATTTTCTTCGCAACAAATAACGCCTTTTGAACGCACTAATTACAATTTTGCCATTTCATTAATGGCGAGAAGTGCATTTATTGTTACCTACGACATTTGTGTCTCGAATGTAAGCCGATCGAATTTAAATAAGTATTTCACCATATAGGCGAAATAATATGGCAGTTCATAAATTTAACATGTACAGACGTTTTTGTGATTATTTTTAATTGTTTTTGTGTCAATTGTTAAATTCACATCGAAAAAAACAGTGTTTTAATTTATAAAAAAATCGCAATCAAACAATAATGATAACATTTTGGTATATTTTATTGAATATTTTTTTAAGGATAATAAGTTTTGGTTTTCTGTGTTTATTCGAAACACCTTTTACTAGAATAATTGTATTGATGTTTTTAGAAAATACAAAATTTACTATGCGTGAGAATTTTTACTTTTGAATAGTGCACAAAGATGACTTTTTTTAACCGTTAGACAAATACCGTTATTATAAAACATAACTTTACATTACATAAAATTTAAAAAGCAATTTACCGAGTGTGGGCCGTTTTTCTTTAATAGTAAAAGATATCTTCTTTATCTTTTACAGAATGACATGTCTCCTGAGATGATGAGGTCAAACTGCCTCTCCATCTCTTGGAGGTGGTCTTCCAGGTGGGCGGTGTTCGGATGGGATTTCATAAGCGACTGTATATGAGAGTCTGTCACTATCCATTCTGGCTACATGGTCCTTCCTATTTTCTTCTGGATCCACTCTACCGAACGATGTCCTCTATTTTGCATCCTATAAGGTATGCTTATAACAATTATGTTTAGAACGAAATGTAAAAATATTTTTATATGCTAATATAAAATGTAGAGATAATTCTTTAATTGAGGCAAGTTTGCATTCGAAATAATTGGTTGCTAAATTTTTATTTTACAAATATTAAAATACAAGTATAGTATACAATAGACATTAAAATGAAAGATGGGGCAGAAGGCTTCTGGACAATAATGTCTGCTGCATTTGATCTTAACGTTATTTTTTAACTTTCGAATGATTGTGATTTTGAGTGATTGAATAATAATTGATTACTTTAAGGCATTACTATTATACAATTTAATTTTTCGGATTATTTTAAAATAAAAACAAATTTAAATATTTCATTTACTCTTAAAAAAACAATAAATAATCTAAGAATGATATTTGGATCCTACTAGAACTGAGGTATAGCAGCAATCTACATATATTATTTTCGTTTATATAAAGAATTTTGACAGGTGTTAAACTAAATTAAAATTTACATTTGTTCCAATGACAATTTGAATAACTTCTTAAATTATTAGCAGCAATCTAGATATTTTATTTTCATTCATATAAAATACTTTGACAGGTTTTAAAATAAAGTAAATTTTTCATTTGTTCCAATGACAATTTGAATAACTTCTTTAATTATTTTAAAGTTCTTGGTGGTGTTGGATTATTTTAAGTGCCTAATTACGGTGTATTAAAAAAACGGCGGATACGTGGAGTAATAATTTATCTTCTTCTTAAAGTGCCCTGTCAGGTCCCCCCGACGTTGGCGATCACTCTGGTAAACTCTTCCCTATCCTGCGCTGTCCTGAATAGCACAAGCGGAAAAATAATAATTTATATAAAATTAAATTAAAAATTTAATAACATTTTGAAGTTCATGCTTGAGTTGGATTGTTTTATGTGCTAATTACAGTTATTTAAAAGATCGCTGGATACGTGGAATATAAATTAAATAAACACAAATGTCCGGATCGTCCCGCTGACAACATGTGCACTATCTAAAAGAACATTATGTGTTATATTATTTTTTCTGTTATTTTATTTTATATCATTGTATTTTAAACGTTGGACAATCGAGGTGTGCGCGGGAGATGCCTATTGGTGACGGTGAGGTTCGCAACTCATCACACTGCGTCTCCCGCGGGGGCGAAAAGCGAAGGATGCAGTACCGCTTCGGTTAAAGTGCGGTGGTCAATTCTTCTACCCACCCCTTCGGGGAGATGGCGCAATGGCTAGTTAGTTAGTTAGTTATAATAGTTTTAATCAAGCAGTCAATTATAATGAGCACTTTGAAAGACATTTGGTGTAGATTGAAGATGTTTAGCCTGTAAGTTATTTTGTTGATTTCATTAATGTTTTGAGTATTATTTTAATAACAAACTTATAGATCGTTTTATCATTGGTAGTCGTAAAAATATTGAGCCATTAATTTTCCCTTAAAAGCCGTGTACCCGTCTATATGTATGATTGATTTACTCGGAAAACGTTGATTAGTTCCGCTTGTAAGACGAGGAAAGTGAAGTATTGTCGTCATAATAATAATTGACGAAATTTCTTCATCTCATTTTCGTCCTGTCCGTGACAGGAAATAAGGCACAAGGAGAAACGAAAACGCGCTGTCGCCACAATTCTAAACAAAGACATTTGTAACGGGTACTGGGTTTGTTTACTGTCAGCGAAAACATAATGGGCTTGATACATACATTGTAATATGTACAGACCTGAATTTGAATAGAGGCGTGTTACACCCCAATACATGAAACCAATCTCTTATGATGTCATAGTTGAAAAATTACTTTTATGACGTTTTTATTTTTGATAAATTCCATATTGACGATATTTTATAAATTAAAAAAATATTTATAAACAGTGGAACTCGGTTATTACGATTACGGACATAGTGATATCATGGATGTAACGATTAAAAAGACACTTCGTGTTTTCATGTGATGGGTATTTTTGTAAGCATTTCTTCTTCTTTCAGTGCCGTGTCAGGTCCCGCCAACGTTGGCGATAACTGCAGCAAAGACATCTCCCTTCGCTACTTGGAACAGGTTCTGAACTCTTGTAATTCCTGCCTACTCTTTTATCTTCCGCAGCTAGGATAGCTGTCTTCTACCAATTCCCCGACGTTCCTCCACTTTACCCATTAATACGGTATCAGTCGAAGGAGGTGGTATTTTTCTCCCCTTAGCACACAGTGGCGGTACTCCCCTAGAAGCCCAGAAGCCCGGCTTGCGTAAAAAAATTGGAATCAAAACCTCTTTTGGCTTACTGAGGTTCAGCTCTTGTGGCTATTCCTCTTACGTCTCATGGAAACATTGCTGGAAGGTGGTTTGGTGGGTTGTTGGTTTATGCGGGGCATGATTACTTAGATTTGGGGAGTTTGATTCAAAATTTCTTACGCAAGCCGGGCTTCTGGGCTTCTATGGGATTACCGCCACTGTTAGCACATGACCCAAATGTGAGACCTTTCTATTTTTCAGAAACGACAACAGCTATCTATTGGCTGTGGCTCTCTGTAGTACGTATGCATTACTAACCCTATCGGTCCACGGTATTCGGAGTATTCTGCGGTATATCCACATCTCAAACATCTCAAACGCCCAAACCGGTTCATTACATTCACTTTTAGAGTCCAGGTTTCGCTGCCATATACTTGAACAGACCATATATAACATTTAATCATTCTTTGTCGGAGTTTCAAGTTAAGATTATCGTTGCAAAAGAATGTTCTCATTTTATTAAATGCAGCTCGTGCAACTTCAATTTTTCATTTTATTTTAATGTCTTAGTCAATCATTTAAAAATACGAATTAAGTTCCTTTTTGAGAGGGGATTGTCAACTGTCTTTCCCCCTCCCCTCTGAAATCTCTGCCGGATGTTATATAACTATTAGGCAGACGCAAGTATTGTAAACATATTCAGTAGGCATTAGAGATAAATGAAAGAAGTTAAAAAAATCTTGTTTTGTTTCCTTTTACCGTTTCTCTTAGGTTTGTTGGTTTAATATTATAAAGATTCTTCTTCTTCTTCTTCTGCTTTATTTAGGACTGTGTCATGTTATTTCTCGGAGCCTGTTCCTAGGATGCAGATGTCCAAGTGTTTCGCCATCTTTTAGATGGTCTTGAAAAAAATGAGTGAAGACAGAATGGTAAAGAAGGTATATGTAAACGGCGTGAACGGAGCTAGAAATAGAGGAAGGCTGAGGAAAACGTGGCACGATCAAATCAATCAAATATTGAATGTCGGTCACGTGAGGAGTCGGAGAAATCGACGTGCGTGCATGACAAGATGTATGAATGTAGAGGAAGCGTGAGAAGAATGTCAGGACAAAACAGTCTGGCGTTCCATTATTTCTGCCTACCCCTCCGGGGAGACGGCGTGATGGTTAGTTAGTTAGTTAGTTAAGTCATAATATTTTATTATTTTCACAAATGTTTTTCTACCGACTTACTGAAGTACCAATTTCCTAATACTGTATAATGAACAATATGCAGAGTTCACACAGGAATATCGGTGACCCAGCAAGCAAAATGTTTCTACATCGCTGGCTTTAGTGGCGTATTCTATGCAATTCAATGTAGTCCAATGAGCCGTGAACCTTGCACAGTCACCTACCTACGAGCATAGACACATTAATGTACCTACCTACCTACTCACAACAAACAACGGTTTTGCTAAAATTAATTATATTGTGTTTCACTGGTACAGATTAATAACCCCATTTCACTGGAATGAAATAATTCAAAATAATTTGAACCTAAGCTTAACGCATTTGATAATGCCCTCAAAAGGTTCAACACGTCACTCCTACCCTTAAAATAAAATAAAACTTATAGAAAACAGTCATTTTTTTTAACAAAGCGAATGGTGGACTTAAAGTTGTCATCGCAAATAAAAGCCTATCCAAAAAAACTAAAATGTCAAAGCACTGGTGTTAAATGGAGTGAGGATTAAAGGAAGACCTAGGGAAACGTGGCATAATCAAATACACCAAATATTGAATGCAGGCCACGTGAGGAGTCGGAGAAATCAACGTTGGTGCATGACACGACGTATGAATGTTGAGGAAGCGAGAGAAGTATGTCAGGAAAAAAATGTGTGGCAGTAGATTATTTCTGCGTAGCCCTTTGGGGAGATGGCTTGATTGTTAGTTATCTTTGTTTTAGTAAATAGATTTCTAGAAATAAGTTGAAAACTGATAAAATCATGTATCCAAACTATTTCAAGATTATTCTGAATTATAATACTTTTATTTTAATTCAACATTATATATTCAGTTACAAATAGTTTTAATAAATACAAAATACCTTAAATAAAATGCGGTAGATGATTTGACACAGAGTTTTATGTTATATATCATATAAAGAAAAAGTAATTTTGATTTTTTCATCTTTTTATCATTTATGGAAGACGATTTGAATCCGCAAAAGCTATGGAAACCTTAGATTATTCAATTAGAACACTTGAAGAAACAATTTGCGCTTTCTTAATTACTTGTTCTCTTATTCAAAGACCACCTCTGGTGAGATACCAAACTTTTTAATCCAAGGAATGACGGGCAGTCCATTAGGGAAATATTTTTAAAGTGAAAAGGCCGATACTGTAACCAAAATATTCCACCACCTATCAAGGCTTTAAAGTTAATATTTTAGGTGTTTATTGCTATACTCGGGTTTGACTACTAACTTTCAGTATTCAAATAGTTTATCTAAACGTAAGAAATCTTTTATTTATATTTCGCACCAATTATATGGTGCCTTATGCTGGGTTGTGTAATATTATCATTTTATTACGTTCAGGGATAAATATATTCCATGATTTTAAAATATTATTTTTGATTTTTTCAGAACGCATTTATTATAACTGGTTTTATTAAAAGGCTGACTTATCGTGCACTAATCGAGAGGATTTGTGACATTGCACTGAGGCTGTTGGGCTTGTGTCCCAATGTGCTCAGAGTCCTATACAACGCGTTAGTTCGGAGCAGACTTGAAAGTGGTTCTGTGATATGGAGTCCTCACGAGGCAAGATATACCGTCAACCTGGAGAGGTTTCAGAAAAAAATCTGAGGTATCTCTACATGAGAGAGTATGGTAGTTATCCGTGGCTCTATCCCACGGAATTTCTTTTGGGAATGCTCGGAACCAATTCTTTACAGTTTCGAAGAGATGGAACATCTTATTACCCATTTCTTTAAATTAATCAGGGGATATTTCAAGAACTCGGCCGTGCTAGAGGATGTTGGTCTTTTTGTCCCTGATAGATTTCTCCGACAGCGACACCACAGATTGTTTAACCTACCGGCCACCAGAACCAATCTGCCTCTGGTGACACCGGTAGGAAGAGCAATAAGTCTGCTGAACGCGGTCTCCTCGGAGATCAATGTCTTTCGTATTAGTGAAGGTACGTAAAAGAAAGGTGTGGCAGTACATTTTTCCCCCTACTCCTTCGGAGAGACGGCGTGATGGTTAGTTAGTTAGTAAGATAGTTAGTTATAAAACTACACATTTTCATAATTAATACGAATGAAAACGTCCGTTTCATTATAGTTTATAGAAATGATATGTTTCGCCTTTGTGCATTAATGTACATTTCATAATACATTAGAAAGGCAAAACATGTCAGTCAAATAAAATATAATAAAACCTTCTGGAAAACAGACGTTTTCATACCTATTAATTACTTTTTAAAATAATATTTTCGCTTCGTTCGATTTATTTAATTTATATAATAAGCATACTTTTTCTTGTGTGAAAATTTTTATAAATTTACTTCCACTCTAGTGGAAAAAATATAAGAATAAACAAAATACAAATGTTTTCGTTTGTTAAGAACCAAAATTCCGTAAATACATTTCGTTTAATTTAACTTCGCGAAGAAGTTTTCAGAGAGATCCATCTCCGCCATTTGGAAGTTTATCGGAATTTACATTTAAATTGTTTACAGGCTGAGGTAACACAATTCTAGTTAATCTGCTTTGTTTGGGGTTCAAGTATGTTTTCTAAGACTATTGATCATCTTATTACAACCAAAACAGCCTAAGAAAGTTAAAAGAAGAACAGCCAATTTGCGTTTGATGTCTTATGAGTGTAATTAGTCGAAAAAATGGAAATTTGTAACGGTAATATGTTGTAACGATCAAACTTATTAATTCTTATCTTCTTTTTCATCTGGTGCCGTATTAGTTCCCCTTTACGTTTGCGATCAAAGCATCCTGCGCTACTTGGAACAGGTTCTCAATTCTGCTTATTGCTGTCCATTCACTTATATTTCGCTGCAAGGACAACCGTCTTCTACCAACAACTTGACGTCCTTCTATTTTGCCCATGATAATCAGGAGGTGTTATCTCTCTCCTCTTAGAACATGGCACAAATATGAGACCTTTCTAACGTTCACACTCGAAAACGGTTCTCTCCTGGCTCTAGCTCTCTTTAATTCTTCTGCATAACTGACCCTATCGGTCTCAAACGCCCCCAACATTACATTCACTTTCAGAGTCCAAGATTTATAGCTATATAGTGGAACAAACTATTTATGGTATAACACTTTACCATTCTTTGTCGGAGTTTGAGGTTAAGATTATCGTTGCAATTTTTTTTTATATGTAGCCGTTAGTTATCCTAATATGTGGCCATTTTGCTCCTTGTATTCACGATATATAGCACCTTCGGTATGACAAGGGAATAATTGTTAAAAATTCTCATAATAAGTTAAGTATGCCAATGTATTTTAAAACATCGCTTTATCTGGAGGAACAAAATCGCTCATTAAGTTCAGTCTCATTTTGCCAGAGGGCGATAGTGTATGATCAATATAGCCAGAATAACACGATATTATTCCTTAAAAATCTTAAAATGTCTCTAATGAAAAATTACAAAACGTGCAATTGTGCCCTTGTCTTACCGAAGGTACGATATAATGATATAATAGACGCTAGATATTTCAACGGCATAATCCGTAGATGATATCGAGTCCTTTCGATATCCCTCCTCTCTGTCTACGACAGACCAAAAAGCATGCGTCCATTTTTATTATTAAATAATTGATTTGAAATTGACATTCGGAAATCAACCAGAAGATATATAATCATTTTCTTATACATATTGTAGTGACATCAATGGAAATGCATTACAAGAGATTGAAAAATTGTTTCCTTATTAATGATTTGAACCTGGAGATAGATAGTCTAGATAATATAACACTTGGTTCCTGAATCAAGAGACATGGGTACAAGCTTGGACATGACTTGATTTCTTCTTTAAAATAATTATCTATTTTGTACTCGCATTATAGATTGTTAAATAAATCAAAGATCTTCTACTTCTTCTTCTTTTAGACCTTTGGTCTGTTCCTGTAATTAGGCTGGCCTCTCTTGGGAGGTAGTCTCCCAGCTATCCCTCCATCTCTTTGGTGGTCTTCCGGGGGGACGATAGCCAGCAGGAATCTGATGCGCCACAGGGTGTGGGATTCTGGTGGGATCCATCCTCTGCACTCGCGCATTCCAGTATCTTCTACGTTGTCTGTCCCAACTCACGACATCTTCCACCTTGCAGATTTCGCGGATAGCTGTGTTCCTCACCCTATCTCGAAGTGTCTTTCCTGCTATCATCCTCAGCGTTCACATCTCTTCCACCCGCACTTTAGAATTGTCGTTCTTGTTGTTAAATTAAATATCATTGGTCTAAACCTTAAAAAAATATAACCAATAAAACGTTATCACCATCTTAGACACAACTAAGATTAAAGGCTTTATTATTTTTTTTTATTACATCAAAAATTATACATGGTCTTTTAAATTTGAAGCAGCTGCTTTATTTTTAAATAAATAAAAGTGCGCTGTTGTTTGAAATATGTTTATCGATTTGAATCGTAGCATCATAGCATCATCGTAATAGTTCATAACTTAATGATTAGTTTTTGATTTGTTTATTTGCAACTATTTAACTTAATCTTAACACACATTAAATTTTCTTGGAATAAACGTAGTTAACACGCATGTCTGTTTTAACTTTTATAATGGAGTTAATAAGCTTATTTTCACGAGTGTGTATATATATGTGTGCGTGTGTGTGTGAACTTAGAAACTTTCTTGATTAGAGAAAATTATCTTTCAAGGGGTGAGTGTAGGCTAAAACAAATTGTATGAGAGCATATACGCCTTAAATATACCGAATTGAAACGCCTAACACACGCAGTGATTGCTTAATTAGTATAGCATGTTTAATAATTCAAGAACACCAATTTACAATTATTTTTTAAATACATCGTTTAATAAAAAATTTGACTTATAAAAAAATTATTGAGCGCTGAGCTTAAAAATGTGTTTTTAAGACAATCAAATGATTTTACTGAAATCTCTTAATGAAAGTTCATTTAAAAAATAAAATAAAATAAAACGATGTTTTTTAACTACTTCCACTTTTGCCTTTATTTCGACAGCGACCGGATTCGCCAGGCTCGCTGGAATCGACAGACTGATCGATGTCAGACAGACGTCATCGGCAGACTGGTCGATGCCAGCAAGCCTGGCGAAGCCGGTCGCTGTCGAAATAAAGACAAAAGTGGAAGTAGTTAAAAAAAAAACATAGTTTTATTTAATTATTATTTATAAATGTGTGTTTATGTATATTTCTTGAAACAAAATAGGCAGTTATGGATTTCATACAATGTTTTGAAGATAAATCAATGATAGAAAATATTTTATTTCCAACTTACAATGAGCCGTAATTAGCTCACTGCTGATATTTGGATTTTGGCTAAAAAAGAACAACGTTTTGCATGAAATATGCAAAAACAAAAACCTTAAGAAAATAAACTTTTTCATGAATGTCAAAGAAATTATTCAAATATGTTTTTACAAGGGGGTTCGTTAACGGAACAATATATTTGAATAAGAAATATACGCTGTATAAAAATCTTTTTCAATTAAAAATAGACGACCTTCGTGGCAGAGTGGCAATAGCTATGATTGCTACACTGAAGGTCCAGGGTTCGATTCTCGTCGATGACAACGTGATTATCACACTGTGTTTGGTCTGGTGTAAAATGCATGGTAAAATGGTAACGATAAAATGGTGCTATATTAGCTACCTATCACATGTCATGAGAATCTATAGTTTGGCGGTACCCTTAACATCGATTTGGCTCGCGCTGTAGTGACGTAAATAGTTATTTAACGTATTAATAATAATTGTAATAATCATAATAATAAAAAAATAAGAAAGGATCGCTGAGTTGGTTCGGACATATGGAGCGCATAGATGAGGAAAGAATAGTTAAGAAAGTATACATTAATGATGTAAATGGAGGTCAGAGTCGAGGCAGGCTGAGAAAAACATGGCATGACCAAATTAATCAAATTTTAAAGGTTGGTCATTAGGGTGTCCCTTATTTTTCAAAGTATTCATTTTACAATGCATAGGCTATTGTTTTATGCATTTGGGCCTAAAACATCCGAAAACATTTTTTTTCCTTATTCGGAACAGTGCGACCCGTGCCGACTTGCGCGCAAAGATGTTCCATACAAATTGCGTCACAGGAGCGGCGCGTTGTTGTTGTTTTTATCATTTGGTTACAGTTTGTCGAGTAGTAAGCACGGATTGTTTTGAATTTCGAAGATGTCAGCGGAACTAAGATGCAATTAAAAAAGTATTTTCTTGGTTGGTGAAGTAAATCACCAAATAACAGGTGTTAACTACCATCTAATCGTCAAGTTTTCGCAGTTCTATTTTTCAACATAAGTGAAGTTAATTTGACTGTTAATGAAAGCGCAAATCTTGTCATTCTGGAGTGCAATATATTCTGAAAAAATGGTAGAATACGTACCAGAGCTGTTCTTAATTATGTTAAGAAGTTAGTGGATCTTTACCAGGTCTGATGAGAACAGCAAAAAATAGCAAGAAGATTCTGGAATTACATAGGCGCCGCGAAAAGAACTTTCAACTTGAATTAGATAATTTATTCGATATCGCACACGCCGATGCTCTTGAATGTGCTGTGATATAACAACATCTTATACAGGATGCTTGAACGAAGCCTGTGTGCAAAAACTAGAAAGAGATTTGTTACTCTTTGGTTGCCGCCATCATATATACGAACTGATACTCAAAAGTGCATTTGAATCGCAAAATCGATTGTACGAGATGATTATAGCGAACTCATTGAGCATGCTATTGTTTTTTTGGGTGGAGGCAATGAAAATAAAATAAAAATCAGACATGCTGGCCCAATACATCAAGCACGATGGATGGCAAGAGCTATTTACTCCTTAAAAATACGGTTGCTGCAGTCCCAGTTTAAAATATGCGCTAAGGACAAACTAGCGTTACGAGATGTTTGTTTATTTATTGTGGCAGTTTATGTAAAGCCTTGGCTTGAATGTAGTTTGGCGATAAAAGCTCCAATTCAATTTTTGTTTTTTAAAGACCTTAAAAGATTACGAAGAAGTTGACAATTTCCAAAGCGGCTTTAAACAAGTTCAGTCAACATTTGTGGTACTTGCCAGAAAAAATAGCCGTCCTTTTAATATTTGTTGACAACGTTGATGAACAGACCAAAGGAAACATTGTAGAAAACTTACAAAAAGAAAGTTTTGGTGATTCGGGAAAGAGATATGTTCCATCGAAGGAACAGATGTCTGGCTCTCTATATGGTACGTAAGTAGTGTTTAATCTGGTATTTAATTGAGAACTTATTTGTTTTATTTATAGGTACTACAAGTATTCGTTATCTTATTTTATGTGGATCCTTGAGTGATTTTGTTTCTGTCAAGAGTAAAGATTTATTTTCACGACTGAAACTTGATAGTAGTTTCCTTCAAGAAACTGTATCTTCATAGAAAGACAGCGCGGCTTTTGTGGAAGCTAAAAAGAAGGTTACTAGCTTAAAAGCAGTTAATGACACATCTAAAAGAGCTGTTAATCTAATGAAAGACTTTCATGGTTTGACTACCGCAGATGAAGAACATAAGCAGTTCATATTATGTTGTGTGCAAAAACATAGAAAAATTTACCCAGACTGTAAAAAATGAGACTTTGAAGAGGAAATATCCAAGTAAATAAATATAAATTTGGATCTTTTTTGATAATAAAAGAAAAACATTATATAAATATATGTTTTCATCAATATTTATCTAACATAATGGTTTGAAGTGATCATCTACAACTATATTTAAGAGACACTTAAAGCAGCTATTTTCTAAAACTTTGAGGGCAAGTCGGCACGGGTTAGAATTAACGTAGAAAGTTGAAATTTTGTATTTGGGTAACTAATACACTATTAAACACAATTAGGGGGTATGCGTTTCAAAAATCCAAAAAAAAAATTTTTTTGCCCATATAAGGGACACCCTATTGGTCATGTTAGAAGTCGGAAGAATCAACGTGCGTGTATGACTCGTTGAATGAATGTGCATGAAGCTAGAGAGGTGTGCAGGATACAGTAGTGTGGTGGTTCATTCTCTCTGCCTACCCCTGCGTGGAAACAGCGTGATGGTTTGTTGTTGTTGTTATAATACGAGTATGTTATAATAAACATAAATGAGCATTTTTAATTAAGTGTAAAAATGCAAAAAATAATAATAATTGCAAAGTACTTTAACGTATAAAAAACGTAACACAAAGTTCAATTTAAAGCTGCATAAATGGGTTAAAATAATAAAAATAACCGTGAAGGATAAAAAAAATACGGATGCGAGCATAACAGCCATTTCCGGCTTCCACGTAAAAGCTACCGGAAGCTCGGTATCCGAGTAACTCGGTTGGATAACAGCATTATGTCCCAAATATCACAATATGCTTCTCATCCTTCCGAGGGAAATCGAATTTCTTGGCTGGCGATTAGTTTAAGAATCGAGTTTGGGTGAAGAGTTTGTAATAACAACAATAGAACCATAAAATTATTAAGTGAAGTCAAGTGGATAGTAATTTTTGTAAATAAAAAGGACCTCTTGACTTTTAAAATTAATAAATTCATAATTACCAATATACAAATTTTTCTATATTCTCTTTTACTTTGTGTTGCGGATTCTTAAATTAAATATATTTTTTCTTTGTAACACAACACTTTATTTTTAAATACAAATTAAATAAAAAATTACACTTTTACAGAAACGAGACAGAGAAACTCTTTATCAGTGTAGAAATAATAATACATTCGGACATATGGAGCGCATGGATGGAGACAGAATGGTTAAGAAAGTATATGTTAATGATGTAAATGGAATATGGAGTCGAAGTAGACCAAATAAAACATGGCATGACCAAATTAATCAAATTTTAAAGGTTGGTCATTTAAGAAGTCGGAAGAATCAACGTGCGTGTATGACTCGCTGTATGAATGTGCATGAAGCTAGAGAGGTGTGCCAGGATAGAGTAATGTGGCGGTCCATTCTCTCTGCCTATTCCTACAGGGAAACGGCTTGATGGTTGGTTTTGTTGTTGTATGAATATTTAAACAAATGTTTTCATGATTGTTGTCAGTTTTGACAGATATTCAAATTTTAACATCTGTCAAAACTAACCACATTCATGATAATATTTTATTACATATTAATCTATATATAATATATTTTAAATATACCGATGAAGGGCTTCGGTGTCCCGAAACATGTTTGGGTTAATGTTTAATTTTAAATTAAATAATATTATCAAGTTTGTTAAAGTTTGTAAAGTTGTAGAATAAAAGTTAGGTATTTTTAACTTATTTCAGAAATTTGGAGGTGTGAAAAACTACTTTCCAAGCTGTTAATTTCCATAATTTAGAATTAGGAAAAATTAATGATTAATGAATTAGTTAACTTTTATTGCTTAAAAATCCCCACATAACATTTGTGATTTAAACTAACGAAAGGAGGGTACGATAAATAGCATAAAATTGACTTCGAGATGGAATTTCGTAAGATTGTAGTATCCCCTGAAACTCGTCCATAGTCAAAGTAAAACAGCGCAAAACCCAGAAAATTTATAGAAAAAAGCTTCTTTAGATTTATAAAAGAAAAAAAATGTTTTGAACATTCCCATATATTATTAATTGTGCAAGATGCCAACTTAATTTTGTGGAGCCAGAATTATATTAGATTTAAAACCCAAAAAAGTTATTTGTATTATGCAAAATTAATTCGCGAGAAGAGATGGGATTGTTCAAAGAACATTTTTTTTAAATCTATGGAGATATATTTTCTAGAAAATACCTGCCATTGCGCTTTCTTACTTTGACTATGGACGACTCTTAGGGGGTATTACAATCCTGTAAAATCCCACCCGAAGTCAATTTTCCATGTCGTGCCCTCCCGTAAGTGGACACTTTGATTTTAAACCACCCTAAATTTTTTCGGTATTTTTTTATATGTACCTTTTCTTTAAGCCCAGACGAGAAGATAAGCTTTCAGGGATGCTTTTAGTACTTATATAAATCTCCCTAGATTTATTTTAGAAATTCCCAAACAGACCATACGAGATTACTCCGAATAGGTACTTTGATCTTCAGTTTCGAGGCTAAATTAATCTTCTTCCATAGTTAGGGAGAACTTTAACGAACACATTACATAAATCACAGCGCATAACCGACACATCTTAAAAACAATCTCGTTTTCATTATTTCGAGTGCCGCGGGCTTTAATGCAATAACTCAAGTTTGCTGATTTTATTGGAAAGATAAAACCTATTATATGTGTGACAGTTCAATTGGATATATTCACGACTAAATATTATCAATACTCTATGACAAAAGCTATGAATATTGATAGGAATACTTTTTATACGTATAACGTTATTCAAATCAAATCAGTTTATTATCTCAACAGACATTACAAACAACATAAATGTTAAAGGATTTTTATTTAGATAAATTTAAGACGTTAACACTGTGGAATTCCATTATGACGAATTTTTAAGAATTAAAACACTGTTTTTTCCACTTTTGAGTTTATTTTTTCTCGATATGCTTCGAAGGCTTACACCTTTATCATCGAGAGAACGATATAAACGAACGATATATCGTTCTCCTGATGATGAAGGTGTAAGCCTTCGAAATATGTCGAAATATTCATAAAAATTTGTTTAAGGTATTTATTGAGTACAGGTAAAATATAAAATATACATTATAATATATAAGGGATGCAAAATAGAAGATACTCTCTAAAGTCAAGGGTATTTGTCTTCTGAACATACTTTAATTAATATGAAGAGGTAGATCTCCGAGGAGACCGCGTTGAGCAGACTAATTTCTCTTCCCACCGGTGTCACCAGAGGCAAGTTGGTTCTGATGCCGGTAGGTAAAACAATCTATCAATCAGAGATTCTCCAGCACGGCCGAGTTCTCGAAATATCCTTGATTAATCTGAAGAAATAGGTTATGATATGTCCATCTCTACAAAGCTGTAGAGAGTTGGTCTCCAGTATTCCCAAAAGAAATGCTGTAAGATAGAGCTAGTTAGGGATACCTTCAAATTGCATTTTTCTTACATTTTTGGGGGCAAGGAAGGTGCCTCCACGTGAGGTGTTACTACTTCTATTGCTTACATCCGGCACCCCTGGAGGCGACACATATTCGATCAAATCTTCTCTCCATTTTATTGTCACGTGAATTCTTCATCAAACCAAAACTAGCGTCAGAATTACACTGCCATCGCCGGGAAAAGATTTCGGGACCTTCGGTGTGGCAGTCACCTTGCTACTCAGCCACAAAGATAATCTTGTATTCGATAGATGATGTTTATTCAGATATTCAATAATAATAAAAAATGTGATTCATGCAATTATACACATATACAGATTGGAGAATATGTTAGCTTCGAGCATTTTCATTTCTGAAATTTCAGTTAATTCAATTTATAAATGATAATGATAATTTTTTAACATTTTGGATAATCCATTGTTTAGGCGGAAACACTTTGATATTTCAACATTATTAACTGTTTAAAAAAAAATTAATTATAAATATCACAATTGATTATTTTAACAACTACTCATAAATACAAAAGAAATATATTTGATTAGAGTGGAATCTACCAAATAAATTGTGAACAATTGAGGAAAAAACAAATGAATTATAATTTTCGAAACACAAATACTTGAGTAAATAGCTGTATAAATTTGAATTTGGAATTCCTAACCAAAGAGAAGATATTTGAGATCAAAGTTGCCAGTACGGCAAAACGCCAATTTCATATGTAAGGACCTAATATTTAAAAAAAAACAACTTTATGTTCCTCCCATACAAAACGCCAATTTCATATGTAAGGACCTAATATTTCATAGTATATCTAAAGGACAGGAATTTGATTGTTGGTGATTTTTTCCTCGTACTTAATTGCTTTTAAATTTTTTAGATTTTATACTTTTTCTAATTTTTTAAGATTATTTGTTAGATGCAAAAAAATTGTGTTCTTGATTTCAAAAATAATGCAATGGTTTACCATTTCAGAGAATATGCTTATATTTTT
This sequence comes from Lepidostoma basale, assembly GCA_022606425.2. Taxonomy (NCBI): domain Eukaryota; kingdom Metazoa; phylum Arthropoda; class Insecta; order Trichoptera; family Lepidostomatidae; genus Lepidostoma; species Lepidostoma basale. Next base: position 1,024,132 of record JAHDVF020001587.1, read on the forward strand.
ATATGAAATTTTATGTTCATATAACCTCTTTGAAAATGATCTGCCCGTTTTACCGATATACAAGGCATCACATTCCTCAGAATTAATTTGTCAGATTCCACTCTAATCAAATATATTTCTTTTGTATTTATGAGAAGTTGTTAAAATAATCAATCGTGGTATTTATTACAAGTTTTTTTATTTTAAACAGTTACGCATTTTAATAACCTTGTGGTCATTTATTTATTGCATGTATTTAATCTATTATATGGGGTGACATCTCCAGGCGTTATCTAGCAATACGATAATGGCGGTAGCCTTTCACATTGCGTTAAAAAGATCTTCTGCTTAATGCTTAAAATCCAATCTTCATAGATGGCGCTAGTGAGTAGATTGAAACTACCATGCAAAGGGTGGTGTTACAGATTAACATATATACAACTTCCAAAAATTGGTCAGACATGGTGGTCATAAGAAAAGGTAGAATGGGGAATGTTGTATTACATAAAGCGTGAGCTTAACGCAACCAATGACAGGTCATAAGTCCTGTAAACACTTTGATCACCATATTCTGTTTCCAATTTGCATCTTCGTCTCTATTGAGATACAATTAATCCTTGAATTGATAACCCGCAATGGGTAAAATCCAATATTCGTCTACATGTATTTGTATACATTCAAAATGTTCTATTATATTTACGTCTAAATTCAGTTAGAATTCTCTTAAATAACTCAACGAGCTTTAACAAATTCTAGACTAAGAATCTTTGAGATAGAACCATGTTGCAATCATCCCGCATCTCGTTAAAATAAGGGAGATAACAACGATAAACCTTTCACGAAAACTTGCTAACAAGTTGATGCAAGCATCAAAGTAAACAGAGGAAAATGTTCAGCCTATAGAGCATAGCTCTAATACGAGTATCAATCCTTGTAACATCTGCTATGGGAGATTCGCACGGCTAGAGAGTGATATAAACCTAGTAAAAGTTATGGCATTAACATTAAAAAAATATAGGAAAGAAATAGCAGGATCCATTTTATTAACCGGCCTACGGCACCAATAGCATTCATTTCTCACAAAAATTTAACAAGCTATTTTGCTTTATTATTTTCACTGAATATATTAATTATTTACTGTTTCTTGCCAAAATGCCAAAATTCTCTCTGAAAAATGCCAAAATTCCATCCAAACAATGAATGGAGGTGGCCTTTGTCCAGGAGTGGACGAGAATAAGCTAAGGAAGAAGAAGAAGATTGTTCCTTGAACAATGATGTAAAACTCCATATTCAATAATTAATACGAATGAAAACGTCAGTTTTCTAGAAGCTTTATTATATTTTATGGGAATGACATGTTTCGCACTTCTAAGGCAATATCAAATGTTAATATTTAATAATGCGTTAGAAGGGCGAAACATGTCATTCCCATAAAATACAATACAACTTCTAGAAAACCGACGCGACGTCTTCATTTGTATTAAATTAATTTATGTTTTTATATGGTTGCAAGTCTTGATAAGGTAGAATCAAAAGCTTAACATTTAATAATGTCTTAGCAATGCGAAACATGTAATTCCTATAGAATATAATAAAACTTCCAGAAAATATAAGTTTTCTTATCGTAATATATTTATTAGAAGATTTTTTGGTATATATTTTAGTATCTCACCGTTAAAAATAGAGTAACTTAGCATTATCAATTTCATAGAGCTCAATTTTTTTCTTATTCTTTCTTAATTCTTTGTTACTGAGGGTTGTGATCTATGGCGTTATCCGAGGCTATAACAAAACACCTCTAATCTTCTTTGTTCTTCGCATTCTGTATCGCCGAGTAGAGGTCTCCTCCAGTCATCTCCTTAATCTGGTAACACCAATTAAAATACCAAATAAGGATTAAGAAAATAAAATATGTAGTTCCATTTTAGGAAGCATACTTTTTCCTGATAATAACTAACCAACAATCAGACCATTTCCCGAAGGGGTATGAAAATAGGATGGAACGCTTTACTGCTCTGTTCTGACACACATATCTAGATTCCTCTAAATTCATACATCGTAACATGCATGCTCTTCGATTTTTCCGACTTCGAATGTGACCGCTTTTTAGTATTTAATATTTGGTTATTCCATGTGTACGTCCTATAATGACATATGGAATAGAAACGAGAGCTGACACCATCAGAACAAAAAGTCTCCTAAGAACCCCAGAAACGAAGACTCTCCGATCCGTTGCGGGAACGACAGAATATCCGAGACAGAATAAGAAATTCTGAAATAAGAAAGATCTGCAATGTAGAAGATGTCGTGCGATGGGAAGACTAAGAAGACGCTACTGGAAAGGTCATGTGGAAAGATCATGTTCTGAAAGAGTGACCAATATAGCCGCAAATAAAGTACCAACAGGAAATCGACCGGCAGGAAGACCAGCTAAAAGATGGCGAGACAGTTGGACATCTGTATCCCAGGAACAGGCTCCGAGAATGAACAGGACACAGTCCTAAATAAATCAAAAGAAGAAGAAGTAGTTATTACATGCTTTCTTTAGTCTTCCACGGCTTCTCTTTCCACTCATATTGCTTGCATACAATATTTTAATCATTATTTTCTCGTCTATTCGTTCTATATGTCAAAACCATCTCACAGATCCTTTTTTTTAATTTTACTTTTGATGCAATCATCTGCCTTACATTTTTTCATTATTTCGTCGTTCGCAATTCTATCATATATCCTGATATTGATATAGAGAAATACTGTAAATAAGTATTTATATTAATTATATTTCGGTAATGGAGCAATAAAAATTATCTCGATGACCAGTAAGGTAATAAATATCAATTCAGAATATTTTCCGAGAACTAATAAAAGCCAAAAGCCATCAACTTCTATTTGTTCAATGGCTCCTTCGAGAGTTAATATTATTCCAATAAACTAACAGTTTGATAGCGTTTGCCGCTAATTGAAAAAGAAACGGCAAAATAGCTAACCAAGTCGCTGTTAGTTAAAGTGAAGTGAATCTATATTTTTCTGATATAGCTACCTTTCTGAGATAATTAATAAACCATTTCACACGCAATACGCTTAAATATGCCTAGCCTGCATTTTTATACAACCCTTAAATATATAATTATTTTTCTTCTACGAGTATATTCACCAAAACTTTGTTTGCGAATTCATTAAACAATGTTTTCATTTGAAACATTATATACAAAACGAACTTCATTAAAAAAATCTAATTAAAAAATAAACATGTTTCGGACACAGACACCTTTCAATTTTTTTTTCATGAATGTGGTCAATTTGATTATATCTGTCAAAATTTTGTTAAAATATTTATAACTCTGATGAAGGGCTTTTGTTTCCGAAACATGTTTGTTCTTAAATTTAATGTAATTGATATTTTTTTTTTCTAGAACAATGATATTAAACTTATTAAACTCTTTTTCTTCTTCTTTTTTTAATAGATCTGTGGATCTGTTTTTATGGCGTCGAGGTCTCCTGGGACACAGTTGGCGAGTTCCTCGTTGGCGAGTTCCCATTGGCACGTTGTTTGCGGCTGCTTGGGGGAGTCTATCGTCGCTCATTCGTTCTACATGGTCGCGCCAGAAGCGTCTTCTTTTCCTGCTCCATTTGACAATATCTTCGGTATCGCAGGTCTCACGTATTACTGTGTTTCTGATTCTGTCCCTCAGTGTTTTGCCCAGAATAGCGCGGAGTGTCTTCATTTCGGCGGTTCGTAATAGTGTGTGTGGTTCTAACTGTGGTTCTATTTGTGTCAGCCCTCGATTCTATACCATAAGTCATTATGGGGCTGATGCATGTCTTAAGTTATTGTTAAACTCCATATTTAATAATTAATACGAATGACAACGTCTGTAATCTAGAAGTTTTATTAAATTATACGAAATGTTTTGTCGTGCTAAGGTATTATTATCAAATGTATCAAAACGTTTGACTTTAAAATGTGGTTACACTGCAGAACGCTTTGCTTATCACAGACCGTTATGGTAACAAAATCATCGGTTTAACAAAGAGCCAATAATAATTACAATAACAATAAATTGGATAATTAATAGAGCGTCATTATCATGAATTAATCATTTTTCATTTATTTAAACATATCAAAAGAATCACAGAACTACATTCCAATACACCAATGATGCATAATATTATTAACAACAAGTTTGAGATACAACAGTAAATAACACATAATGAAATAATATGATGAACTCACAATTATACCAATGACAGAGACATCGCCTCCCTCAGGTCAACTACACTATCACTAAATACGTCGACCTCCGAGGTGACACGATTTAGCAAAGATATTGCTCTACCTACGACCATTGGCAGGTTGGTTCTGCATCGTAGGAGATAAAACAATCCATGGCCACTTTGCCGAAGATCAGATCAATCAGAAAATTATCAGGGACGAACGGACCTATATCTCTCAGGATTTCTGAGTTGTGTATACAACCGCCTATCAGTCGAAAGAATTGAACACCCAAGTGAATTGAAGTGAACACCCCATCTCAATGGCACTGTTGAAAATGCTCTGTCATATGAACTAGTTAACAATAAATATATTTATGACGAGGGCTGCACCTGACGGTCCTGCAAAATCTCATTCCGAAGTCAATTTCCTATGTCGCGTCCTTCCCTTGTTAGTTTAAAACTAAAATCCTTTTAACGTAAAATGTACTTTCTTTAATGAAGTTCGTATCGAAACAGCAAGATAAAAGAGCGATGATTCGTCTGGTACTTCTGCTACATTATTTATTTCGCTTTATATGCAGTTGTTTCTTGATTCAACAAGTATTTATAATTTACATTAACGTTTCGAGTGCGGCAAGCGGGGAGACGAGCGAACATAAATCTGGGAAGGAGAAGTGGTGACTTGAAGAAAAAGAGGGGTTTTATTCTTGCGTAAGAACCGACTTTCCGAGGAAAAATACGCCGGAAAGTGCGCGTATTTATTCAGCTCCGAGAAAGGAAAGCAGTGATTTATGAATTTGAGATAGGAATATGTTAAAATTCTTCTATGTTTATTATTTTCATTAAGAAATGTATCAAGATACAATTTTTTAGTATTTTAATGTAAGATGAGATACTCAAAAATGTGATTTATTGTTTTGTCTAAATATCTAGCTTACGTTAATAAAAAAAATACGATTTAATATGTTATCTTAAAGATACATAGCTTAGTTATAAATCCTTCATAATTTAAAAAAAATATGCTATAAAATTTTTAAACATATGAATAACGAAATTGTTAAATGTGCCTGATAGTATTTTTGTTCAACTCTGCTGAGTTGAAAAAAAAACAGCACATGTTGAACACCATAGCGAAGAGGCGCGCGAGATGGATTGGTCATGTGTTGCGACATGAATGTTTCCTGCATGATGTATTGGAGGGAATGGTCGAGGGATCGATTGGCAGAGTACCTAGACCAGATTTGCCGAGATATGGGCTGCACCTCTTATGCGGAGTTGAAGAGAGTTGCCGAGGACCGAGCGGAGCGGAAGAGGAGATGCGTTGCTTTGCTGCAGATTAATCTTTAGATTGAGACCGGAGAAGAAGTATTTATGTGATCAAATTCTCTGAATATATTCATTAAAAAAATCTTTTAAACCACAAGTCTGTCTATGACAGCCAGCCTGTCGAAGCCGGTCGCTCTCAAAATAAAGACAATATTGGAAGTATTTATTAAAAAAACATCTTTTATTTCATTTCTTTTATATTCGTCATCAAATTGTTATGTAAATTTATATATGAATGTTGCTGAAAAACACACTATAAATAAAAAAATTTATATATTATATAAAAAAACTATCCGGATGACTGATATTTTTTTTAACACTCGACTTTTTAAAATTTCTAAAACGAATAATTAAATATATGCTTTAATTTTAAATATGAAAATTATTTATTTGTACAATTATATATAACTCTATAAAAATATTAATAAGAATGAAAACGTCTGTTTTCAAGACTTTTTATTATATTTTATAAAAATTACATGTTTTGTCTTGCCAAGGTATTAACAAATTCATGTATTATATGCCTCTGCGAGGTGAAACATGCCATTATCATAAAATATAATAAAAATTCTGGAAAATAGTGATTTTCATTCATAATTAACATGAATTCGTCTATTCAATTCCAACCATAATAAATTAAATAATACTCGAATTATACATTTTTTTAATACACTTTGTATAAAACCACTTTATTTTGAGTAAGGAGCGGCAACTGGTTTCACTCAACCAGTTACAGAGTGAAACCGGTTGGTGCTCCTTATTCAAAATAATGTGGAATTAAAACAGCATTTAATTCAATTTTTAAATATGCCAAACTTTCAAGTATTGGCTTCTTACAAAAGTTTAAATAAAACTATTCTATTCGATATAAAGTTTCATATCATTTTTCAAGTAATTGATAAAAGAGCATAAACACGAACACAAGTAACAACAACAGTATTAAGTTACAATTATTTGCAAATTGTTCCTGCTCTTATTTTGATATGAGTCTTATTTTTACATTTATTAAATATTGATTCAATTTATTAACTGGATATTTTATATAAACCCAAGTTTAATAACTTGGGTTTAAAATCACAAAGCACCTTTTCCAAATCCATCAATAATTATTAAATGAGAATCTTTCTCTCTATAATATTTCAACCTACATATTTCCGCCTATACAACATAAGCAGTAGTTACACATTCAATTATGTGGCAAAGTAAAACAATGCTATATGAATTCAAATTACAATATATACAATAGATTTCTCTGAGTGAGAGATTTGGTAACCAAGTGAAATAATATGATACAAGGGGTTGTAACCTTCATCCCCTAGGCGTGGGGTGGTATATCTCTTACAATTTGTGTGCCTGTCAGTTTCTTTGGGTATTACTAAGTCTCGAGGTATCCGATATTATTTCAAATTGTGATCCAGGCGCCGATTTTTGACATTTGTGTAGTATTTATTGTTTATTGTACGGTAAGGTGAAAGTTTATGTTAAAAATATAAAATAATATTGTGAATTAATGCGTATGAATGCATATATACATATTAAGGATCGTAAAAATGGTTAAGACACATTGAAATAATAAATGAAGAAAGAATAGTGAAGATAGTATATGTAAACGAAAAGGCAAAAAATATGCAAAGGTGCAAAGTGATTTTATAATATAGTTTAGTTAAAGACAATATAGTGTATGAATAATTTCACCTGAAAAATGACACCCGTAGTATATGATACATGTTACAAAAACTGGTTTTTTTTTTTATCTGTATCTTTATCTTTATCTTATCTTTGTAATAGCCAGTCTTCAATATGTTATCATATTAGTTATACGAAGTAACATTGAATCTTGGCAGATTTTTTTTGGTATATTCTTGTATCTACAAAATGACTTCTGGTCTATTTTTATGTAACCGTACCCAGCATTCTATACCACATACAAGTGCTGGTCGCAGCAATGCTAAAGGTATCAATAATTTAGTACTTCCTCCTCCACAACGGTCCTCCACTGACTTCTATCCCTGGCCATCACTCTCCATTCCCCAGCTCCTTAAATATTCTCACAACCTTTTTTCACGCAATCCGCCAATCTTTTCCTCGGTCTGCCTCTTGTCTCTTTTCGCTGGGCACTCATCTGAATATAATTTTTAGTGTTCCACCCTCTGGCATTCTTTCCACATGGCCAGCCCACCGTAGGCGTTAAGACTTACAGAATCTCACAACTGTTTCATGGTTAATCAGTACTTCAAGTTAAAGGTTTCTTTTAAATCTGTAAGTCCCATCCTCCAGCGTGGGTTCAATATTTTTTTCTCAGTATTTTCCTCTCTAAAACTGCCAGCCTGGTTTCCTCTCTCTGCGTTAGAGACCATGTCTCACAGGCGTAGGTGACTACCGGTCTTATGATAGTCTTATATATTCAAAGTTTGGTATTTTTGTTGAGTAACTTAGACCCCTATTTTCAAATTATAGAAATCTTAAATAATATGTATCTAAAAACATTGAAAACAGTAAAGATTTGATTGATTAAAAATTATAAATATACAGTTATGTAAAACTCACTATCCAACCATCACGCCATCTCTCCATAGAGAAATAATGGACCGCCACAATATTATTTTTGATACACTTTTCTCTCTTCCTCTACATTCATACAACGTATCATACAAGCACGTCGATTGCTCCGATTCTTGACGTGGCCAACATTTAACGACATACAAGGTACGTAAACTAACTAACTAACCAACCAGCACGTCGTCTTTCCGAAGGGGTAGGCAGAAAAAATGCCCTATTGTACTTATATTTATTGACATACTTCTCTCGCTTCCCTATATTCATACATTTCTCCGACTCATATGGTCGACATTCAATATTTGATTTATTTGATCGTTACACGTTTTCCTCAGTCTTCCTCAAATTTTTTTACTTCTGTACTTTTTTTACCATTCTTTTTTTATTTATTCATTCCATGTGTTCAAATCATCTACACATCACATTATGTATATTTTTAAAAAACTAACTTACCATCACGCCGTCTCCCCGAAAGGGTAGGCAGAAAGAATGTACTGTCACACTTTTACTGATGCGGCACTCCATCCTTCTCTTTTCGCCCCGCGGGAGACGCGGTGTGATGGGTTGCGAACCTCATCGCCACCAATAGGCATCTCCCGCGCACACTTCGATCGTCCGACACCCACAAAATAAATCTAAAACAAATTATATAAACTACAATGATATAAAATAAAATAACAAAATAAAAATAATTTAACACAAAATGTTCTTTTTAGATGGTGCACATATTGACTATTTAATTTATGTTCCACTAATCCACCGTTTTTTTAATTTAGCACATAATGTAATAATACATAATGTTTTTATTCGATGTTGCACATGTTGACATGGACGATCCGGACTTTTGTGTTTATTTAATTTATGTTACACGTATCCACCGTTTTTTTAAATTAGCTGTAATTAGACACTTAACCAGCAAGAACTTAAATAAATATGCTTTGTGTCGCTATACACGGAAATTACAGGTATATAAGTTTAAAAATATGCAAAATGTGATGTGTAATTGAATTTTATTGGTATTTTGTTTGTACTCATTTGTTGGGCTGAAAATCTATCGTGTCCGGAGTTTTGATTGTGCATGCAATGTATTTCATCATGCAATATGCTGGTACAGCGGTCGAAGTCCATTGCCTCCACTAATGTGGTGTCATGCATTTCGTACTATGCCTGCGAGGTCAATGACCTACAGCATAATTATCGTTTAAGAATGAAACGTAAAATAATAGTTCATATTAAGTGTACAAGTAATACTGCAAAAAAATATCAACATTTAAATAGTAATTTGTGATTTACGAGGGCCATAATGAAAAAAAATACCCCACGAAAAAATATCTGTAAAGAAAAATCCTATTAAACGTTTTTAATTTAAAATAATTACTTCAAACGGAGTTTAAATTACTTTAAAACGTCTCAACTTTGAGAGGATTTTTAAACGGAAAATTTGTTTTAATTACTTTCATAATTGAGTGCGAAAAGTTGCAAAACCAATTAATTATCATTTTAAAAAAATTGCTCACACTCTGACAGATTTTTTCTTGTAAAATATTAAATGGGCGACTATAAGAGTAAATATTTGTTCATGATTTAATTGTATCTCGATAGAGACGAAGATGCAAATTGGAAACTGAATATGGTTGATCAAGGTGTTTACAGGACTTATGACCTGTCATTGGTTGGGTTAAGCGCACGCTTTATGTAATTACAACATTCCCCATTCCACCTTTCTTTATGACCATGTATGACAAATTTTTGGAAGTTGTATATATGTTAAAGTCCTATACCATATTTCACATGTCAGTTTCAATGTGCCATCTATGAAGATTTTGATTACATATGTTAATCACAAAAAAATATTGTAAATATTTGTAATTTGATGTTACACATTTAAGTTAAAAAACCGCTTAATTATCTCAAAAGTTGATTTTGTAATGTTCACAGCGAATGGCCAAACGGATATTGACGTCGAAATAAGGGTTTGTGCCGGAAACAAAGTGAATAGAACTTTAAAAATAGTCTTTCTAGAGCGGTTGTGTAAGTTTAAGATTAGAACCTATGGATTCAAATAGCATTCATATGATTATTATTATTACTGAAAGTACCATTATTAACAATACTATGAATTGTTGAAAATATTGGTAAATGAGTTTATTGGTAATAATAATAATAATAATAATAATAATAATAATAATAATAATAATAATAATAATAATAATAATAATAATAATAATAATAATAATAACATAATATTAATAATAAAAATAATAATAACAAACCATCACGCCGTTTCCCCGCAGGGATAGGCTGAAAGAATGGACTACCACACTTTTCTTTCCTGACATATTTCTCTCGCTTCCTCAACATTCATACATCGTGTCATGCACGCGCGTCGATTTCTCTGACTCCTCACGTGGCCGACATTCAATATTTGATTTATTTGATCGCGTCACGTTTTCCTCGGTCTTCCTCTATTTCTGGTTCCATTTACATCGTTAACATATACTTTTTTTACCATTCTTTCTTCATTCATTCTCTCCATATGTCCAAACCATCTCAATGATCCATTCATTATTTTGTTCATAACACCATCATTCGCACCCCATTCACTTCTTATATTTGAATTTGACCCTCTATCATACACAGAGTATTCACACATTCGTCTAAGAGATCTCATTTCTACTGCATTTATTCTACTTTCATACTTCTTTTGCCAGTTACATGTTTCGCTTCCATACATAAGGGTCGGAAGAAGAACACCTTTGTGCACTGTTATTCTAGCTTTTTTGGATAGGTTTTTGTTTGCGATGACTTAAGTGTACCATTCACTTTGTTGCTTGCCCCACTATCAATATCCCTCTCCACTCACCCGTCTCTTGTAAACACACTACCTTAATACACGAACTCATCTACTTGCTACAAATTTTCACCATTCACGCTAATGTTGCAGACTGTCATGATTTCATTAATAATAATAATAATTGTAATAATAATAATAATAATAATAATAATTACAATTATTATTATTATTATTATTATTATTGAAGTACCATTTTTAACAGTATGATTTGTTGAAAATATTTGTAAATGAGTTTACTGATTTGGATTGTTATAATAATTAGGTTTGTCTTTCTAGGGCGGCTGTGTGAGTTAAGGATTAGAATCGATGGATCCATTAGGCGAGATCCACAGCCCTCCACAGAGAGGTTATTTCTTGCCCCCTCGCTGACTCCCGAAAGCGGCTAATAGCAATGTGACTAATGGCTTTGTGTGTCCAACTGTCGGAATATTTTAGTATTTGTCCTTTTCTTGTACTTAACGTCGCAATTCGTTTTCCTAAAATTAAGGTAAGCATATTTTTATTAAAATTGGTAGACCGTATATACGCGGAATAGTACTTAAGATAAACTCTTAAATGCTTAGTATTAAAAAAAAAAGTTAAGTGTTTTACTATAGGGTGTTTATTTTAGAGGTTTGTTTTTTAAACTGGCAACACTGTTTTTTCAGACTGTCAATTTGACAGTTGACAGTTGATTTTTAGTCAATACGTTTGACCATTTTACCATAAATAGACTGACGTCAGAACAAAGAGTTCTATACAGCGCATTGGTTCGGAGCAGACTCGAAAGCGGTTCTGTCATATGGAGTCTACACAAGGCGAGATATTCCGTAATGCTAGAGAGGGTCAGAAAAACTTTCTGAGGTATCTCTACATGAGAGAGTATGGTAGTTATTCGTGGCTCTATTATACGGCATTTCTTTTGGGAATGCTCGGGACCAATTATCTGCAGCTTCGAAGAGATGGCCATCTCATAACCCATTTCTTTAGATTCATCATGAAATATTTTGGCTGCTAGAACTCCGCCGTGCTGGAGGATGTGGGTCTTTATGTCCCTGATAGATATCTCCGACAGCGACAGCTCAGATTGTTTCACCTACCGGCCGCCAGAACCAATCTGCTTTTGGTTACACCGGTGGGAGGAGCAATTAGTATGCTAAATGTGGTCTTCTCGGAGATCAGAGGACAAATTTAATAAAGTATCTCGTCTTCTTAATGTCGAACCATCTCTAATGCGTTTATGTTATTGTATGTATGTATATAATATTTTACTTGTACTCAATAGATGCCTTAAACATTTATGCTGTTTGTAATGTCTTTTGAATGATTAAACTGATTTGATTAATTGAAATTTGGTTACTTCGGTTAAATATAATTATATAAAAAACTTGTATAAAAAAAATCAAAATAAGTATTTTAGGAACTGGTTGTTTTCATAATGCTTCTAAGAATAATTTGTATAACAAAAAAAAATCCTGAAATGTTCGGGAATGTTCGTAGTTGGTAAAATCGATGAGTATGCATGTCATGGTGTATACATGTAGAAGCGGCGCGAGAGTTGTGTCAGTATAGAACAACGTGAAGGTCCATCTTCTTGGCCTACCCTTTCTTGTAGACGGTGGGATTAGTTAGTAACCTTTGTTAACCCCCATTGTAAGAATGGCTTCATTTGCATTAAAATGGCCTCAGCCACATTTACATCTCAGATATATAGTTTCAGTTCATCATAATAATACTAATAATAATAATAAGGGAACAGGTCGCTAGACGCAAATGGCAGTGGATCGGTCACACTCTAAGATGGAACCCAACCTGCATCGCTCGGGGCGCACTAGACTGGTCCCCTATGGGGGGAAAGAGAAAGCGAGGCAAACCTAGAGCCACCCGGAGAAGAACCCCGCAGCACGAGGTTAAGGCAGCAGGTCTCACTTGGGATGATGTTAGGCATCAGGCATGCGATAGAGTCGGGTGGAGAAGGTTCCTCGAGGTCCTATGAACCACGGAGGTGTGACAGGACAAAAAAGAAGATGAAGAGACATATAATTTAGTAGTAACGAACGAAAATACAAAGTATTAATTGTTTCTTGAAGAACTTATTCTTCTTCCGGTGCCGTATCAGGTCCTCCCAACTTTGGCGATCATTGCAACAAAGGCACCTCTGTCTTGCGCCACTTGGAACATTTTCTGAACTCTTCTTATTCCTGTCCATTATTTTATATTTCGCATCCATAACAGCTGCCTTCTACCATCTCCCCGACGTCCCTCTATTTTACCCATTATTATCAGCCGAAGGAGGTGTTCTGGAGTGGAGACCGCGTACAGGATTCGGCAGAATTAGACGTCCCCCTGCCCGATGGACCGACGATCTGAAGAGGATTGCTGGACATAAACGGATAGGAGCGGCAATGTATAGGGGGCAGTGGCGTGCTTTGGGAGAGGCCTACATTTAGCAGTAGATGACAGACGGCTGATGTTGATGATGATGAAGGAAGTGGTATTTTTGTCCTCATAACACACGATATTAGACATTTATGAGACATTTCTATCTTGTAAATAATTAATACGAATGAAAACGTCTGTTTTCTATGTATTTGATAATACTTTCTAAGGCATAATCAAATATACATTTGATAATGCCTTAGAAAGGAGAAATATATCATTCCCATTAACGATAATAAAACTTCTAAAAAACAGACTTTTTCATTCGTATCAATTATAAAATACACAGGTTTATAAGATACATTTAAATATGAGCAGAAAATGTAGTTTGAAGCTATTTTTTGGACTGCAAATGTAGCCATTTCGTTCAAGCTAAATCAGACGACCTATAGGGGTTAAATTTGTCATTGTTGGATCACTCCATATACGATAATAGGGAAGATCTACTACTGAGATATATTATACTTGGATTCGAAGTTTATAGTACTTGCCATACGTACTTAATCTGGATTCGAATTAACCTCGGTTACATATGGAGTCTGTGTTGTGTGTTATATGTACCGCAATCAATGGGATGCTAGTTCAAATATCGGATGAGATGAGTATGTATCCTATATGCTCCTATTTTGTATTCCCTTACGTGTACTTTAAGCAAGAATGTAATCACGACCTATTGAATAATTTTCAGATGTTTATTTTGGCATTTCAGGGTCCGTTACATATCTTATACAATTTGTATTTAAAAATAACGAAAACAAATATTTTCATAACTAACTAACTATCTAACAATCACGCTGTTTGACGGAGGGGTAGGCAGAGAGGGTGGACTGCCACCACGACATACTGCTCTTTCCTGACATACCTATCTAGATTCCTCTACATTCTAACCTCGTAGCATGCACGTTCATAAATTTTTCCGACATCGATTCAGACTCTTCATCATAATAAATATCTTCGAAGATTCCCTTCATCATTTAGAATTCATATCGTTATTCCGATGATGACGTTGCAATACCCCCGAAACACATCGAGAAAAAACAAACTGTTTATGTATAGCCCTGAGGAAGCTCGTTACAGAGTGAAACCGGTTGGCGCTTCTTTTTCAAAATAAAGTGGTGTTAATACAAAGTGTTTAATTCAATTTTTGAAATATGTCAAACCACCAAGCATTGGTTTCTTACCAAAGTTTAATGTATTATATTATACTCGTATTATTGTAGAAAACTAACTAACTAACTAACTAACTAACCATCACGCCGTTTCTCCTGAGGTGTAGGCAAAGAGGATGGATCGTCACATTGTGTTATCCTGACATAATTCTCGCGTCTCTTCTAAATTCACACATCGTGACATGCACGCCCGTCGATTGTTCCTACTTCGAACATGCCCGCCTTTCAGTAATTTATTAATTTGGTCATGCCATGTCTTCCTTGGCCTTCCTCGACTTCTTTTCCCATTCACACTACTTATATCTATTTTTTAAACCATTCTTCCTTCATCCATCGTTCCATATGTCCAAATGATCTTAGTGACCCTTTCTTAATTTTATTTATCACGCATTCATCCGCTTTACATTCCTTTCTTACTTCATCATTAGATATTCTATCATACATTGTTTTTCCGCACATTCTTCTTAGTGATCTCATTTCTACGGCATTTATCCTACTTTCATCCTTCTTCTGCCAATTTCCATACGTAAGTGTCGGGACTAGAACTCCATTGTGCACTGCCATTTTTGCTCCTATCGATATATTTCTGTTTGCGGTAATGACTTTGAGTGCACCATTTATTTTTTATCCAGCTCCAACCCTTCTTCCGATATATTTCTCCATTCCACCATATCTTGTAAACATGCTTCCCAGATAAACAAATTCGGTAACTTGCTCAAATTTCTCACCGTTCGCACTTATGTCACAATCCGTCATACATTCTTGCGTTTCAAATACCATAACTTTAGATTTTGACACGTTCATCATACTTACTGCATACTTCGTACATTCGTACTTCGTACGTTATTGTAGATTTTGACTATTATTGAATCTGTTCTAATTCGAAATACAAGTTGGAAATACGAAACCTTACAATGAGCAGAGTTTCAGGTACATCTTAAAATGTTTTCGGTACTTTCACGATTTGGATTCTAAATAGGACGCGTAGCGACACTAATACTAGCAATTAGTTAGTCTCTCTCTACCTGTAGTGGGGTGCATTCCCAAGGGAATAAGGTCTAAAGTGGGAGGGCGACTGTACAACTAGTGCATTTAGTTACGTCATATTCATTACGTCACAAGTTGCAAAGAGTTTTACTCTATATGAGATTTAACGAATTAACAAGCGAGTCATAAAATTCTTCTTCTTCTTCTTCACTTTTGGTAGACTCGGGAGTCTGTTATTTCAGGCGGGTTCTCTTGAAACGCTGAACTCCAGCTTTCTCTCCACCGTTTCGGGGGTTTTCTTGGGCGGCGTTGTCCGTTTGGCGTTCCATGGAGAACTATGTGTGGTATCCTATTTGAGCTCATCCTTTCTACGTTTTGATGCCAGTATCTCCATCTTTGACGTCCCCATTTGACCACATCTTCGACCTCGCAGATTTCTCGGATTGCTGTATTCCTAACTCGATCACGTAGGGTCTTGCCAGCTATAGCGCGGAGTGTTTTCATCTCGGTTGTCCTGAGCATGCTCTTTGTCTTGACGGTGTCTGCCCTCGATTCAATGCCATATGTGAGAATTGGTCGCCCACAGGCCTTATAGATGCGTACCTTGCTGTCGGTCCTCATGTCCTTGTTTCTCCATATGACATCTTTCAGGCAGCCTGCAACCGCTGCAGACCTATTCACCTGTGATCTTACTTCTCTGGGGAGGTAATCTCATAAAATTAATATATTAGGAGCAAAATTTAACCTTATATTAATATTTATTTAGAGTACTATTTTTAATTGTTTAAACGTTTTTTAATATCGTGTTTATGTGTTTATGTATATGTGTACTATTTCAAACAAATAAATAATAAAATAAATAAAGTAACTAGCCGATAAATAATTAAATTTTGTATACACCAATACAGTACTGGGTTCGACAATCAACGTTAAGAAGACTTAATTAATGAAATTTGGGTGGCTTAATTATTCTACATCCACTCTGCAACTAAATGGTGCCCATGTTAAAATGGTCGACCAATTTAAAATACCTTGGGAGCATTATCACTAAAGCGCTTGACCCGGACATTGAAATAAAATGTATAATTGAAGTTGCATGAGCTGCATTTAATAAAGTGAGAACCCTTCATTTGTAACGATTACCTTAACTTGAAACTCCGACAAAGAATGATTAAGTGTTATATATGATTTGTTCTACTATATGGTTGCGAAACCTGGACTCTAAAAACGAATGTAATGAATCAGTTGGAGGCGTTCGAGATGTGGATATACCATGGACTGATAGGGTCAGTAATGTATACGTACCACAGAGAGCCAGAGCCAATAGAGAGCTGTTGTCGAGTGTGAAAATTAGAAAGGTCTCATATTTGGGTCATATGCTAAGGGGAGAAAAATACCACCTCCTTCGACTGATATTAATGGGTAAAGTAGAGGAACGTCGGGGAGTTGGTAGAAGGCAGCTGTCTTGGCTGCGGAACATTAAAGAGTGGACGGGAATTACAAGAGTTCAAAACCTGTTCCAAGTGGCGCAGGACAGAGATGCCTTTGCTGTAGTGATCGCCAATGTTGGGGGACCTGACACGGCACCGAAAGACAAGACACCAATAGATGTGATGAAATAAAGATGAACTGCTTCGAAAGGAAGATCCTCCGCAGAATCTTCGGACCCATTAAGGATGGTCAGACGCGGAGAAGGAGATACAACACAGAACTCTACAATCTATACCAGGACGTCAGCGTGCTCAAGTTATTAAATTATTAAATACTGCGCTGACTAGGGCAATTGAAACGCATGGTCTCTGGAGCTTCCCAAACGAGTGTTGTATGACAATCCAGTAGGGTGAAGAAGCATCCGCAGGACTGCGATGGTAAGATGGTGCCGTGGCAGACTGTCGGGGTCCTGGAGCTGCAAGACTGGGAGTTGGCTGCCAGATACAGGACGGGATCTTTATGTTTGGCATATTTTATTTTTATTTTATTTTAGGGTAACAAACAGCAAATAAGTAAATATATAAAAGTACACAAAAAGTACTCAAATAAGGGCAATTACATGTACCACAAATATAAATGATTGATCAGAGTTAACATTATAGACTTATGAAACGAGATTTAATTAAACTAAAATCAAGATAAAACTAACTAAGGTATTGTATAAGAATTAACAAAAAGATAATAATAAATAATAATAATAATACAAATAAAGGAATATAACATTATAGCACTATACACACCGAAAAGTTGCTGCAACTCTTTTTTTTAAAATCATTAGCGTTTAGGTGAAAAACATCGATTTCATTAAAAGATTTATTATAAGTGTCGCATATCCAGTATATTGCCGCGCTCTGAGCGTAATTGGTGCGATAAGCAGGAAGGTGGAATACTTGGCTCGCGGTGTGTCTTGTACGAAACATAAGGGTACTAATGGTCAATTTGCTAAGAAGTTCGGAGTTATCAATTCTGAGATGTATGATTTTGTGAAGTAGCATCATATCGTTTAGTGTTCGTCTCGCTTCGAGAGAGTCTAATATTATGGCAATATTAGAAAATTTATAAATGAGCCCCAAGTTTGGAGCCATATGCTATCTGAGCATGTATTCAATGACCCTGCGGTTGGGGCGATACACACGGAGAAGTTAAGCATTGATACCAGCAGGAGTTAAGACCTCTGGGAAAGCCTAGACAGCCACTAATGCATAACGCCTAATGTTCTGGTTTATCTAGCTAAGCTGGGCAAAAGGGGCTGCTGGAAGCAAAAGACGCAGGATCGAAGAGCTTGGAATAACATAATTAAGCTGGCTAAATGTTTCCAAAAATTGTACTGAAGCTGAAAGTACAAAATATATTTCTTTTAGAAATGAAATTGTAAATTTACAAATTTCAACAATATCCAGACAGATCAGATGCAAATTGGTTGTAAACGATAATCCCATAGAACAGGTCATGAAGTTCAGATATTTGGGTGTGGAGATATCTAGTTGCAGCGATCTATGTATTGAAGTTTGAAAACAGACTGATAATGCTGCAGTTATCTCCGGATGTCTAAGAGACACTGTACGGGACAATAAGCATATGCTAGTGGAAAGCAAAGTTAGAAATTATAAAACATGCATCAGGCCCATAATGACATACGGAATCGAAGCAAGAGCAAACACTGTCAGAACCAAACATCCCTTAAGAGTAGCAGAATTGAGAACATTTCGACCTATTGTGGGGAGAACCCTTAGAGATAGGATACCCAATGAAGAAATTCGCAAATCCTGCAAAATTGAAGACATAGTGAAATGGAATAGGCAGAGAAGACGATTCTGGAGGGACCATATCGAGAGAATGGATCCAGCAAGAAATTAATATCGTGATGCACGAGACTCCAGAGGGCCGTCGACCACCAAAGAGATGGAGAGAAGGCTGGTCGTCTTCGTCCACAGGAAGAATGTTAATATCCTGCATAAATAGATTGTAATATTTACAAACAGAAGAAGAAGAAAAAGATATTGTAGTGAAATAAATTGTAAACCTTTTTGAAACATCTCCTTTAATTAAAATCATTGTATCGTAACATTATCGTTGATATAGTTTTAAATCAAATCAGAAATTAATGTTGGTTCCTGCCTACGATCATTCGCGAACGAAATACTCGATTCATTATGTTTAGTGAATTAATTAAATTCCCATTTACACGAAAACGGAACATCTTCTTAAGATGGAAATAACATCTACACAATACAGAATTAGGGTATTATTCTTAAAGGTATATTTACATCACGTTTTGAACTGTTCACTGAACTCTTCGTGAAATAAAGATTATTATTTTATTTTGAGCTAAATGTAACGAAACCTAGTATTGAAACACTATTTCACTTATCACAAACATGTTTCGGCTACATCATACCCTTTTTCAAGTACAACATTTTAACAATAAAATAAAATGACAATTCCCATGTTCGAAACGTTCCGTTACTTCTCCCCTCTCATCAATCCTTATTATACCTCCTCAACCTTCATACATAACTCCATCCCTTTTTTGTATTTAAGTGATCACTCTGTTTTATTTTATTGTTAAAATGTTGTACCTTTTTAGGTTATGTCATCAAATCAAATCATTTTATTTTCTCAAAAGATATTGATATTACAAACAACAATTATAGTTTAAGGCGTCTATGCAAGCATGTTTTTTTAAAAGCTTTAAAAGCATGTTTCTATGATCGTGCTTTCAGCGTTGCGGGTCCGTTGGCGTGGAATAGCCTCCATGTTAGTATTAAGTATGAGGATAGTGACGTTAAATTTAAGAAACATCTGAAGACTGCACTGTTCGGTCAGTCATTTCCTAGTGCGCCCTTGGAGTAATTGATTTTACAAAACGGCGCACTTAAAATACAAATCATCATAATAATAAATAATAAATTAGGAATATAAGATACTCTTCAATGTTAAGAGTATTTGTCTTCTGAACGTACTCTCACGAATATGAAAGACGTCGATCTCCGAAGCGATCATGTTCTGCAGTTTGATTGGTCGGTGCTGACGCTGTCAAAGATAACCATTTAAAACATAAAGATGGATAGCCTCCAAGATGACAGAATTCTCAAAGAATCCCCTGATAAATCTGAAGAAATTGGTAAGTGTGCACCCATCCATCCTTATCTGCAATCTTTTATTCCCCAGCATGCCCAAGAAGAATGCAGCGGGATAAAGCAACGGATAACTACAAAACTAAGTAATCAATGTAAACATTTATGTGCAAAGCATAACGTTTACGCATGTAAAAACGTAAAAAGGACAATTCACAGCAATGTCAGTATTCTTGTTGCAAAAATAACGATAAACTAGCAGTCTGTTCGCTGGGGAAAAGTGGGGCACAGGATATTATGGAAACTTCCGGCTTCTAGACTTTTCTGGAATGAGTTATAATTGCTTTTTTATCCGATGCTGCGTAAACTATGTAGACACGAATGAACAATTTGAGATTTCTTGTATTTTTACCATACGATGTGACCGACAATATGTAAATTATAGTATAATTTTCTGTTTTTTTTTATGTATCGGTGATAAATATATTAAAGAGTTGAAGATATATAAAATGATTTTACTGAAATCTCTTGATGGAAGTTCATTTTATATAATTATTAAATGAAACGATGTTTTTAAATTTTCCACTTTTGTCTTTATTTCGACCGCAACCGGTTTCGTCTTTCCGGAAAATCTATATAAGTACTAATATAGTATATGTATCTGATAAAAATCTTTTTATTATCATATCAAATAATCAAAACATGGAAGCAGTATGTAAAATTGTATAGATTACATTATGACGTAGTATTATAATATATACCATTTTCAAAGTCCGAACAAACGACGATTGAACTAACATAATATGTGATTGATATCGCACAGGGGAAAATATTTCACTTGCTTCAATTAATGTTAAATATCCGCACGCTAGATCTTCTAAAAGAAAAGGAACCATGGAAAGTATTAAAGAAAGAACCAAAGGTAAAATGATACGAATTCAAACCCTAGTATTTATACAAGTGAAAGATATTCCGAGTAATTTAATATACGTTCAGTGATTTTTCCAAAGATTACATACACGTGGAAGGTTCCGTTTGTAGATAAATAACAACGAAATGTCGAGCGTGACTTTTATAAGAGAATCAAGGGGTGGGATGCCGGCACGTCGGAAGCCGTCTGGACGCCTTTAGGGAGCTTTTTATTGAAGCAGGACATCAACCTAGCATTCTCGTTAATTTTTCATGTATTTCAAACGCAGCTGGAAAATGCAATGAATTTATATTGCAAACCTGACATCCAGAAACACTTTAATTAAATAAAAAAGGCGAGGAAATTATTTCTGCGACTAAAATAACTATTTCAAGGAGACGTGAATCAAAATTGATAACTGCACATCAGATTCAGTGCTTTTAGCGAATCTTTCTAAACTGTGGTCAGTTTTAATGAAATAATTAAAAAAAAAAATATTTTGTAACTAACTAACTAACTAACAATCACGCCGTCTCTCCGGAGGGATATGCAGAAAGAATGGACCGCCACACAGTTCTGTCCTGACATACGAGAAGTACGAGACATGTCTCGTACTTCTCTCGATTCCTCTACATTCATACATCTTGTCATGCACGCACGTCGATTACTCCGATTCCTCACGTGACCGACATTTAATATTTGATTTATTTGATCGTGGCACGTTTTTCTCGGTATTCCTCTATTTCAAGTTAAATTTACATCGGTAACGTATATTTTTTTTACCATTATTTCTTCATTTACTCTTTCCAAGTGCCCAAACCATCTTAATGTTCCTTTCATTATTTTGTTCATAGCACCATCAGTCGCACCGTATTCACTTCTAATAAAATATTTTAATTCGACACTAGGTATATCATACACAGAGTATTCACACATACAGCTAAGATATCTCCTTTCTACTGCATTTATACTAATTTCATCCTTCTTTTGCTAGTTCCATGTTTCGCTTCAATACATATTTATTTTCTACATAATATATAATATGTAACTTACACTGATGGAGGGCGTCTGCGTCTCGAAATATTTTTGTTTTAATTTTAGATTTTATTTCTGCATTATTTTAAATAAATTGTTGTGTTACAAAGCAAAAAAAAATGTTCAATTTCTATTAAATTTATTACTTTTTTCTCTGCTTTTATGAAAACGAAACCTCTTTAAACGCTTATCAAGATTCTAATATTGATGATATAACGCATACTTTGACCCACCGTCCGTTTAAATAGAAGAGCACAAATAAATTCACGCAAATAAAATCTTTAGCTTTTCATGATGTTTTTCTTCTTCGAGACTGTAAATATGTATTATCGTAAGTCAGGCGGACAAAGGTTAAATACTGGCCACCTGACAGGGAGGCTGGGTCGCTCCATCATTGGCGCTTCCGCGGCCTTTACGCCAGCCGGTTACATTTATTTCTGTCACAAACCCCATCCCGGTGGTCCTATCTTCCCGAAGAATCCGCAAAATACACCCCCTAAAAGGTGTACCTCTAGGTATAAATAAAACACCCAGAATACGGTGTCAAAATTCCCCTCGAAAATGACAAAAAATGTGTGTCTTATGTGATATATGTGTAAGCGTTTTTTTTATTTGTCAAATACGTGTTTATGTCTTATATACACACGTGTCATGCAGAAGCATTCGTTTGAATATTCAAAACAAATACAGAAGGTCAATGACTTCTATTTCCAATTCAATCCAAGAGAAAGTGCAACTTTTTTAACTGCTTCTTGGGATGGCACTTGGGCCTTTTAATGTAGTAGTTTTCTATTGCTCTCCACATTTGTATACAGCAGGTTATTTGAACCCAATTTCTGAATACAAATTTTTAGTAATTGATTCTTATGACACGTAATATGTAATCTATCGCCATTTTTTGGTCACGTGAAATCTACACTAGACCAAAGACAGTATGACAATCACACTGCCATCGCCGGGAATTAAACCCGGGCAGTTCGGTCATAGCTCTTGCCGTTCTGCCTCAAAGGTCAGTATCATCCATTAATTTCTCAGCGCTACATCCCGGTGTGGGACTTGGCCTCCTCCACAACGGTCCTCCACTGATTTCTGTCTCTGGCCATCTCTCTCCATTCCACAGCTCCTTCCATTTTCTCCCAATCTTCTTCCACGCAATCCGCCCATTTTTTCCTTGGTCTGCCTCTTGGTCTGTTCTCGCGTGGCACCCATCTGGATATAATTTGTGGTGTTCTACCCTCTGGCATTCTTTCCACATGGCCACCCCACCGTAGGCGTTGAGACTTACAGAATTTCACTACTGTTTTACTGCCTCAAAGGTCATCATATTTAAAAATTTTGGAATTCCACAGTGTTGAATTTTTACTTAAATTTTGATATTTATATTTATTTGAACAATAACACAAATCATTTTATTACTACAATAAATATCTGAAGAGGCGTTTTCATCAATATAAGATATTTTTAAAAACATGGAATTCCTGGAATTGTGTAATTTCGAAACTGAAATTTTATTAATAAAAATATTGTTTTTCACACCTTTATAAGGTGGAAAAGGGAAAAAACCTTAATAATTCATAACATTTTTGAATATCTTAAACAATTTTTCAATCACTTTTGTAATTTTATTGGGTATTTTTTATAGTAATGAGTTTTTGTAACTAACTAACTAACTAACCACCAGTCTCACCGAAGGAGTAGGCAGAAGAATGGACTGCCACACTTTTCTTTCCTGACATATTTTTTTCGTTTCCTCAACATTCATACATCGTGTCATGCACGCGCGTCGATTTCTCTGACTCTTTACATGGCCGACATTCAATATTTTATTTATTTCATCGTGCCACGTTTTCCTCGGTCTACCTCTATTTCTGGTTCCATTTACATCGTTAATATATAATTTTTTTACCATTCTTTCTTCATTCATTCTTTCCATATGTTCAAATCATCTTAATGATCCATTCATTATTTTGTTCATAACACCATCATTCGCACCCCATTCATTTCTTATAGTATCCACACATTCGTCTAAGAGATCTTATTTCTACTGCATTTATTCTACTTTCATCATTCTTTTGCCAGTTCCATGCTTCGCTTCCATAAATAAGGGTCGGTAGAAGAACACTATTGTGCACCGCCATTCTAGCTTTTTTGGATAGGTTTTTGTTTGCGATGACAACTTTAAGTGCACCATTCACTTTGTTGCCTGCCCCAACCCTTCTTTCAATATTCCTCTCTACTCGCCCAGCTCTTGTAAACAGATGAGTTTTTGTAAGTTTCAATTATTTCCATACAATGGTTTGTTCATTAACTTATTCCACTAGTTTCATTCAATGAATATGCAAGGGTGTGAAGCTCATTGCACTTGACGTGGAAAAAAATATTCTTGAATTTCATTTTAATAATTCTCAAGAAGGTGCAATTTGAGGGCAATCAAAGCACAGATGATAAAACTTCTAGGGAAACTTCAATATATCATGAAACTTATCTTCACACAACGCAAATAAAAAAAGGCTCGTGATTGGAACGACCACGTTACATATAAATGTTTTATGCACGACATTATTTTAGTTAGCATTCTTGCGTGTTTGATTATCACGTAACGTTATTTAAATTGGCATATTTATGGCAGGAGCGTTCAGTGAACTTTACGATAGAGGTGTTAAAATTTTAAAATCTTGTTTTCAACTGGTATATAAAAAATAAAATATTATATTATACATAATGCAAAGCTTTAGAGAATATGCAATGTATTATGACTAACTTAAAATATAGAAAAATTAATATGGAAAGACATATATTTTGTCTTCTCATCACTTTGAGTAATTGCGAAATTTTTATAAATATTATTTTAAGCAATACTAATATACGCTTAGGAAATTGAAAAAAACTTATTAAGATTATCTGCTTAATGCTTACAAATTATCTTAATAGATGGCGCTAGTGAAGATGGACCTACCAACAGTGAAGTTATTAAAAAATATTAACATATATACAAGTTCCAAAAATTTGTCAAATGTGGTGTCGTAAGAAGGGCGGAATGGGGAATGTTGTTAATATAAAGTGATCGCTTAACCCAACCAATGATAGGTCTTAAGTCCTGTAAACGCCTCGACTACCATTTTCTGTTTCCAAATAATTTACATCTTCGTCTTTATTGAGGTACAATTAATCCTTAAGAAAATAACTTTGTTTATAATCCACAAAATATTTAAAAACACGAAATGTTTCGGAGGATCACTCCTTCTTCAGGTGTAAATATATAATAAAACTAAACAATGAAAGACTAATATAAAAAACGCATTTAAAATTCGATACAATAATTTAAATTGAAAAATTAACCAATATAACTTGTAAATTATTGTATTAAACAAATAAAATATTAAACGTCGGACACGTGAGGAGTCGGATAAATCGACGTGCGTGTATGACACGATGTATGAATATTGAGGATTCGAGATATGTGTGTCAGGAAAGAAAAGTATGGCAGTCCATTCTTTCTGCCTACCTCTTTGGAAAGACGGTGTGATAGTTAGTTAGTAAGTTAGTTTGCTATTTAAAAAAAATATGTATTATCGACCCTTTGAAACAAAAAATATTTTGTTGGTGGATATTTACCCTGTATATTTCGTTATGTAAAAATTTAAAAGTAAGAATGTTTATTTGTCTTTTTCTTTTTATATACTTTGTATGTACCACCATAACTTTAAACAAAATGAAAATTACATATCAGACATGTTTCGGACAACCGGTCCTTCTTCAGTGATACATATTATAAAGTTACATATTTAAAATATTATAAAATTGTTTACAAATATGATCAGTTTTGACAGATGTTATAAAGATTTATTTTGGAACGTTAATGCTTTTGTTATAAAAAATATTTTATGAATCAGTTTAAAATTTAAAATAATACATTAAAGTTCTTATTGGGTTTCAGGTAATAACTTACAACAAAGGAAATAAATCAATGATTGAACTTGACGTTAAATTTAATTTAAACATACAAGAAATAAGAAAGTTTAAACTATTTGTTTTTAATTATTTTAAAATCGCAATTTTTTTCTTACTAAAGATGTGTATTATAAGTTGTAAAACATGCACTTTTTTAAATCCTTTATTCGTCTTTACATAAAATTTAATTTGAAATTCTGTAAGCCCACCCGAATCCGAAGAAAATGAATAATCTACACCGAATTTTATTTGAAACTAACCAGAACTCCCCCAACCAATGGCATAAGATATCAGTGAACCCAATCTACGTTTACCATTTTTGTAAGACCACATTCAAAGCAAGGAACCTTTATTTTACCTTCCCAAACTGTATCTTTGGAGAACGTTTATTTGTATCATACTTTTTACTAAAGATTTATTGTATTTACGTTCTAGAATTTAGGGGTGGAAATTACCCTTCTAGTCGACCTATATACGCTGTGTTATGTAACATACAAGAGCAACGAAACAGGGTATTGTCAATGTTTGGCGAAATGATGAAAAAAAGTAAGGTAGAAAAGGAACAAGAGAAACTCGTCAGTATAACCGGGTTCAATTACACGAAATGGATAAAACGTTACAAGAGAGATTCGAACTATCAAATACATAAATATCAAAATCTTGAAATAAATATTATTTGGGAAGACTTCAACGGTAAATAAAGGGTTTGTTTTATATTCAATTCATACCGATTTGGAATAACTTGTAAATGAATAAAAAAACGTAATAAATCTTTATATAAAGAACTCACTTTGTGGTAAGACATTCATCAGGACAGTATAACATCTCACTCAGTTGTTATACTGCCCTGATGAAGCTTGGGTCCAAGCGAAACTAGTTGGCATCAATAATAATAACCAAACCGTGGTTCTTCTTCTTCTTCCTCAGCCATCTCTCCACTACTGGATATAGGCCTCCTCCATTTTCTTCCACTCCACTCTATCTTGGGCTTTTCTTTGCCACATTTTACCCGCGACAGAGATAATGTCGTCATCTTTTCTGGGGTCGGCCCACTCCTCTTTTTATCCCATGGTCTCCATTCGAGAACTCTGGATGCCCATCGCTCTGTTCCCTGTCTGGCGACATCACCTGCCCACTGCCATTTCTGCTTAGTGACAAGGTCCTTTATGTCTATGACTTTTATTCGGTGTTTTATTTCTTCATTTCTTATTTTGTCTTTTAGACATAAGCCTAACGTTGTCTTTCCGTGGACCTTTGCCCACATTTTAGTTTATGTACCGTATTGGCAGTATGTATTCTTAACCATTATTTCTCTATCCACGGGTTTTATATGCCCAAATGTATGCAGTTATCATTTCAATGTTCTCATTTCTCCGGATTTTATCATTCATTCTTATTTTATCAGGTACAAGCTTCACTTTTATACATAAGAATTGGCACTAGAAATCTATTACGTATGTTATAATTTTTTTTAAACATGAATAATTCATTGTTTTGGTCGAAGCACTATCTTCTTCTACTTCTTTTTGTCCTGTCACACCTCCGTGGTGCATAGGGCCTCAAGGAACCTTCTCCACCCGACTCTATCGCATGCCTGATGCCTGACATCATCCCAAGTGAGGCCTGCTGCCTTAACCTCGTCCTGCAGGGTTCTTCTCCATGTGGCTTTAGGTCTGCCTCGCTTCCTCTTTCCCCCCATAGGGGACCAGTCTAGTGCGCCCTGAGCGATGCAGGCTGGGTTCTGTCTCAAAGTGTGACCGATCCACTGCCATTTGCGTCTAGCGACTTGTTCTCTAATTGAATTTTCGCCTGTCATGGTCCAGAGAACGGCGTTTGACACTGTTTGGGACCAATAGATCTTGAATATTGAGCGAAGGCACCTATTTATAAACACCTGGAGTTTTCCAATAACTTCCGTGGTAGATTTTCAAGTCTCACATCCGTACAGCAGTGCGCTTTTAACGCTACTGCTGAATATTTTTAGATTGAGGTCGAAACATAACACAATGGTCAATGTTATCAAATGTTTTCATTATGAAATTAATTTTACTTATGATGCAATCATCTACATTTCTTTCTAATTTCGATGTTAGTGAAATTTATAAATAATTACAAGAATTTTATTAAGTTGAAATATAAAAGACTCTCCTATAAAATGTTCTATTTTCACAATGAATCATCAACATGGTAAGAAGACAGCATAATAAAATGAGTTACAGAAGCGTATTTTCACAAAATGACCCAAATACAATTCGCAGAAATTTTCCTTCGACGTAAAGCAAGGTTCCCCTAACGAACAGAGGCAAGCGGTCGTGTCAGTGGGACGGCCGTAGTGAGGTTTATGCCCGCTTTATAGCCTTCCGTTATTAGGGGGCAATGGGAACACATCTGAACAACCGAGAACGGGCAAATTGAAATAAACTTAATTAAAAAACGTTTAAACGCTACTGCTTTAAAAATAGTTTAGTGGTGATATTTCCTAAGAGTTTATAGACATGAGGTGTGAATAATTAAAAACTAATAAAATTAAACTCAATTTGTGTATAGCTATGAGGAAACTCGCTACAGGGTGGAACCGATTGGCGCTGCTTACTCAAATAAGGCGGTTGTTACTAAGTGAAAAAGTGTTTAATGTTATTTTTAAATATGTCAAATAATCAAGTAATGGCTTCGTATCTTCTTCTTCTTCCTCTGCTTTATTTAGGACTGTGTCCTGTTATTTCTCAGAGCCTGTTCCTGAGATGCTCAACTGTCTCGCCATCTTTTAGGTGGTCTTCCTGGAGGTCGATTTCCTGTTGGTACTTTTCACTCTTTCAGAACATGCTCTTTCCACATGATCTCTCCAGTAGCGTCTTCTCAGTCTTCCCCATCGCACGACATCTTCTACATTGCAGATCTTTCGCATTTCAGAATTTCTTATTCTGTCTCGGAGTGTCGTTCCCGCAACGGATCGGAGAGTCTTCATTTCTATGGTTTTTATGAGGCTTTTTGTTCTGAGGGTGTCAGCTCTCGTTTCTATTCCATGTGTTAATATAGGCTTCGTAACAAAGTTTAATTAAAGACTAACTAAACGTCACGCCGTCTCCCCAAAGGGGTAGCCAGAAATATTGTACAGCTACATTATTATTTCTTGTAATACTTCTCTCAACATTTATACATAGAATTTTTTCTTTAATATATTCGCCATCACTTTGTGTTGTGGATTCATATTTCAATAAATATAACTACACTTTATTTCATTAAAGACAGACATGTTTCGTCATGTAACATAACCTGTATCAATGTACACAATATTAAAATTGTGAACAATTGTGAATAAAGGTAGTTATATTTATTCTTACATCGAGTTATGCACGCACGTCGATTTCTTCGACTCCTTACGTGGTCGACATATAATATTTGATTTATTTGATCGTGACATGTTTTTCTCGGTATCCCTTTATTTGTAACACTTTCGCACTGCATTTGCTTATTATATTTGCATTTGACACTCCATCATATACAGATTTACTACACATTTATTATATTCTTATCTTTCTTTTGCCAGTTCCATGCTTTACTTCCATACATAAAGGTCGGTACAAGAACACCATTGTGCACTACCATCTTAGCTAAATAAACAAGTGGATTTTATAATATATTAGACTAGTTAAATAAATGTAGAAGAAATGAGATCTCTTAGACGAATGTGTGGATACTCTATGCATGATAGAGTGTCGAATGAAAATATAAGAAGTGAATGCGGTGCGAATGATAGTGTTATGAACAAAATAATGAAAGAATCATTAAGATGGTTTAGACATATGGAAAAAATGAATGAAGAAATAATGGTAAAAAATTATATAATATGTTAACGATATAAGTTGAACCAGAAATAGAGGAAGACAGAGGAAAACGTGGCACGATCAAATAAATCAAATATTGAATGTCGGCCATGTGAGGAGTCAGAGAAATCGACGCGCGTGTATGACACGAAGTATGAATATTGAGGAAGCGAGAGAAATTTGTCAGGAAAGAAAAGTGTGACAGTCTATTATTTCTACTTAACCCTTCGGGGAGACGGCTTGATGGTTGGTTAGTTATTTTTTATATTTTAAACTAGTAAAAATCCATTCAACCTACTAAATTTTTGGGCAACATTTTGAATGCGTACAAATTCTTGTAGACAAATACTGGGTTTTACCCATTGCAGATAATTAAAAAAAAAAAATTATAAGGATTAATTGTATCCAATAGAGACGAAGATGTAAATTGTTTTTCTGGGAACAGAATTCAATTTTTGGAGGTATTAAAGGTGCTCGTACCACGAATCGCTACAAAAAAATCTGATTATTGATTTGAAGATTGTCCGGATACATATTCATAGGAGACCCTTTCTGGTTTGTACCTTTGGCCGCTATTACATAGCTAAGGGTCGGCTAACACGATCCCTCGGTTAAAGTAAGGTCTAAGAAATAGGCTCCCAGCACGGGCATGGCGAAGCGAACTGCCCCAAACCCACGTAAAGATAATCATTCACTTAGATTTGTAAATTTCGTTAATTTAAGTGAAATCCCGTTGTACGAGTATTTTTCTATAAAGAGGTTCTTAACCACGGTGATGAAAAATTTATCACAATGAATATTAAAATTAACTTCAATTCTTTGAATTATAAACATAACATTAAAAAAAAAGCAGTACTTTTGCAATTTAAATACTTGAAATTAATGTTGTACACTTAAATGAATTAATTTTTTTCAGATACTTAATACTTTTTCATAGCCAATATTAAATAATTAAAAATCATAAATTAAATATATGAAATTTTTATTATTTATTTTTCGTTTTATCAATTTTTTTTTAAAGCATTAACGTTGGGGGAACTGACATAGCATTATAAGAATATGATTTCTTGAAAATGTTCTAACCTCATATTAAAATTCAATACAAAGATACGTTCAGCTTTGCAAAAGCATTATCAAATGACCATAATATGTAAAGCTTGATTATGCTTTAATAATAATAATAACCACCGGGTGGCGACTCTAAAATGGCAATGAGCAGGTCACGTAGCCCGAAGCTCAGACAAAAAGTGGACAAGAAGACTGCTGACTTGGAGACCGTGGACGGCAAAGAGAAGTGCAGGGCGACCGCAACTACGGTGGAAGGATGATCTGAACAGACACGTCAGAATGCAGTCTGCACAAGACAGAGTGACATGGAAGCGAACTAAGGAGGCCTTTGTCCAGGAGTGGACGGGAATAGGTTGAGGAAGAAGAAGAAGAAGAATAATAATAATAAAAAATAATACATGTTAACTTTTAAAGCACCGTTTTTTGTGATGTAATCGTCTCAAGGGTGCATTTGGTTAGCCGAAACATGTCATTCGCATTATATGATAAACCTGTCGTTTCATATTTAAAAAGCTTTAAATTAATATCAACTCGAATAGGCTGTATTTTTTATAATTAGATAAACTAATGAGAATTCACAGTTAACCGCTAAAGTGGGGAAGGCTTCATCTGCAGTTCAAAAAAAAATGGTTTCGAGCCACCGCGGACAACATTTCCAGCTCATATTTGAATGTATCTTATGAACCTTTGTACTTTAATTCCTCACTAATTAAACCTAATATAATGATGAATTGGGACTACTTGTGTGAACTGATTGTATCTTATAAACCATTGTACTTTAGTTACTTACTACTTAAACGTAATAACATGATGAATTTAAGTGTAGCCAACTGCAGTTCGAGAACATTTTTTTACTGCAAATAATGTCCGTTGCACAATAGGGGTTAAGAAGTTTTATTATTATTATTATTATTTAACTACACAGAGTGAAGACATATATGGAAGGAATATTTCAAGTAGCTTAAATATTTTACTTGAATAAGATTAGCTTCTTAGATAAATCTAAGACCCCTATAAATGTATTAACTTTTGGTTCCTAGCATTACCAGGATATTGACAGAGCGTGATTGCTCTGTTAGTTGGTTCCATAAACGTTTACCGGACAAAGAATTTCCGACACATATGCGTATAAGGTTTATGTAATGGCTCCAGAGTGGATGGCACGTTAGAACATTCAAGAAAAAGCGTTTCTAAAGGATGAGAGTGGTACAAATACTGCTAAAATGGGCTCATTAAGCGAAAAGCGTAAAAGCCATTGCGGTGATTACGTGAAATATGCGGTACTTTGTGAAATGTTACAAATAACTTGGCCGTTCATAATTGAGTTATCGTTCCTTCCCATGTGTATTGAAAGCACACATGAATCTGAGAGAGTGCAGAAATATTATATGGAAATGAGACACGTTAAGAATGTGTGTGAAATAACGTGTTTCAGAATTTCTAATTATAACAACAAGAAACCATCACGCCGTTTCCCCGTAGGGGTAGGCAGAGAGATGGACCGCCACACTACTCTATCCTGGCACACCTATCTAGCTTCCTCCACATTAATACAGCGAGTCATACACGCACGTCGATTCTTCCGACTTCCAACAGGATCAACCTTTAAAATTTGATTAATTTGGTCATGCCATGTTTTACTTGGTCGGCCTCGACTCCGTACCCCATTTACATTATTAACGTATACTTTCTTGACTGTTCTTTCTCCATCCATGCGCTCCATATGTCCGAACCAAAGCAGCGATTCTTTCATAATTTTGTTCATAATACCTTCTTCCGCTCTTCATTCCTTACTCATATCAGCATTTGAGATTCTGTCGTATATCGTTCTAACATTCATACGTCTTAGGGACCTCATCTCTACCGCATTTATTCTGCTCTCATCCTTCTTCTGCTAATTCCATGTTTCGCTTCCATACAATATAATATAAATATAATCAATTATACTCGTAATCTGGAAGAAATGCAGAACGGAAGAAAATAACTATATTTTAAAACCATTTCTAATGGTTCCCTGTATTAGTTTACCATATACTGGGGGTTGGTTAATAAAATATTCCGATATCAATTATTGTTCCTTGATCCGTTACGCAGAACAAACTACCCTTTGGTGATGCCAGTAGGAAGAACAATTCGGACGTTAAATTTAATCGTCTCGGATTTGGACATTTTTTGTGTTAGTGAGGCAATGTTCATAAAACATATATTACCAATTCTGGAACTGCCTTACTGATCTCGACATATTTGGGATCCTTCTGAGATACTCTTAGTTTCATGTCGATATTGTATTTTTGTTTACCGTTTTGTGTCCAAATGAGTCACCTAAACGTTTTTCGTTTGTTATCTCTCATTTATGTATACAAAAATAAATAAGAGAGACCCATATATGAAGAAATAATGGTAGAGATAGTGAATATAACGATGTGAACAGAAAACGGAGCTTAAGAAAACATTGAATGTTCAAAATGATCAAATTCACATGTCGGTCATTTAACGAATCAGAAAAATGTACGCGTGTGTATGACTATTTAAGCGAATGTAGAGGAAATCGAAATGTATGATCAATGCGTTCTTCCAGTACTGACATATGGAGCAGAAACGCTAACCCTCTCCAAGTCGACCATAAGGAGACTCCGTGTTGCACAGAAGAAACACGAAAGAGCCATGCTACACGTAAGACTCTCAGACCGGATAAGAAATACTGAAATACGTAGAAGGTCGGGAGTAAAATATGACATCGCGAAGGTAGCGAAGCTCAAATGGTCATTTGCTGGACAAGTTGCCAGGTTGGTAGACGATAGATGGACCAGAAGGGTGGTAGAGTGAAGACCCCGTGAATACAAACGAAACAGAGGGAGACCTCCCACACGATGGTCCGATGACATTGGAAGAATTGCTAGCGATTGGATGCAAAAGGCACAAGACAGGGATACGGGGAGAAGTATGGGGGAGGCCTATGTCCAGCAGTGGACGACAACGGCTGTCTAAGTAAGTAAGTAAGAGGAAATCGAAATAGACATACATGCACGTTAAAAACTTTGTCTTCTAGATCACCTTTCAGATTAGTTACGAGAATCGCCTTATTTAATTTTGTAAATGTTGATGAATTGCCATGTATGTATTATACCTGGAATATTGCCCTCTTGCATTTAACAGTCTACGCAGGTCTCGACTCGTGATTAAAATTTATTTTTGTATAACATAAAACACCGCTAAGTTAAAAATGTGCGCAGGAAAAATAACACATATTTCCAGAACGCGTTTTTCTACTTACAATTATGCTACCCTCGCAATCAAAAGTTTTCTTTTTGGGTTTATGATTGAGCCAGTCCCAGGTAGGGTTGTTAAAGTAATGGCCAGTTATTAAAGTTCATTTCGTTCGAGAAACTTTTCATATTTTCCGTGCACATGTACGAAGAATTTCGGGAATTATTCATAGATCGAATAAATACTTTAAAGGGACCCTTATGCGTTGTCCGCGCTGAAGTGTAAATAATTTATATTTTCTTTCCCGTGAAGTCATATTACTATACAATCCAAGGAAACGTGCAACACATAATACAAACAAGTTTGAAGTCGAAAAGTTAATTTGCAATTATTACTGTATCAGTCACAAGTTTTTCTACGAAATTCTTTAAAAGTTTTGTAACCATTATTTCGACTTATCTCGAATATTCAGTGGTACCAAGCACATATAATAAGCCTTCAGCTTCCTCGAAAAGTTATCTTCCTATTGCTGCGGTATTCGGACTGCACGAACTGCTTTTGTCGCAGAAAGACTCATCCGGTTCGGCCTCGCTACTCGCGCTTCATCAGTTTTTTCGCCGAT
Organism: Lepidostoma basale; assembly: GCA_022606425.2. Classification (NCBI taxonomy): domain Eukaryota; kingdom Metazoa; phylum Arthropoda; class Insecta; order Trichoptera; family Lepidostomatidae; genus Lepidostoma; species Lepidostoma basale. The sequence goes on from JAHDVF020001587.1 coordinate 1,058,821, forward strand.
AAACTTTGGTTTTGATGGAAAAAAATATATTTAACTTATTCATAGCTCTCATAAATAGAGTGCCGCAGGGAGGCAGGGAGAAGGCAGATCTCTTGGCTGCGCAATATGAGGGAATGGACAGGAATCGGAACTGTGGAGGAGCTGTTCCGGACAGCGCAGGATAGGGAAGAGTTTACCAGAGTGATCGCCAAAGTCGGGGGGACCTGACAGGGCAATTTAAGAAGCTAGCTCTCATAATGGGGGTGCAGCCGTCATTAAATATCCCAGCAGCTATTTAGGCTGAGATTTTAATGATTTTTAGCCCAGAATGCAGTTGGTTTGGAGGTCTGTCGCGTTAATACTTTACTTAGCATTTTGGGTATAACCACCCAAGCATATTTCAAGTTAATCATCCCTGGATAAATCTTTAAAAATTAGTTGCACATGATGTTTAATCTCGCCGTCAACTAATGGAGTAATCTTCAAGTTTTGATTTTTTTCCAAAGCGATAGCTTTGTCCATATTGACGACCTTCGTGGCCGAGTGGTAAGTGCTATGATTGCCACGTCGAAGGTCCCAGGTTCGATTCCTGGCGCTGGCAGTGTAATTATCACACTGTCTTTGGTGAACCGGGTGGTGGTCTAGAGGATAGAACGCTTGGCTCCTGATCCAGGGGACATGGGTTCAAGCCTGGACACGACCAGATTCCTTCTTCATAATAATGAACTATTTTCTGCTCACATTGAAGACTGTAAAATAAATTCTAATATAATTGATTAAAATCCTTGGTATTTAGTCTTTAAAAAAAAAAATAATAATAATAATTTTGTAGTGAAATGGGATCTACTCTCGTAGGTCCTCATTTATATCTCATGTAGCGAAAATTTTGTTTCATTGGCCTGAACCCTTTGCAGGTCGGAATCGACCCCTGGAGGTTGAAAGCGATAACTTTGAGAATGACTGTTCTAGTGTTAGAAGAAGTGAAATGCAGAAAGAAATAATTCAGTAAGGCCAATTACATTCTACCACATATTATACCTGTAAATTAGATATACGAGTAGCTTATGTTTATATGATGAATAATGAATACTATTTTGTATTGTATCCATCTCAAATATTCCAAGAATATACTGACTTCCCAATATATAGGGTGTTTTTTTTAAAGGTTTGGTTTTTAAACTAGCAACATAGTTTCTAAAAACTGTAAATTTGACAGTTGACAATTTATTTGTAATTGTTACGTTTTGCCATTTTACGATAAATAGACTGACGTCAGAAAAACCCTTGCAAATTGTATGAATTTATTTTGAAAATCATGGTTCGGTTCGCCAAATTTATCGTGCACTACGTCCATTTTACGGTCGACATAATCGTCCATCCGAGCAAATTATTGGGAAGACCGTGGATCATTTCGCACCACGTACAATCTAGTGGATAATGCGCATCCACAAAGATGACAATTGTCGAAAATTGAACGATTGCGTTTCATTCGAGCTAGCCGTGGCGCTCATATGCCCGAAATCATATTTAAGCAATAATGGCATAAAATTAGCTAACTATCACGGCGTCTCGCCGGAGGGATAGGCAGAAAGAACGAAATGCCACATTGTTCTGTCCTTACACACTTCTCTCGCTTCCTCTACATTCATACATCTTGTCATGCACGCACGTCGATTTCTCCGACTCCTCACGTGGCCGACATTTAATATTTGATTGATTTGATCGTGCCACGTTTTCCTCGGCCTCCCTCTATTTCTAGCTCCGTTCATGCCTTTTACATATACCTTCTTCACCATTCTGTCTTCACTCATTCTTTCCGTGTGTCCAAACCATCTTAATGATCCTTTAATTTTTTTTTCATCACACTTTCATTCGCACCGCATTCACTTCTTATACTTGCATTTAACCATCTATCATACACAGATTTGCCACACATTCGTCTTAGAGATCACATTTCTACTGCATTTATTCTACTTTCATCCTTCTTTTGCCAGTTCCATGCTTCACTTCCATACATAAGGGTCGGCACAAGAACACCATTATAAAATTATCCATTAAATAAAGCCAATATCATAGAAATTAACATTATTTTAATGTGTTTTTTTTTCATTTTGAATACTCTTGGACTTGGACATGGATCTTCTGGCTTACAGAGGTTCAGCTCTAATGGCTATTCCTCTTACGTCTGTAGGAACATTGTTGGAATGCGATTTGGTAGTTGTTTTATGATTGGGCTAAATGTATGAGCCGGAGTGTCCCTCCGAAAGAGGGCGAGGGGGGATTTAGGGTTTATGATAAAGTCTTACATTATTGTCAAGGAATGGAAGACCAGTTAGGGTTGGGATTGTATTTATAAAAAAAGTCTGTTCCCGAGGGGAAGGTAAGAGGAGCAGTGTCTGGATGGAGTTGGGGTACTACTCGTATGTATTATATACCTCTAAAAAAACAGCCTATACAAACATGTGAGCTGATTTAGCGTACAGTAGAGATTCTCTTGTACACACAGAGATGAAATCGCAAACTATTGTATTGAATCATACATTCTCAAACAAAATGGAATGCAGCTCTGTTTTCACAAGGGCAATGCCTGGTTGTGTTTCACCTTTAACTTTGTTTAAGCTCTCCGTTCGACAGAAGATAAATAATTTCTGCTTCAGCACACCGGGCGGCGCGGGGGCAAGCGAAGCGTAAATGACTGCAGATGAAATGGAACGATAATTGAAATATTTCGTTTGTTATTCATTTCTAGAGTAAGGGAGAGTTAAATGAAAATGTTGGAATGGAAGAATGGATTTAAAACTCCACAGTTTAGGTGAAGGCTTCGTTTAATTAAAACCGGTGGCGAGGACAGGTGGCAGAACGGCTCTTGTTCGGTTGTTCGGCTGTTCGGCCCACCACTAACCCCGAGTATAGGTTAACCGAAACTTCTTTAAAGGGCGGGAAATGCTTAACGTTAATCATATAAAAATTTCTAAAACAATTTAATCTGCCTGGTGTTATACCAGTTCAGGTACTGTAGCTTCTACACGTAATCGGGTGGTGGTCTAGAGGATAGAACGCTTGGCTCCTGACTAAGGGGATTTGGGTTCGAGCCTGGACACGACCAGATCCCTTTTTCATAATAATGAGCTATTTTCTGCTCACATTGAAGATTGTAAAATAAATTCTAATATCATTGATTTAAATCTTTGGTGTTAGTCTTTTAAAAAAAAAAAAAAAATCTTAATTCTTTTTCTGAATACCGAACGATACTGTACATCTGGTACATCTGTAAACAATTTGTCACAAATATTCGAAGTTTTTTAACAATATAACTATAATACCGACGGGGTAATTCATATTTTAAATATTCTGTGACGTCACTACTCTCATGGTGCTTGTCAACTTTTTAATGTCAAGGTTGCGATATGTACTTTAATAATAAAAATAAATTACATAGTTTTATGGAAAAAAAGAAGATTTTTACATCTCATTAATCTTGAAATATTTCCAAATGTGATGGACCGATGGTTGATTACTTATGAAAAAAACAATTATTTTATCCCTTTCAATCACTTAATGTTGATTTTTTGTAGTAGTTCCTTAGTAAAAATGTATTGTGATTTCGTGTTCTATGATTTGGCATTAAATTTTAATTATTTTGTTTAGTTTAAAAAACTCTCTCCCGGACATTTTAATGATGACTTCTTTATCCTCGTAAAAATTGTTTTTCGTTGTAAGAAAAACCCATAAGAAAAAATACATTATTTTAAACATATTTGTGGATTCACACAAATTGTACTATGTTATTGGGATATAAAACACACCAAAAAATCGAAATTAATAATTAAAAATATTAATATGATTTCTTCTATGTTCGCCATACTTTGTGTTGTAGATGTTTTATTTGTATTTTCTTTGTTATAAATTTTGTATATACAACACTAACTTTAAAAAAATATATATTTACATATCAGACATGTTTCGGAAAACCGATCCTACTTCACAGTGTCTTTATAACTTCAGTGTCTTTTTCAAAATCTCTATAACATCTGTCAAAACTGATAATATATGTAAACAATTTTATAATATTTTAAATATGTATCTTTGTAATATGTAACACTAAAGAAGGACCGGTTGTCCGAAATATGTCTGATATGTAATTAAAATTGTTTTGAAGTGATTGTTGTATATACAAATTATATAAAAAAGAAAAAGACGAATGTTCATTAAAAAAAATTCAGATTCTTGCGAGTTTTCTGTAAAGTAAAAAAATAGGGTAAAACCTTAAATAGTCACAATGAAAAAAAAATGGTTTTCGGTATAGTTCAACAATTTGTAATTTTATTTATACGTGAATTCATAATAGAGCAATTCATTGGTTACAAAAAATACATTCTCAGAATGTATTCCACAATACCTCGAATACACAGACTTGGCAACATGTATGGACGTTCGTTGGATATGTCCTGCAATAGTCTTCCTATTTTCAAAAAACAACTCCTTGCTCTTTTCCAATTCATATAGATTCTTAGGCTTTATTAGTATTAATAGTCATATTCTTGTTTGTATTCCTTGAACATTTTGTGTTTCTTTTCTGTATTTAAATGTGTGTTTTTATTTTTATTTATTTTTTTATTACATGGTTTGAATTTCTGTATATTTGGTATTTTTGCACTTTGTATTTGTACTTCTTGTAATTTTTTATGCCATTCTCCATTTTGTATGTTGTCATCTTATATTTATTCATGATGTATATATGTATAAACTCACTGTATCCATCATTACTCTACTTGTAATTTTTCTGTAAAAGCCATTGTGGCGTTTATGTCAAATAAATAAGTATAAGTATTACATGTAAAGAAGAAGAGTTGGCTGAACTCTGCCTGCCCAATTTCTTCAGAAAATTCATTTAAGAGGCAGTAATGCGATCAAACCTGAGGGTCATGACTACCCGACGCAAATAAATCCATTTCGATTATTTGATAAGGCGGGAGCAAACGAACACCATTTTCTCCTAATGATGAAATCAGAATGCCTTTCGAACAGTTAATTAATTTCAAATTTTGATATTCGAATAAAAATATTCGAATTTTTTATGTCTCACAATATTAATACTATTAATTGAATATTTGTTATTATTAGATTGACGAAGTGTAAAATTTTTGATGCCAGTTAATTAATGTATTCGAGAAAATTTAATATACAAATTTAAATAATAGAAAATATGAAATGCAATACATAGCAATATTGTTAATTGACTTTGAATAAGTGCAATTGAAACAAACAAATAAAGTTCATTTTGTTTTTTGAAATTTCATCGTAGAAGTTCATTGTTAATAATGAAAAAAACTTATTTGGAAAAAAATCTTTTTAAAGATGATGTCAAGGATACTGATGGGATGGGATGATCTAATACTGATGGGAACAATTGAGGGACAGCGTGGTCCTGGTAGAAGGCAAACGTCTTGGCTGTGCAACATAAGAGACTGGACCGGGATGAGACATGTGGGGGAGCTGTTCCGGGTTGCGCAAGATAGAGAAGCCTTCGCCGGAGTGATTGCCAACGTCAGGGGACCTGATACAGTACGCGAAGAAGAAGATAACAAGAAGATAGCAGCGAGCTGCCGAAACCGGTCAAAGACACAAACAATAGTGAATTTTCACTAAACATAAATTTTTTTAGATAACTCATTGATTTGGTCGGAGCACTACGATACTTCAACATTATAAACTGTTTCAATTTTGAAGCACTATTATAACACGTAGCACAATTTATTAAATTTTCGTGACAGCTGTTACGCCAACATAAATCGACGAAACAGCTGTTGCGACAATTTCACGGAAATTGATAAATAATTATTAACAAAACGACTCGGTTGTTTGTACTCATAACACCTGATGACGCCAATTTGTTGTTTGCAACACCTGATGATGTATATCAAGGTGGTGAAACAACTGTCACGAATAACTAATTAATTGTGATAAGTACTCGTATTATAACAGCGCTTCAAAATTTAAACACTTCTTTTTCAAGTGCCCTGTCGGGTCCCCCCAACGTGGGCGATAACCTCGGCGAACCTGTCTCTCTGTCCTGCGCCTCTCGGAACAGCTCCTCCACACTTCGGATGCCGGTCCACTCCCTCACGTTTCGCAGCCAGGACATCTGTCTCCTACTGGACCCTCGGCGTTCCTCAATTTTCCACTTTAATGTCAGTTGGAGAAGGGTGGTACCTTTCCCCAAGCAGTATATGACCCAGATGTGAAATCTTCCGAACCTTGATACTTGACAACAGCTCCCTGTCAACTCTAGCTCACTTCAAGACTTCGGTATTGGTAACCATATCTGTTCAGGGAATTCTGAGCATTCGGAGATGCAGCCACATTTCAAATGCTTCCGAAATACTTAAACATTACTTTTAACAAGTCACCAAAAAAATATTAGAGCAATCAAGACCCTGTACGCGTCTAGACCGACTGGAGTAAAACCTCTAGGAAGGCCTAGACAGCGCCTAATGGACAATGTTCTGACTGATCTGGCTATGTTGGGCGAATCGGACTGCTGGGAGCAAAAGGCGCAAGATCGAGGAGCTTGGCGAAAAATCATCAAGGAGGCTAAAACTCTTCAAGAGTTGTATGGCCATAGGAAGTAAGTACCAAAAAAGGTAAAGAATGTATTGAAAAATATTGTTGGTTTAAAAAATTATAAAAAATATTTATACCATATTAACTAGAAAAAAATAATAAATCTCCTATATATAATGTTGTATTATATTGTTAACATAATAAATCAACTTTCTACGCATAACATATCTAGAAAAAAAGTTGAAAACTTGAAATTGAATGTCGTCTTTTGATACAAAATTTTCGCCACATTTTTAGTTTTAAATTCAATATTTCAAAAAGAGAACGCCTCCACGCTCGTACAATGAGCGCGACTAGCAAATTTTGACCGCCTGAGGCGACACGGTATTGAGAGGAAAATATAAAAGATTTACAAAACTTTTAGTACATAAAGTTTCTTCAAAAATTTATACTTTTCCCATTTTCCCATCCTCGCAGCATGTTTACGACATGTTTTCTTTGCGGAAGGTTTTTTTCGTCGTTCTTTAATTGAAACTCAGTAGTGATTTATACGAAATAGCTTCTAGCTTAGATATTTTAACTGCCAAAAAGGTAAAATAGTAAAAAATCACAGAAATAAATTAGGCGTACAGAAAAAAAGACGGCAATGTCAAGAAAAATATGAAAATAAGTTAAATATTCAGTTTGATAGAGAAAAAATATTACAATCTGAGTGTGCATTTGGTTTGAAACAAAGCCATTAAAATATACATTTTCGACTTTTTAAAATCAGATTTGAAACAAACCCGGTAGTGCCAACAAAATTTCAGAACAAAAGAGGCAGTTACTAAATGAACCAATCAGAATGCGAGGAATGACATTTTTCAAGATGGCGTCCCATACAAATATCGTTCGTATGAAAAGTGTTGATAACAAACAGGGCAATGTCATGCTGCATTCAAAACAAAACTGGCAGTGTCAGAAAATTCGTAACAAAAAAGGTAATGTTAATTATAAAATAGCAGATATCTTGGAAAAGAAACCGCGGGTATAAATTAAATTTACTCAAATTATAGCTGCAAGCTATGTTTTAATATTTAAAATTGTTGCATCGTATAACCTTAAACAAGTTTAAATTAAAACGTTTTTCATTGTTCACCAACAATTTGATGGTCATACTGTCATTGGTCTGGTGTAATATTCACGTGACAGTAAAAAAGCTACCTATCACATGTCACGAGAATCACTATGCTATAATACCCTTTACATCGATTTGGCTCATGCTGTTATGATGTAAATAGCGATTCAACAAAAAAAAAAAATAATAAAAAAAGAAAACAAAAAAATAATAAAAAAAGAAAAAAAAAAAAATAATAATAATGTAGCCCAAATGGATGGTGACAGACTTGCATATACAACCGCTTTTGAAATCCCCTCCGGACACCGCTTACCTGGAAGACCGCCTAAGAGATGGAAGGACAGCTGGACCACATCATCTGTTTCATAGATCGTCAGATCTGTTAAAAGAAGAAGAATAAACTTGAACATTTGAAAATTCCATTAGAAAATTATGTTCCCAAGCTTAATGTAGTACCTATACCCAATCGGAAATATTATTTGTTAAGTACACAAATATAAACCCATTATAAATCAAGTAGCCATCAAGCTGTTTCCAATAGCTCTCAATTTGTTCCTTCCAATTCCGTCAAATTGTAATTGTTCTCTTGCAAAGGATTAATATCGACCTTTACTTTTTGCCGCCCTGCCCGGCTTTGGTATAAAGGACTCAAGATATGATTGGTTCTGCTCCTTAGAAGTAAAACGAAATAATGTTACAACGGTAAATATGATTGATGTCGACGACTTAGTTTTTTTCGATTTAGAATTGACAAGTTAATCGAAGTCTTTCGAGTTTTGAAATGAAATAGGCGAGGCATTAAATTTATGTACTGTTATTAAAGTGTAAATACCATTCTGCGCAGTACGGTTTAAGTCAATCAACTGCTTGTATTGTGACGTACAAAGTATTGAATTTAAGCAAGGTTGTTCCCGCTTAGTATTCACGATTTTTAATATATTAAACAATTTCTTCTATGTTCGCCTTCACTTTATGTAATGGATTCATATTTCATGTTTCGACTCAACTCAGACATGTTTTGGTTACAAGTAACCTTTATCAACGTATACAATTTTAACAATCAAATAAAACAGAGCGGTTACTTATATACTAAATGGAGATCGAGTAATGTATAAAAGCACGAGTTCAGTGAAAATAAAAAGTGTTGTAATACAAAGATTAAGTAGGTATTAGGTCCTTACATATGAAATTGGCGTTTTGTATGGGAGGAACATAAAGTTGATTTTTTTAAAATATAATGTATTTATTTAATCAAAGTATGTACCATTGCTATCTATGCACTTTTGCCATCTCATAGGTAGTTCATCGATCCCTTTACTAAAAAAACAATTCGGACGGGAATCAATAAAATCTTTGAAGTCGGCTTGGACTGCCCCATCGGAGTTGAATTTTTTCCCTTGCAAGAAGTTATCCAAATTTGGAAAAAATAGTAATCTGTTGGGGCAAGGTCCGGAGAGTACGGTGGATGTCTTAGACATTCTAATTGAAGCTCTTCTAATTTGGCAGCCGTCTGTTGTGCAGTGTGTGGTCTAGCGTTATCATGAAGCAGCAGTGGCCTAGAGCGATTAACCAGCCTCGGTAGTTTAGCAGCTAGCTCTTCCATCATGGTTTGCAGTTGCTAACAATAGACATCTGCCGTAATCGTCGGGCCAGATTTAAGAAAGCTGTAGTGAACGATACCAGCACTAGTCCACCAAACGCTCACAAGTAACTTTTTTGGAGTCAATTTTCGCTTGGGGCATGGTTTGGCTGGTTCGGCAGGGTTCAGGCATTGCGATGAGCGCTTCCGATTATCATACAGGATCCACTTTTCATCACAGGTAATGATTCGATTCAAAATCCCTTCATTATTGTGCCGGTTGAGTAATGCAACGTAGCAGTCAACGCGCGTTTGTTGATTTGCCCCACTCAATTCGTGAGGTACCCACCTTTCAAGCTTTTTCACCTTCCCAATTTGCTTCAAGTGGATTAAAACAGTTTTATCACTAACACCGCAGTCTGCAGCTAACTCGGACGTGGTTTGCGATGGATCCGCTTCCACAATAGCCTTCACTTCTTCATTATCAACTTTGGTCTCGGAGCTTGTTTTGCAGGTCGAAATTTCCAGAACGAAAACGTTGGAACCAAAAACGCACTGTGTTTTCTTTTGCGGCACCGTCGCCATACACATCATTAATCCTTCGAGCCGTTTCTAAAGCACTGGTGCCACGGTGGAACTCGTACTCGTAAATAACGCGATATTTCAAGTTTTCCATTTTGTAAACTGAGTGACGCAAAGAAAAAAAACGATTGAGGAAAAAACAAATGAATTATAATTTTCGAAACACAAATACTTGAGTAAATAGCTGTATAAATTTGAATTTGAAATTCCTAGCCAAAGAGAAGATATTTGAGATCAAAGTTGCCAGTACGGCAAAACGCCTATTACATATGTAAGGACCTAATATATTTATTCAAATATTAACCACTTTTTTTAACTTTGAGTTTATTCTTCTAATAGTTTTGAAGGTTCTGTACCTTCATCATTGGGAGAACCAGATGTAAAAAAATAAAATCCTTTTTTATTTTACCACCATATGGTTATTTTAATTGATGCCAACTAGTTTCACATGGACCCAAGCATCTTCAAGGCAATTTAATAAATAGTTCTTATTATAACTTTTGTAGTTATTAAATTGCCCTAGCTAACTAGTTTCGTTTGGACCCAAACTTCATCAAGGCTATTCAATAACTACAATAGTCAAAATAATAACTATTTATTATATTTTCCTAATGATGCTTTGGTACAGGCGAAACTAGTTCTAGCATCAATTATAATAACCATACCGTGGTTACATATACATTGTTTTATTATTTCATATCTATGAGTTTATTTTTTAGAATGTTTTGATTTATAAAACAATGACACAATAAAGAAAGTTATTTATTTTAACGATGAACAAAGTGTATGTAATTGATTTATTAATAAAGAGAATATCGCATTGGTCAATGAACTCTGTTTTCATAGACCATTTATTTTTTTACAAAATTATGTAGTTCAGTAAACTGAAACTATTAAAGTAAAAAGAAAAAAAAAACGAAATGAAAATATCTAGAAAATTCTTTATAACTGCATCGATCGTCAGGCTGCACTGCAAAATATGTATTAATAAAAAGGGTAGACGGTGTGGGCATGTACAATGCCCACACTCTTCGGACAATGACTGACTACAGAACGTGACTGGACCAACGATGAGATAAATTAAGGGTTCGCAGACAACCAGCAAAGGCAATACATCATAACCGATATTTGTGGCTTTCGAATCCGCTTTCAAATTGATATAAATGATTTAGGAAAATTAAGTACCTCCACGGGAAATGAGAGGCCCAGTAAAGGGTTTTTTCAATAAATAGATAAATGTGTTTGACGGAATACGAAGTAAGTTATTCAAACTGTATGATATTTGTGTAGATTTGCACGGTAGGTAGCAATACGTTTTTAAAATCTTGGGTTTATCGTGTAACTTGTCTTCCAGATAATCTCAAAAGTGGAAAAAACAGTGTTTTATTTTATTAAAAAAATCATCAACTTGTCTTTCCAAACCAACCTTTAATAAAATAATTGTTTCAATGAATAATTTTGTCTCAATTTATGCAATTTGTATAAAAAAATTCTAAATCCAGAGTACCCGAAATACGTATGAAAAGAGTGAAAAAATATTGTATAAATACAAAGCGCAGTTTTATTTATTTAAACAATATAAAAAATTATAACGTGTGAAAGATCTTTTAATTAAGGCAAACAAATGATCAAGGATTTGAGGGGATAAGTGATTTGAAATATCATAGATATTTGTCTAACTAATATGGAATAACGGTTAGTCCGACCCTATTTAGAAGCATGGGGCATGGAACCCTCAGTTCTCACACGTCCACAGACAATAATTAATTAATTTATGGTCGATCTGTAAAGTCAGCAGGCAATCTCCTGATTGTGAGCGTTACATAAATTATATTAAAAAATTTGGATTACAAATGTCATTTCAAGGGTTCACAGTAATTTGGAAATTTATTACTAAATTAAAAATGCATTGAATAAATTTCCAATTACGAATATACCGTTAATATATTTATACGACAAATTGCCCGTGTTACATGGAGGGACCACGTTACAAATGAGGAGGTTCTCAGCAGAGTTGAAGAGAATGGGTACATGTTGAACACCATAGCGGAGAGGCGCGTGTGATGGATTGGTCATGTGTTGCGACACGAATGTTTCCTGCATGATGTATTGGAGGGAATGGTCGAGGGATTGATTGGCAGAGGATGAACTCGCCAGGATTACCTAGACCAAATTCGCCGAGATATGGGCTGCACCTCTTATGCGGAGTTGAAGTAAGTTGTCGAGGACCGAGCAGAGTGGATGAGGAGATGTGTCGCCTTGCTGCAGACCAATCTTTAGATTGAGACCGGAGAAGAAGATTAGCTACCTATCACATGTAATTAGAATCAATGTGATAGCTATGCCATTTACATCGATTTGGCTCGCGCTGTAATGCTGTAAAGAGCGATCCAACAAAATAATAACGAGCAAAGTTGCAAATAAAGCAATTGACCTCATTGAAGACCATCCAAAAGATGGCGAGATAATTGGACATCTACATCCCAAGAAGAGGCTCCTAGAAATAACAGAACACTGTCTTAATCGAAGCAGTAGAAGAAAAAAAAGAAGTTATCATGTTTTAGGGGAAAAACAATTAATTTAAACAACTATTATAAATATTGTTATCAATCTGATACATTGATTCTTAACCGGGGCGCCAGCGCCCCTTTGTGGGCGTTTTGGAGGTCTAGCGGGGCGTTTTTAAATTTTACGCATTTAGGGGGCGCTGGAGAAATTCGAGTGGGCATTGTGTCAATATAGAAAAATAAGCTTATTCACGAGCTATGCACACTTATACACATTTACACATTTTTAGAAGCTTTAATTTATAAGTTCTGTTAAATAAACTAAACTTTCACACGAAACTTGGGCCTTCAAAACTGTTTAAAATATCACCTAGGATTGTTTTGAGATGTGACAAGTTTTGTACAGTACGAGGCTTTTTTTAAATATTTGTAGTGGGAAATATATTGCATAAAATACATACCTACATAGAGAAATTAGTTAGTTAGTTTAAATTTTGTTTTTTTTGTTGTGGGGGTGGGGGGGAGCGTTTGATAATTTTACTGTGGTAAAAGGGGGATTCTTTCAATACGGTAAGGAAACGCTGATCCGATATAAGCGGTTCTTCGAAATTTTTATGTGTTAAGACCTAAGATATATTTTTGATTATTTAGAAGTGGAAAAAACTAACGAAGGAAGAACAACCACAAAAACAACAACAACAAACCATCACGCTACACTACTCGATCCTGACACACTTTCGAGTTTCCGCGAGTCATACACGCACGTCGATTCTTCCAACTTCTAACATGGCTGACCTTTAAGATTTGATAAGTTTGGTCATACCATGATCCCACGACTCCATGAATAAATAACGTATTTGTAAAAACAGTTATTTGTATTACTTCATAGAACGTTTAAAATAACTACTTGATTCATTTCCAAGATCCTAATGTCTTCTCCCTCAGCTCTTTACAATACCAGTGGGGTTTTGTCTTCGGGACCTACTCCGTCAAAATGAAGAGATCATTATAAAGCCTTTATCAGAGTTAGCGCGATTTTAATAGTCATTATTACCGCAGTTTTAATATAAGTTTATAGCCGCGGAAAAGCTTAAGAGCTTTCTTGGTTTCCCGTCAAATCCCTATTTAGGTTAAGTCGATGATAGCTTTAATACAGAAATTATTTACATAATGGCTTGTCGTTTGTAGTTGTTGATATCAAGCGATAACTTCTAACAAGTTCTTACTGATTTAATTCATAAAATCGAATTTTTCTTATTTGTTTTGTAGGCCTCCTCGATGATCTAAGCTTAAACAAAAATATTAAAATTATTACACATATAAAGCGATTCACAGTAATAAATTACTAAACGGTCATTTTGAATTTAGAATTACTTAATTATTTTATTTTAAAATTCTTTTTTTCTAACAAATAAAGATTTTAGTCCTCAATTTAGAAGTATTGATCAGAGCAATTGCCATGGAAGTTGAAGAAGATTAAAAAAGTTGATTTTTGAAGCAGTTTAAAATATATAGAAAACGTGATTTCTTCATCGGTTTTACAGTGATTTTTTTATTTGTATATAAAAATATATGAATATTTGTTACAAATATTTATGCGCTTTATTACAATATACAAATTAAAAACACTGTAAAATCAATAAAATAATCGCATTTTTATTACATATGGAGTTTTACAAAATAAAAACCACATCCCTCAATACTTAGCAGTTGAAATAATTTCTCCAAAGGAACCACAAAGGCAGGTTAATTCTTGTATCTCAGTATTTGCTGATATATAGATTATGCTGTCAGTATATGCTGACGTTCTTGGAAATAGCTATCCGTACATAAGAATGGGTGCTCTTCTAGGTGGTCTAATTTTCGAAAAATTCTATAATTAATCTGAAGAAATTTGTCATATTAAAATAAATACTGCTTTATACACGTACTGTCAATGGAAAGCCTTATTTAATATATTATATTTAAATAAATATAATGTATGAATTGAAGTATATTAAATTTAATACATTCCTTGCATACATTTAATAATTTGTGATAAGTGTATACATACTTATAGATCATAGAGAAGGTATTATGAACAAAATTATGAAAGGATCCCTGCATTGGTTCGAACATATGGAGCACATGGATGGAGAAAGAATGGTTAAGAAAGTGTTCGTTAATAATGTAAATGGAGTACGGAGTCGAGTAGACCAAGGTAAACATGGCATGACCAAATTAAATCAAGTCGGAAGAATCGACGTGCGTGTATGACCCGTTATAGAAATGTGTAGGAAACTAGAGAGATGTGTCAGGAAAGAGTAGTATGGTGGTCAATTCTCTCTATCTACCCCTGCGGAGAAACGGCGTGATGATTTGTTATTGTTGTTATAGATCATCCGCGTTCTATAAGCTTAAGATGAACAACATTTTATTCTTCCTTTTCATCAGTTTTTATAATGCTTGATGAAGCTATTGTTAATACATATTTATTAAATTATGTAATATTTGGTATATTAAAGCAAAAGCAAAATTATAAAAAAAGATTAAATACCAAATACAAGTATTTTCAAGTGTACGAATCTAATTTAAAGGAATTTTTTATTTGGTTTGAGATTAAACGAGTAATTTTCTTGTAAAAAATAATTTCCTATGGATAAAATTTTTCAAGGAAAAAAGATTAAGTTTACATAAATATCTCTAAATTTAAACCATTCACTATACGTGTAGTACCTTATTACTAACTTTATTGTATATGTTTATATTGAGCTCAAATAAATTTCATGATGAAAATATTACATTACGAGAGGCTAAATTTCCTGAAAAAAATATTAAGAATTTGTCGTAGCTACGAGATTCATAAAATTCCGAATGCACAGAGTGGCGTATCTCAGTTTCGCTCGCATAGAAGGAAGTACATAATAAAATTTTGGATATAATAATATTTGAAAACAAAATTTGAGATACCCCCTACTATTGGAGTGGCGTTTTGTTTTGCCCGGGGCTCAAATGCGATAAGGGAGGAGTGGGGACTAGGAAAGGCCCGAAGTTTAATACCAATAAAACAACCCTTAGAAAGCACGGGCAGCGCCTTCGGGGGCTAATCCTCTCACTCGGTCCTCCCCTTGTTAGTAACGCTTATATAGGCAGATACATGCAGATTTTCACGTTCTTATTATTATTATTATTTTCAATAAATTATATTTTTGGTCATGCTGATAAGAAAGACAAATAGTATAATCTTTGAACATAGACACCGTAACAATTTTTACGCTGTGAAAAGTTGTACGTAATCTTCTTCAAAGGGCAATGTAAAACTACCCCAGAAACATTTGTGGTAAAAAAATATTTGCTATAGTAATTGCCAACGTCGAAAGGACCTGACACTCTATAACAAAAATAATAATCATCTTATCCTTGGTGTTAAAGTAAATTATTAGACAAATCTTTACAATCCAGGAATAATAATAGAACTAAATATAATATATACGTTCCCCCCAGCTATAGCAGAGCAAGAGGGCATATCTTATTTTACTGTATAACATTGAGCTATATATGTTAAATGCAAATATAATAAGTGAATGCAGTGGGATGAAAGTGTTATAAACAAAATTATGTAAAGGTCATTAAGATGGTTGAGAGACATGAATAGAATGAATGAGACAAGAATGGCAAATAAGTGTATGTACAAACAACGTAAACGGAACTAAAATAAAGAGTAAGAACGAGGAAAACGTGGCATGATCAAATTGATCAAATATTAAATATAAGAGACGGAGAAATTGAAATGCGTGCATGACACGATGTATGAATTTCGAGGTAGCAATAAAAGTATGTCAGGATAAAACAGTGTGGCGGTCCATTCTTACCCCTTCGCTTCTGGGAGAAAATGATGTGGTTAGTTATTAAATTTTTTATATATAATAAATAATCACATAATTTCAAATCACATAACCAAAAATACAGAAATCCCACAATAGTGAACTATTTTCTCCAAACCGGATGAATACAGTAGACCGTCGTTTATCCAGAATAATTGAGGCCGGAGGTATTCCGAATACCGATTTTCCGGATAATAATATGATAATGTACACATGTAATCTTGAATAAATAATGACACGTTGAAACTCGAACACAGCGGGGGACTGACTGTCCGTAGGGTGCGGAGGAGAACGAGAAGAGGAGGGAGGAGAAGGATGATGCAACCCACACCCAACGTCGTGTAGGTGTGGTGGGGTTAGCTTAGTCATGCGTAGATCACGGTACAGAACGCTTCATCATCTCGGCTTGTCCGGATAATTGACGTTCCGGTTAACTGACGTCCGGATAAACGACGTTCTACTGCACTTTAATTTTTAATGAATAATTCATTGCAATGATTCAAGTGAACATTTCAAAATTTAATTAACTCATGTAAATTATTCACGTACGAATTATTGTTTTAAGATTCAACCAACGACCTTTGTCTGAATCTAAATAAGTTCCAGTTAGGAAAGCTTTATTATTTCAACCAAGTGCAGTGCTTTGGTTAATTATCACAGATCAAAGTTGTGGTGAAGCCATTAGGTGGTTCCCAGGGATCCTGAAAACTCGATTCCAGTGCTGCATAAATCAATAGAAAACAAAGGTTTGTTTGCATTCAATACTTCAGAATAGTTCATACTCGGGACGAATGCTCCCAGACAAGAATAATCGCTCTGGCTAGGTACTTAAGTAAAGGCAAATAGCAAAATCACTTGTTTGCGAACATGGGCGGCTTCAATACCATTGTGATGGTCAATAACCTTTTAAAACGATCATGTTTAATATTAAGTTTTCATTGTTAGTTAGTTAGTTTTTAGGTTTTCACACAATTATTTTATTTTGTTATGCCAAATTAGATAAATTTGTTTAAATTATTCAATGAGGAAGGTTAAAATAATTTTATTATAAATATATTTAGCTACCACGGCTACCGTGGCCAAGTGGCAAGAGTAACTGCAACACTAAAGGTTACGGATTCGATCCCCGGCGATGGCAGTATGATTGTCATACTGTCCATGGTCTGATTTAGAATTCACGTGACAATAAAAACAGCGATAGATTAGCTACTACAGATATCGAGAAGACTGCAAGGTTTGAAAATCGTATAAGATGTTGTATACCTGGGTTCTCAAATCAGTGCCGAGAATGAGTGTGAGAATGAAATAAAAATATCTCAAAATCTCAAATCATATCTCAAAATTCTCTAACTCGATTTTACAAAGTCGTGAAAGATCAAGATATTTCCAATTCCAACAAAATGAAAATTATGAGCACCTTTATATTCCTTATATTTTGAAATTTGGACTGTGAAATTCCGTAACAACGAATTTAGATTGAGGTGTTGGCATCGTATGATGAGGATATCGTGGTCCGCAAAAAGGACGGACGACATTTCTTGGAGGAAGCCAATAATCACCTAGGTTTGTAAGAATAAGATGATGATGACCATAAAATAAATTTGTATTATGCTACACTTAATTTATATTAGATTTAAGCTACCGAAATGATAATGCAGAGGTGGGCAAACAAATTCGTGAGGGGTACCTTTAAGGTTGCCCCAATAATGGTCAAGATCAGAGAATCTCGACTCCGGTAGTGCGGTCATGTGACGCGAAGAGACACCGAAAGCATTGTCCAAAAAGCCCTCAGCATTCCTACAGAATCAAGACAAAGTGAAGATGAGCCAAAATTGAAATATGTGTCGTCTTCGTACGAGGGCCGACCCTGGAAGATTGAAAATGGCAAAAGGAAAGAAGACACTATTGAATGCTGTGCTTTATGTTTATAATGTTTGCATTTGAAATTAGTATTTTTTGTTGTTGTTGCTTTCATTCGTGATATTTCAATGCAATGCGCCTTTTCTCTAAGAACATCTTCCTTGAATAAATAAAAACGCATCTAAGATAATTCATACATTCATAATTATGAATCTTATCTCTTGTTTTACTTATGCACTTATTCTTGTTCGGAAACATAAACGATATGAGAAATTATGTTAAAAATATTTTATCTGAGGTAAGTGATTCCTTTAGTATGAATAATGTACGTTGTCATTATAAGTAGTGCGAATTTATGGCTCAGTAGTAAAAGTGTAGGCCCAGCGAAAGAGCTTTTCGGCAAGATATTAGACGAATAAATCTTCGTCACAAAAGTAAAACATTTTTTTAGTATGATACGTGCGTATGTTCATGTTTAAAAGTAGAAAAAGTCATTTTAAATTAACGTAATTTTTTTTGTAAAATTTTTACGAATATCCAACATCGAAAAAAAATATTACGAAGCCCTGAGGAAGCTTGGGTACAAGCGAAACTAATAAAGGCAATTATAATAATATAACCGCATAGTGGTGAAAAACAAAGTGCAGTGTTTTTATTTACGAGTATATTATATTTTGAATATAAATTTAAAAAAAATTAAAATGTCTTACCACAAAGTGAATTCTTCATACGAAAAAGAAAAAAAATAGTTTATTGAAATTTTTGAAAACGTTTATGATAAATAAAATAGACACAATGATTTCTAATTTTGCAGTCATACACAACAAAGATATTTCAATTAAATTGTAAATCATTACAATTGTATTTAATACAAGTGTAGCGTGGCGTAGATTTAAATTTGCGCATGCTAAAACACAGAATTCGACATCAGCGCCATCTATTGTAAACAAACATAACTATGCATTATTCTCAGAATGTCAATTATTCATGAACTTCCCAGGAGGTTTCAACGGTCATATACTGGGTCCATTTTTTTTAATTTAAACCATCCAGGAACCCACTCAAAAAAGCACAAAAAATTTCATCAAAATCGGTCCAGCCGTGTAGGAGGAGTTCAACTACATACGCCCGGACAGAAAATTATAAATATAAAAATACTCGTATCTGTAAATAGCGTCGGTTTTATAGAAGTTTTAGTATATTTAAAGGGGACGATGTTGCGATTTATTAAATAAAAATTTGGAGAAAGCAACGGGAAACCATTTCAAGAACGCTTCGCGAGAAAATATTTTGCATATCTGTATTGTAAGCAACGTCAGCGGAACCAGACACGGCACTGTAAGAAGAAGAAATCAAAATTATTTTGTATTTAGGATATGTGAACTAAGTAACTCATTAATAATCTCGTGAAACTTCCATAAAACTCTAAATAAAATATGTAAAATATATATTATATTTTTGAAAATATTATATTTCTAGACGTTTTATTATATAAAAAAATTACATGTGATAACCTATGTAAGGCGTCACATGTCAGTTTCTTATAATATATTGAATAAAACTTCTGAAAAATTGACGTTTTGATCAATATCAAATACTTAATTTGAAGTTTTGCATTATTAATTCAGGAACTTAAATGTATTTTTTTTAAATAATTTAGAATTGAGTAGTACATAATAACTCGGGCAAACATGAATATTTTCAATTAATATTACAATTCAGGAATCCTTTATTTGAATTAATTACAAAAGTCTAATACAAAACAAAATTTAACAACAAAAAAAAAAGGATTGCTTTAACCCTTAAAAGGACCGAATGAAAATATTACCCACAAAATTTCATATAAATTAAAGTATCATATTTGTCGATGAAATGAAAAGATGAATAATTCCGAAGAAGTATAATAACAAATTATATTTTGGTGAATATTTTTGTACTTCTTAAATGAATACAATATTGTTAAAAACAATTAGTTGCCTTGAGCCCAATTAAAGGTTAACCTTCATAGGAGGATACTATCGGGTGGTGGTCTTGGGGGTAAAACGTTTGGCTTTTAATCCAGAGGACCTGGATTCAAGCCTGGACACTACCAAATTATTTATTCATTATAATGAGCTATTTTCTGCTCTTATTGAATTTTGTAAAATAATTTATAATATCATTGATTTGAATTCATAGTGTTAGAATTAAAAAAAAGTATTTTAATGAAATACAGAAATCTAAATTTGTTCGAGAAGAAAATTGAATCTGTTATTGTGGTTACATCTCTGTTAAAAAACCATTGCTTAAAGTTGATACATATTGCATAATAGAAATCCCTATCAGATAACGTAGAAGAAGCAGATTGTTTTCTTGGGGATTTGAATATTTTCAACGTTGAGGAATTTCCAATGCAAACTTTATTGACGCGACTCAAGGAAACTTCATATGCACCAGCGTGCGATAGACGGTATTCATGAGATGTCAAAGATTGGAAAATTTGTATTTTAAGATGCCTCGCTGCAGCAAATATTATCCAGATTTTCTAAAGCTTCTGGATCATATCCAGATTCAGAACTATTTGTTACCATCGTATAAACGACGGATAGAAGTTCAAATAATACATATTTATTAGCTCATGTTCACCTTTGCACTAAAAAATAATTTTTATTACAAACAAACAAACCATCATGACGTTTCCCCGGAAAAATAGGCGAAAATAATTGACAGGAACACTATTTTATAATGTCACACCTTCTGGCTTCTTCCACATTCATTCAGCGAGTTATTCTTCAGACTTCTAACATGGCCGACCTTGAAAATTTGATTATTTTGGTCATGCTATATTTTCCTTGGTCTTCCTCGACTCCGTTAACCATTCACATCGTTAATATATGGTAAACTTTCTATTCATTCTGCGGGAAGATAAATACAGTTTGCTCCAACTAATACTGATAGGAAAAATTGAGGGGCAGCGTGGTCCTGGTAGAAGGCAAAAGTCTTGGCTCTGCAACATGGGATGAAACATGTGGGGGAGCTGTTCCGGGTTGTGCAAGATAGAGAAGCCTTCGCCGGAGTGATTGCCAACGCCAGGGGGACCTGATACGGCACGCGAAGAAGAAGATGCTTTTCTAAACATTATTTTTTCATAAATGCGTTCAATGTGTCCAACCAACGCAGCGCTTCATTCATAATTTTGTTCAAAATACTTTCTTTCACTCTGCTTTTTGATACATCGTTTTATTTCACAACAACATTCGTGGTCGAATAGCAAGTGCGATGAGTGTCACATCAAAGGTCCCAAGTGCAATTACCGGCAATGGCAGTGTGATTGTCACACCATCTTTGGTCTGGTACAGAGTTCACATATAACTAAATGACGATAGATTAACTACCTATCACATGTCATGAGAATCAAGGGTATATCTATCACACTTAATATCGATTTGTCTCGCACTGTAATAATGTAAAGAGCTCTTCTTCTTCTTATTGTAGATCTTGCGAACTGTTTATGCAAGATATAAACTTTCTTCCTGTGAAGAAGACGATCAGCCTTCTCTCTAACTCTTTTGTGGTTGTCTTGATGATAGACGGCCCTCTGGAGCGCCTCACGATCTTAGTAATCCTCGCTGGATCCACCCTCTCGATGTGGACCCTCCAGAATCGTCATATCTGCCTACTCTGTTTTCCACATGATAAGTCACAATTCTCTCATTACTGCTACTCTTAGGATAAGTTTGGTTCTGACAGTGTCTGCTCTTGCTTCGATTCAGTAAGTCATTATTGGCCTGATGCATGTTTTATAAATTCTAACATTGCTTACCACTAGCATATGCTTTTTAATTATTTAATAAAGTTATAAAAAAATACAAAAACATTTCACAACTTATAAAACAATATTTTATAAACAATTAATACTTAGAACATATTGAAAGCATTTTCGACGAAATCGCAAGAGAATCGGCATCTTTTCACCTCATTTGACAATTCGTCATATAATTTGAATCCTCTATAAAAAAACACCTTTCTCTGTAATTTCAAGCCTGGGTCTCCGGAGTCGGAATCTATCACGACCTCTCGTCAAATAACTATATGCTACATTTTTGGTTAGATATGCAAGCACTATACAATTCTGAATTTTATAAACAAAAATCAAAGTGTCGTAAAGAACTAGTTTTCTTGAATTAATTTTTTTTTAATATTGTTGAAATACTATAATATCTACCCAACCAAGTATAGTCCCAAAAAGTGTCCCTCAGGTATCCAGAGATACCTGCTGCTTTATCAGTAAATAAAAATAAAATAACAGCATGTAAAGAGCGATTCAATAGTAATAATAATAATATAATTAAAATTTTAATTAACAGTATTTGGTCATTTATATATAATGAAGAAAACGAAGATGAACGATGATTTTCATAAAGATATGGCTTAGTGTCAGTAACCTAAGATATTAAGAGTGGCCGACGTACTAGTACGGTCGACAAGACTGGCGGGAAATCAGAATGTGGATGCCGGGCTTAAGAATGCAAACATGTCACTTTTGTCAGATTCCCTTTCAACAGGGGATTTTCCGCGGAAGTTCCCTTCTATGGTGAGTGACATGACACCCGCTGAATCTCAAACAGAGGAGAGTTAATGGAAATCGAACTGAAAACACGATTTTCTAGAAATTTGGGAGTTGAAAGTGTAATACATCGAAAATAACTTATGTATAGTTGTAACCGTAAGCGCTTTTCTCAAACGCTGAGTATTTTGGAAGAAAATAAATTTTCAGTATTTTTATTCGATTTTCCAGCTATAAAATATGTAAGTATGTAAATAAATCTAAATTGAATTATTGTTATTTAAATTTTTTAAACCATTATCAAATGATTTAACTAAAATCTCTTGATTGAAGTTTATTTTGAAGAATAATTAAATAAAACATCTTATAATATTGTACTTAAATTCAGTAGGATTAAAAATTCATATATAAAATTTTCAAACATTATTTATAGAGCTGTAATCAATTTAAATTCATGTGTTAAGATATAACGTGTTTTATCTTTTTCTTTGTTTTATATTTAAATCACTTAACACCATTAATATGGGTTAGGGGCAGTCAGATGTATAAATAAACAAGTATTTAAAATAATTTTTTTGTCAGTATTTTAATTAATTTTATAAAACCAAAAATTTAAAATTATTACATTATCTTTTAACGTGATTTAACCCAAATTTAAAAATAATATATGTATTTTTGGACCCTGTTATATAAGTGGTGATTTGCGGTGACAATTATTACTTCTTACAGTCTTCGTACATATCAAAGCTTTTTTTTTAAATAAACGGCCTCTGATAATTTACTTACGGTTTTTCAAGAAAAAATGCAACAGTTAATTGTTTATAAAAATAAAAGTTTTTATAAAATCCTTCGATCAGGCACTAGATAAACTTTTATTTTTATTTTATTATTATTTGAATGGTTTAAGATGAACCTGTAAGAATTTATAATTGTCAACGCATTATGGAACAGGGAACAACAAATATGGCGATAACTTCATATATAATTTAAATACTATTTTCAAATTTGGATCAAATCAAGTTAAACAATAAAATAATAATTAGTTATTGTTGGTTTCATAAAATACATTAAATTACTGACAATTTTGATTTATTTAAATAATTGTTTTTTCATACCTCTGACTACCCCTAACCCCTTAATCAGCCTTCAATTCGTTGTGGATCATCAACCTTTCCAATAGCATGTAAAACTTATTAAAACTATGTGAAAACGTTAACCCGATTATTTTGGATATATAAAACAAAATCTGGACGACAATTTAGACGAACGTCAGACAGGATCAATTCATCGAGGCAAAATTTTACGACCGATCGATCGACAAATCGATGCATAAAACTTTCGTGCACCTGTCATCACTTGTAAGGTATAGTAAACTTTCAAAGTAACAATTAAAAATAAAACTCATAAATTTCGCTAAAATTTAATGTTTCCGCTGGCTGTTGGATAATCTTTACCATTATCTGCCGGAAATGGAGGTGTCAGCAGACGTAAACCTAAAAATATAAAAATAAGGGACTCACCGTAAATAACTGGGATTCCCCCGCTAATCTCCCCCTCTTCTCAATACCGCTGGGTCTCGACTGGAAGAAATAAAAGAAAATTTGTAATTTTTTTGTTCTGTCGGATAATGAAAAAAGGAATCAAATGAACATGATTGGGGAGACCTCAATGCGTTTTGGTGAATTGTGATATGAAATTATATCTCGGGATTTGGTTTTAAATCTTTCAAGAATTTAAATAATATATTTTCTTGTCATACGGTGTACGATGTATTAAAATATCTACAAATTTATTTATGTATTATAGTTAAAATTGTTATAAAGGTTCTACTATTCCCTATATCAAAATATACGATATTTACGTCTATCGAAAAGATGGAATGTATGACCTTCTCCAAAACACCAACATTATACCTAAGAGTAAAGAACCTATCCATAAAACTGGATGGAAAAGCTCTGTGCAAGTCAACAAGGCAGCTGAAATCTCTTATGTTCTAAAATCCACAATATGAAAAAATAATGATTTTGAAAAATGACGAATTTATAAAGCATGCGTAAGACCAAAAATAATATATGCGTTGAATCTAGGGTAGGCACAGTCTGGACCAAATAAGTTTTGAGGACTTCTGAGATGAAGACACTGAGTGTGAAAGCAGGCAAGACATTAATTGATCACGTGAGTAATACTAGATTTAAAGAAATATGTAAGACTGAAGATATTATAAAATGGAGTATACAGCGAAGAAGCGACTGGTGCGGTCATGTCCAAAGACTGACCACCACCATACTCCTCTATATTGTACTACATAATCAGCCTCACGGGACTTGTCCTCGTAGAAGTCCTCTTAAAAGATGGAAGGACAGGTGGAAAAAATACGGCGGGACATCGAGGGAGAATAGCGTAGCTTAAATGTGGTCTGGGTCCCCCTTGATTGCAAATATACATATTTATATTTTTTTTTACGCAAGTCCCGCATGGACAGGGGGCGGGCCTAGGGAGTGCACGAGTGAAGCTGACGAAAGGCGCCGCTGCGCCTATAACAACTTCGGGTAAGCGGAGGTAGCCTCCTATGGCTCGGCCACATAAAAAAAGGTGGAAATCCATCACATAGGAGGGACAACCCTCTGGAGAACATACCGCATAGGTCTATATTATTAATAATAATTATTCTATGCTAACTTTTAATGCTTAGTTCTATATTATTATTAATAATTATTGTTGGTACTTATGATCTTGAAACTGTTACATTGTCCTAACAAAGTGCCCCGAAACTACGAGTGACCCAAAGAGTCATGGAGAGAGCCATATTAGGAATAAGCCTAAGAGACAGAGTCAGAAACAATGCAGTGAGAGAAAAAGCAAAGGTCACTGACATCATCCACCGGGTGGCGACTCTAAAATGGCAATGGGCAGGTCACGTAGCCACAAGCTCAGATGAAAAGTGGACAAAAAGACTGCTGACTTGGAGTCAGTGGACGGCAAAGAGAAGTGCAGGGCGACCGCAACTACGGTGAAAGGATGATCTGAACAGACACGTTGAAATAACCTGGATGCAGTCTGCACAAGATAGAGTGACATGGAAGCGAATGGAGGAGGCCTTTGTCCAGGAGTGGACGGGTATAGGCTGAGGAAGAAGAAGAAGAAGAAGAACTTTAAAGCGTCGTTTTATGATGTAACCACCTCAAGAAATAGAAGGATTCCTATGAGTTTATATAAATCATTATATTGTATATAAATTGTTAGATTAGATAAACAATTTCTGATACACATAAAATAAGGGTAAATGTAATATTGGACCAATATGTACGTGACTCTTGTGAAAGTTGTTAGTGAGATTAGGAAACCTAATAAGTCCGGAGGTAAACTTCGTTACACGGGAACGCCGAAGAAGAAAGATTCAGCTGGCAACATGATATCGTTCTCAAGTTGATTAACAGCACACGTAGTTTTGGTCACAGATTTATATTATAATTTTATTAATGCGAAGAATATAAGTGAATACAATATAATTAACAGTAATAATGTTGAAGTATCATAGTGTTTCGGCCAAAACAATGGACTGTTTATAATTGTTTTATTAAGAATTACAATTAATTATAATTTGTAAAAAACAGTGTAATAAATGCTTTTAATAATTATTTTATTTTCTCAGTTCTTAGAAAAGCAAACTCAAAACTGGAAAAGAACAGTGTTCTGATTCATAAAAAAATAGTTTTTATGGAATTCCAGAGTGTCAACGCCTTTAATAATGAATACGAATGAAAATGTCTGTTTTTAAGAAGTGTTATTAAGATATAATTTGTGGAAATGAAATGTTTCGCCTTTCTAAGGCATTATTAATTACATGTGTTAATACTTCAGAAAGGCGAAACATGTCATTTCCATATATTATAACAAATCTTCTAAAAAAACAGCCTTTTAATTAATTTTTAATATGAAGATTTACATCACTGTTCAAGAAACAATAAACATATGGATTTTAATTATTGAAAAACTTGATTGAATAATAATTTATGATAATGAAAATCGCAACAACAAAAAAACCATCCCGCGGTTGCCCCGTAGAGGTAGGCAGAGAGAATGGACCGCCACACTACTCTATAGTTTCTATAGCACACCTCTCTAGCTTCCTACACATTCATACAGCGAGTCATACACGCACGTCGATTCTTCCGACTTCTAACATGTCCAACCTTTAAAATTTGATTAATTTGGTAATGCCATGTTTTCCTCGGTCTGCCTCGACTTCGTACACCATTTACATAATTTTCGTATACTTTCTTAACCATTCTTTCTCCATCCATGCGCTCCTTATGTCCGAACCAACGCATCGATCGTTTCATAATTTTGTTCATAAAACCTTCTTCCGCTCTACATTCCTTTCTTATTGAAAATCGCTTTATTATTAAAAACTAGTTGTTTCCAGCCACGCATCGCTGTGGCTCAGTTTGGTTAAATTGAAAATGGTCCCAAATGATGAATTAATATTCCCCATCCGAAACCACCGGTCCACACCCAAGGCTACTGTCATCCCAGTCGGTTCTGTACCCAGATCCAACCGACCCCCACCCATGGCCATTCCTTGTCATCGTCTCTCGGTCTCCACCCACGACCTCGGCCCCTGTCTACGGTCATCCCCGACCCCTCCAGTCTTTCCTATCCAAGAAGTCGGGTTCTAATGTCGGACTCAATTCACCACATCCCCCAGAAAAACCCCTCTCTTCAACAATATTCAGCCTCAACATCCCAAGAAAGAATTTCCAACAGGTGAATAACTTCCAGTATGTAACTCCCGAGAAGGCGTTATCCATCAATCAAGTAAAAACACGCGTATGTTCGAATGCAACGTTGTGTCCAAATTTCAAAGCAATCGGTGATTTAACATTTTGAACACGAACATTTACATTTTTATTTATATATAAATATAATAATAATGCGAACGTAAACGCGACGACCGTTGATTATGTTACGGTTTCATTTAGCATATGACGTTTTTACTGTTGAAGAATAGTATATAAAAATACACGGGTCAAAATTTAAAAGCAATCGGTTAACATCAAAATTTCAAACCGATCGGTTTTTTTCTGAAATAAGAAGAAGAAGAAGATTGAATAAAAACACGCAAGTATTCGAATGCAACATTGTGTCAACATTTAAAACAATCGATAAATATAAAAATTTCAAAGCGATCGGTTTTTTTTCTAAAAGAAGAAGAAAAATAGTGTATAAAACACGCGCGTATTCTAATGCAACGTAGTGTTAAAATTTCGAAACAATCGGTAAATAACAAAATTTAAAAGCAATCGGTTGTTTTTCAAAAGAAGAAGAAGAAGATTGGATTTCATTCAAACTTATCTCAACCTGCCTTGGATAAATAAGAACAAACTGTGAAATTTTCAGCGAAATCGGTTAAGTAATTTTCGAGATAATCATGGATAGACACACAGACAGATACAAGGAAAAAAAACATTTTTATATGTATAGATAAAGTCTTGTTATATTAAAAATTATAATTTAACAAATTTTATTCTGAGAAAAATTAAATAATTTGTGATCCCTTAAAAAAATCTTAAGCTTTTTGTGATAAATTGTATAATTTTAATCGTACATTTTTTCCTTCGAGTAATAAAAAAATGCTATTGAAAAGTGGAAAATATTTTTCTATTATAACGAAAACTCGCTAATTGGAGGCTTATAGTGAGGAATTTTCACAATGGTTTTACTTGAGGCAAGATTAAATAATTATGCTTCGGACAATATCATAATCATTATTATGAAGGGTTAATTTTGTATATAAGACCTAACGTGCGGATGAAAATCAATATTACCATGAATCAAAACAGGTAAAGGGGGTACTCTACCCTATTATAATGATCTCAGTATGGGGTGCTCACCACAAATCTATTATCAAGATGATGATGCTACAATTTTAGTAAAATACACTGTTTTAGTACTGACATTATTAAACAATTTATAGTTGTTCACTGAAAATTCCAATTAAATTAAAACATTTTAAATAGTAAATTTTTTTGGCCGAAACACTATGATATTTAAACATTTTATAACTGTTAATTCAAAAACTTTGTTTTATATCACAAAATGTATTTATTTTAAATCACGACATCTGTTTCATCAACCAATGTTGACATCATCAGGTGTTACAAAATATACAATAGGTGTTACAAAATATACAATACAGATGTCAACATTGGTTGATGAAACAGCTTTCGTAAAGTAAAATAAATACAATTTGTGATATAAAACAAAGTTTTTGAATTAACAGTTATAAAACCTTTTAATGTCTTGGAATTGTAGCATTCTAAATTGTTTGATTTTTAATAGTTGAGTTCACGTGACAATAAAAATGGCGATATATACGATAACGATAAAAAAATGGCGATTTATAAGTTGTTTACAATAATTGGGTTCAAATAAACTGTTGTATACAAACGTGTGGAAAGCACCAACAAACTACCACAGTAAAAGTCCAAATGCAAATCAAGAATCAGCAAAGAAAAACAAAAAATATTGTTGCCCCAATAACGTTGAGAAAGCCAGCATTCTATGGTTTGATCACATCTTGCTCCGAGAAGACAAATATATTATAGATTCTGGACTTTGAATCCCAACCGTTAATCAAATACATTACCTAACGTAATCTGTTCATTTTAATAAACTTGAATACGCTTACGATCTGGTAAAAATCGCAGAACTCCATGATTTCTCTATGTCTGATCATCCGTCATGAAGATTAGAGAGATTCTGCTAAAAAAAATCTTTTTGAGGGACTGTACTATTATGTATTAAAACGGAAAAAATAGTATACGAGTATACTAATTAAAGTACATATACGTATAGTAGAATAAATGCAGTAGAAATGAGATCTCTTAGACGAATTTGTGGATACTCTGTGTATGAAATCACAGTAGAGTGTTGAATGATAATATAAGAAGTGAATGCTGTGCGAGTGATGGTGTTATGAACAAAATAATGAAAGGATCATTAAGATGGTTTTGACAAATGGAAAGAATGAATGAAGAAAGAATAGTAAAAAAAATATATGTTAACGATGTAAATGGAACCAGAAATAGAAGAAGACCCAGAAAAACGTGGCACGATCAAATAAATCAAATATTGAATGTCGGCCATGTGAGGAGTCAGAGAAATCGACGCGCGTGCATGACACGATGTATGAATGTTGAGGAAGCGAGAGAAATATGTCAGGAAAGAATAGTATGGCAGTCCAATCATTCTGCCTACCCTTCGGGGAAACGCCGTGATGGTTAGTTAGTTAGTTAGTTAGTTATATACGAGTATAATAGTCCATTGTTTTGCCCGAAACACTATGATACCTTTACATTTTAAACTTTTAAATTAAATAACTATGTTTTTTGTATCACAATTGTATTTTATTTTACGCGACAGCTGTTTCATCAACCTATGATGACATCATATAGTGTTACAATAATATACTCGTATCAAATGTCAAATTTTCGTGATTTTTCGAATTTTTGTGTGTATTTGTTCCTATGTGAATTTGAATATTTGTTTTATATAATTTTGAAGTTCTTGCTTAAATTGAGTTAGGTACCTAAATATTTTAATTAAAAGAGCGGTTAGTTACTTTTCATAGGAGAAAATATTAAAGGTGGAAAATATAATAATAAACTAATAATAATTATAATAAAACAGTAATTAGAAGGAACAATTTCACATAGTACAGAGTCAAAAAACGATGAAACATAATAAATTAAAAACGATAAACAATAACAGGAAGTAGATTAAATTAATAGGAAAGGTGACAATTGTTGAAGGTAGTTATTATTTTTTAGCTATATTTTAAAGGGGAAAAGTTTTTAATGTACTATGTACTAATGGGGAATAAGCTGGAATTTGGTCATTTAAAACATTTAGTTTACATTTTTTAGCTTTAAAATTTCAACATTTTCTATAATAATTTCTCAAATTTTTGAGGATTATTTGCTATATGTAAAAAAAAAGTTTTTTGTTGAAATACGTAGTAATTTAATTTAACAGTTTACATATATATTACATATATACAAATGTTTACGACGTAAGCGGAATTAGAAAGAGAGGAAGACCGAGGAAAACGCATCACGATCAAATATTAAATGTCCGTCACGTGAAGAGTCGGAGAAAAAACGTGCGTGCATGACACGATGTGTGAATGTTGAGAAATCGATGGAAGTATGTCAGTAATGAACAGTCAGTCACATACTATGTGTTAGTCACAGACTATGCTATTATATAAAATTTAATTATAACTTTCTTGTTAACTAACAATTATATTCATAGAGGCCAGATATCACGATTTCCGCGAAAAACAATTTACTTAACTTGGATATTTTCTTGTCGGGAGTTCTAGCCCGGAGGTGATTGCTCCAGTACAAGTTGAAAATTTATTTTTTAAATGTTAAAGTTTGATATTGTTGAAGGTGATAGGAGAGTTTCTTAGAAGATGTGGTGAGTTGGATCTGACGTTTAGACGTGACTACCCGGGTAGGGAGTAGTCTGGAGGAATGAGAGGTGGCCATGGGCAGGGATCGAGGTCTCGGTTAGGGACCTAGGGACAGTTACAGGGAGTAGCCTTGGGTGGGGCTATAGGGGGTTGAGTGGCGCGAGAGTTGCCTTTGGTGGAAACCGATGTATTGATATACAGGATGGTGGAAAGTGAGAAGGTGGTTCTACGGATCAGCGGCGATGGGAGCAGTGCGGCAAGAAGAGGCGGCGCGGTAGGAGTAGGCAGCGTTGATGTCGGCAGGAGAAGCACTTATCCGTGTATTCTTTATTCTCTCTTGCAGTGTCTTGCCAGATATATTTCTAAGCGTCTTCATTTCTGACACTCTGAGCGCGTTTTTTTGTGATTTAGGTGTCCGCCCTGCACTCGATCCCATATGCCAGGATAATAATTTAAAACCAATTACATTACAATGATTTTCCTAGAATAATTTAAACATAGAATATAAAATTTTACATATTTGTTTGTCATAAAATTAAAATGAATATTATTTTTGTACGCTGTTAGTTGACATATATAGCCACTTTAGCGATTAAATTATGATTTTGATAACCAGACCAAAATTTAAATGGTTACTTCGTTGGTTAATTTTGGGTATGAAACATTAAACCCATACACAATAAATTGACAGTATAGGGTGACCCATAAATCGCGTTTTAGCAAGTTTATCGCACTCCCTTGGGGTTCATTTTACTTCATGCTTAACCCACTAATTGTTTATATCCCGACCGAGGTAGGAATCGGCAGACAAATTTAAAAGGGGTTAAACGAAACACAAGTTGCTGTCTCTCACCTGAATTTTGTTGGTAGGGTGCTTTTAATGAGGTAGTTGTGGTATATAAAGGGTGTACAGAAAGGAGGGAGATAATTCACGATTGTAATTACAGGAGCCGGGGGGATGTAATCGTCTGCTAACCGCGGCTCATCTCGGGCTCGTCAGATAAGCTTGCGGTGGAGATGAATTTAAGTGGCCGTCGGAATGCTGCAGTCAAACTGAGTCGTTAAAAATTCACGCTAAATGAGAACTGGTAGAAAGAGTTTGTTTTGTTGCTATCATGGTATGTATCAAAACAAAGATATATTCACTTTATTAAAGTTTAAGGCGTTAACACGGTGGAATATCATTGTTAATTTGGAAGGAGAATTTGAAACATTGTACGAGTATAATCCACTTTATTTGAAATAATAAATAACAACAACAACAACAAACCGTCACGCCGTTTTCCCACAGGGGTAGGCAGAGATAATGGATCGCCACACTACTCTATCCTGACATACCTCTCTAGCATCCTCCACATTCATACAGCGAGTCATACACGCACGTCGATTCTTCCGGGTTCTGACATGACCAACCTTTAGAATTTGATTAATTTGGTCATGCCATGTTTTCCTCGGTCCACCTCGACTCCGTACTCCATTTACATCGTTAACGTATAATTTTTAAACCATTCTTTCTTCACCATGCGCTCCATATGTCCAAACCAACGCAGCAATCGTCTCATAATTTTGTTCATATTACCTTATTTCGTTCTACATTCCTTTCTAATATCAGCATTTCAGATTCTGTCGTACATCGTTCTATCACACATTCGTCTTAAGGACCTCATCTCTACCGCATTTATTCTGCTTTCATCTTTCTTCTATCAGTTCCATGCTTCCCTTTCATACATAAGGGTTGGGACCAGAGGACCAAGAGGACCCGCCTGAAATAACAGACTCTTGAGTCTACCAAAAGTGAAGAACAAGAAGAAGAAGGCATATTTTTTTGTTTTTTAAAATGCGATTTCCCGTTTTCCCTGTATATTTCTCTGCGAAGTGCTCGTATGTGCGGGACCCATGTGTAATTTGACGTACATATTTCTGAAATAATCAGTATCTAATTACACAATAACGTATGTCGGTATCGAAGTAATACACAAGCAGAGGTGTTTCTCCTTCCGCTCGGGCGAGCCCAATACCCCTGTCTGTCGGTATCAAGCGGCCTGAAACTTCGTTACAGAACCACTCAAACAGGACTAAATCGGGGCTAAATATAAAACGACCTGCAGACCCGTCAAAGGCTTTTTACCAACTGAATGAGCTGCAAATTCGCAGAGGGAGAATATTAATGTGGATTTAGTAGGTGACTACATATTGCAACGTGTTTTGTTGGTTCATTGTGGAAATTATTATTCACCCACAATCTGCGGGTGAAAATTTTGTAAAAACTTGTAGTTGAAAATTAAATAATAATAATAATAATATGCTAACTTTTAAAATGCCGTTTTTGTGATGTAATCACCTCAAGGGCGCATTAAGACGTGTTTTAAATCTAAAAATCTAAATGTGACCGCTTAAAAAACGATCGGTTTAAAAGTATAGTAGAACAAAGTATAAATGTTTAAATTGGGTATGAAATATGAAAAAGATGGGTTTTCAATTTAGATCTGAAATCTGTCGGATCATTTATGCATCTAAGGTGTGAAGGGAGATTGTTCCAAGCTGATGGACCGGCTACCGCGAACGCTCGATCCCCGAAATTTGTACTGGGGCAACGCTTCGGCTCAACTAATCTTCCTATTGCTGAGGAGTTCGCCGAGCGAAGTGTGGATTTCCGTGAATTTAGGCTGTCCGTTATAAAGAGTTCAGATATATAACTTGGTGCCATTCCATGTAGCGCTTTGAAGACTGTCCAGCAGAGCTTATACTGGATTCTTTCTGGACTTTTAAGCCAGTGAAGTTCTTTGAGATGTTGTGTTATATGGGACTTTTTTGGAATGCCTTTAATGAGCCTTGCTGCTGCATTGAACGCAGATTGAAGTTTGTTTATTTGTTGTTTTGGAATGTTTGCATAAATTCCATTACAATAATCAAGTCGTGACACAACGAAGGAATTTACAAGAGTTTTGAAAGTGTCATGGGGAACACTCCTTTTGACGGATTTTAATCGTCTTAGGTGGAAGAAACTAGCGCTGACCGTGTTATTAATTTGGCATTTTAGAGACAGATTTGCGTCAAGATAAACACCAAGAAGCTTTGTGGAGTTTTTGGGAACGATATCATTGTTAGCTGTTGAAATTAAGGAATGATCGATAAGATGTTGACGCTTTGTGGAAGAAATCCAGAGAAATTCCGTTTTGGATGGATTTAGTTTAAGTTTGTTTGATGCCATCCATCTGGATATGGCATCAATGCAGTTGACAGTTATTGACGTAAGATGTTTGATGTCTTTTTCATTTTGTGTTGGATGGACATCCAGAATACTTCAATGGAGGCCTTGGACAAAGAAATGGAATATCGGATGGCCATCTAAAGATTGACTGACGATATTGTCTGAGTAGCTAGGGTGACCTGGATGCGGAAGGGACAAGGAAGGGACGAGTAAAAGAAAATGGAAGAGGCCTATATCCCGCAGTGGACGGAATAAGGCTTAAGAATAAGAAGGAGAAGATTTTGTGCTGTAGATTCATAGTTTAAAATTTTTTTTAAATAGTTCATTGTTTTGGCCGAAACACTATGATACCTTAACATTTTAAACTGTTAAATTAAATAACTTTTTTTGAATCACAATTGTATTTTATTTAACGCGACAGCTGTTTCATCAATCTATGTTAACATCATCATTGTAACACCTGATGAAACAGCTGTCGATGAAACAGTTGATGAAACAGCTATCGCGTAAAATAAAATACAATTATGATACAAAAAACAAAGTTATTTAATGAAACATTTTATACCATTTTTTATACGTTACAACACAAAACTTTATTAAAATTAAAAATTAAAACACAAATTCATGTTGTTATTTGAAATTTCGTGGTTGAAGTTCATTGTAAATAACTATAATAAAAATAACATATTTAAGGTAATTTTTTTTAAATATAACTACAAACTAACTAACCATCTCTCCAAAGGAGTAGGCAGGAAGAATGGACTGCCACACTTTTCTTTCCGGATATACTTCTCTCATTTCCTCAACATTCATACATCGTGTCATGAACGCATGTAGAATTCTCCGACTTCTCACGTGGCTGACATTCGATATTTAATTTATTTGATATTTATTTGGCTAAATTCCACTGAGGTTTATGGCTAGGACCGGTTTCGCCAGCTCGCTGCCATCTTCTGGGAGCTACCGAAACTGGTCGAAGCTATAAACCTAAGTGCAATTTAACTTAACACGTAATTTCATTTAAAACAAACATGTTTCGGGACACACGACCTTAATGATATATTCATTATTTTGTTCATAACACTTTTTTCCTGAGACAATGTAATGCATTATTAATAAGTCGTAAATTAATACGAATGAAAACTTTTGTTTTCTAGATGTTTTGTAATAGTTTTTGAGAATTACATGTTTCACCTTTTAGGGCATAATAAAATATGCTTTTGTATATAACATTTGATTATTTCCCCTGAAAGGTGAAATTTGTATGATGCTTGTAATTCTCTTAAATTATGTTAAATCTTCTAGAAAACAGACATTATCATTAGTGTTAGGTACGAGTATTAATTACAAAGTTCTACAACTTTGTTTCAGAAGCATTATGAAAGTCGTTAATTAAATTGTGTACACAATATTTATAATGTATAATATTTAAATACAAAATGAACCTATGTGTTGAATAAATCATTACATTTTTCCAATGTGAATAAGCAACTCGAAAAATATTTTAGATTCAAATAAGTTTATGTATTTACATTTCGTTCAATTAACGTACAATATTTCATGTATGTTAGCACTTTAACAAATAAATAAACTCAAACCTTCTGAAAATTTTCCCATCGCAAGAGGACTATAATATTTAACTTCGCTTTAACACAAACAGGAGCAAAACTCAAATTTACAGTAACGTTCCTCCATAAAGCGAGTATAATCATAATTGCGTAAGCCTTAATCAAATATAAAAAGGATTTTCCAAATACTCTAATGAAATGTTACAATCTAGTTAGGAACGCATTAACCCTCTCACAACCACTGTGTTTCAAGAGGTACTTATTTAGGTTATATATTCTTCTTCTTCTTCGATGGATCTACAGCTCATATCGAGCCTTGCCTCCATCAGTGAATTATTCTTCCTCACCTCATCCTCCCATCGGAGTTTAGATCCACGGACCCTTCTCTTTCCTCCCGGATGTTCCTTAAGGATTCTCTTTGGTGCCCAAAACGACAGCATTCTCTCCATATTGAAAACTTTCGTGGCCGAGCTTTTAGTGCTTTAACTGCCACATCGAAGGTCCCGGGTTCGATTCCCGGCGATTTCAGTGTGATTGTCACACTGTCTTTGGTCTGTTGCAGAATTAACATGAAAGATAATTATTTCTTCTATACGAGTATACGCCATACTTTGTGATGTTATGATGGTTTATTTCTATTTTTATTTTTTATACACTTTCTATATACAACACTTATATTAAAAAAATAAAATTATATAGACATGTTTCGTAATGTTTCAAAAAAAAAAATCTTTATAATATCTGTGTAAAAAACAATAATTTTATATATTAAAAAAAAAAATCTTTACTGAAGAAGGACTGTTTGTACGAAACATGTCCATATAATTTTATTTTTGTATTAATATAAGTGTTGTATTTAAAACATGTATAAAAAATAAAAATAGAAATCAATAATTATTTTACTTTCGTATGAAGCACTTTATTTTTGATACGACATTATTTAAAAAGTATTATGAATTTCCAATTCGAAATGTATAAAATAAAATAAAAAAATCTGATTTCAATGTTATATCTAATTGAAATATGTGTGTAGTCGTGTCTTGGAGTGTTTAAATTTATTTTAAGTGGGGTTTAAAAAAAATGTATCACAGAGGGTTAAGGAGTATAAAAAAATTCCCAGTGAGAATGAGATGAAATAGACACGAAGCTAAATGCAAATGGCGCTTGTTTATAGGACAGAGCAAAATAAATGAAATTTCGGTGTTTTAATTAAAATAAAAGGCGACTTTCGACGCTCTGTATAGGTTCTACGAAAATGGAGCAAAACCCTGCACGGGTACAGTCTGCGTCGGTGATTAATGAACTGTGGTTACTTTGAAAAATGTATTCTGATACAATATACTTCATTTAATGGCAAGATTTTAGAATGTTTATTCGCGTTTGAATTTAGTTTCGTAATAATACGGTTCCGAGAATATAAATAAGTTATGCTGCGAATGAATAATTAATTTTAATAAGTTGAAATTATTTTTGTTAGTATTTCTTGAAAAATGTTAAATTCGTTATTATAAAACGCTAACTAGAATTATATGATAATTTGTAATAACGTTGAAATAATAAAACGTTGTTATTTTTGATAACAATGAAATTTAGAAATTGAAAATAACTTTGTTTGTTATCCACAAAACATTAAAAACAAGAGACGTTGTTTGCAGATGTTTCGCGGAGGAATCCATCTTCAGGTGTGTGGTGAAATTTCCTCTTCAAGTGAAGATTATCCACGAATGTTGGAGCTTCCTCCAGCCATCCCCTCTTAATCCACTTGTACAGAGCTTACATATCCTTTACCTTACGCGAGTTGGCCTACATGATCGTCTCGAGTTATTTACTGTAAACCCTTCGTTATGACCGCTGTAATCCAAGTTCTTTTATTGGCGAATACTGATAATCTTATTCTAAAGCGAACATCCTTTAACCCTACTGAGTATTTTAAACTATAAGTCCAGTCAATTTAGACATTCGAAGGTGCATAAAATCCCAACAAGCTGAAAATCAGTAAAATTGTTCAAAACATAATTGTTAATAAAATTTAAAAAGTCCCCATCATTTATGTGATTGGAAAATTTTTTATCCGAGGTCAAAGGTCAAAAAATGAGTTTTTCGCGATTTTCAGCAAGACGGCAAAATTCATCAGAGAAGTACTTCAGAAAAAAAAATGTAGATCACAAAATTATCTATAAAAAATGTATCAATATTTTTTTTTCCTACGAGCCACCGTTTCTGAGATATAACGATTCAAAAAGTTGTAAAATTTGTTATCGTCATAATATGCACACGTTTCCACGCCACCTATGAGGTAGTGTACTTAGCACGTTTTTTTAACGTGGTTTCCCCAGTACTTCATTGTCAGTTGTGATCCTGTTTAATTTGAAACTATTGCAAAATAACGGAAATTTTCAAAGATTGGAAAAGATAACACTTATACTTCTTTGATAAAACTTACCGTTTTGCTGAAAATCATGAAAAACTCATTTTTTTGACCTTTGACCTCGGATAAAAAAATTTCCAATCACATAAATGATGGGGACTTTTTAAATTTTATTTATAAATTTGTTTTGAACAATTTTACTGGTTTTCAGCTTGTTGGGATTTTATGCACCTTCACTCTCATTTTTTGGTCTAAATTTGAATTGATTATATACTGACGAACCCAGGTGTAGTCACTCTAAATGTCTCTCAATATTCCTATACTTAACTAATCCAAATAAACTAAATATATCTAAGTTTACAAAATATAAATTTAAATACTATACTGGCTAGGCTCGTAAATTTCACCACTCTCCCTCTCTCCTCTCTCTGCCTCTCTACCCCGTGCTTTCCTGATCCTCCTTAATCGTTCTCGCGTTCAACCAATAGGATCGGTTATATTTTTTAGTAAATTTAATTCATTTCCGTATACCCGAATTACGCATCTCTCTACGAGGGTTCCATACCCTCACAGGTGTTAATGTATATTAAAAACCAAACAAAGAAATACTAATAGTTCTTTCTGAAAAAAAAAAAAAATTATTAGTACCTACTTATAGCAATAAGCCCAGGTTAATTTTTTAAATTTAAATGTATTGTTCCTTTGCATAATATAGGGTTGGTGAAAAGGTAATTTCGTAATTAAGTCAAATATACACCGTTCTATTTGATAACTCGAATATATAAAGAAAATTAATTAATCATATTTGAGAATTCTACTTCATAATGCCCCTTTTGTAGAAGCCCTTGTCCCTATTGGCAAAAAACTCGGACAACCAATTTTCACAGGCCTCTATTGAGGCCAAATTTGTAACCCCAAGCGCGTTGGTCATAGACAGGAACAGATGGTTGTCACTTGGCGCCAGGTCCGGACTATAGGGTGGATGCATAAGAACTTCCCATCCGGGCTTCCGGAGTTTTTTCGCGCGTCATCAAAGATGTGTGCGGCCTGGCGTTGTCCTGATGAAACACGATTCCTCTCATATTCACCAATGCTGGCCGTTTCTGTTGGATCGGCAGCTTCAAGCGGTCGAGTTGTTCACAGTAGAGGGCAGAATTAAGCGTTTGGCCATAGGGGAGCAGCTCATAGTAGAGTTTTCCCTGCCAATCCCACCAAACACACAGCAAGGCCTTCCTGGCCGCAGTCTGGGCCGCTTCGTTGGCTTTCGACAGTTTTTTCACGCATTCGTTTAAGAAATCTCATTTCTACTGCATTTATTTTAATTTCATCCTTTTTTTGTCTGTTCCAGGCTTCGTTTTTATACAGAAGGCTCCGTTCAAAAACACAATTGCGCACTGACATTTTAGCTTCTTTGGTTAGGCTTTTGTTTGCGATGACAACTTGATGTGCACCATTCACTTTGTTGCCTGCCCCAACCATTCTTTTATATCCCTCTCCACTCGAAAAGTAAAAAATAAATAAAAACATTCAAAGCTTTTGCATGATTGTAGAGTACTGTACTGTCCTCAAGTGAAGAGATTAAGAAGGGTTCACAGCTGGTCCACTCCAGCGCGAATTACCGAAGGTTTTGTCTCGATAAACTGACAAACTGATTACAGTAGCTGTAGAACGTATAAATGTTGACAGTCATTCGCAATCATGACTACCCTTAAATTTAAATATTTTTTGATGAGGATGGCGCAGGGTTGCTAAGCGAAAATATTTAATGCTAAAATCTTTTCAATGAATGGCGTAATTACAAAAGTTATGCTATTTAATAGTAGAAAGGTTACGTATAGTACGGTATTTTACAGCTGGTTTGGTAGGAAATTTAATTTAATTAACGAGCGATGCATCGAGTGGTAATAATTTTAGGAATCACCCGGTTTAAAATTAGTTATATTAATTAGATAAATCCTGAATTTACTTAAACGTGTTACCTCAAAAAATATGTATTGTTAAATATTTTAATTCAATGTTATCTAAAGTATTTCTAATAAGAAACAAACAAAATAACAAATCATTACGCCCTTTCCCCGCAGGGGTAGGCAGAGAAAATGGACCGTCACACTTCTCTATCCTGACACCTCTCTAGCTTCCTCCACATTCATAAAACGAGTCATACACGCACGTCGATTCTTCCGACTTCTAACATGACCAACCAACAAAATTTGATTAGTTTGGTCATGTTGTGTTTTCTTTGGTCTACCTCGATTCCCTACACCATTAACATCGTTAACGTATACTTTCTTAATCAATCTTTCTCCATACATGCGCTCTATATGTCCAAACCATCACAGCGATTCTTTCACAATTTTGTTCATAATACCTTCTTAAGCTCTACATTTCTTTATTTTATCAGTATTTGAGATTCTGTCGTACATCATTCTAACACAAATTCGTCTGAGAGATTACGAATTAAGAATAGTTTGTTGTATAGATTACAACAGATAAACCTCTGTGAAATCGACAAAACAATCGAGTTTACATCAATATTTATAATGGAATTTTGCAAAATAAAAACCATCAGTATGAAAAAACTGGTAAAGAAATTGAAACATGTTTATGGAAATCCCTAGTTTTCTTTTCTTACTTTATAAAAATGGATATAAATATGTAATTCATTATTGTTAACCTATATTAAACTTTTAATCTGTATTTTATGGGTATTCAAAAACAAAATTCTGCAATACTTCTGATACTGATAAATAAATAAATGAAATATTATAAATATAAATGAATATTAATTTAAATCATTATAAACTGACCATTCCAAGGAGCATTAGAAAATATGATTAAATGTAAACGCGATATCCTGTCTTACTTAAAAGCGTTTTAAAACAAGGATTCCCAAACTGTTTTCCGGCGAGCCCCACTGTTCTACAGATGCCAAGAATGTTTGCGAATTCCGCCACGTCTGCAGCGTATAAAACTATTCAAAGATTAAGCTCAATTATGTTGGAGTTTGCATTTTTAAAGAGTCTGCGAATTCAGTTGCTGTTTGTTTGAAATTTGTAATTTACGGAAGATAAGTCATTATAGACTTTTAGAATGTTATTTTATTATACTTTACTTTTGTGCAAGTATTTTTTTAAATATATATTTTTTATATTATAAATTGATCATATCATTTCAGGTATACACTTTCTGAGCAATAAACACTTATCAATATCATTTTATTTTATATTCCATGTAATAAAGAATAAATCCGTTTAACAGTGAATTCACATTGGATGAATATTTCGTCATCGAAAACGTTTTTTTTTTAAAGGAACATAGAAGTTCCCGCCACATACCCGAGGCTGTTATAGGGCGTAGCGGCGCCCTTTTATCAGCCTCGCTCGTACACTCCCTGGGCCTTTCCCCGGTCCATCCGGGATTTACATTTAAAGACGGCAACAACAAGGGGGTGCCAGACCACATTTAATCTACAACATCCTACTTCAATAATTGAATAAATAAACATAATATATAATACATGAACATCGAAATCATGGCAGCGCTGAAATGGCGCTGAGCAGGTTATGTCGTTCGCAGCTTAGACAATGGATAGACAAAACGCTTTGGTATCCTAGAACTGTGACCCGAAACCCAAGACATCCCAAATTTCGATGTAGAGACGACATTAAGAGGACTGCCGAGAAAACATGGATGCGTGTTGTGCAGGATCAACAGACATATAGTAGATTGAGGAGGCCTATGTTTAGGAGTGAGTGGATACAGGCTGACGGGAATGACGATAGATATACATATTTATGTTACTATTATAGAAGCAACGTGTATTAACTAAACACCATTGGTTAGAGAAGGTTAAAAGTCGACGTACCTGTCAATAAATAAATTGTTCACTCATTAGAGGCGACGTGTGTCCGGTGTGATTTGCTTCTCGATTTATTCAATAAATTCAGAAGCGTCGTGTTTACACTTGAGTGGGCTCGTGATAATTATGTGCACATTATCTTCAAGGCACGCTGTCCTCACCCCAGATTAGGCGACACTAAGTAGTATCCCCGTTTCAGAATTAAATTTCCATAATCGTAGCAAGCCTCTAATATCGGCACAGCAACAGAGCAGTACAAAAAATTCCAAATTTTTGCACCGCTTGGCATCCAAGAATTAAGAATATTCCTAAAGGAATGGTGAAAGCTTACAAGCACGTTTATTACAGTTTACTTTTTAGTATCCTATATTACATCTACGAAAGCTTGCTTTACAAATTTTGGTTTAAAACTCATTCACTTAAGTATATAAGTGCTCAAAATCATAAATAAACAATACATAAAATGTAATTTTTTATATTGAATATTTTAAATCGAAACAAAAGAGCAGAAATCCTTTATTCAATCTAGGAATATTTCATTTTGCGTATCCGATTATCAACTTTAGTTAAAATCTTGTGTTAAATTCGAATTGTTATACATATTTTTCTTTCGGTGCCGTGTCAGGTACCCCCAACGTTGGCGATCACTGCAGCAAGGCATCTCTATCCTGTCCCACTTGGAATAGGTTCTGAACTCTTGTTATTCCTGTCCACTCTTTGATGTTCCGCAGCCAGGACAGCTGCCTTCTACCAACTCCCCGACGTCCCTCCACTTTACTTACCCATTAATATCAGTCGAAAGAGGTGGTATTTTTTTCCCCTTAGCACATGACCCAAACACATAAAAGATTTAAATATTTTTGTTCAAATCGTTTTTTTTTTAGCAATAATTAATCGAAATAGCTTATTAGTGTAAAATTAGTGCATAGTTTAGATTTATATAAAGGAAACTTTAATGATTACTTCAAGTTGTTAGAGTTTAAGTCACAATTACTTTTAATACATATTTTAAAGTATCAAAATCAAAAGTTTTTTGGAAATGAACTGTTGAGGACAGTAGACTAATTCAATTACCTGGACAATATACTTTCTAAGTCGGTATGTAGCTAATCTAACGCCATTTTTTTATCTTGTAAATTCTACACCAACTAAGACAGTGTGAAAATCACACTCCCTTCGCCGGGAATCCATCCTGGGACCTTCGGTGTGCCTGTCAAAGCACTAACCAATCGGTCACGAAAGTCGAATTGAAGTATCTGATATATTATAGGTTATTTTGTTACTAATTACTAATTATGAATTACTAATTGTAAAAAAAATATTTGTTTGTATATCAAATTTTTTTTATTTTTTTATTTATCTTACTAACCATCACGCCGTCTCTCCGAAAGGGTAGGCAGAAAAAATGGACTGCCACACTTTAACCGATACGGCACTCCATCCTTCTCTTTTCGCCAATATATATTTTTGAAATAATATTGAAGAAATTATTTAAATTATCATTGTAACAAATGAAAAAAATATTTTTACATCTTTCAAATTGTTTATATAAACGAAAAGACATGTATAATTTTAACATCAAAACAGTACAAACGTATTACGTGTCACAATTAACTATTTAAAGTGTGGAAATATTTCCAAATTTACGCGAGCACCACATGAACCAAACCAAATTTTCAAAATCAGAACTAGTATTAAACATTTACATTGGAGAAATTAGGTACTCAAAAGGGTGTATTGTGAAAAGTTACAGATTTTGCGCTAACTGAATAAATTCCGTAAACAGACTTCCGATTCCTTTGAAGTCTTGATATGTCTTCAATAACTTACATTGTAAACAACTCCGAAGTTTTTTTAATAGCGATCATATATCAAAGTCAATAATTATGTAAGTTTTATGACGCGGGAATGTACTAAAGTTTATAAATTACTCGATCGATCTTCTTACTCCCGTGCTGAAGTTTTCATAATATATTTAACTATTTTACATTGTGGTAAACTTTCGCCATTGTAAATACGGCGAGCGAGGGGAAATGTGTATTAAATAAGAGTGCTGTTTTAAAATTTTAACAGCAGGCCGAGGCGCTGAAAGAAATATAAAATTCTCAATAAGCGTTAGTGAAGTGTCGTTAGGGTCATATGGGGCTACTGAAATGATGATATGGAACATTGTAGATGTAGAGCGATTCCGCATAGAGCTGTATTAACAATTTCAAAATTAATATAATTGAAGCATTTAAATTACATTAATTTTACAATACCATACAAGATTAAACATACTTTTTTATAATAGTTTCATTAACGACTTTTTATT
Source organism: Lepidostoma basale (assembly GCA_022606425.2). Taxonomy (NCBI): domain Eukaryota; kingdom Metazoa; phylum Arthropoda; class Insecta; order Trichoptera; family Lepidostomatidae; genus Lepidostoma; species Lepidostoma basale. The sequence continues at coordinate 1,103,217 of JAHDVF020001587.1, forward strand.
AGTGATGCAACGGAAGTGTCATAACGGAAGCAGAAACGGATGCGGAAGCGAAAGTATAAATACTATGAATAAAAAGGTATAATTTTTTACAAATACAAATTTTAAATAAATTAATATTCAAAATAAAGCAGTGGTAAGGTATATTTTGTGAAAAGTAGTTTGGACGCTTTACACATAACAATCTGTTCCGGTGTTCTACATTCGAGGTCCGTCCAATAAATACGCGAACTGATTTTTTTTATATTTTATTTTACAAAATTTAGGGTAGATCAATGCACTTGTCGCACCTCCATTTCCATTGTTCAAAACATTCCTAGAAGTCACAGGAGTTGGGCTTTTCAGCTGCTTTGTCGTTTCACGTTTAATCGTCTACACGTTGTCCCAGTGCCGCCTCGCATGACCTTTTTCCATTTTGGGGACCAAAAAAGTCGCCAGGGGCTAAATCTGGTGTATAGGGAGGTATAATAATCATAGAGATTGCATGACGGGACAAAAACTGGCGGAGTGACGAATGTCATAATTTTCTCAACTTCAAATGTTTTGTAAAAATCGGGTGCACAGATGATTTTCCTAAATTTAGTTAATCAACTAACTAACCATCACGCCGTCTCCCCGAAAGGGTAGGCAGAAAGAATGGACTGTCACACTTTAACCGATGCGGCACTCCATCCTTCTCTTTTCGCCCCACGGGAGACGCGGTGTGATGGGTTGCGAACCTCATCGCCACCAATAGGCATCTCCCGCGCACACTTCGATCTTCCAACATCCACAAAATAAATCTAAAACAAATAATATAAAATACAATGATATAAAATAAAATAACAAAATAAAAATAATTTATCACAAAAAGTTATTTTTAGATGGTGCACATTTGTCTATTTAACTTATGTTCCACGAATCAACCGTTTTTTTAATTTAGCACATAATGTAATAACACATAATTTTTTCCGATGTTGCACATGTTGACATGGACGATCCGGACTTTTGTGTTTATTTAATTTATGTTACACGTATCCACCGTTTTTTAAATTAGCTGTTATATGATTTAATTAATGTTCCACGTATCCACTTTTTTTTGTTTGGCAGTAATTAGGCACTTAAAACCAACCAACACCAGCAAGAACTTTAAAGGAATATTGAAGAAATTATTTAAATTGTCATTGGAACAAATGAAAAATTTATTTTTACACCTGTCAAAATTCTTTATATAAACGAAAAAACTTGTATAATTTTGACATCAAAACAGTACAAACGTATTACGTCTCACAATGAACTATTATAAAGTGCGGCAACAATCAAATTGACCAAAACAATTCACTTATACGAGTACACGTAATTTCTCCAAACTCACGGGAGCACCACATGAACCAAACCAAATTTTCAAAATCAGAATTAGTAATTCAATCAACAATTAGTTAATCAACAATCATCAAAATAGTTAATCGATGATTGGAATGCATAACAGACACCTTTAATGTTTTCATGAACACAGGAAGTCGACGTTCGTCTTGAACTTGCACGACCCTTGCAGTCATCACGGCCCTCACTAACTCTTGATCGTTGAGTTTTCTTCGGTGTCTTTACTCCATAAACAACCTTTAACATTTTATGAATTTCCCGATATTTTTTCCCAAGTTTTTCAATCTCCATTATCGACAAGAGCATTTCAAAAATTCCCCGTTTGAGCGGTACGTTTACCTCGACGACGCGACGTTTGGTGATTACGGATTCACTTAGTGGTTCACCCGGCAACAAAGTAACCAGTGCTCTTGAGCGAATTTCAACTGAAGACTTTCTGAGCAACGCAGTTCGGGTGACAATGGACAGACCTCGTATAAGACCAGCTCTGCTAAATAATTGCTCACTGGCGACGCTGCATGGAGGAGATGAAAAATATTGGCACACTAATGGCAAAAGATTGGTATATTTGTATGAATACAATTTCCTCCACATAAAGGGATCCTCATGTAAATGCAATCGTTTTTCTTTTTCGTCCTTCTGAAGTTGTGACTGTGTCTCCAAAAATAGATTGTAATTCTCGTTATTTGTAATCGAGTCTTGCTGGTCTTCATTCATACTTAACATGGATTCTAACATTTGTAAGGATTAAGTAGGTTGGACTTGATTCTCAATTTGAGTTCGGCACGTTTTGGGGGAAAGTATGCCATCATCACAAGTGGAACTAGTGGACTCTCTGGATTCTCTGGTTCTGGTGATATTTAATATTTTAGACTCAACTGCTCCGTAGTGATGCTAATGAAAAATTATGTATAACTCCATACTGCAAAATTAAATAAAATGAAAACGTCTGTTTTTAAGAAGTTTTATTATATTTTATATGAATTACATGTTTTGCCTTGTTAAGGCAACCAAATGTCAATTTTCAAAACAAATTAACATGTCTACCGTAAAATACATTTTTACATCTATAAAACAAACGTTTTCATTATATATTATATTATATAATATATTAAAATATTTGTTGTTTTAACAATGGTGTAAAACTTAATATCAAAAAAAAATTATAATGATGATCACAACTTCAAATCTGCGGAAGAAATATTATTTGTTTTGACTTGCTAGACAATTTAAAAATATACATATAATTACAGTACTAGAAAACGGAAGTTTTCAACAATATGAAATACTCGTATATTTTTGAATTACAATTGAAAACTCGTATACAATTGAAAATATATTAAGAGTAAGAACTCACGTGTAAGAACTACTTCTTTATTACAATGGAAAATATCCTCATGGGATCTCTAAGGTTCTAGAAACAGCCGCATTGCGCTGTTAGAATCACGAACCATGATTCAATTCTGAATGGGTCACAAAACAACTGATATATTGTGCAATTTGAAAGATGCGTGTTTTGAATAACCATTATTACAATTTAAAGAAGTTTATTATCATAGAAGGTTTATGTTTTTTTGACGGGAGTTACATATTACGAGTGACCTTAATTGCTGAGTGGCAAGTACTACGATTGGCACACCGAAGGTCCCAAATTCGATTCCTGGCGGTGGCAGCGTGATTGTCACGCTGTCTTTGGTCTGGTGTAGAATTCGTGTGACAGCAAAATGGCTATAGATTAACTGCATACCACATGTCATGAGAATCAATATGATAGCTATACTCTTTACATCGATTTAGCTCGCGCTGTAATGATGTAAAGAGATATTCAACAAAATATTATAATAATATTTAATAATATTACGACTTGTTGGGATAGCATCAATCGGATTAATTGTATCTTATGACCTGTCGTTGGCTGGGTTAAGCGATCGCTTTATGTTAACCACATTACCCATTCCGCCCTTCTTACGACCACCACGTCTGACAATTTTTTGGAAGATGTGTATATGCTACAATGTTGAGAAACGCTTCACATTTTTTTGTTCAATCTCCACTAGCGCCATTAAGATTAGGTGTGACACCTTAAAAATGATTTACCTGCAATGAGTAAAATCCAGTATTTGTCTACAAGTATTTGTATACATTCAAAATGTAGTATCAATAGATTTGTTGAAATTTGATAATACCATAGCAACACAAAACATGTCATTCTATGAAAATGTGTTAAAGTAAAATTTCGATATTGACTTCGAAAAATTTGGTGTAACTGTTGAGATATAATTAACTAGAATACTAAGTGTTAAACACGTTGGCTGCGTAAAAATGTAGCATGCTTTTGCAGAGAACCTGAAAAATACCAAACTTTCGAAACCACAAAACTTTATATTATCTGATAGATCGCCTGAGCACACCAGAATAAGAGAGATATGTGAGGTTGAGGATATTAAAGGATGGAGCAGACCGCAAAACAAAGAGACTGGTACGGTAATGTTCAGAGAATGGACAACACCAGACTCCCCTACATTGTATTGCATATTCCAGTCCTCGTGGAAAACCTCCTAAAATAGGACAGCTGGGAATCTACCTCACAGGAGGAGCAACACTCTGGAGAACGTCTACAATAAGGAAGAAGAAGAAGAAGGAGAGTTCTATATAACAACAATTGTAGATATCATCATCAGCCGTCTGTCATCCACTTCTGAATGTAGGCCTCTCCCAAAGCCTGCCACCGCCCCATATCCATTGCCGCTCCCATCCATCCATGTCCAGCAATCCTCTTCAGATCGTCGGTCCAGCGGGCAGGGGGACGTCCAACTCTACGGAATCCTGTACGCGGTCTCCACTCCAGAACCCGTCTTCCCCATCGGCTGTCGGTTCTCCGACAGATATGGCCAGCCCACCGCCACTTCAGTCCGCCTATCCGTAGAGCCACCTCAGTCGCCTTGATTTGTTGTCGAATAAATTCGTTTCTAAATCTGTCCCTCAAGGTTATTCCAAGCATGGCTCTTTCCATGGCGCGCTGGGCAACCTTGAATCTGTAGACTAGACCTTTTGTTGACCTCATTATGACATATCGTATTGAAACTACAACTAACACAGTTAGAACAAAATACATATTCGGACTTCTTAGATGAGAATTAGAGAGAATTCTCAGATATAGGGTTAGAAAGTCTGAAATAAGAGAGATCATCTCACAATGTCAGACGGAAGACATCGTGAGATGGGACAGGAAAAGACGTCGGTACTGGAGCGATCACTCGGATAGGATGAATTCTCCACGTATAATTCTCACAATATACACGTAAAATATTTCCTGCCGATAAGTTCCACGAATTGATGAAAAGATAGCTGGTGTTCAAATCAAATAAGTTTACTATCTCAACAGATATTACAAACAATATTAATGTTTAAGGCATACTCGTATCTTGAGTACAAGTAAAATAATATGTATAAATACATATAATACCAGGAACGCATGCAAGATGGTTCGATATTAGAAAAATAAGATACTCTCTAAAGTCAAGAGTATTTGTCTTTTGAACAAACCTTCACTAATATGAAAGGCGTCTATCTCCGAAGCGATCATATTCAGCAGTTTGATTGCCTTCTCCAAAGGCATCACCAGAGACAGGTTGGTTCTGCATGTTGGGAGATAAAACTATCCGGGACATAAAGATGGATACCATCCAAGATGACGGAAATTTCAAATAATCCCCGGATAAATCTGCGTGGACGGCAACAGAATTGAGAATGTCCAAGAGTATACATACCTGGGACACAATATTCAATTGGGCCGAAATAAGAAAACCGAAGAGCTTAAAAGAATAATTGGACTAAGCTGGGCAGCTTTCGGAAACATGAGTTACATCCTTAAAAACCGGAAAATACCGATCAACCTGAAACGGAAAGACTGTGAAGCCTGCATTCTGCTAGTTGGTACTTATGGTCTTTTAAATATTACATTGTCCAAACAAAGTGCCGAGAAACTACGAGTGACCCAAAGAGCCATGAAAAGAGCCATGTTAGGAATAAGCCTAAGAGACAGAGTTAGAAACGATACGGTGAGAGAGAAAAAAAGGTCACTGACATCATCCACCGGGTGGCGACTCTAAAATGGCAATGGGCAAGTCACGTAGCCAGAAGCTCAGATGAAAAGTGGACAAAAACTGGACTGCTGAATTGGAGACCGTGGACGGCAAAGAGAAGTGCAGGGCGACCGCAACTACGGTGGAAGGATGATCTGAACAGACGCGTCGGAATAACCTGGATGCAGTCTGCACAGGACAGAATGACATGGAAGTGAATGAAGGAGGCCTTTGTTCAGGAGTGGACGGAAATAGACTGAGGAAGGAGAAGTAGAAGAAGAAGAAGAATAAGAGGAATCGTCTGTATCTGTGGTGTAAACTTAATTAAAATCTTATCGCAAATTTTTTTCCGGATATGCTCATTGATAAGTTAACAAAAGAACACCAAAAATGAAATCACTTTCCTAAACTGAAAAGGTTGATCATTCGAGTTATTTCACGCTTTTTAACCACTTTATGTATCTTCGATATCATTTTTTACGGTTTCTTTTACCGTGAATAGAGACGAGACCATTTGGAATTACGGGGGTCTTTTGTCGCTAAAAGAATATTCAGAGAAGCAAATTTTCCGACTTGAAAAGAACCCTCGGATGATCTGACTGATTTCTATTCGAATTTCGGCGAAATTTTACTATTGATATTAAATATTAAAAAGAATTTCGTTGGTGAATCCGCTAGAATAAATATAATTATGGCAGTATAAAGATTTTTAGTTTTGAATTTTCAAAAATGTAATACCCGCACTGTGTTAGAAAAATCGATGATATGAACGTTTGATAAAAATCTACGCTTAATTTTTATTTTCGTTTTATACATATTATTATTCTATGGTTGCATAATTTATTAACAACTATTAGTTTTTTTATAAGGATTAATTGTATCTCAATAGAGATGAAGATGTAAATTGTTTTCTGGGAACAGTAAATGGTGGCCGAGGCGCTTACAAGACTTATGACCTGTCATTGGCTGGGTTGAGCAATCGCTTTATGTTTAACAACATTCCCCAATCCGCCCTTCTTACGACCACCACGTCTGACAATTTTTTGGAAGTTGTATATATGCTAGGATGCTGCGCTCATCTTCACATTTTTTAGTTCACTCTACACTAGCGTCATCTATTAAGATTGGGAAGCATTAAGCAGAAAATTTGTTGATTAATATTATTAAATAACTAATTTCCCTTGGATAAAATCTGCTTATTGGCAGTTTTATTATACATATTTTATAGGAGTGACATGATACGCTTTGCTATGGTATTATCAAATGTGACGAGAATCAAACCCGCATCAATTTATACATAATAAGGTACTTAAGGCAAGCTGTGTGGCCACCTACATTGTTAATACTAATTTTTAAACGAGGGAAAAAGCCAATACGTGTGATACGTATTGATTAAATGTAATAATTTTATAAAACATAGTTTTTCTTAAAAACTGCTTCAACTTTTGTCTTAATTTTGACAGCGATTGTTTTGCCGGACTGGATGGCATCGATAGACTGGTGTGATGACAGTCAGCCTGACGAAAACTAGTAGCTGTCGAAATAAAAAGAAAAATACAAGCAGTTATCTGAAACATATTGTTTAATTATTATTTTAAATGAACTTTCATCAAGAGATTTCAATACAATTTAAATAACTTTTGAAAAACTTACTATCAAAATATTTTTTCCACTTGTACATACACAATCAAAAATCAAGTTTCATACAATAAATATAAACTTTCAATTTAGAAGCTGGAATCAGAGAACTGTGACTTTTTGGTGACAAGAATTTAGATTTAAAATAAATCCTGCAGATACTTCTCTCCTTAGCACAAAAAATTTCTTCTTAAGGGTAGTAGTAGACAAAACATACTTCTCATTGCTACCGATATTTAAGTCTCGCAACGTCCATAGAAAGACAAAAATCACGCTATACAAGACCGTAATACGGACAGTATTGGCGTATGGTTTCGGGGCTTTGACTCTGACGATAAAAATGGCGGAACTGCTGAACACTTCGAAAGAAAGGTGCTGCGATGAATTTGTGGACCCGTCAGAGAAAGAGAGCAATGGCGTATTCCATGTACCAGGCTCCCAACATCTCCACGCACATAAAGCTACAAAGAATGAGATGGGCTGGACATGTTCAGAGGATGCCAAACTCACGGGTCCCCAAACACATTATGACTGGACACCCGAGCGGAAGCAGAAGGGTGGGAAGACCATGGCTGAAATGGGAGGACGAAGTGAAGAGGGATGCAGCATAACTTCTTTGGGTGCCAAACTGGAGGACGACTGCTGAGGACAGAAACTGCTGGAGGCGAAAGTTGACGAAGGCTAAGGCTCGATATGGGCTGTAGCGCCATTAGAAAAAGAATACATAAGGATAGTAAGAGAAACGAAAATAAAAATTGTTCATGTATACTTTGAAATGTATCTTAATATTAATTAAGTTTATACAATTTACATACAATAAAAAATATTATTCGAACTCTACACGTCCTTGATCGACGTAAATTTATTTAAAGTGTTTGAATCCAAAAAAAAAATCACTGTAGGAATTTATCTTTCGCCACCCTTCCAACTACGAAAGATAATAAGCTTTCGTTTGTTTCGAATCGTTACGGATGCTGACATGATATTGTTTTTTCACGTTAGCGAGGTGACACTGCTAGAAGTAAATTCTTTTCCCACGTGAAACGAAATGACACTTTACTTACGTTATATTTCGAAGCTCGAACATCACGTGGGCGGTGTGTTAACGGAAAAATGTTATTCTTCTTTTTTCACAATTTGAATTATGTTCAAGTTATTCTGTTAAAAATACGAATTATATGTTCTATTTTTTCTTAACATTGACGTAAACGTTTTTTATTAGAATTTTTGTTTTATTTTATTCAATTTCAATTTCAATTTATTCAAAAAATTATTACATAAACATTACAGAATAACAAATCCAAATCGTTTATAATCACAATTTACAAAAATATTATACAATTAACAATTAAAAATATATATATTTACAAATAATATAACAAGAAAACAAATGAGAGCAAGTCAGAAAAAAAGAAAAACAGAAGACAATTTAAAAAAAAATTTTCGAGAACAATAAGTAGAGAAGCAAATAGCAATTTAATACATAAGAGATAGATGCTTTCTGAGGGTAGCCTCACTATCGTGAAAAATGTCCACATCCGAAGAGATGCGGTTTAATAGTATTATTGCCCTGCCCACGGGCATCACCTTAGGTAGATTGGTTCTACACAGTGGCAGGTGAAATAATCTATGTTGCCTTTGTCGCAGATAATTGTCGGGGACAAACAAAGTCAAGTCATTCAAAATATCAGAGTTATGTAAGGTATGTCGCACGCTTAATAGAACACTGGCTTTACTCAAAAAAACAAGTTTTGCTCAATCTGACATGAGTCGGTGTTTATACAAAAACAGTCGAAAAATCACGTACGAATGGATAGCGTTAACATTGTGAACGGTTATCGTACGTACGAATGGGAAGCGTTAACATTGTAAAAATTGATGGATAGCGTTAACACAAGCCTCTGTCTAATGTTAACTCAATTATGACCTAAACCATAATCGGTCAGTTTACTATTAAGCGTGCGATGTGTTTATTTTTACCAGGACATACATCAAAGTCTATTTCTATTGACATTTATACGTCCAAACAAAATATGTAAATCATAAAATAAAATACTTTTTTTATAACTTCTTTAAAAGATTAATAAGGTTTTCTTCTATATTTAACATGTTGTAGATGTTACTGAGTATAAAAAACTATAAAACTGTGTTATAAACATCACAATTGATTATATTTTGTCGCGAGAGATGTTTTGCGAACCGATGTGAGGTATTTTTATTATTATTATAAATATTTTACTCTAAAACTCTGTGGTATCACATTTTTTTTCTTTTTTTCTTTTTTGCGACAGATGTTCCGTCAATTTATGCTGACATCGATAGGTGTTACTTTTTTTCTCAACTGTTAAAATAAATTTTCATGATTTTTCGAATTTTATCTGTTTCTATTTCAATTGAATAAGTTCTTTGTAATCATTTTAAAGTTCATATATTAATCTATATGCTTGTAGTCTTAATTTTAAAATTGTACTTCTCCCGTTAATTATCTTTATACCTGTATTCTTAAATTAAATAGTGTCCTTTCTTTATTATTCAACATACCTTTAATCTAATTTATAAAAGTGTCCTTCTTTCATTAAAAATCTAATACAATATTAACCTGTATTCTTGAGACTGATCACAGACTTAACTCGACTTAGGCTTAATTTATACCGTTACTCTTAAAATGTTCATAGATTTAAGTAAACTGTCTGTATTAAAAAAATATGTATTGGAGTTTATTCCGTTTATACCAACCTTCGTGTCGACCTTCGTGGTAAGAGTTCTGACTTGCATACCGAAGGTCCCGGTTTCGATTCCCGGCGATTGCAGTGTGATTGTCATACTGTCTGGCATAGAATTCAAGTGACAATAAAATGGCGATAGATCCCCCCTACGTATACCTATCACACGTCACGAGAATCAATAAAAATAGCTAAAATAATAATTTGTATACAATTAGGTTCAAACGACCTGTTGAATACAAGGAGAAAAAAAAATTACAATCAGCAGCTGTCGCGACAAAATATAATCAATTGTGATATTTATAGAAGAGCTTTATTTAAACAGTAAATAATATAGTTTTAAAACTAGAGATATCCTTTTGAATAGGTATGAAACTTTCATCTTTGGCGTAAAAGTTAAGTAACTCTCGATCAACAAGTACGGATGTTTGCCGTAACACGCCGTTATAGACTGTACCCGCTTGTTAAGCCTGTTTACTTGCTACTGCCATCCTGCTAACGGTTGTTACCTGCTGTTAACCGGCGCCGTTATCTATCACAAACAAGTAAGGCAGAGAAACATCGAAGTTGGTTTAATCCTACATAACAGCCCCTCTTTATACAACCAATAGGTTTATAATCTAAACCCGATAATGTCAGCACATTTGAGGTAAAACACGGCAGCTAACAGCCGATATTGTTTGATTAAGTATAATACTCGTATATTTAAGAATTGAATAAGTGCGATGAAAGTATTATGAACAAAATGGTCATGAACATCTATAGTTGGCTACATTTGAAGTCATGGAATTGAAACTTCAGTAGACCATATTTGCAGGTCATATTTGAATGTATCTTATAAACCTTTCTTCTTCCTACTTCTTCCTCAGCCTTTTCCCGTCCACTCCAGGACAAAGGCATCCTCCATTCGCTTCCATGTCACTCTGTCCTGTGCAGACTGCATCCAGGTTATTCCGACGTGTCTGTTCAAATCACCCTTCCACTGTAGTTGCGGTCGCCATGCACTTCTCTTTGCGGTCCACGGTCTCCTAGTCAGCAGTCTTCTTGTCCACTTTTCATCTAAGCTTCTGGCTACGTGACCTGCCCATTGCCAATTTAGAGTCGCCACCCGGTGGGTGATGTCAGTGATCTTTGTTTTTTTCTCTCACCGTACCGTTTCTGACTCTGTCTCTTAGGTTTATTCCTAACATGGCTCTTAACACTGTCTTCTTGGTGATTGCTCTTCCTGCAAAGTGGATTCCTAGCTATCCTTCCATCGAAGAGAAATATTATTTTGTGAATGAATGTTTTCTAATTGTAACGTTCTTATTCTTCTTCTTGATATTTTTTTTAACCAAACAACTTGAAAGGCGCGTGATTATCAGACTTGGAATGATTGAAGACAAAATAAACTTAATACCTAGCATAAATTTACATAATGCCTTGAATCTTGTACCAATTTTATTCATAATGCTAAAACTAAACTTTCTTGTAATTTATGACCCTCTAGTAAATTGTCATGTTTTTATCTACATCAAATTTCAAGTCACGTTTTATCTCAGAAATATGATCATTTTTACAGAATTTGTATACTGTTATCTTAATCCATTTTGATTTTTCTATAATATGACCCGTTAGAATAAAAATGTGTCAATAACATATGAATGAATATTTTTTTTTCCATTTTGATTTTATCTATAATATGACCCGTTAGAATAAAAATGTGTTAATAACATATTAATGAATCAATTTTTTTACCTCGTTTGGATTTTATCTATAATTTGACCCTTTAGAATAAAAATGTGTTAATAACATATGAATGAATAAACATTTTTACACACTTTCTTTTTACAAAAAAAAATATACATATAATATATTAAAACCAAACATGTTTCCGACACAAAAGCCATCAGTGATATAAGAAAAATATGACAAATATTAAAAAAAATCATTAATGTGGTCAGTTTGGGAAGATATTAAAATTAATTGACGACATTGTTGTAAGATACCTAGACCCCAATGAAAATTTCATATTATTGTTTTTAATTTATTAAAAAAAAAAGTTTATTATAACAAAGCAATAAGGTTCCGAATTTTAATGTCCGTCAAAACTTTTAAAAAAATATTTATAATATTCATAATATTTATAACTAACTAACTAACTAACCATCACGCCGTCTCCCCGAAAGGGTAGGCAGAAAGAATGGACTGTCACACTTTTACTGATGCGGCACTCCATCCTTCTCTTTTCGCCCCGCGGGAGACGCGGTGTGATGGGTTGCGAACCTCATCGCCACCAATAGGCATCTCCTGCGCACACTTCGATCTTCCAACATCCACAAAATAAATCTAAAACAGATAATAAAAAATACAATGATATAAAATAAAATAACAAAATAAAAATAATTTAATGCAAAATGTTATTTTTAGATGGTACACATTTGTCTATTTAATTTATGTTCCACGAATCCACCGTTTTTTAAATTTAGCACATAATGTAATAACACATAATGTTTTTCCGATGTTGCACATGTTGACATGGACGATCCGGACTTTTGTGTTTATTTAATTTATGTTACACGTATCCACCGTTTTTTAAATTAGCTGTTATATGATTTAATTAATGTTCCACGTATCCACTTTTTTTATTTGGCAGTAATTAGGCACTTAAAACCAACCAACACCAGCAAGAACTTTAAAAGAATATTGAAGAAATTATTCAAATTGTCATTGGAACAAATGAAAAATTTATTTTTACACCTGTCAAAATTCTTTATATAAACGAAAAAACTTGTATAATTTTGACATCAAAACAGTAAAAACGTATTACGTCTCACAATAACTATTATAAAGTGCGGCAACATTCAAATTGACCAAAACAATTCACTTATACACGTAATTTCTCCAAATTCACGGGAGCACCAAATGAACCAAACCAAATTAACGTAAATATATGGATTTTAACTAATATTCATTTTTAGAATTTGGGTTTTATATTATAATATTTATATTATATTATATTTATCATTTATCACTGATGAAGGGCTTCTGTGTCCGTGAACATGTTTGTTTTTTAATTTTAATTTTTGTAATAAAGTGTGTGTTGCGTACAAAGTAAAAAAAGAAAATTAACGAATCTGCAAGAAAAAGCTACGGCGAATATAGAAGAAAGAGAAATACAACATTCAATTACAATGTCGTTCTTAAACATGTCATTCGCATAAATTATAATAAAGATTCTAGAAAATATACGTTTTCATCAGTATTTTTTTAATCAGGAGTTTTAAATAATTGTTTCAGAAACAAATAATATTATGATTTGCAATATTTATAATTGTACAATGTAAATAGTATTTATAATTGAATAATAATTTTTTGAAACAAAGAACGAAAACATATCATTTTAAATTATCGCATTTTACCTTTGCGGTAGAGATTCATCAAATACAATAATATAATATTCAGGAAATGTTCAAAGTTCAAAGTTTGACAGTTTAACTAACCACGTTTGCAACAGTTATACGATTTTCGTTGGTTATTAATGAATTTGGGAATTGGGGAAAGTTAATTATTGCCGGTTCGAGAAGGGTAAAATCTATTCCCCTTGTAATGGGGCAATGATTACGTGAATAATAAATTAACCGTTTGCCTAATTCTCATAAAATTTCAAATCTTTAATGAAAGCGACAATGAAGTAATAAAACCACTTCGTTTAACTAACAAACCATGAAGCTGTTTCCATAGGGATAGGCAGAGCGGATGGACCGCTATATTACTCTGTATTTGATAAATTAGGTCATGCCATGCTTTCCTTGGTCTTCGCAGCCAGGACAACTGCCTTCTATCAACTCCAACAAACAAGTATATAGTATTATAAAAAAAAAACATACAAGTGTGATACATAAAACAAAGTTATTTAATTTATCAAATGAAAATATTAAGTTATCATAGTGTTTCGGCCAAAACAATTGACTATTTAAAAAAAAAAGTTGGTAATATCGATGTCGCTTACTTACAAGGGGAGGGCATGACACAGGAAATTGACTTGGGGATGGAATTTTGCAGTATCGTAGTACCCCCTAAGAACGTCTATAGTCAATGTAAGATAGCGCAATAGCCAGCCTCTTTATAAAAAAAATTCTTGAAAATTTTCACCGACTTGGACTTGGACTTGGACTTGGCTTACAGAGGTTCAGCTCTAATGGCTATTCCTAATAGGAGAGACATCTCCAGGCGTTTTCTAGCACTGTACGATAATTGCATAGCCTTTCACATTGCATTAATAAAGATTTTCTGCTAAATGCATACACCTAATCTTAATGGATGGCGCTAGTGTAGATTGAACTTAAAAATGTAAAGTGTTCCTCAACATTGTAGCATATACACATCTTCCAAAAAATTGTCAGACGTGGTGGTCGTAAGAAGGGCGGAATGGGGAATGTTGTTGAACATAAAGCGATCGCTCAACCCAACCAATGACAGGTCATAAGTCCTGTAAGCGCCTTGACCACCATATTTTGTTCCTAGAAAACAATTTACATCTTCTTCTCTATTGAGATACAATTAATTCTTACATTATTGTAAAGGTATGGAAGACCAGTTAGGGTTGTATTTATAAAAAACGTCTGTTCCCGAGGGGAAGATAAGAGGAGCAGTACTTGGATGGAGTTGTGGTAGGAGATAGCATCCTGCGATACTTATATATACACGTATATTAGAAAATTCGCTACTACTTTCAATATCTGAGGGAAAAAAACGTAAGACGCGGGATTTGAACCGGAGACCGACCGACCAGTAGAATAGAGAAGGAAAGCTTTCCTCAGCTACCTACCTGTAGCTATTGAAACCAGTGGCAAAATTTCCAATAAATAGAACATTTTGAATGTATACAAATACTGGATTTAACCCATTGCGGGTTAGTCATTTTTAAGGATTAATTTTTATCTCAATAAAGACTAAGATGTAATTTGTTCTTTGGAAACATAATATGGTGGTCGAGGCGTTTACAGGACTTATGACCTGTCATTGGTTGGGTTAAGCGATCAATTTATGTAATACAACATTCCCCATTCCTCCCTTATTACGACCACCACGTCTGACAAATTTTTGAAAGATGTATGCTAATAATTTTTTGCTGTTAAAATTAAATTAGTTTTATCGTTTTTATAAAGAATTTTGACAGGTGTAAAAACAAATTTTTCATTTGTTCCAATGACAATTTGAAAAATTTCTTCAATATCATTTTAAAGTTCTTGCTGGTTAAGTGCCTAATTACAGCTAATTAAAAAAAAACGGTGGTTACGTGTAACATAAATTAAATAAACACAATAGTCCGGATCGTCCATGTCAACATGTGCAACATCGAAAAAAACATTATGTGTTATTACATTATGTGTTAAATAAAAAAAAAACGGTGGATTCGTGGAACATAAATTAAATTGACAATATGTGCACCATCTAAAAAGAACATTTTGTGTTAAATTATTATTATTTTGTTATTTTATTTTATATCATTGTATTTTTTATTATTTGTTTTAGATTTATTTTGTGGGTGGACGATCGAAGTGTGCGCGGGAGATGCCTATTGGTGGCGATGAGGTTCGCAACCCATCACACCGCGTCTCCCGCGGGGCGAAAAGAAAAGGATGGAGTGCCGCATCAGTAAATGTGTGACAGTCCATTCCTTCTGCCTACCCTTTCGGGGAGACGGCGTGATGGTTAGTTAGTTAGTTAGTATGCTAATATGTTTAGGAACACTTCACATATTTTTGTTCAATCTAAGATTTCAATATACGAGTATAGGTAACGGTGAAAAGTTTCAAGACTTTTTTCTAGAAATTGGCTGGCTATTGAACCTTTTTACTTTTACTAAGGACGACTGTTATATCTGTAAATCTGATTTATAAACATAAATTTTTAAAGAGTATTTCTGTTCAAACGTTAAGTATAATTTTGTATGTAAGTTCAGCACTTAAGATATTATTTATTGTAGGTATAACTACCAGGTGCGAGATATTTTATGTTTGATTTACGAGTGAAAATAATATCTCAATATCATCTCGAATCATTTTTGCTGTGCGATATCAAATTCGAGAATATTTCATATTTCAGTATTCAAGAGACACTCGTATTTCAATACGTTTGAGGATATTGTGCGTTCTTTGTATAGAATCGAATTGAAAAAGCTACAGACGCATCATCTTCGTCAAATCTCCGGTTTCACAAATAATAAGTTTGGCTCTTCTTTAGAAGTATAGATTTCATCAATTATCTTGATTTTAACTTTCTCAAACGGAATGAAGTATTGCCGGGACTTTGCAGAGTTATTAAGGCAAATATTTTGTTACAAATTTTGTAAATGAATAAACAGTTTAAAATCATAAATTAATAAGAAAATAAAACAGTTGAATCTTAACTAGAATATTTGATTTAAATCATTGAATACATTGAATATCTTAAGAGAAAGAGGGAGCGAGAGGGAGAAAGAGAGAGATAGAGAGAGAGAGAGAGAGAGAGAGAGAGAGAGAGAGAGAGAGAGAGAGAGAGAGAGATGGAAATATTGAATAAATGGATGAAGAAAACATAGTAATGGATGAGAGAAGAATGGTTTAAAAGTTGTATACAAGCAGTGTGAGTGGAAATAGAAGCAGTGGAAGACTAAATTTATCAAATAAAACTAAACTAACTAAAAGGAGGCCACATTCGAAGTCAGAAATGAAGTATGAATGTAGGGAAAGCTCCTCTCTGCCAACGCCTCCAGGTGACTGTTGACGAAATTAATTAAATGACTGTTTTGACGAAATTAATTAAATATTTAAAAGTGGGCCACATTCGAAGTCGGAAAAATCTACAAACGTGCATGTTACGATGTATGAATGTAGAGGAATCACGAGAGGTGTGTCAGGACAGAGCAGAATCGCGGTCCATCCTCTCTGCCTACTCTCCGGAGAAAGGGCGCGATAGTAAGTTAATTTTATAATGTTTACAATAAAACTTAGGTAAGACGCAGCAAAAAATAAAACCATTACATCTTCAATATTTGATATTTTTCAGTTTATTGGACTTATTCGCAGTATTTAAAAAATGACTGATAGGATTATTTAAATACTAAAAGGAAGGTACGTTCGAAGTCGCAAAGTTCGAAGAGCGTGCATGTTACGATATATTAATGTAAAGGATTCACGAGAGGTGTGTCAGGAGAGAGCGGAACGGCATCCTCTATGCCAACGCCGTCCTTGACGCCCTTCGTGGCAGAGTGGTAAGATCTCTGACTTCCATACCGAAGGTCCCGGGTTCGATTCCCGGCGATGGCAGTGTGATTGTCACACTGTCTTTGGTCTGGTGTAGAATTCACGTGACAATAAAATGGCGATAGATTGGCTACCTATCACATGTCACGAGTATCAATATAATAGCTAAAAAAAGTGAATACAGTAATTGGGTTCAAACAACCTCTTATATCCATAAAAAAAACCCTACGGAGAACCGGAGTGATGGTTAAGTTTGTTTGTTTTTTTAAAACACACAAAGATAAATTTTTAGCTACGAATAAAACATATCACCCTGTGAAGGCATCGTCTTATACTGAAGCGTGTTACGTATCTTCAGGTGACAGCACTTATCCTCCCGTCCCTTGTATTTCAAACACCTCCAGAGGACAGAGAATACCTACTCGTAATGGTTATCAGTGATTTTGACACGTTAGGAAATATTCATTGTAATAAGTTTGATGGAGGTACGAATTAAATATTTACAAGATGTAAAAAGGAAAATGTGCTTCAATACTTATTCTTATTTATCCTCTCCTATCGGAGGTTAGATAACATCATGGCTATTTTTACTTTGGATGCAGCAGCTCTAAACAGGGCGTGGCATAGTGGCAAGATACATGACTGCCGCACCAAAGGTTCCCGGTTCGATTCCCGGCGATAGTAATGTTATTTCATTAATTTGGTCAAACTATGCTTTCTACAGTTTTTCCACTCTTCTTCTTCTTTGTCTTCCTCAGCCTATTCCCGTCCACTCCTGGACAAAGGTCTCCTCCATTCGCTCCCATGTCACTATGCCCTATGCAGACTTCACGTGTCTATTCAGATCATACTTCTACCGTAGTTGCGGTCGCCCTGCACTACTCTTTGCCGTGCACGGTCTCCAAGTCAGCAGTAATCTTGTCCATTTTTCATCTGAGCTTCTGGCTACGTGACCTGCCCATTGCCATTATATAACCGCCACCCGGTGGATGATGTCAGTGATCTTTGTTTTTTTCTCACCGTATCGTTTCTGACTCTGTCTCTTAGGTTTATTTCTAACATGGCTCTTTCAATGGCTCTTTGGTCACTCGTAGTTTCTCGGCACTTTGTTTGGACAATGTAACAGTTTTAAGACCATAAGTACCAACTCGCAGAACGCAGGCTTCACAGACTTTTCGTTTCAGGTTGATCGGTATTTTCCGGTTTTTAAGGATGTAACTCATGTTTTCGGAAGCTACCCAGCTTAGTCCAATTCTTCTTTTTAGCTTTGCGGTTTGGTTATCTCGGCCCAATCGAATATTGTGTTACAGGTATGTATATTCTTGGACATTCTCAATTTTGTTACCGTCCTCGTTGATTTCAAACCTTTCCGTGCCCATCACCTTGGTCTTTGCCAAGTTCATATTCAAACCAACAGATTTGGATTTCCACTCACACTGCTCTTCTACAACACTTTACCCATTATTCTTTCATCCATTCGTTTTATATGTACAAACCATCTCTGGAATACTTTTTTAATTTAACTTAAGATGCAAGCATCTGCCTTAAATTTCCCCCTATTTCGTCGTTCGGTATTCTATCTTATATCCTATTACTGCGACATTCTTCTGTGATCTGTTAGTGCTCTCAGTGATATTATTTTTACGGCAAAGATGGAACTGAGATTACTTTACTGAACTTGAGCAATTATACAAAAATCCACCTGAAGTTAAGTTTTAATTAACTATCTAACTAAAATATATCGACTGAAGCAAATATGGTAGTGAATAATGGATATTTAGTCTTGCCCCTAATGTATGGAAGTGAATCTTGGAGTTGGCAGAAGAAGAATGAAAGTAGGATAAATGCCGTAGAAATGAGGTCACTAAGAAGAATGTGCGAAAAAACATTGCACGATCGAATATCTAATGATGAAGAAAGAAAGTAATGTAAGGCGGATGAATGCGTAGTAAATACAATTAAGAAAGAGACATATGGAACGTATGGATGAGGGAAGAATGGTTAAAAAGACATACACAAGTAGTGTGAATGGGAAAATAAGTCGAGGAAGGCCAAGGAAGACATGGCATGACCAAATTAATCAATTACTAAAAGGCGGCCATGTTCGAAGTAGGAACAATCGACGAGCGTGCTTGTCACGATGTGTGAATGTAGAAGAGGCACGAGAATTATGCCAGGATAGAACAATGTGGCGATCCATTCCGCCTATCCCTCCGGAGAAACGACGTGATGGTTAGTTAGTTAGTATCACGCTGTTCCCTTAAGGGGTAGGCAAAATGAATGGACTTTCACACTTTTCTTGCCTGAAATACTACTCTCGATTCCTCAAAATTCATAAATCTTTTATGTACGCACGTCAGATTCTGCGACTTCTCGCGCGTGCGACATTCAAGATTTGATTTATTTGATCGTGCTACGTTTTACTCGGTCTTCCTCTATTTCTAGTTCCATTAACATCGTATCAATTGCATATTTTCAATTAAATGTATTTTTAAAATCAATTATACCAAAGAAATGTTGAATAGATACACATTTACGGTATAGAAATAGATCCCACAATTGTAAAAGTATTTCAATTCAAAGTATTTTATTCATTCATCGTATATTCAAAAGGCACTATTTCCCAATGATTATTCACGTCTTTTCAAAGATAACCGTTTTCTAATTTAAAAATTCCATTCGGCTCTGCTGGAGGATCCGATAAAAAAGATAGCTTCGCAGGAAGAGCGGAGCAAACACTTCAGATCTTCGCTGAATCCGATCAAGTGATCTCCTCAGACGTTTTCATTTGGCGACTGTTGGAGAATTAGGCGGCGGAGAATTGTGTCAGGTGGAACAACCCAGCAAGAGTTCTAGATATCCGTAATGTAAGAAAAATAACGTTCGTCTGTGAACTCGGGAAACGTTTTACGTTATTCGTTTACTTAATCTTATTGAATCAAGTAGGTTAACGTTTAAACTTTTTAAAAATGTCTATTGCCGTATAAATTTTGTTGAAAAAGTTACATTTAAATTACTAATTTGTTAATATTCAAGAAAATTAGAATGTATATTTTTCAAATTTTAATTGTATCTCAATAGAGACGAAGACGCAAACTGGAAACTGAACATGGATGATCAAGGTGTTTACAGGACTTATGACCTGTCATTGGTTGGGTTAAGCGCACGCTTTATGTAATTACAACATTTCCCATTCCACCTTTGTTATTGTGATCATGCATGACAAATTTTTTTGGAAGATGTATATATACTTCAAAATCCATATCTATCTTCACGTGTCAGTTTCAGTCAGCCATTTATGTAGATTTGGTTGCACTTGTGAATTTTTCAAGATTAACCTATACAACCAACCCACTAACGCCATCTATGGAGAATGATTTTCGGCATTTAGCAAACTACCTTATTAACACAATGCGAATTGTATATTTTTCACTTGTATATTTTTACTAAGCCATTAAACTGCAGGAATCAAATAAATAAGTGGATAACTAATTTCTTCTATGTTCGCCATACTTTGTGTTGTAGATGTTTTATTTGTCTTTTTTATATACTTTGTATATACAACACTAACTTTTAAGAAAATTAAAATTACATAACAGACATGTTTCGGACAACCGGTCCTTCCTCAGTGACATTATAAAGATACATATTTAAAATATTATATAATTGTTTACGAATATGATCAGTTTTGACCGATGTTAAAACTGATCATATTTGTAAACAATTTTAAATATGTACGAGTATTTTTAAAATATCACTGAGGAAGGACCGGTTGTCCGAAACATGTCTGATATGTAATTAATTTTTTTTTTAAAGTTAGTGTTTGATACCTAATTGATTCAGACTATAATATATTGAAAAACGCTTAAGAAGACAAGTGAAGAATTTAGATATTTCTTCTGTATTCAAAGTTTTTTGTGTTGTGGATTTACATTTGAATAATAAAAGTATGCTAGGAAAGGATAGCGTGGTGGTCCTATCTTTTTGCCTACCCCTTCGGAGAGACGGTTTGATAGTTAGTTAGTTATCTTCTTCTTTCAGTGCCGTGTCAGGTCCCCCCAACGTTGGCGATCACTGCAGCAAAGGCATCTCTGTCCTGTGTTACTTGGAACAGGTTCTGAACTCTTGTAATTGATTGTTATATGTCCATTCTTTTATGTTCCGCAGCCAGGAAAACTGCCTTCTACCAACTCCCCGACGTCTTTCTATTTTACCCATTAACATCAGTCGAAGAAGGTGGTATTTTTTTTCCTTAGCACATGACCCAATTATGAGACCTTTCTAATTTTCACATTCGACAACAGCTTTCTTTTGGCTCTGGCTCTCTCTCTCCAACCGGTTCGTTTTATGCACTATTTACTCAATTAATTTGAATAAATAGGCTTATTAAAAGAACTCCTCATTATTAATTATTAACACGTAAATTATTTCGATTTCTGATATTGGAGACTATTATTTAATCATAACGTTAACTATATATTCAGTAACCTGTAATATTCATATAACCAAAATTAATTCCTAACGAATGTAATGAATTCGTTTAAAACATTTTTCTAAATGCCAATCGGGGTAAAACGAAATACAAACTCCTGCAGGATATTAATCTTTGAATGATTTGGCATAAAATTTTGATTTCCTAAGAATTAATTACCAATTTTGAGTAAGACATCAAAAATCAATGATCTTTTGATTATATAGGGTGCATATTTTTTATTTAAATTTCGTTTTCCTTTATGTAAATGTTAAATATGTAAATTAAATACATTCATTATTTTAACAAATTATATAATTTGTTAATACTTACCTCTCTTACTTGGCTGTGTGAAAATATTATTTTAGAATACAATTAGTCATTAACCGAGACTGCTGATACATGTTTTATGTACTTAATGCGGGATTCCATAACATTGAAAAAGAAAATAATTTTGTTAAATGTAATAGATATACTGAGGAAACTGAAAATAACTTGGTTTAATCCACTGATTATTAAAAAAAACACCACATTTTTCGGAGGATAGTAAAAATATAACAAAAAATAAACTAAACTGTATAAAAAAGGATTTTACGTTTTTTTTATTGTTAATAACATGCGACAATGAAAAAAAAGTGTGTTTCTTTTTAAATACATTAAAAAATTACACATATAAAACATTGGAAGCCTGGTATCCAGAGCTATTTTTTATCAAACAATTTATATTGTAATCATGATTTCTTTGATAAATATACAAATATCATAGGTGGTAAATTTAGATTTTTTTTTAATAGATTGTTAAATATGCATATTTATACAGTTTCTTATATTTGAGATTCGTAGTATTTACGAGGATACTCGTATACTATAATAGGATACTCGTATATGGATAAATCCAAATTCTTACCCAAAAATTCTAGTTTTGTTTTCCAATAGAAAAACCTTCATCGTATTTTACTATCAATTATTAAACAGTTTTATAATGTAAGAATTTTTTTTATCTATCTAAGTGATTTGTTTTATCACCGACAATAAATAAAACATATTTATATTTTATTTAGTATTTTTTGAACAATTATGTAAAACTCCGTATTAAATAATTGATACGAATTGAAACGTCTGTTTTCAAAACGCTTTATTTTATTATAATTTATATAAATTGGCATGTTTCGCTTGTCTAAGCGTTTTCGTAATTCGTTTAATTACAAATATATGTTTTTCTTTCAACGAAATTGCTTGTAACATCCGGACGTACTGTATATTTGAACCCTTATTAAGTAGATATTCGTTTCATTTGGCAGTTTCCAGTCATCCCATCAAATTTAAAGCACTCGTTATTTTCGATAATTGAATCAATTCCTTCGAATGGTTTCTTTTAATATGAAATAACCTTTTTTCTATTCCGTTTTTAAGTTAAATACGAGCTTTTGCCGTGGTATAAAACAGTTTGCTCGTAACTCGTTGATGAATATTGGAAAAAAATAGATGAATAGTTAAGTGAAGAATCCATTAAAATCATTGAAAATATTACCAAATGTTTAAATTTGTGCATTCATAAACTATTGTGTCACCATGTTTGCAAAAAGTAAAATAAAGCTTTTAATAATGCCTTAGCAAGGTGAAAATTGTCATTCCCATTAAATGTAATAAAACTTACAGAAAACAAACGTTTTAATTCGTAATAATTTATATTATCAGTGTTGTAAAAACACGACATTTGCTGTTTAAAATTCACGCTTATTAAATTGTTATCTACTATAATTGTTTTATACTATTTTTATTGAATTTTTAAATATTTAAATTTTCTCTGTAACATAAGTGTGAATGGTGAAAATCTGGGAAGCTGAAAAATGGATGAATTTGTTTATTTAGGAAGTATGTTTACAAAGGGTAGGCGAGTGGAGATGGATATTGAAAAAAGTGTTGGGGCACCCAGCAAATTAATGGTTGTCATCGCAAACAAAAGCCTATCCAAAAATGATAAGATGGCAGTGCACAATGGTGTTCTTGTGCCGACCCTTATGATGTAAGTGAAGCATTAACAGGCATTGTAGAATGAAAGTAGAATAAATGCTGTAAAAATGGGATCTCTATGACGATTGTAAGTTAAATCTGTATGATAGAGTGTCAAATGCAAATATAAGAAGTGAATGCGGTGCGAATGAAAGTGTTATGTTTGGACACATGGAAAGAATGAGTGAAGACAGAATGGTGAAGAAGTATTTTTTTTTTAAAGGAACATAGAAGTTCCCGCCACATACCCGAGGCTGTTATAAGGCGTAGCGGCGGCTTTTTGTCAGCCTCGCTAGTACACTCCCTGGGCCTGTCCCCGGTCCATCCGAGACTTACATTTAAAGCCGGAAACAACAAGCGATGAAACGACGTATGAATGTAGAGGAATCGAGAGTTGTATGTCAGGACAGATCAGTGTGGTGGTCCATTCTTTCTACCTACCCCTTCCGGGAAACGGCGTGATGGTTAGTTAGTTCGTTTGTATCATTTTCTCTTGCTTCACAATTGTAGAAAAATATTAATTAGCTCATTCCCATAATCCCTCTTTATTAAGCGTATTTATTCTCTAGTTACAGGGGTTCGGAAAAATTTAATAATTAATGAAAATCTGCGGGAAGGGTATTAATACCATTTTACTGGATTTGTGGCAGCAGGCGAAAATAGTAGTAATTAACCCTTTTTGGTGAACTTGGCGTTAACTGTAGGGAAAATATATTTGTATTTACAAATACGTAATTAAAAGCAATTTAATTTGTGATGAATACGAAGCACTTAATAATTTGATGTGGCAAAGGGCTGGACATATAGCAACACAGGACAGTGATGGACACCCGGAATACTCCAACGGAGGCCTTGGACAAATAAAGTGAGTGTTGGGAGGCGGGCCTAGAAAGTGAAAGGGCGTCGCTGCGCCCTATAACAGCCTCGGGTAAGCGGTGGGTACCCCTTCAATGTCTACATCTCGGCCAACTGAAAGATGAACTGACGACATTGCCCGAATATCTGGAATAAACTGGATCCGGACAGGACAAAACAGGGACGATTGGACAAAAATGGAAGAGACCTATATCCTGCAGTGGATAGAAGAAGGCTGAAGAAAAATAAGAACTAGAAGATTTAATTAAATAATGTATACATTTGTTCAAACATAATTTTATTTATTTATAATAGTAAACACGATTGTTTAGTGGTTTTACATGGATTTAATTTATATAAATTATATAGATTGCTGGTATCAGATGCAGCTTTCATGACTAAAATATCGTCAAAGCGCCCTTGAGGCGAGCTATTCACGAAAACGGCGCTATACTAATTAGCCCAATTATTAATATATTAATATTATCAGGGTAATAAAACAACATTTATTTTTGCTACCTTGATCCGCTTAGAAAAAAACCGGTTGGTTATGTTTATAAAAAAAATCTTTTCGTCTTATTTCGATGTATATGTACAAGCAGTTATTTTTTATCATTAAGTTTCAGCTAGAAGCTATGCGTGAAAACTACCGCACACATTTCCTGGTAGACAATGTGTTAACTTTTTACAAAACAGAATATCTCATATAATGATGTAAAATTCGTTGATGTAATGTGTAGAAAAAGCCTTTGTGTATTAGACTTTTAAAGCTTTATGAAATAGCATATTAAAATTAAAGGAACATATAGACAGATATAGACAGAAGAGATATTAAAAATTCCCATGTAAAATTTTCCGCTTCGCGTTACGTTTATTGTTTTTAAAAATGTGCAGCTTGTAGACTGTCGTAATTTTTGGAGACCCTATTATTGTGTTTTAGAATAACAGAGATGTTTTAATTCAGAAATGAGAGATGAATTTCATTTTTTTGAATTTATTTTAGAATTTCGGCTTTAAAATTTGTTAAGAAGTTTCTGTCTTCTTGTCACATCTTTAATTAAATTGTTGTCATTTGTTGGTCCAAGGCACAACCATATATAAGTAAGACACTTGTAATTAAATACCAAAAACTTTATCTGAATGTTAACGAGATTTTTAATTTGAAAAGGTCAAAACTGTATTTACAAAAGTTGGTGTTAATAACAAGAATTTAAAAACTTACTTTTGAATAGCAATTACGCATTTAATCATGATTCGAAAACCCTCGTAAATGGATTTTTTTCTTTACAATTTGAAAGTTTCTATAAATAATCAGATATCATTTTAATAAGTAAAATTTCAAATATAATTTTACCTTCTCCTTTTTTCCAGTTCGCTATAAAAATAATGATGTTTTTCTCAGATATTTATCTTAAGCTATAATAGTTTTCAGTTTCAAACTACAATATTTTTGTTAATTATTGATAAAGTTATTAGTTAACACTACAGAATTTTACAATAACGTTTTTTTTAAGAACTTAAAAACATTGAATAATATAATAATACACTTTTAACATGGCTTAAATGGGCCATGTTCTCCATTGTAAATAATTTTTAATATACCCATAAAAATTTTAATTAAAATAAAACTCCATGTCCGCTACTAGAATATTGATTAGAAATTCTCCATAATTATTTCCCAATGATCATGACTCACCGTTCTAACATCATCTCCGTCCTCGTGAACACTTTCTCTTATTTCTCTTTCTCCTCTCCATTTTATATTTATTTTTTAATATGTTGATCTCTGATTTTATGTTTAGTTTATTCTCTAACTCTGCGAATAAACTAAACGGAGCGAAACCGGTTGGTGCTAACAAATTAAGTGGTTATCTAATCTCTTTTGATACTTGTATTGAACAAATATCAAAAGTGTATTATTATTTCATAATATTGTCACACCGCAATTAAAGTTCTTCAAACGAAAGTTTAAAAACATTGTTTTAATTCTTAAAATACATCGTGATTTTTATAAGTTAATTTAACAAAAGTAATTGTTTTAGTTAAATGAATTGAATGTCATTATATTTATACAGAACAACCATTAAACTCTCTACTTCATATTTACATGGGGGCCTTTAATTTTTGATCCCTAAATGTCAGCCACGTCAGAATTGAAAATCGTGGCAATCCATCCTCTCTATCCGCCCATTCGGGAAGTTCGTGAGTTATTGATTATTGAAGAGTTTTATTATATTTTATTTTGATCATCAACATACGAAAATGTTTATTTTATACGTTTTGCCTGATTTTGGGTAACACCGTGTGATTTCTCTTTCTCAACCGACGTTTCGGAGATCGTTGCAGTCTCCATCTTCAGGGTAATGTGGTGGTGGTAATAATTGTGATATGAGTTGTGTCTGCTAAGGTACTTCACTGTTGTACCATGTCGCCGGCAGTGTGTATGTGAGAAATAGAGAGTCCGAGCTAGGTTCCCCGAATTAGTTTAGCACAGGGGGCATTTCCGGGCGCTATGTGGCCGGCAGTGTGTTATTTCGGCGACATGGTACAACAGTAAAGTACCTAAGCAGACACAACTCATGTCACATTTATTACCACCACCACATTACCCTTAAGATGGAGACTGCAACGATCTCCGAAACGTCGGTCGAGAAGGAGAAATCACACGGTGTTACCCAAAATCACACAAAATACATTGCTGCCAACCGTGAAAATCTACGCAATTTTTTATACGTTATGCCACAAAATTGGCTTATAAAATAAATATAAAATAATCACACTTTTCATCTCGAATGTTGAATACGATTTGCGATTTTATTAAAATGTACGTGTTACACAAGACCAAAGCGCTTTAGAAATAAAGTTGTTACGTTTTTAGTCATTTCACGGGGAAAATTCATAGCAAGAAATTCAAAACGTTTAAATTACTTTCGCCGGCGATTAAGATCTTTCGCAGGAAATGTTTTCAGTTTCTCATTCAATTTTCCAACTTTGACGGAATTTCAATTCATTCAGCTTTGTCGATTTTGACTTGCAAAGGAAGAATGTGGCAATGCTTCCGTACCCCGTGACCGGCCCGTCAAACCGGCACACAACTAGTCGCACAGTGGAACCAAAATGAAAAATATTTTAGAAGCAAACATTCGATTACGAACGAATTCAAAATTCAAATCGAAATGCCAGCCAAAATGTTATGCTATATTTTATGGAGATGACATGTTTCACCGGGTTATTGGTTATTGAAACTATACCTTCTAGGAGGTCTAAGGGGAGGTTATTACCGATAAATTATGTAATTTATTTATTTATTTAAAGCATGAACGCCACAATGGCTTTTACAAAATAAGTACAATAACATATAATTCACATTAGAACAATAGCATATAATTCATATGATTCACATAAGAACATAAGAACGTAAAAAGCAGAAGGAATTATGACATGGAGAATATATAAATGAAATCATGACAATGTACAAAAACACAATAATTTGATTATGATGGAACAGGTAGAATGATATACTCGTATAATAATAAAACACACAGTAATACATAGAATTGAACTCGTTAAACATACTCGTACATAATGACGGGTACATACGAGTAATAACACATAGAATTAAACACACAAAACACAGAAAATAGCAGGTATACATAATAACACACAAAACACATATTGACAGGTCGCGTAATAATAAATACTTAAAACTAATAATATTTATAAATACTATATCAACAATTCAACTACAATAACTTATCGCGAGAAAGTTTCTTATATACGTTTGACTTAAAAGCGAATAAGTTGGAATGGAAGATGTCAATATCTCCGTATTCATTAGCTAATCTGTGTGATCTGGGCATGGGAGAGTTATATAAATAATTTCCTGTCGCATTATCACAATGAAAGAGTTGATGCTGTCTGGTAGACCTTGATGGTACATGATACTTTATTAGTTGGACCAGGTCTGAGCAGTCAATCATTCTATTGATTTTACTGAAATCTCTTGATGGAAGTTCATTTTAAATAATAATTAAATAAAACGATGTTTTTTTAACTACTTCCACTTTTGTCTTTATTTAGACAGCGACCGGTTTCGCCAGGCTCGCTGGCATCGACAGACTGGTGGCGAAACCGGTCGCTGTCTAAATAAAGACAAAAGTGGAAGTATTTAAAAAAACATCGTTTTATTTAATTATTAATCATTCCATTGATTATTTTGTACAAGATGTTACATCTGTTATGTTTCTACGGTTGTTTAATTTAGTTCAAATTAAACATTAGTCTACGAGACAGGAAGCAAAATGAATGGATCAGAGAAATGACAAAAGTTGCGGCCGTAGCGTGCAAAATAGCCTCGTTGAAGTGGAATTGGGCCGGCCATATAGCGAGGACAACGGATGATCGGTGGACAAGACGCACAAACTCTTAGAAGGAATAGGTTCAATAACTCTATATCATTCATAAATAATAAAAATAATAAATAAAAGCAGACGTATGAATTTATATTAATTAAATTATTTAATCTATATTTTTTCTAAGGCAATACTTTAAAAATCCATATTCAATAATTAATACGAATGAAAACGTTTGTTTTCTAGAAGTTTTAGTAAGTTTTACATGTTTCACCTTGTCTTATCAAATGTAATAAGAGCAATGGCTTTAGGGTAGGTAGGTTATAAGCAATGATGTCATTTCCATAATGTCTATTAAAGCATCTAGAAAACAAAAGTTTAATTTGTAGTCGAGGCGTTTACAGGACTTATGAGCTGTCATTGGATGGGTTAAGCGATCACTTTATGTTTGACAACATTCACCATTCCGCCCTTCTTACGACACCACGTCCGACAAATTTTTGGAACTTGTATATATGTTAATATTTTTTAATAACTTCACTGTTGGTAGGTTCATCTACACTAGCGCCATCTATTAAGATAATTAATCAATAACAATTAATCCTTAAAAAAATGATAAATCCGCAATGGGTAAAAATCCAGTATTTGTCTACAAGTATTTGTATACCAAAAAAAACAAATTCTGAAAAATACTTATTAAAACGCATTTAAAAAAATTATTTTTTTCAATATCCAAGGTGTTCTGAAATAATTATACAGTTTTATGAATAATTTTCGTCGTTGTTTTAAACATTCCAATGTGCTGTAGGAAGCATTATTGAAAATTCCTCTCTTCACTCTCGTGAATCCGGCCCTAACGATGTCAGTCGGCAAACTGTAATACCTAGTTTCCATGAACACGCTTTGTATGATGAACCGGGTTTAAAACATGAAAGAATTGCGCTTGTTTAATCTTAAGCTGATATTTTATATGAAGCCACTGGCAAAATGAAAACTAATTTAGAACGAATATCATTGTATATGCATAAAAATACAAATTTAAAATAAAAATTATCATTTTATTTTTGTTCATATGTTTGTCCGAAACATGTCTATATAATTTTATTTTTTTAATATCAGTGTTGTATATACAAAGTTTATAAAAGAAAAAAAATAGAAAAAAATTATTAACTGTTTAAATAAAAAAACCTTGTTATAAATATCACAATTAATAATATTTTGTCGCGACAGCTGTTTCGCTAACCGATGTAAGCATCATCAGGTCTTACAATCAACTAAAAATACATTAGAAAGACTTAGTTAATATACAAAGTTATTAGGAGGGAAAGAAACTACACACAATATTGTAAACAATTATAATAAAGTTGACAAGTTTTGAAAAAAATATATATTACTACAGAATAACACATTTCTCCTTGCTAGGGGTTTATTAAATGAAATTCTTCTTCTTTTGGTGCCGAGTCAGCCGTTTTAGGTCCCCCCAACGTTGACGATCACTGCAGCAAAGGCATCTCTATCCTGCGTCACTTGGAACAGGTTCTGAACTCTTGCATAAAACATAAAACATATGGACAAAAATTACATATGTATTTTTTGCAATGGAAAATTTTCAATATTGTTTTGGGCGTGGAAAATCGAAATTTCGCATTAAAGCTCAAAAGTGTGTTGTAACAATGTTATGTTAATTTTTTTATCAATATCATACTTAATTAATTTTATTTTACTGTGAAAAGTGTCTATAATAATGGATAAACGCAAACGAGTAGTACTTTCAATTGAACAAAAAATCGAAAGAATTCAAAAGTTTGAAAATGTTGCAAACGTTTAATATTTATGAAATCAATAAACTGTTGGTGATCAAACTATATGGGACATCATCAGCAAAAAAATGAAAATTGTTAAATTTTGTGGGAACATTGGATAGCGCCAATAATAATAAATACCACCTCCTTCGGCTGATATGAATGGGGAGGGACGTCGGGGAGTTGGTAGAAGGCAACTGTCATGGCTGCGGAACATCAAAGAGTTGTCAGGTATAACAAGAGTTCAGAACCTAGTCCAAGTAACGCATGATAGAAATGCCTTTGCTGCAGTGATCGCCAACGTTGGGGGACCTGACAAGATACCTAAAGTAGAAGAATTTTATTTAATAAACCCCTAGCAAGTAGAAATGTGTTATTCTGTAGTCATATTTTTTCTTCAAAACATGTCAACTTTATTATAATTGCTTACCATATTGTGTGAAGTTTCTTCCTCTCCTAATAATTTTGTATATAAACTAAGTCTTAATGATGTATTTTTAAACAATAATTAAATAAAACGATGTTTTTTAACTACTTCCACTTTTGTCTTTATTTAGACAGCGACCGGTGTCGCCAGGCTCGCTGGCATCGACAGACTGGTCTGTTTTATTTAATTATTATTTAAAATGAACTTCCATCAAGAGATTTCAGTAAAATCATTTGATGTATTTTAGGTTGATTGTAAGATCTGATAATGCTAATATCGGTTAGCGAAATAATGAGAAAATTATTACCTATTACGAACATAACTTGCTTTCCATTTAAAATATGTATTTTAATTGATTTAAGAAAATATTTTTTGGAATTGATATGTTTCACCTTGAAAACTGAACTATGTCATTAAAAACCAATAAGTTTTTTATGAATAAATAATTGAAAACTGTCGTATGAAGCACTTAATTATTGGTATGACATTATTATATAAAATAATTAAACACTTGTAATACAATATTTGTATCAAAACCTTTTCTTTTAACAGCAACCGGTTTCGCTCCGGCCGGAGCATCGTCAGGGTAAGATAATAAACTGTTTATTCTCTTACCGTGACGAAGTTCCGGCGGGAGCAAAACCAACAAAGTATTTATATTTAAATTTTTTAAACACTTTGTATATAAAACACTTATATTAAAAAAAAATTAAATAGACATGTTTTGGACAAATAGTCCTTCTTCAGTGAAGACACATTTTTAAAAATATTATAAAATTGTTGTTGTTTAGTAATAAGTGTTGTATATACAAAGTGTACAAAAAAGAAAAATAGAAATAAACCATCATAACAACACAAAGTATGGCGTATACAGAAGAAAATATGACATTGACTGCTAATATCATACACAAACCAAAATACACATAGCGGTGTCTATATCGAAAGACAAATGCAAGGCGTGAATCTTAGTGACAAAATTAGAAACGAAGTAATCAGACACATGGATTGTATTGCCAAATTGAAATGGTGGGGAGTTCATGTCATTAAACAAGGAACTCTCTAGATTAGTGATTCCCAAAGAGGTCTATATCGACCCCAGGGGTTGAGTTCGACATGGAAAGGGTCTACGTCAATGAAAAAAAAAATTGTAGGTCAATGAGATGTAAATGTGGATCTACAAGAGTGGATCCCATTTAGGCAGGTCATCACAAAATATTCGCTTCCCACAAATGTAATAATCCATTTCAATAGTACTTATGTAGGTATTTATGAAATACTTTCTTATAAAAGACATAAATTCCCGAATTATATGTATATTTCAAAAAAATCTTCTCCTTTATCCCATCCTCTCATTTAAACGTAGATTTTTTGTGTACTTATTTTATGTAAAAATATTGAATTTGCAAATGCAATTGTTTAATTTTATTATTCTCACTATAAAACTTGATATATATTTTATTATAATGATTTCTTTTCTATCAAAGTGAGTAGCTCTTAGTCAGCATCAAAAACACATTTATAGTTACAGAAGATTTAAAAAAAAATATATTAGGAAGGCAGGGGGTCTACGGGACAAAATGTTTGAGAACCTATGATCTTGATCAATGATTCCCAAATTGGTATATATAGACCCCCAGGGTCTACGACAACTTGCAAGGGGTCTACGACAACTGTAAATCAAATGGAGATCCATGATATGTAAATGGGGGTCCACGAGATGGTTCAACTAAATTGAAGCCGAATTTTGAAACGCAAAACGAAGATCGAAATCGTTGGCGATCTTTTTTTAAGCTCATTCGGGAAAGATCGGACATTAGATTTTCCCAAATGAGCTAAAAAAAATCGCCAACGATTTCGACCGGCAAATTTTCCCCAATGAGCTAAAAAAAATGGGACAAAAAAGTTTGGGAACCTCTGATCTAGATGGACACTCATAGGATAGAAAGTGATGAATAGGTGGGCCAACGATGATATCCTAGTTACTGGAAGTATATAGGAATCCAAAAAAGAAAGAAATGGAGAAGCATTGAAATAGCCTACATCCAACAATGAAGAGTTAAAAAAGAAATAAAAAATAACAACTTATTAAATATTTGGTAGTTTTCTTTATTAGTTAGTCAACAATTGTTATCCAAAGATACTTAATAATAATTAAGTTAAATAAACCGCAATTCAAAGAAGAAATGAGAATTACGCAATATTGAATAATGAAGCAAGTTCGCGTTGTAAAAACAAAATAATTTCCCCAAGTACAAATTACAATAACAACTTTTCGGTTCGTAAACTTAATTTTAAGTAGCCTTTTATAGTGAGCTTTGCGCTTGTCCCAGGGAACGTTCTTTAACTGTTCTTTTCCTCATCTTGTGTACTTTGTTCATCTCCGCGTTAATACTTAATGTCCCGCACTGGTTGAACTCCTAACTAGACGCCGGCATAATTAAGTGTGTTTAGTGATCCCATCCTTTACTATGTTTAAAATCTGAGAGATTTCGGTAGTTTAAAGGTCAAGTTAAGGTAAGCATTATGTATTTCAATTTAATTACTTTTTTATTCACACCGGTAAGTATAATAAGTTTTCATTACATTGAATAATTTCTTGTATTTGTGTCCAAACATAAAAATAATTTTATATTATATTAAAGAACTGGCAAAATTAGGAGGATTTAAGAATAAATCGCCTCTTTGCAAGAATAACGTGATATATTTAGAAAATCAAATCCGCCATGTTCAACATTATTTTCTACAAAAACATGGTATTTTTCATGGAAAGAGACACCACAACAGTGGTATATTGTGTTGTCACGTTGTCTCATTCAGACGGATACCTTGTTTCATTTTTAAAAATTCTATTTTTCGAGATAACACGTTAACTTGCAAAGAAGCGAAACGTAGTAGAAATGAGATCTCAAAATCTGTTTACGATAGGGTGTCAAATGCAAATATAAGATATCAGAAGTAAATGCGATGCGAATGAAAGTGTTATGAGAAAAATAATGAAAGAATCATTTAGATAGTTTAAACACAATGAAAGGACGAATGAAGAAAGAATGGTAAAGAATGTACCTATATGCTTACGACGTTAAAGGAACTAAAAACAAAGGAAGAATGAAAGAAACGTGACAAGATTAAATAAATCAAATATTAATTGTCGGCCAAGTGGTAGAAATTGACGTGCGTGCACCGCACGATGAATTAATGTTGAGAAATCGAGAGGAGTATGTCTGGAAAAGACAGTGTGACAGTCTATTCTTCTAGTTAATTAGTAAGTCATTAAATTAAGTATTTTCGAATGAAAAGGATGTCTTTTCCTAATTATAATTAAACAAATCCGCAAAGCGCAGAATGCCTTATTTAAAATAAGATTATTTGATTTTGATTATATCTGAAATTAATTAAAAACAGTACAATATAATAAGATTAATTTATGAAATTATTAAACAATATTATCAGTTATCAAAAAGATTTATAATAATTTATAGTAATATATTCAGGCATTATCAAATATCAACTATGTATTTTCATTTCATAATAACTAAGCAAGCTTTAAAATATAAAGACACATAAATAATATGTTGTTATTTTTGTTCATTATTAATTATAGAGTTTTATATCACCGTTTAAGAAATAATAAATAAAATAATATGGTTTAAAAAAAAACGTATTAAATAATAAGATTGATAAAATAATTTTCAAAAATGCTCATTACTCTAATTTTCAATCCCTTAGCCAAATAAGTTTTATTTTTAAAATGTTTTTTAAGTGGAAAATATAATAACATTGTGATGAACGTTAACATAATTTTATAAAGCCTCGCCTACATCATTAATTTGGGATATTCTTATTATTTTTCGTCTAATTGCTTATTTAACATGGTTTTTACTTGGCCGGTACGAAAGAAGAACAAAGATTAGGAGGAGAACAATGAAGGGAGACAGACGGTTTCTTCGGCTTCTGGTTGTTTTTATTCTGTACAGGCGGATCCTGGAGCTTTAATTAATTCGACATAAAGCAGCTCATTACGAAGAGAGAAAAAAAATACTCCCAAGGTAGGTCGCTTTTTCAGGGCGAATAGAGCTAAAGGGAAACTAAGATACTAGAAGAGCCAATATTGGGAATTTCAGAAGCTGTCCTGATATTGTAAAAAACCTATTAGATTCTTGCTAACCCTTTTTTAATTATTTTATTAACTTACTTGCTAACATTTTAATGTTGTATTTGAAATTTCTTGGTAGAAGTTTATTTTAAATAATGAAAACAAAAAAAAATGCTACAAAATTACTTCATTATTTTGTTTTAATGTGCTTCCACTTGTGTTTATGTTCGACCGGTTTCGACGGCTTGCTACCAACTTCAGACCAGAAGATGGCAACAAGCTGCCGAAACCAGCCGAACATATACACAAGTGGAATAAATAAATTTTGTATAATTTTTTTTTGACGAATTTATGAATTACAACACTGTTTTTTCCAATTTTGAGTTTATTTTTCTCGACATGTTTCAAAGGCTTACACTTTCATTATCAAGAGAACGATATAAACGTTTATACCGTTCTATATTAATTTGTAAGCTATAATGAAATTTAAAATCCATTGTTTTGAATATAAATCTTCTTGAATACCTGTAATACTAATATTTAAATTCAGCAAATTTTATATAAATATTTGAAGATTATTTTTGTACAGAAACATGTTTACCACCCCTGATCTGTATGTATATACGGATGTGTGTAAAGGATTTGGTTTGCAATAATGTCACCAGTCTGTCGATGCCAGCGAGCCTGGCGAAACCAGTTGCTGTCAAAAATAAGACACAAGTGGAAGTAGTTAAAAAGTATCGTTTTATTTAATTATTATTTAAAATGAACTTCCATCAAGAGATTTCAGTATAGTAATTTGATAACCTTATTAGAAATCTTTATTTGCTATTAAATAATCGTTTATTAACTTATTTATGTTTTTAAATAACCGAAAAAAAACATGTTAAAGCATAAATACAAACACTATTAAGTAGTATTGACATGGTATTTGGATACATTTTTATCAAGTTATGAAGCAGCATAAACCGATTTCCGGTTGAAAACTTGTTACATTGTATGCGAACGAGAGCTCATGTCTAGAAATGCGACAAACTGTTAATTTTTTTATTTCCTTCGTTAAAATTGTAATTCAGGCAAAAATACTGGCAACTGAGGATTGCGAATTTTGAACATTTCGAAACAAATTTAAAGTTATGTTAAAAAACATAATTTGGTTTGAATAATAAAACAGAATTTTAAATTAACGCTCGCGGCATTGTACACTATAGGGCAGTTACAGCTGGTGGATTTTAATGAACATCTGGAAAAAAAGTGGGGCAGAAGTGCCAAGAAGCTATGACTGCAATACCGAAGATCTCTGGTTCCATTCCCGGCTATGAAGGTTTGCACGTTAAATAACTTTAAAAACTACATTTTAAACTTACTCAATTGTAAAAAAAAAATATATGATTTCACTGAAATCACTTGATGAAAAAAAAATACTTCATAAAACGTTTATTTTTTAATTATTCCACTTTTGTCTTAATTTCGACAGCGACCGGTTTCACCATTTAACTGGGATCGACAGACTGAACTGGTCACCAGTCAGTCGGTGTCAGCCAGCCTGGCGAAACCGGTCGCTGTTCGAAATAAAGACAAAAATAGAAATAGAGATGAATTTTTTTTTTTTAATTATTATTATTATTTAAAATGGAATTAGAAATAGACGGGATGATGATAAAATGATAAAATTAATCAAATTTTTAATGACAGCTTCGTGAGGAGTCGTAGAAATCGACGCGCGTGCATGATACGTTATATGAATGTTCAGGAATCAAAAGAAGTATGTCAGGTTAGAAATTTGTGGCAGTCCATTATTTCCGTCTACCCCTTCGGAGAGACGGCGTGGTGGTTAGCTAGTTAGTAATTTAGTTTAGCTCAAATGAACTTCCATCAAGAGATTTCAGTAAAATCTTTAGATAATTTTATTACAATTTTATAATCGGAACAAATTTTTTCATGTAGTTTTTTTTAAAGTGAATTTTACGTCGAAATCTTCGTCCGAGCTTTTCCCATTTATAGAGTCTAGTCCACTAATGTTACGGTAACTGTGCTGTTAACTTAACAATGTCAGGGGGAATACTCCTACTGTGCCCCAGACAACGTTCTAAACACCATTAACTTCCCTAAGTAACCTAGTAAATGTTGTTTACTATCATAAAATACTGTTTTGTTAGTAAAGCGAAGATTTATTTGTATATAATAGATTTTAGCGTCGTTTTTAAAAGTTTACTTGTTTACGCACGTAAGAAGTTAAACGTTTTTATAATAACAAATGTAATTCCAAAAAAAAAAATCCCGTGTGCGAAATGCCAATACTTTACGTTAGTAAAAAGGACCATAATTGAATAGAAGAAAAATATTAATAAACACGATGTAATAATGTTAAGGATGCGATAGAAGTACGAGTATGTGTGGAAAGAACAGTATAGTGGCCCATTATTTCTGTTTACCTCTTCGGGGAGAAGTAGTGATGGTATAGTGACTTAGTTTCGGTATATTTGAGAGAGGTTTTTTTTAGTAAATGAATATTAAGGGGTTAGGGGTAGTCAGAGGTATGAAAAAACAACACAATAAAATTATTATACTGTGTTTTAACTTGATTTGACCCAAATTTGAAAAAAATGTGTAAATTACGAGTATGTATACATGACGTTATCGCTATATCTGTTGGACCCTGTTCCATAACGCGGTGACCATTATAACTTCTTACAGGTTCATATTGAATCATTCAAGTATAAAAATATTACTTTACTAGTGCCTGATCGAAGGATTTTTTTAAACTTCTATTTTTTATAAACAATTAACATAACTGTTGCATTTTTCTTTGAAAATCCGTAAGTAAATTATCAGAGGCCGGCATTTGGTTTATTTTCAAAATAAAAAAAAGCTTCGATCAGACACTAGATTAACTATTAAAATAGTTCTTTTTATTTATTTTGAATGGTTTTAGATGAAGCTGTAAGAAGTAATAATGGTCACCGCAAAGCACCGCTTATGGAACAGGGTCCAAGGAATATGGCGATAACTTCATATATTTTTTTTTTTCTGAAAATTTTGGTCAAATCAAGTTAAAACATTATATAATAATTTTATTTGGTTGGTTTTATTAAATAAATTAAATTACTGAAAAAAAAAATACATGTTTTTTCATACATCTGACTGCCCCTAACCTCTTAAAGAAAGAATTGTTCATAAGCTAATACAATTTCTTTGTATTATGGAATAAAGATCTTATTACAAATCTTATAATAAAAACAAATAAAAAAAGATTTCGAACAATCTTCACAGAGTAATTTTAATAAAGGTTCAATTATAAACGCGCCAAAATATATGTATTACTTCAAAAATACTTAACCTTAGTTTTTAAAAACACTTTTAAAGCTTGAAATTGCCCCGCTAAAATGTGACAGTTTGTTGGTGCCATTTTACACTTTTTACGACTAACTTCATTCATGTATTGTTTCATGACATGTTTTCTCAATTCGTGAGTTTCGCGTGTGAAATGTCCGACCATTATGGTTAATTTCATCATGTCGCGCTTTCGTGACAGGATGCGCTCGCAGATTTCAATTTTACCTCCTACTTAACGCGCCAAAAGATGTATAAGTTAAAAAACGTTTAAATATTAAATATTAGGTCCTTACATATGAAATTGGCGTTTTGTATGGGAGGAACATAAAGTTGATTTTTTTTTAATATAATATATTTATTTAATCAAAGTATGTACCATTGCTATCTATGCACTTTTGCCATCTCATAGGTAGTTCATCGATCGCTTTACTAAAAAAAACCATTCGGACGGGAATCAATAAAATCTTTGAAGTCGGTTTGGACTGCCCCATCGGAGTTGAATTTTTTCCCTTGCAAGAAGTTATCCAAATTTCGAAAAAAATAGTCGTCTGTTGGGGCAAGGTCCGGAGAGTACGGTGGATGTCTTAGACATTCCAATTGAAGCTCTTCTAATTTGGTAGCCGTCTGTTGTGCAGTGTGTGGTCATGAGTGACGCAAAGAAAAAAAAACAATTGAGGAAAAAAACAAATGAATTATAATTTTCGAAACACAAATACTTGAGTAAATAGCTGTATAAATTTGAATTTGGAATTCCTAACCAAAGAGAAGATATTTGAGATCAAAGTTGCCAGTACGGCAAAACGCGAATTTCATATGTAAGGACCTAATATCATTAAAATAATATGTATTATATCTACCACTGCTCAAGAGAACGTAAATATTGAACTATGGTACGTTGAAAGTTAAAAGTTTCATTGTATAAATACATCATTTTATTTTCCCTGAAGCTCACTGGATTTCAAAGCACCGTTGTACTTATTTATTTGTGTTTAAAGAGAAAATTAATTTTAAGAAAAAAAAACTTCTCATGAAATATAATGAAAACAATGACACAACTTATTCGTTTTTCCATTGGTGGGGTATACAAAATCATACATGTTTCTTTATTTTTTAAAGTCTATAAAATATTTTATTTTAGCCGATACCAATATATTGGAAATTAAACATACAATGGAAAATTGTTGTTATTCAAGAATTATAAAAATATTTTGCTTATTGGAATACATTCTACTTAAATATTTTATAAATCTCATTGAAATTGTAATGAATATATATTGTTTATACAGAATAACTAGTTTTTATTAAATAACAAACTTGAACAAACGAAAAGATATTTTATTAATAAATGGGGTAAGAGATAAACATTTGTAAAAAATTATAAACAAATGTGTGTTGAAAAATAAAACATTTTGTAATGTTTTCTGATGTATACGTTAGTAACTTTCAAATACATTCTTCTATTTATATAATGAAACAAAGATTTCAATACAGATCTTATTAAAAATAACACACAAAAAGAATTACAAACAACCTTTACAAAACAATTTTATGTGTTCTTTCAAAAATAACATTCACTTATCGAATATAAAACATTCTTGAACCCTGATTAATTCAAATTCCCGAGGAAGTGGTTGTAATATTTTGGAAATGTATGATTTATTTTAAATTGTGAAGCTTCGTTTTGACAATTTTATGACATATTATAAATTAGTTTTTACCTTCAATATAAAACTCGAAATAAATGTACATTAATTTAGAACATCATAAAGAAATTCAAAATTTGAGATGGAAAAGATTATATCATCATCGTCTGTCATCCACTGCTGAACATAGGCCTCTCCCAAAGCACGCCACCGCCCCCATCCATTGCCGCTCCCATCCACCAATGTCCAGCAATCCTCTTCAGATCGTCGGTTCAGCGGGCAGGGGGACGTCCAACTCTGCGGAATCCTGTATGCGGTCTCCACTCCTGAACCCGTCTTCCCCATCGGCCGATGGTTCTCCGAGAGATATGGCAAGCCCATCGCCACTTCAGCCCGCCCATCCTCAGAGCCACCTCAGTCACCTTGGTTTATTGTCGAATAAATTCGTATCTAAATCTGTCCCTCAAGGTTATTCCAAGCATGGCTCTTTCCATGACGCGTTGGGCGAATTTGAATCTGTAGTCTTGACCTTTTGTCAGTGTCCACGCTCGGCTAGAGAAGATTGATTAGACATTACTAGAGTGATCATGAAAAGAGAGAGCGTGTTCTGATCGACGGATTAGCAGAGCGGCAAATAAACTACTCGTACTTACGCATAGCCGACATATGAGAAAATCAATTATAAGATGGCGAGACAGCTGAACGTCTACATTCCAGGCTCAGAAACAGGCTCTGAGAAATAACAGGACGCAGTCCTAAAAAACCCGAAGAAGAAGCTGAAGCTGCCCATAAACTTGATAGGGTAGACGATTCGTTGAACAATCGAAACGATATCAAATCGAATCAGTTTATGATCTCAACAGTCATTACAAACAATATTATTGTTTAAGGAATCTATTGAGTACAGGTAAAATATAATACATACAATATAATACCAGAAATGCATGAGAGATGGTTCGACATCAGAAAGACAAGATACTCTATAATTTCAGGTGTATTTGTCATCTGAACGTACATTCACTAATATGAAAGACGTCGATCTCCGAGAAGATCACGTAATATGTAAAACATAAGTATTTCACTCAGTAATTATAATTTTATGTGATAAGTTTAGCATTATAAAATATTAAACTGAATTCATAAATTCGTAACCTTTGCTTTTCATAAGGATTACAAATTAAACATGATTACATTTGCATAAGTCATTGGTTTTACTCTAATGTAAATAATGTTTTGACTCGTACAAGCTCATATTTAATACATTCTGCTCTGTTTGATATCTCGGAAAACATTTCGATAAAGAAACACACTGAGCTCGAGCTAGCCAAAAGCGAAAATTTCGTATTCTAGGAAGCAACGGTTCTCCATGCACAGTGAAAGTTTTTTTTATTGTATTATCCTTTTTGGTCAAATATAAAAAATATGTATTAGTCAAATGGTCAGATTGGTAGACGAAAGATATACTTCTTCTTCTTCCGGAGCTGTCAGTTCCCCCATTTATTATTAAACCATTAAATAAAATGTAGTATATATTGTAGATCAATATACCATTTTTTCAAATTGGCTTAGTAATGTTTAGTATAAAAAAAATTGTTATATCCTTACAAACTTTGAACTTCAATTATCTCAAAAGTAGTAATTTTGACTTACTGCTTTTTCGCAGAATACCGACGATATATTCGTATTCGCTGTTTGTTACCCTAAAATAAAATAAAATAAAAAAATAATAAAAATATCAATTTTATCTAGAAACTAGGAAATCTATACTATCAAAATAGTTTATGCCATTGAATGCACAACAATTTTATAGAAAACCAGTTATTCATTATTTTTCATTTGATAATAAATACAAAAATATATATTGGCACGATAAAATCTGTGTTGACTTTTCAATTACACACCCAATCTTCAGTTGATAGATTTATCAAATAATTTTTTTTTCCGAGTTTGGAGAGTATATTTTTTTTGTCCAGTTTAAAAGCATTTTTATCTAACTGTGCTGTGTTGGGTTTTGTAATAAGAATATACGTTTTTATCCGAGTTCTGTCGGCGGACATAAAATGCCCCCGGGCGGGGTTTAGGGTTTAGGGCAGAGGAAAGTATTTAACAGAAAGGGATGCCGGGATAAGGGTGAAATACTCCACTGGCCTGAACGGAAACGCACGATTGCAATGCAATGAAACGTGTAAAC
This sequence comes from Lepidostoma basale, assembly GCA_022606425.2. Lineage (NCBI taxonomy): Eukaryota > Metazoa > Arthropoda > Insecta > Trichoptera > Lepidostomatidae > Lepidostoma > Lepidostoma basale. The sequence goes on from JAHDVF020001587.1 coordinate 1,145,434, forward strand.
ATTCTCTGATTTTACAAAAGCTTAACCTATCAAATAAAACTAATTCAGATGAATGTCATGATTTCATTACCATAAAACGAAATTATGCTTTTACCCTTACGGCTATAATTAACAAAGATATACTATCCTCATTTTCATACAAACAATTCATAGGTTAAAGATTTCATTATACGGTTAGAATATTTCAGTTATGTGTTTTTTAATATATAATATATTAACGATGTAAACGGAACAAGAAATATCTGAACAACAACAACATCCATCCGCCTAAGGTTTGGTCTTCCCACACTTCGCTTTCCATCTGGTCGTGTACTGAGAATCTTCCCTAGGATTTGATCTTCTTCCATTCGCTGGAGGTGTCCTAACCATCTAAGACGCTGTATTTTTTTAAACTTTACTACGTTAGGTTCTTTACGAAATAGATGAAGACAGAGATAACATACATAAAGGCACTGAAGACATGAAGCACAGCGTAGAGACGACGACACAGAGAGGAATAGACGTAAGGAGATATCATCGGGAGACAGTAACGGTTCCACTGCCAATAGACGTAAGGAGAGATTATTGGGAGACAGTAGCGGTCCCACTGACAATAGACGTAAGGAGACATAATCGGGAGACAGTAGCGGTTCCACTGCCAATAGACGTAAGGAGATATCATCGCGAGACAGTAGCGGGTCTACTGCCTGTGGGGTCCAGTATTCGACTATATAGACACTAGAGTATACATTAATGGTATGAATAGAGCACGGAGTTGTGGGGACCGATGAAAACTTTGCATGACCAGATTAATCAAATTATAAAAGTCGGCCATGTAAGAAGTCGGAAGATTCGACTTGTGAAGGAAATCTAGAGACGTGTGTCAGAATCGAGTAGTGTTGCGATCCATTCTCTCTGCTTACCCCTACCGATGGTTTGTTGTTGTTGTTGTTGTTGACACTTGAGGATCCACAACCGTGGAAGACTAGACTTCCTTGGATAAGAGGAACAAACGATAATTTTTAAACTTTTTCATGTAAAAAAAAATACATCGCTCTAGAGACTCAAAGCTCCCCTCTATCATACCACTGTGGTGCAAGGTTTGGCCGATTTGTGTCGTTTCGAGAGGTGCCGGGTAATGTAGTAATACCACGCGTGGTGTTTCAGTAACACCAAGCCATTGATGATATTAAAAAAACTAACTTAGTATGCCGTTTCCCCGAAGGGGCAGGCAGAATGATTGGACTGCCAGAATTTTCTTTCCTGACATACTTCTTTCGTTTCCTCAACATTTATACACCACGCGCGTGTCATGCACGCACGTCGATTTATCCGACTCCTCACGTGGCCGACATTCAATAATTGATTTATTTGATCGTGCTACGTTTTCCTCGGTCTTCCTTTATTCCGAGTTCCATTTACTTCGTTAACATAAACTTTTTTTACCATTCTTTCTTCATTCATTCTTTCCATGGTGATATTATATTATATACAATATAAACGAAAAATATCATTTGGTGTTCCGAAAGGGTTAGTAGAAATAAATTTAACCTGTTTACATTTAAAGTATTCAACATAATCAAAGAAATTTTATTTGAATACCAAATTTTATGTAAATTTATCAACGAGGTGGTTCTTTTGGCTCTAACCATCGTATTATTAATAAGAGACCGCTTCACCCATATGACTATGGCGCTTCTCCTTGACCTTACTTGATTAAATTATATACCTTTATTAATATGAGTGCACATAAGGCGCACTGCGTCAAATAAGGCATTACGTGAAATGGAAGGTGGAATTTATTATAACTTTTCAAATGTTTGATAATGCCTTAATGCATTTGATAATGCCTTAGAAGGGCAAAACATGTCATTCCATATAAAATGTATTTAAATTGCTAAAAGATAGACGTTTTCATTAATATGTTATTAATTATTTAAATCGGAGTTTTCCATCGTTGTTAAGGAAACAAAAGATACAATTGTAATTTACCAGTGATTTTTATCTCAATAAGTGTGTGTAAAAAAAATAATCGAATTCAAGGAAGCTGTTTTGAAGATGGTGCTTTTTTGGGTTAATTCATTATATTTGTTTTGACGTAAAATCTACGTGATCATAATTACAAAAGTTAAGCGCGAACTTAATTCAAACGAATAAATAAATAATAATTGTTATTAAAGCCTTCTTCTTCTTCTTCTTCTTCTTCACTTTTGGTAGACTCAGGAGTCTGTTATTTCAGGCGGGTTCTCTTGAGACGCTGAACTCCAGCTTTCTCTCCACCGTTTCGGGGGTCTTCCTGGTCGGCGTTGTCCGTTTGGCGTTCCATGCAGAGCTATGTATGGTATCATATTTGAACTCATTATTTCTACATGTTGATGCCAGTATCGCCGTCTTTGACGTCCTCATCTGACCACATCTTCGACCTCGCAGATTTCTCGGATTGTTTTCATCTCGGTTGTCCTGAGCATGCTCTTTGTCTTGACAGTGTCTGCCCTCGATTCAATGCCATATGTGTGGATTGGTCGCACACACGTCTTATAAATGCGTACCTTGCTGTCAGTCCTCATGTCCTTGTTTCTCCATATGGCATCTTTCAGGCAGACTGCAACCACTGCAGCCTTATCTACCTGTGACCTTACTTTTCTGGGGAGGTCATTAGAGCTGGTTACTTTGCTTCCGAGCTTCCGTTAATTTTTTTCTTGGCTTACGGAGATTTCGCATCTTAGTTGATTTCTAGAGAATGTCATAACTTCGTTTTTGAGATGGATATGATGATGTTGTATTTAGAGCAGGATTCATCAAATTTTGAGAGCATTGGTTGTAAATCGTTTTCATTTTCGGCCACGATTGTGGCGTCATCTGCATAGCAAAGCATTCCAATTACTTCATTACCCGAAGTGTACCCTAAATTGAGAGATGCAACCTCTGCAATGGTGTTGTCCATGTTTGTTATTAAAGTTAGGAAGATAATTTAATGTTGTTCATTCCAAATCCCAGATCAAAATTCCAGACTATCTAAAACCGTTACAAATGAAAGGGTAAAATTAACACACACAAAAATACCGCCAAGTTAGTAATGAATTAATCTTATTACTTTAAACTTTTAACGAGTGTCTTTCATTTTGAAACACCTTGTGCACATTTCAAACTGAGAGAGCTTTGTAAATTCCTTTTAATTTTTGAATGGGGTGCGGTTTACTTGTTCATCGTACAAAGTTGAACTAATATTTCTTCAATGGTCGAAACGTTCAGATTCTATTTGACCCTGCTAAAGGTTTGGACATCCTAAAGTTGGTGAGAGTCACTTAAAACCGTTGTTAATTAGGATACTTTTAGTTGTCTTTCAAAATGATGTTACTCAGATATTGCGGAAAGTTGTAACGTGGGGCTAGATACCCTTAAGTTTATTCATGAAAACTGTTAGCTTCAGGTAAAATGGTTGTGTTTAAGCTTGTGTGGATTTTAACTCATTCAAATTATCTAGGTGTAGAACAACTTAATATAATAATTTAGTTTTTTTAAATATGAATCACTCACTTGTGGTAAGATAGTAAAAAAAATGAATGAATTAATTAATCTTTATTATTAATCACAGAATATGCCATGGACCACATCTTCTTCTTCTTCACGTGTCCTGCAACCACGGAATGTGCCATGGTACCACATCTTCTTCTTCTTTACGTGTCCTGCCGGGTCCCCCTGACGCTGAAGACCATTTGGCAGAAAGCTTCCACACAGTTCTGATGAGGAAGGGCTTCTGTGTTCCGACACGTGTTTGTGAAAAGTTCAAAAAGTGTTGTGAAAACTAGATATTTTCAAACAGTTATTCAAATGTAATTTTGCTGATTTTTTTTATTCATTTGGAAGCGATTTTTTTTTCAATTTCCAGAGTTCTTAACTTTATTATTTGACCTCATTATTAATGACTTCTTAAAACTATCAATTTCGGACCCTCTAGAGATTATCCATTACTTTGTTTATAACTCATTCTGAACCAATTAATTTTGATCCTGCTATTAGGTTTCATCGCTTCACCCTTTCGTTAGTTGATGGTTTATGATACACGCCCGCTTATCCTTTGAGTACATGTGTTTCCAAGGAGGTAAAGAACATAAAGTACACATTTTAAATATAATATTATATAATATATCAAATATTTCATAAATGAAAAAAAAAGGTTGTAAAATAACAAAGATTGATCCTTATCATCACTTAAATATGCAAAGAAAATGCTAAAATGTTATTTATTATTATAATATACTCGTATATCGAATAATATTACATTGTTCTCATTCAATTCGCTTTTTTGCGAGTAATCATTTAATCATTTGTACGAGTTAGTCAAAGTTTAGTGAAAGTCAAAAAAAACAAAGATACTTTTAACAACTTAATAATTGATATTGAAAATAAAATTGTCAATTTTTTTAAATAGTCCATAGTTTTGGCCGAAACACTATGATACTTTAACATTATAAACTGTTAAATCAAAAAACATTACTTTATGTGTCACAAATGTATTTTTATTTTTCGCGACAGCTGTTTTGTCAACCTATGTTGACATCATCAGCTGTTACAGAGGTTAGAAAAATCACGAAAATTTTACATTTTATATATTATCACACCTGATGATGTCAACATAGGTTGACGAAACAGCTGTCGCGAAGAATAAAAATACATTTGTGATACATAAAACAATGTTTTTTTTAATTTAACAGTTGATATTTTTTTTTACTTTGGGGAACATTTTAATAGTCAAACAAATAACAACGAAATAAACTAACGCCCTTGAGGTGAGCTATTCACGAAAACGGCGCTATACAAATTAGCCTAATAATTATTATTTATTATGGACAAGAAACCGACCGCCACACTTTTTTTTCTGATATACTACTCACGCATCCTCTACATTGATACATCGTGTTATCTGCGAGTATACACTTAGATTTCTCCGACTCCTCACGTGGGCGATATTTTTTCATTTGAAAAAAATAATAGCGTATAACGCTCTTTACCTCATCTGGGCGAATATAATAATGTAACTTTACTCCAAAGCTATTAGGTATTATATTGGTGTGGTTAGAACAAGGAGCCGATACCATCTGAATTATTAGATATGGACTGAGTTCGCTCTCCTTCCTCGGCTGAGTGGACCTCAATGGCTCTGGGAATAGTACCGTACCTGTAATAATCATTACTTTTCACGGATATTAAGTCTCACGCAATACAAACTAAAACAATGCTAAAACGAATCACGTATATTAAATGTAAAATTTCATGAAAAAAAAAAAATTTAAAAAATACTTTGAATTATTTTTTAGTGTGTCTGTATTAAAATGTTCTTAGATATATCGTCACCCCACAATGTCACAAAAAAAGTGCCAACAAGCTAAGAGTCACTCAGAGAGCAATGGAGAGAACCATGTTGGGTATCAGTTTACGGGACAGACTCAGAAATGAGGACATGAGTCAGGACAAAGGTTTCCGATGTTATCTAGATGGCCGCAACCCTCAAGTGGCGATGGGCGGGACATGTCGCTCGCGATCCAGATGAAAAGTGGACAAGGCGACTGCTGTGCTGGTGGCCAAGGACGGCAAAGCGTGGAGTTGGGCGCCCACAGTTGCGTTGGCGCGACGATATCCGGAGAAGTGCGGGAAGTGCCTGGATGCGCATCGCTCAGAATAGAAGAGAATGGAAAATGCGAGAGGAGGCCTACGTCCAGGAGTGGACGGTCAATACAAGCTGAAGAAGAAGAAGAAGATATCGTCACCCCAGAGCAATAGTGAGATAAACCAGTGCCATCTTGACATTATAACAAGCCGTAATGTTCCTTTGATACTGTTTATGGTTTGCCTTGGTGGAGGCTTTGCACTTATTTGAGTCTCCTAGGCCCTAGGAGACTCAAAAAAGTGACAAACCTTAAAAACTTGGTCCACTGTACAATCAAAATCAGTAATTTGTTTAACTTTTTTCTTTTTGATACACATCATAAAATAACACAATTAACAACACAAAAGTGTTCTCAATTAACAATACCAAAGTCTTCTTCTTCTTCTTCGTCTTCTTCTTTTAATAGATCTGACGATCTGTGACACAGAAATCATTTCTCGTCGGATGATGAGATCCAGCTGTCCCTCCATCTCTTAGGCGGTCTTCCAGGTGGGCGGTGTCCGGAGGAGATTTCATAAGCGGCTGTATATGCGAGTCAGTCACCATCCATTCGGGCTACATAGTCCCTCCAGTATCTTCTTCTGGATCTACTCCACTGAACGATATCCTCTATTTCGCAGGTTTTTCTTATGTCTACGTTGCGGACACGATTTCGGAGGGTTTTTCCAGGAATTGATCTTAGGACCTTCATCTCCGATGTTCTCAGTAGTCCCTTGGTTCGCACTCTACAGCGTACGTCATAATAGGTCGCACGCATGTTTTATAGATATACCAAAGTGTTCTCCTTTTATTTTCTACACTACTGGCATACAACAATAATCACACCATAATTCTAAATAATCCTGAAACGTTCTTGGGAATGCGCATCATTCCTCTTTCGCTCTCTTGTATTCAAAATATTCTCCTAATCTTTCTGTTTTTGCCTATTTATATTATGATGCCTTAGCAACATGTAATTCACATAAAATGTTACAAAATATCTGGACAACAGACATTTTTATTATTTAATATGGAGTTTTGCATCATTGTTCAAGAAACAATACAAATATGTATTATCTATATATATAAAACAAAGTCAAAAATCGTGTTAGTTACACCATTTATAACTCGAGAACGGCTGGACCAATTTTGAAGATCTTATATTAGCTGGATTTGTCTCCGTTCCGGATAACAGAATAATCATTAAAACATTTGAAAAAATCACTTAAATGATTTAAAATTAATTATATTTGTCGTAAATTTGACTATATTTGACTTCTGAGACAAAGTACAAAAAACATCATGGCTTCCATTTTAGTTTCAAAAACGCCCGTAGGTGGTATATTGTTGATGCCAGATGTCAATACTCAATGTGAAAGATTTGAGGTTATTTTTTAATCGTCACCGGGATTTTTGGTTTTCTTTATTAATTTTAGATTAACAATGCCCAAAGTTATAAAAATCAGTATAAGAGAGACTATTCTAAAAGTTAAACCCCTTTTGTGAAGGAGAGCAGAGAATATTTGCGCCATTAATACCTACCATTCGAAAAATATGACAGATGAGTGTTCCGTAGAGATTAAAAACCGATTTATGATTAGTGAATAATAATAAAAATACGTATTGTATATTTTGTATTGATTTTATAGGTGTATCTGTGTACATTCGGTCCAGAGAATTGTTACCATAGGAAATTCAGCCGCGAGTACTTAATAAACGAAATATTTGGCTAGATGAAGACGAGGAATTTCTTTTTTCAATTGATACGGACACTGAATCATCAAACTCTTCAGATGATGAATATGATGATGCTAATGATGAAAACGGAGTTCATTGATGGATCACACTTATTCAAAATTATGTTGTCTGCTATTTAATTGTTTTAACGTGTTTTGATGAATGTCGGAAAGTCAAAGGTGTTAGTTTTTGAAAGGGAAGAGCAAATGACAGTTTGTAATATAAGTGTAAATGAAGAGAACTTGGAACAGGTGAGGGAATTTGTGTATTTAGGTAGCATGTTCACAGCGGATGGCCGAACGGACAGTGATGTTGAAAAAAGGGTTGGTGCGGGTAACAAAGTGAATGGAGTAAGTAGTTATTGGAAACAAGAATTTATCAATGAAAGCGAAAATGGCCGTTCACAATGGAGTTCTGGTCCCAACTCCTATGTATGGAAGCGAAGCATGGAACTGACAGGAGAAAGATGAGAGCAGAATAAATGCGGTAGAGATGAGGTCCCTAAGACGTATGTGTGGTAGAACGATGTATGACAGAATCTCAAATGCTGATATTAGGAAGGAATGTAGAGCGAAAGAAGGTATTATGAACAAAATTATGAATGGTTCGTTGTGTTGGTTCGGACATGTGGAGCGCATGGGTGAAGAAAGAATGGTTAAAAAAGTATACGTTAACGATGTAAATGGAGTAAGGAGTCGAGGTAGACCGAGAAAAACATGGCATGTCCAAATTAATCAAATATTAAAGGTTGGTCATGTCAGAAGCCGGAAGAATCGACGTGCGTGTATGACTCGATGTATGAATGTGGAGGAAGCTAGAGAGGTGTTCCAGGATAGAGTCGTGTGGCGGTCCATTCTCTCTGCCTACCCCTGCGGAGGAACGGCGTGATGGTTTGTTGTTGTTGTTGTGTTGTTGTATGAAATTCATTTATTTATAATAATAAAATAATAAGAATGATAATAATCATAATAATAATTCAAACAGTTATTAGAAGGAACAATCATACATAATATAGAGTCAAAAACGATAAATCCTAATATATTAAAGACGATAAACATTATAAGGAAGCAGATTATATTAGTAAGAAAGGGACAAAAATGGAAGGTAGTATTAATATTTTTTTGGTAGATTGTATAAAGGAAAAGTTTTTAATGTACTACATATATACTAAGGGGGAATAAGCTGGAATTTGGTTATTTATAACATTCAATTCACGTGCCTTTGCTTTAAAAATTTCTAAATTTTCTAATTTATCAATTTTTTTTTAAATTGTTTGTTATATGCAAAAAAAATGTGTTTTTGGAATTGAAATGATGGTCAAAATTCACACAATGATTCTGTTTTTGTATTAAATGTTGTGTTCATATAACCTCTTCAAAATGATCGACCCGTCTTTCCAATATACACGGCATCACAATCCTCACAATTAATCTGGTAGATTCCACTTTGGTTGAATATATTGTCGCGAAAAAATAAAAACACAATTGTGATACATAAAACAAAGTTTTTAATTAACAATTTATAATTCATTTTAAGTAGGTATTAATGCAGGCTTCCACGTGAATTATATTCCATTGTAATTCATATTTTTAATTTTGACTTTTGCACATTTCATGAACTTAATTCATTTTAAGTATTAATTGTAATTCAATAAAAAGGTGAATTAAATTTAGCTTATAAGTTAACACAACATTTATTGATTCTGAGGCGGTACGAAGTTCGTCGGGTCAGCTAGTATTATAATGAAAACCAAAATCTTTATATACGACGAACTTCTACGTAAAAAGATCAATAAAGTTTTTTATGTCCGTTTTAGTTATTACGTAAAAAAGAAAATCCACATCATTATGAAATATCGGATATAAGTCAAGATCTCGCATTTGCTTGAGCAATAATGTAAAAATCTATATCAAATCTCTTGACCCTTCTCAGTAAACAGGTTTAATACTTTCCGGATAGCATTTATCTATAATATTTTTGGTTACACACGAAAATAATTTAGGAATAATCTTATGTTCGTCTATGTTAAAATCGCAGCCAAAAATATATCATATATATAATGAAAGTAAATGATACTGCGGTCATCTCAGGACGTTTGAAAAAATTTATGTGGAAAAACCCTGACTTGAAGATCAGCAAAAAATTAAGGATTTATAAGACTTGACATGACACATGGCCCTAAGCGCCCTTGAGGTAAGTTATTCACGAAAACGGTACTATATATAATAAACTTAATATTGACGACCTTCGTGGCAGAGTGGTAAGAGCTCTGATTCCCATTCCGAAGGTTCTGGGTTCGATTCCCGGCGATGGCAGTGTGATTGTCACACTGTCTTTGGTCTGGCGTAGTATTCTCGTGACAATAAAATGGCGATAGATTGGCTACCTGTCACATGTCACGAGAATCAATATATCAGCTTAAAAACAAATTGTATACTGTAATTGGGTTCAAGCGACCTGTTGTATATGTAAAAAAAAATAAAAAATAAAAAATTAGCCTAACTTTTATTATTATTATATGGGAATATATAATGCGGGGCGGACACCATATTCACATGCGTTCAGAGTGTTGGAAAGGAAGACGCTCAGAAACATATCTGACATGACACTACGCGATAGAATTAGGAACTTAAGAATAATGAAAATATGCAAAGTCGAGGACGCAATTAGGTGGAAGAGGCAAAGAGAAAATACTGGTATGCACACGTTAGAATAATGGATTCATCCAGAATCTCAGAAAATTTGGCCTTATAATGAGTATGACAATGACAAAAATATTGACTGAACACACAAATTGAAGACAATAAAATCTATAATAAAAATGTAGAAGTGGTAGATGAATATGTGTACCGTGGTCATCTGTTGAGTTTTGGAAGAGGGGGTCAAGTCAAGCGGATTGATAGGAGAATACAGCTTGGTTGGTCTGCATTCGGAAGGTTGGGCAAAATCTTCAAGTCGGACATGCCACAAAATTTAAAAACAAAAGCGCTGGACCACCGTGTGTGTTACCTGTGATGACCTATGGATGCGAGACATGAACGTTAACTTATAAAGCAATGCACAAAATCAAAGTTGCACAACGCCATTTTGGGTATCTCGCTTAGAGACCATTTACCCAACGTGGAGATCACACCAGGGTCGCCGATGTAGGGATACGCATTGCGAGGATGAAGTGGCAGTAGGCTGGTAATGTGTGCCGACGGGATGATAGAAGATGGAGCCAGAGGGTTACTGAATAGGGGTCAAGGTTGGGCCGGAGAAGTGTCGAGAAACAGCCAGAAAATAGTCAGCCAGAAAGATTCTCATGAAAGCAAATTCCTCTTAAAAAAAGGCGACAAGACGTACACTAAGAGGAAGAAGAATAAGCCAAAAATTGTTGATACATCGGCTAATCTCAATAAAATGGAATCACGTTATTGAGAAAAAAGTTTAATTTGTGTAAAACAGTGTTCACAATGTTATACATAGAATGGAACCTATGTAATGACTTTAATGTAAATAAAACTAACATTAAACATTAATCTACAGAAATACTATGCATAAAACAAACAAATCAAATAATCAATTTCTCAAAGGCTATGAAACACGAAAGGTTTATGATCTACCCATAGCAATGGCAGTAAAAGCTACTGCTAATATTACCAGGATAAATTTTGATTAAAGTAAGAATTATATTGTGTACTAGGAATACAAATTACATGTTATTTATTTATATACGTACGAAATTCTAAAAAAAAATGAGAATAAAAAACTAACTAATTATTATTACGCCGTCACCCCGAAGGGCCAGGCAGAAAAATAGACTGCCACACTTTTCTTTCTTGGCATAATTATTTTGCTTCCTCAACATTTTTACATCGTGTCATAACGCAAGTCGATTTCTCTGACTCCTCACGTGACCGACATTCAATATTTGATTTGTTGGATCGTGCCACATTTTCCTCAGTTTTCCTCGATTTCTAGTTCGATTTACACATTGAAATTAGAAGAGAACTCGAAAGTAGAATAAACTTGTTAATAATACTTTGAACAAAATATGTGTATTAAAGATAATCAAATGATTTTACTGAAATCTCTTGATGTAAGTTTATTTTTAATAATAATTAAATAAAACAATGTTTTTTTAACTATTTTCACTTTTGTCTTTATTTTGACAGTGACCGGTTTTAGCCAGTCTCTTTTAATTGAATGAATTTGAATTCAGTAAATTTTACATAAATATTTGAAGAATTTTTTTGTATAGAATCATGTTTACCACCCCTGATCTCTATGTATATAAAGGACTCGGTTTGCAATAGTTTCACCAGTCTGTCGATGACAGCGAGCCTGGCGAAACCGGCCGCTGTCGAAATAAAGACAAAAGGGGAAGTACTTAAAAAACATCGTTTTATTTAATTATTATTTAAAATATGTGTAGTTTATTTTGTTAATATACTCGTAATTATAAATCGGAAATATCGACATCCTGTCAGGAGAATAAGTACTACTACCAAACAAACAAACAAACCATCACGCCGTTTCAAAGATAATGAATGGGCCGCCACACAATTTAATCCTGACACGTCTCTAGATTCCTTCATATTCATACAGCGAATAATACATGCACGTCAATTCTTCCGACTTCTAACATTGTCGACCTTTATAATTTGATAAATCTGGTCATGCCAAGTTTTCCTCGGCCTCCCACGACTTCAAGTAAAGTGACTTTATTTTTTTTAAATGACCATCATCATCATAGCTTATATCCATATCAGCATCCTATATCTTCTTCCATGTCTGTCGATCATGGGCAACATGCATCCAGTGGTCACAGTTGTTCACTATTATGAACATAATCGTGATTGAACAAAAAAAGATGGAATTATGACATTTGTGAAAGAAACTTATAAAATATTAATACAATTTTTAAAACTGATGTTTCCACTTTTGAGTTAATTTTTTATTTTTTATTTTGAGAAAAATAAACTCAAACGAGATTAATTTATTAAAAAAATACATATTATCGAATTCCACAGTATTAATGCCTTAAGTTTATCAAGCATTATTATATATTTATACCTATGAGTAATGCAGAAGCATCAATCTTAATCGTGTTGTATATCTAAGGGATAAGTGCTTTACGAAAATCTGAATATTCTCCTTGTTTAAATTTTAAAATGACAAAATAGATGAATGATGGTTGGTTTGAAGTTGAAGAAAAAAAGGGTTGAATATGTGATATTCTTTGTTTTACATATAATATATGTTATTGTATAAAAAAGATACTTGTAGCTAGTGATCAAGGAATTACTTAATCAGTAAAATAAAAAAGTTTGAGTAAAAACATGACAAAATAACTATTTTAATTATTAATTTTAGATTCATTAGTTTTCAATTAATGCAGTAGAAATTAGATCTATTAGAAAAATGTGTGGTAAAATGCAAATGAAAGTGTTACGGACGAAATGATAAATTAATATATTTAAAACTGTTAAATTAAATAACTTTTTTTGTATCACAATTGTATTTTATTTTATGCGACAGCTGTTTCATCAATCTATGTTGACATCATCAGGCGTTACAATAATATTATATATCAAATGTCAAATTTTCGCGATTTTTCGAACCCTTATGTGTATTTGTTCCTATATCAATTTGAATAATTTCATTGATATAATTTTGAAGTTCTTGCTGAAATTGAGTTAGGTACGTAAATATTTTAATTAAAAGAATGGTTAGTTACTTTTTATAGGAGAAAATATTAAATGTTCCTATAACTTAAATTATTTGTTCCTATAACAAATTGATATGGGAACAAATATACACATAAACGTTCGAAAAATCACGAAAATTTGATATTTGATATATAATTGTAACACCTGATGATGTCAACATAGGTTGATGAAACAGCTGTCGCGTAAAACAAAATACAATAGTGATTTAAAACAACAAAATTATTTAATTGAACAGTTTAAAATGTTAAGGTATCTCTTAGTGTTTCGGCCAAAACAATGGACTTTTTAGTGAATATATCGCACCGTGAGTGTAAAACCGAAACAAGTGCAAATATACAGTTTGGAGATATGGGAGTTTAAAGACTTCATATTGCTTGGAAAAACTGTTTTTTTTAATAAACCAATGATTTTCAGTTTAAATTAATATACCTATAAACCGAAAATCATTGGTTTATTAAAAAAAAAAACGGTTTTTCCAAGCAATATGAAGTCTTTAAATTCCCATATCTCCAAACTGTATATTTGCACTTGTTTCGGTTTTACACTCACGGTGCGATATATCGTTAAATCCACTTATGTGTGTGTCCTCGACCGGTTTCGACAACTCGCTGTCATCTTCTGATCTCAGAGGGAAGGAAGAACAGAAGATGGCCACGAGCTGCCGAAACCGATCGAAGACACAAACATTAGTGGATTTTAATTAAATATACATTTTTATAAGTTTTTTAACAAAAAAAAATATTCACATTATTTACACCATGAAATTTCTAATAAAAAAAGTTTTTTTAAAAACTGAATGTCAGTGATCTTACTACAACATAGAATTTAGTTGAATTCTCGTGTAATTTCTCTCCTACTTGCGTAATACTGACGTTGCAAGATAGCAGACTCTGTGTTCGTGGTACTTGAGACGAATTTTAAAGCCAGTTTAACAACCTTTCCAAGCCATTTTTTTATCAGAAAATGTCCACCCATTCAACGATAAAAGAAAAATATCATTTTACAGGAGCCATCAAAAGTCCCCCTCATTTAAAAAGTGTAAAATGTAAATTTAATCTGTTTAATTTGTATCGCTAAGCATTATTCCCAACGATAATGCTCTTTATATTCGAATTTATTTTAATTTACGACCCTGAGCAATTTTATTTTTCCAGGCATTAAGTATTTAATTCTCAATTTCATCCCGCAATTTGCGAATCATTCGGAGATGAGCTATATGAACCATTATATAAAATCAAATCAAATCAAATCAGTTTATTTCATCAACAGACATTACAAAATTTATTTTTAAGGCATCTATTGAGAACAGGTAAAATAATATATTATATATAGTATACTACCAGAAACGCATAAGAGATGGTTCAACATTAGGAAGACAGGATACTCTCCAGAATTAAGAGTATTTGCCTTCTGAACGTACTTTCACTAACATGAAAGACGTCGATCTCCGAGAAGACCGCGTTCAGCAGACTAATTGCTCTTCCCACCGGTGTTACCAGAGGCAGATTGGTTCTGGCGGCCGGTAGGTAAAACAATCTGTGCTGTCGCTGTCGGAGATATCTATCGGGGACAAAAAGCCGAACACCCTCCAGTACGGCTGAGTTCTCGAAGTATCCCCTAATTAATCTAAAGAAATGGATAATTAGATGTCCATCTCTTCGAAGCTGTAGAGAATTGGTTCCGAGCATTCCCAAAAGAAATGCCGTGGGATAGAGCCAAGGATAGCTACCATACTCCCTCATGTAGAGATACCTAAGAAATTTTTTCTGAACCCTCTCCAGCATAATGGAATATCTCGCCTCGTGAGGACTCCATATCACAGAACCACTTTCGAGTCTACTCGGAACCAATGCGTTGTATAGGACTCTGAGCACATTGGGATCCCTGAAAACTCTGCCGGTCCGGACGACGAAGCCCAACATCTTCAGTGCAGTGCCACAAATCATCTCAACATGCTCACGAATAGTCAGCCTACTCTCATAGATGATCCCGAGATCTCTCATCGTATATACAGCATGTTTGAACGTAATGTTGGATTGATAATGAATTTTATATTTATCGTTTCTGGAATAATGACGTAAAACTCCATATTAAACGTATAAAACGTCTGCTTTTTAAAATGGCATATTTTCCTTTCTAAGGCATTATCAAATGTATCGTCAATCAAGTGAGTTTTTGTTTTTATATCGAGTTAAAGGGTCGTATAATGGTAATTAAGGTAATCGAAGCGGCTTAAGACATTGTTGACAATAATTAAAAATGAACACCAAAATACTAAAGTATTATCTGGAATAAGTTTAAAAAAATTGTGACAGCTAGTTAGATATTAATATCTTCTTCTTCTTCCTCTTAGTTTAGGTTGTATGACCTGTTTGTGGCGGTGGGCTGTGCTAGGATGATGATGTCCAGCCATTTTTCCATCTCTTCGGCGGCCTTCCTGGTAATCTCTTGCTGCTTGGGTTTTCATCTTTAACAATTTTTGCAATTCTTGTATTCTCCATGCGGTCCACGTGGTCTTAATAATTGTAAAAATATGTTTTTACGTGGATATTAATATAATATTTTAGAGTAATTGTTAAAATATGTTTTTTATAAACAATTTATTCTGAACACTTAAGTACCTCTCTTTGGCCTGGTGTAGAATTCACGTGACAATAAAATGGCGATAGATTAGCTACCTCCATGTCATAAGAATCAATATGATAGCTATACCATTTACATCGATTTGGCTCGCGCTGTTATTAGAGGGGTTCAAAAAAATAATAATAATACTGAACCGAACTAGCCTATAAATCGCCAGCAACGAATTTTCATTCTAGAAATACGTTTCAAAATCAGGAGCACTGCAAATCGCAAGTGTGCGTCTAGCCTTATTGATTTTGTTTTAAAAAGTTTTATGTGTTAGTTTCGCAGGGCCGCCACAGAGTGTGATATCGCCCATAAATTGTAATGACGTCATTTCAGATCCCCTTTGAAGTCGCGTTAAACGCGTACGGCGTGCGAGAGATGTAATCGTCTCACCGTGATGACATCTGGCGAGGGTGTCGAGAACTAACCGCGGACGTGCCTATGTATCAGGAGAAAGGATTCATTTTATTGTATTTTGATGTTTCATATCGCTTGTGGAAAGGGTATCGAAAGGGCAGGAGCGATATCAACTTTTACCATATAATTTCAAACCATTTACTCATGATAACCCCTTTCGTACTCCAATATATACTCGTATATAAATAAATTCTTCGATTGCCATACAAACGGTCCCGGGTTCGATTCCCGGCGATGGCAATGTCATTGTTACACTGTCATTGGTCTGGCAAAGAATTCACGTGACAATTGAATAGCGATAGTTTAGCTATCTATCACATGTCACGAGAATTAATATAATCACTAAAAAAACAAATTGTATTCAGTAATTAGATTCAAACGGCCTGTTGTATAAAAAAAAAACAGTTGAAGACTCAATACGAATGCAAACGTCGATTTTCTAGATGTTTTATTATATTTTATGGGATGTTTCGTGTTTCTAAGACATTATCAAATGTTAGACATTTGATAATGCCTTAGAAATCCGAAATTTTTTAATTTGGAGTTTTACGTCATTGGTCAAGATACAATAAGTTCAAGACTTTTTTTTTAAACAATTTATTAATTATTTTACAAAATCAAAAAATAGTCTGTTAAGAATAATAAAGTATTTATTTGGTTAAATATTAGGCAAACCAGGAGACTAAAATACCGCTGGATATGTTAGATAACAAGACATGGTAGGGAGAGATATATGTGAGACTGACATATAATAAGATAGAGTAGACAGCGAAGGGGAGACTCATGTTCAAAGAATGGACGTCACCAGACACTACATAGTCAATATCGTTCAATTATCATATGCTCAATTATCGTTCGATCTTCACATAGTTGCTCTATGAAATAGTTCAATTAAAATGCTTGGATTTGTTTTTAGGAATGCTAAGATATTTTCGAACAATCAGGCTTGTATAATTCCTTAATAAGAAGTTGGCTGGAATATGGATTCATTATTTGGTCACCGCATGAGATCCGATATTCTCCGATGGTTGAGCGAGTTCAGATTTTTTTTCGCTTTCTTTGCCTCAAGGAGTGCGGTTATTACCCGTGGCTCTTTCCGACTTAATTTTTGCAAGGTATGCTTAACTACCAATCATTGGAGAGAATGAGGAATATCCACTTGGAAGTTGACTTCTCTCAGCTGATTAGCGGCCGTATACATAACTCGGAAGTCCTGAGTGATGTAAGTCTATTTGTCCCTGATAATTACCTTCGTCAAAGACAGCACAGATTGTTTTATTTGCCACGCTGCATACCAACCTGCCAATGGTTATGCCTGTAGGTAGAGCAATCTTATTTCTTAATCGGGTCGCCTCGGATGTCGACATATTTTGTGGCAGTGTGAGTTGCATCAGGGAAACAATATCAATATTATGGTTCTTTCTAATTCTTACTCTTAAGGGTTTTTTGATGCTTCAGTATAAATTCTTATTATGTAATTGCAAACGATCTGGAATTATAAATCTGTAATATTTGTGATTTTTAGAGCTCCTAAAATATGAAAGGATAGCTGGTTATCCATCTCACTGGAGGAGCTACCCTCTGGAGAATATATCACATAGATCTACGAGTATAGCAAGAATGAAAAAGATTACTATGCCATTACGATTTATTAAAAATACAAGAAAACATACGTTTTCAAAAATATTCAAAACTTTATATAGAGATTTACATCATTATTTTACATCAGGTAAAAATAAATCAATGAATCTGTATTATTTTAAAAACTGATTGGATGTAAAAAGCTTCTTTCTTTAAGTAGAGAGGTTCGAAAGCATGTTCGTAAAATGTGTTACATTGCTCAGATAGTTGTTAAACTATTTACGGAACAAAATGTTTCTACTTTGTATGATTTGGGAAGTTCCCGCATAAGATGATCTTATTACGTAACTTCGTTTTGTCGTCCTTGTTTTTAGCTAACTTTGTTTCTCACTTTCTACTTTCGACATTCGGAAATGTTCCCGCGAAAGGAACATTTTTTTCAGAAACAAAACACAAAGAGTAATCATTCGTTGGCAGAAATTTATCTCTGCTTACTCATATAATTTTATATTGGACAAGTTCTTGAGTGGCTTTTAAATGAGTTCCAAGGTCGGTCACCAAAGAAAATATTACGTGGGTTTAAATAATAAAATCTGAGACATTTTTAGACTTATTTGGACCATTTAAAGTTAAGATAAATTTGTGTAGTTGGTGGCTTCAAATGGTTTTATTTACGATAAAATAAAATACAAAAACATAATAAATAACGCAATAAAGTTTGTTTTTACACATTTTGAAAAAATCGATGGAAATACTTGGGATAATAAAAATAAGGTCAATGAACATTTTTTGTACATGTTCGTTGACGCAACACACCCGAAACTGTTATAGGACGCAGCTGCGACCTTTAGTCAGTTTTGCTCCTGCACTTCCTTGGCCTGGACGCCAGGGCATATTAAAACTGACAAATAATTTAACACTTTTGCATGTACAAAAGTTAAAAGAAAAATTATGTTAGTCGTTGTAAAAGTGAATAAAACAAGTTTAAACGGATCAATAGTTATTATACTTCCAGCATCCGACTTTCAGCTGGTGCTCTATTTATTTATTTATTTATTGTTGGTACACAAACAAAGATCTAATATACAGTAGTGATAAGTATTAAAAAACATATATTAAAACAGATAAGATGCCTCAGTTAGATGTGCACACAAAGTACATAACACTGGCAGTTCAACTGTCTTGTACCAACACTTTGCGTAAATAACCGTCAGGCAAAACAAGACATCATTATAAGATTACGAAACAAATTGAGTAAAACACGGCAATAGAAAAGGCCAAATTAGAAATATATAAATCAGGTAAAATAAGACAATAGCATGAGACAAAAATAATAATTAAAGCAAGACAATACGATAAAAATTAGATATACAAATCAGATAAGATGATACAATCCCATTACATGAAGAAAAAACGATGCCGAAATGCCGAATATAAATCTCTTCATTAGGATATAATTGTAAACTTAAATAACAATAATATAATTATATGATTTCTTCCTGTAATATAGCGAAGAAAGCGAAGCATGGAACTGGAAAATTGGAAAAATGCGGTAGAGATGAGGTCCCTAAGACGTATGTGTGGTAGAACGATGTACGACAGAATCTCAAATGCTCATATAAGGAAGAAATGTAGAGCGAAAGAAAGTATTATGAACAAAATTATGAAAGTTTCGCTGCGTTGCTTCGGACATATGGAGCGCATGGGTGAAGAAAGAATGGTTAAAAAAGTATACGTTAACGATGTAATGGAGTAAAGAGTCGAGGTAGACCGAGGAAAACATGGCATGACCAAATTAATCAAATATTAAAAATTGGTCATGTCGGAAGCCGGAAGAATCGACGTGCGTGTATGACTCGATGTATGTACGAATCTAGAGAGGTGTGCCAGGATAGAGTAGTGTGGCGGTCCATTCTCTCTGCCTACCCCTGTGGGGAAACGGCGTGATGGTTTGTTGTTGTTGTTGTCCTGTAATATATTTTTCAGTTATTCAAAAAATCTTTCAGTTAATTGATAGTAAATATTTTAGGGGGCCTAAGCGACAAGAACAAAAAACCGAGAGGTGATAATATATTTTATTATTGTTACTTGAACGATGATGAAAAATTCCACATTAACTTTTTATCTCTGTATTAATTTTATATTGAGGAAATATTACGTATATATTTTTAGTTAAAATACTCGTATTTGAAATGGGTGATACGTTACTATAAAACTAAATATGGTTATGCAGATTTTTTTTTAAATTTTAATTATTTATAATGAACTTCAACTAATAAATTATAATTTGCAAGATATTTATTTTGAAAAAGATGCTAAATATATGCAACCTCAATCAATGACTATGCGATTATTATTTTTTAAATAATGTTCTTTTATCTGTTGCAAATTATTATGAAACAAAACTTCGGCAAATATATCTAGTCACAGTAGAAATAGAGGAAGGCCGAGGAAAATTTGGCACGATCAAATCAACCAAATATTAAATGTCGGTCACGTAAGGAGTCAAAGAAATTGACGTGCATGCATGACACGATGTATGAATGTAGAGGAAGCGAGAGATGTGTGTCAGGACAGAACAGTGTGGCGGTCCATTCTTTTCGATAGTAAGTTAGTTAGTTACATATAACATACAATCTTCATCATTTCAAAATGTAACGATGGCCGTCTTATCACAGTTGAACTATGGACTACGTGAATACGATGCAAGTGCCCTAACTAAACCACAACTACAAACTTGCCCACCTGTTTTAGCCTAACCACAGTCCCAAACAAACGTAAGCTGACAGAAACAGGGGATGTAGCACCGTTACAATACTACAAAGACCTCTTTAGACTTCAGTGGTGGTTTTAACATTTGTTAAATAAGGGAAACAACGCGAATGGAGCTTTAAAAATGAGCTATTTTCTGCTCACATTGAAGATTGTAAAATAAATTCTAATATCATTGATTTATCTTTGGAGTTAGTCTTTTAAAAAAAAAAGTTATTGGATACCAAAAAATTAAAGCAAAAAATGTCAGTTCACAATGGACTACTTGTCCCAATACTTATGTACGGAAGCGTAGCATGGAACTGGCAGAAGAAGGATGAGAGCAGAATAAAGTCGGTAGAGATAAGGTTCCTAAGACGTAATCAATACGAATGAAAACGTCAGTTTTCTCGAAGTTTTATTTTATTTTATGGGAATGACATGTTTCACCCTTCTAAGGCATTATCAAATGTCAAACGAAATACGTCATTCCCATAAAATTTAATTAAATTTATAGAAAACTGACGCTTTCATTCGTATTAATGATTTAATATGGAGTTTTACATCATTGTTCAAGAAACAATAAATTCCTAAGACGTATTTGTGATAGAACGATGTACGAAAGAATTTCAAATGCTGATATAATAAAGGAATGTAGAGCGGAAGAAGGTATGTTATTATGAACAAAATTATGAATGGATCATTGCGTTGGTTCGGACAAATGGAACGCATGGATGGAGAAAGAATAGTTAAAAAAAGTGTACGTTAACGATGAATATGGAATGAAGAAACGAGGTAGACCGAGGAACACGTGACATGACCAACTAAATCAAATTCAAAGGTTAATCATGTTAGAAGTCTGAAAAATCGACGTGCATGACTCTTTCTATGAATGTGGAGGAATCAAGAGAGGTGTGCCAGGGGATAAAGTAATGTGGCGGTTCATTCTCTGCTTACCCCTGCGGAGAAACGGCGTGGTTATTTGTAGTTGTTAAATCATTTAATTATATTCAATTCGAATGAAAGTATAAGCAAGTGTCAAAATAATTGATTTTGTTCGTCAAAGATTTTCTTGATCATAAATTCAGATCGTTGATTTGAATTTATGTAATTTTATCTTTATTTTTTGATTATTTATGATTTTAAGCCCAGTTTTTTTACAAGTATTTGGAAGGTATTATACCTGCTTCATCGAAAAACGCAATAAGCTCTATAAAAGTAAATCGTAGAATAAAAAATTAAAGGAAGAAAATAATACTGTGTTTCATTTTTAAAACAGTCTGGCAAACTTGTTACAGAAAACCGACATCATATTATTATTTTAAAATCTAAATAATAAAATTAGCAACAAAAGTTGTATTTTATCAAATTAGTGTAATAATTAAAAAATGTCACATGCAGTACAGGTAAAACAAATTAATATTACAACTATAAGAAGAGCATGTTACGATTTTATAAAAATACCACAAGTCGCCACTGGTTCGTACGTAGGTCCATGAACCGGAAAGTTGTGTCGAGCTGTGAAGTGCACAGAGGAAGCAGGCTCAGGATTCAGGATGCACCGCTCCTCCGGTCATGGCGGGCGCCCCTGTCATTATCTGGGGGACGACGACACGACATACTCGTACATGTGAGACTGACACGATTGAGATTGGAACACTTCATGCATTGTTACGTCATGTTGCACAAGTAGCCCAGGGGTAGTCAACCCTATAAGCTTATACTGCTAATTATAATATTCATTTATATTTGTGTGAGCATGTAATTTGCCAAATTCTTTGTTTCTATGTTTCTTTATGCATGTTTAAATATCGCTGTTTGTTACCCTAAATAAATAAATATAACTATCTAACTTCCTTAAATACAAGCCCAAGTAAACAAGGTAGCTGCAATCTCTAGGGCTCTAAAATCCACAATATGGAAAAACAAAGACATAGCCATTAAGATTAAGATGAAAATCTATAAAGCATGCTTTAGACCAATAATGACATATGGCGTCGAAGCAAAGGCATACACAGTAAGGACCAAACAAGTTTTGAGAACTTCCGAGATGAAGACACTGAGGACGATAGCAGGCAAGATACGGAGAGAGCGCGTGAGGAACACCAGAATAAGATAGATATGTGAGGTTGAGGATATTATAAGATGGAGCAGAGAGCGAAAAAGGGACTGGTACGGTCATGTTCAAAGAATGGACACCACCAGACTCCCCTATATTGCATTGAATAATCAGCCTCTTGGGACGCGTTCTCGTGAAAGACCTCCTAAAAGATATAAGGACAGCTGGGAATCTACCTCACAAGAGGAGTAACACTCTGGAGAACATACCACATAGATCTACAACAAGGAAGAAGAAGAAGAAGAAGAAGACTTAATAACCATCATGCCGTTTCCTCGTGGGGGTAAGCAGAGAGAATGAATCATAATACTGCTCTGTCCTGACATATCTCTCGAGCTTCATCAACATTCATAAATTGTAACATGCCTGCTCATCGATTTTTCCAACTTCGAATGTGGCCGCCTTTTAGTATTTGATTCGAATTGTAATTCGAATCTTACGAGAATCATTTTTTTTTCCAATAAATCTGACAAATAAATATTAAAAGTTTATAAATACATATATTTTCTAGAAGTATTATATTAAATATTATATATAAAAAAAAAAATCTATTTAAATGTCAGACTTCAGATCGTAATGCCTTGCCATGTTAACAATTTTCCATTCTCATATACGAGTAATATTTTTTTTTTAAATCTAATGTTTTGTAAATTATAATAAAAATAATTAAATACAAGAGTAGCATGTATTTCATTTCATTTTAACATATTCCCTCTTGCAATCGATTAAACCCCTTAAGAAATGATTTTTTTTCATGTATACCTATATACACGGTACTGATTATTGGTTTTGAGATTCCAACAAAAAATACATGTTTAAAAAAAATTGTTCTGGTAAAACTTCTAAATAGCTGTAGCGACAATTCGGTAGAAATTAATGAATAAATTATGATACGTTTTACGAGTATAACGGTGTTAAAATTTTTAAAAAGTTCATAATATTGTAGTTTCGGCCAAAACAATGGACTATTTACTCACATTTTTTTAAACATGTTTATTGTAGTTTTCCAGGATCGGCATACAGTGCAGCTTAAGTATCAAGAAACCACTATAACAATGTCATAAAATATTTTATGCATAGAGCGAATGCAGTGGAAACGAAAGCATTATAAACAAATAATAAAATGATTGATAAGATAGTTTGAACATATAAAAACAAGGAATTATTAAATGGTGGTGTAAAAAGTTTACGCTAATGACGTGAATTAGAAATGAAAACAAGGTAAATCGAAAATGGTGGCAAGATCAATTCTGCCAAATTTTAATGAATCGGATAAATGACGTGCTTGCAAAACGCGATATAATAAAGTTGAGAATAAAATAAGGTGTGGAAATTGATACAGGGCTTCCTATATATTCAAAAAGGGCGAAACATGTCATTCCCATAAAATATAAAAAAACTTCTAGAAAACCGATGTTTTCATTCGTATTAATTATTTAATATGGAGTTTTACATCATTTATTCTATATACGCCCATACTTTGTGTTGTTCTGATGCTTTATTTAACTTTTTTCATTTTTATTTACTTTGTATATACAACACCATATTGAAAAAAAAATGCATACACATGTTTCAGCCAACCAGTCCTTCTTCAGTGATACATATTATAAAGATACATTTTAAAAACATTATAAAATTGTTTACATGATCTGACAGATGTTGTAAAGATTTATAACATCTGTCAGATCATGTAAACAATTTTATAATATTTTTAAAACGTATATTTATAATATGTATCACTGAAAAAGGACTGGTTGTCCGAAACATGTCTATGTAATTTTTTTTTTATGTAATTGTTGTATTTACAAAGTATATAAAAAATAAAAAGTGAAATTTTATATCATTGTTCAAGAAACGATAATTTTGAAAAATTCCGTGTACGTGGGATTTTTTTAATTATATTTCTTTATTTCGTAATAAAATGCTTTGTCTTACACTAGTAGATGATATTTTTAAATACATAATAGTTAAATTTATAATGAAAACAAATGAAAAAAAAGAACAATTAGCCACAAAACACACAAAGAAGTAATTTAACACCAAGAAAATAATTATCAACTTAAAAACTTATAAATGTGTCTGGACGTACACTATACATTATCTGAGTCCTTCATGACTTGAGGCAAGCTATAAAATACTTTCAAACTCTTGTAAAAAAATCTGTTTTCGGAACCCCTTGATAATGTTCTTTAAATTCTAAAATTTGTTTTGTCTCTCGTTGGGTAGCCATGTATTTCATAATTGTAAGCAGCCTGAAATACAGTAAGTTTCGTTTATTATTATTATTATTATTATTCGTTGAACAGATCTTTACATCATTATAGCGCGAGCCAAATAGATGTATAGTTTTTATATTACATTGATTCTCATGAGATTGCCTATATTAAATTTAAAAATTGAAGGGTTACTGCAATTTACCATTTGATTCAGTTAAATAACATCGTTCATAAAGCGCGTTGGGAGTAAACGAAATAATAGATTTTCTTCCTTGTGACATTAACCGCCGACAGCTTTAGTGCGAAAACCGTTAAAGCTAATGTGATTTTCGTGTTAGGTTCAGCAAATGAAATTTATTAGGAGTTTTAGAAATGACAAAAATCGGAATGCGTAAACTACAAAGCGATAAGTGCCTGTTTCTGTAATTAAATGAGTTAAAATGTTTGAGGGCAGAGGCGTTACTACTATGTTTTTTTAAATTTAAAACAATCGAATAGAAAACAAAAAAAGTACACCAATAAAAAAATGCACCAAAGTTATTTGATTTATCTCAAAATATAACCATTTATTTATAGGAATGAAATCGTCAGTTTTCTAGAAGTTTCATTATATTTTATGGGAATGACATGTTTCGCCCTTCTAAGGTATTATCAAATGTATTGTAGGCAAGTTTTGCGCTTACATTTGATAATGCCTTAGAAGGGCAAAACATGTCATTCCCATAAAATATAATAAAACTTCTAGAAAACAGACGTTTTCAATTGTATTAATTATTTAATATAGAGTTTTACATCATTGTTCAAGAAACAATAAAAAAAATTATGTTAATTTGGTCAACTTTACAAGAAGCATTTTTTTTTCAATGTATTTTAAGGAATAAATATTTCATATACCTAAATGAAATCGTGTGTTTTCTAGAAGTTATATTATAAAAAATACATACAAATAACATTACGTGTAATGTTTTTTTTAAATTTATTCTTTTATTTTATATCATTTTATTTTATATTATTTGTTTTAGAGATATTTTGTGGTTAGTTAATTAGTTAGTTACTTAGTTAGTTACATAATAATAATATGTTTTGATATCAGACATCTGATAAGGACTTAGAATGGCAAAACATATAATTCCTGCCCAAGAAAATAATATCTAATAAAGAATGTTTGTATTATAAAACATCAATTTTCTAAAAGTTTATTTTTAAAGATTTATGGGAGTGACCTTTTTCGCCTTGCTTAGATATTCTTTTTGATAAAACTCTAAATAGGTGAAACATGTTACATCCATAAAAAAGCATTTTTAAAAAATTCCGGAAAACAGACGTTTTCCAGAAATTTATAATATGATATTTGTATATATTCATTATAGATATATGAATATTTCAATGATTAATATTAATTGTAGAAATTCATTTCATTGTTCAAGAAACTATAAATAATATGATTCGACATGCTTCATTGCTTCTTCTTTAAAAATAAAAATCTAAAAACAATTTTTCAGTCCGCTGGCGAAGTTCATGGTGTTTTATTCATTGTGATATATCATTTATTATTTTAAAACGCAAAAATAAAAATAGTCACAAAGCAAAATGACCCGGCTTTTATGGAAGCCAGAGGCTTCATGAATATAAAAAAAACATACTATATTTTTAATTTCTTTAAAGTTTTGAAATGTTTTCATGACGTTAGCGCATCGAATTTACAATAAAATATATTTTTTGAAACACTTGTCATTATCATAATATAAGTAGGCAAAAACCCGAATGTCGTCAATAAATTATACGAGAATATTTTGAATTCAAGAAAACAAGAGAGGATTACTTCGATTCCCTCCGAAAGTAGTTCGAAAAAAACGAAATGCAATGATTATTTTGAATTTAATTTTATTCCAATTATTGTTGTATGACAGTAGTGTAGAAAACAAAAGGATAACTCAACCCAACCAATGACAGGTCATAAGTCCAGTAAATGCCTCGGCCACCACGTTCCCAGAAAAACAATTTACATCTTCGTCTCTATTGAGATACAATTAATCCTTATAAAAAAGGATAACAATTTGGTATTGATGATTGTGAAATTTTAACGTGTGTGAAGAAAAAATAGATTAAAATTCAAAGTTAAAACTTATAACTGAATACTATTTTACGGATAACAAAGTTTTTAAATGATAGAAAATCTTTAATTTCGTAAATATTTCACGTATTGCAACCAGTATAAATAAATTATAATACTTTCTGACTGTGAAATCGCAATGCTTTCACTAAAACAAATCCATGACTGTTAATATTCAGTTACGCTCTTGCAGAGAATAGCGTTGTCGACATGTAATCTAAATTATCACGTAATATCGTAAATTATATCGTCTGTAATTATTGAAGCGTTTTACTAGGCAATTCCTCGTGTGATTAAAATTTACAAAATGTACTTAAACGCAATTTAAATCATAAGTGAAGTATTCTTCATCTATGTGATTTAAATACATATATTTAACGATAATTAGATACATATTATAATATCATGATGTTAATGGACCTAAATTCATTAGGATCGACATTCAATTAAAAACATGATTCTGTGTCTGATATTCTCAATGTATCGCCGTTGTGTATGTTATTTAACCCGTGTTTTTTAATCTATAAGTGTATGAAAGAGCTAAATGGGTTGGATGTAGGTGCCAAAATGAGCGGAGTGTCAGTAAGCTGTCTCTCGTATGCGGATGACGCTGTCCTACTTAAGACCTGGTGAATAGTATGTATGAGGTATGCATGCGAAATGATCTGATGATGAATGTGAATAAGTCTAAGTGCACAATTATGTTCTTGTACCGACCCTTATGTATGGAAGCGAAACATGGAACTGGCAAAAGGATGAAAATAGAATAAATGCAGTAGAAATGAGATCTCTTTGTATGATAGAGTGTCGAATGAAAATATAAGAAATGAATGCGGTGCGAATGATGGTGTTATAAACAAATTAATGAAAGGATCATTAAGATGGTTAGGACACATGGAAAGAACTAATGAAGAAAGAATAGTAAAAAAATTATCCGTCAACGATGTAAATGGAACTAGAAAAAGAGGAAGACCGAGGAAAACGTGGCACGATCAAATAAATCAAATATTGAATGTCGGCCACGTGAGGGGTCAGAGAAATCGACGCGCGTGGATGACACGGTGTATGAATATTAAGGAAGCGAGAGAAATATGCCAGGAAAGAAAAGTGTGGCAGCCCATTCTTTCTGCCTACCCCTTCGGGAAGACTTTATAAAATATCTGATAATGCTTTATAAAAGCGATACATATCATTCCCATAAACTATAATAAAACTTTTAGAAAACAGATATTTTCATTAATATTAATGATTTAATGTAGAGTTTTACATCATTGTTCAAGAAACTAAAAATAATTTTTTTTTCTTTTCTTTTTCTTTATTTAATGTTTAAACCACTTAACACTGTTGTATTACCCACCTTCAATTATAGTCAAATATGAAATATTAGTGTTATGGCATTCATCTGTTAGGTGAAATATCGCAAATTTGCGTGGACTTTTAAAAATAGATTTTTTAAATTAGTCAATACTATTTTGTTTCATAGTACGAGATTTATTAGTTGCATTGATATCAATATATAATTCTTGGAGAATTAGCATTAATTCATTTAACTCAAATAAACAAATTAAAAAAATTAACTAACTAACCATCACGCCGTCTCCTCGAAGGGGTAGGCAGAGAGAATGGAGTGCCACACTATTATTTCCTGACATACAAATCTCGATTCCTCAACATTAATAAATCGTGTCATCCATGCACGTCCATTTTTCCGACTGCTCACGTGGCTGACATTCAATATTTGATTTATTTGATCCTGACACGTTTTCCTCTCTTTTAGGTTCCATTAACATCATAACATCATAACATACAGTTTTTTTACCATTCTTTCTTCATTTATTCTTTTCATGTGTCCAAAAATTCTGAATGTTCCTTTTCACTTCTTATATTTTCATTTGACACTCCATCGTACACAGATTTTCACACATTTGACTAAAAGATCTCATTTTTCGCAACATTTTGAAAATATCCACCATTTACTAATGTTATAAGCCTTGTTATATGTATAGATACTGTGTTTTAGAATGCAGTGAGTTTTTTTTTAAGTGCAGCGGAGAGGGAGAGAAAGCACGGTGCAAAGTACCTACTTGGAATTTTCCTGAATTCGCCGCAAAACACGAAGGCCATTCCCCATTCAGGTGCAGTGTGGCAAATTGAAGTACGTGATTAGTAAAATGACAATTCTGTGAAAAGCTTCGTCAGATGAAATATTAAAATTAAATTTTATACAGGCTGATATTAAAACCCAAGTCTAGATGACGTTCAGATTTTTTTTCTTCTTTTCATAGTTTCTCAATTTTATTTGATATTTTTAGATAATAAACTATCCAAAACCGAAAGCAATTGGCTCTTACTAAAACAAATAAAATAGAAATTTTTAATTGTATCTCAATAGAGACGAAGAAACAAACTGGAAACTGAATATGGATGATCAAGGTGTTTACAGGACTTATGACCTGTCATTGGTTGGGTTAAGCGCACGCTGTAATTACAACATTCCCCATTCCACCATTGTTATTACCATTGTTAACAATGGTGGAATGGGAATGTTGTAATTACATAAAGCGAACCCAACCAATGACAGGTCATAAGTCCTGTAAACACCTTGATCATCCATATTCAGTTTCCAGTTTGTTTCTTCGTCTCTATTGAGATACAATTAAAAATTTAAATTAACCACCCACAGGTGAAAATCCAGGATTCGTATACAGATATAAGTATACATTTCACAAATACAAATAAAATAGATTTTATGATATCGGGTACTTCCGTGTAAGTTGTTTTCTTCCTCAAACGATGTTTCCTAGATCGTTGTTGTTTCCGTATTCAAGGTATTTATGACTGTCCTGAATAAAATACCCTATCTATAAAAGTTATGAATGAAGGCTAGGTTAGATAAAATTATAAAATCAATGACATTCTCACACTGCTTATTTAAATGTTCACAGTAAATTTTTAATTTTATTATGATTTTTTTAAACTAACTAATCATCACGCCATTTCCCCGGAGGGGTAGGCAGAGAGGATGAATTGCCGCAATGCTCTTTCCTGGCATACCTCTCGGGCGTTCTCTACATTCATACATCGTACCATGCACGCACGTCGTTTATTCACATTTTATATTTTCACAAATCATTAATTATAGTCCATAAATTACTAACGGTAATAATAATAAGTTGGCTAACCGTTAAAATATAAAACGCTGTTAATGGTATTATATTTATTTTTTTATTTTTCACGAATCATGAAAATAAATTATAACATCTGAAAAAATTATTGTAACACCTGATGATGTCGGTTGACGAAACAGCTGTCGCAAAATATGTGATACCATAAACAGCGTTATGTATGCTAATAGTTAATAATGTTGAAGTATCATAGTATTTCGACCAAAAACAATGGACATATAATAATTTTGATAACTAATCAGGCACCGTTTTCATGAAAGAATCATCTCAATTTTTTTTTTTTTTCATGAAAGATTTCGTGAAAGAATCATCTTATAGAAAAAGCTCTAGATTACAACTACAAGTTGCGATAGACCCAGTCGGTCAAAGCTTACATTGGGATAAAATAGTTTTAAAAAGTGCGTTTTGAATCTCGATCTAAACCATACGTTCTCAACCTTTACTAGACCCCCCCTTTACAAGAAATAGAAATTCTGACATCCTCTCTCTTCTAACAGTTTTAGCAAATATTATCACATAATCACATATCATCTATATTTCATATATCAAAAGATGCTTGATTGTGTGAATTGCATATTTGCCTGCCTATTTGAAATGATTTGTCACCGACAACAATAAATTGAATTAAGTATAGGTGCGTACATCTAATGCTTATTTAATTATTTTAAATACTTTTTACGAGATATATATAAAAAAAATGATATTTAGATAGATAGGAACATTTTTTGATTAACGAAAACTTTATTGTATTTTGAATTTCTTAATTAGTCACCTCACGGCTATCCGCTTTCACTGCCTTAACGCCCCCTATTTGCCTCTGGACCCGCTACCGCCCCCATGGAAATCTCCAGCGCCCACTGGAGGGACGGTAACGCCCCTGTTGGCAACCGATAATCTTGACTCTGATTGCACTCAATGCACTTGAGGTCGTCACTCGTTTCGGTATACAAAATCTGGCCATTTTATTTGAAGACATTGTTGATCGCATTGTAAACTGCTTTGCATTCAGACTCACGATAATACAGAGTTCAGATATATGTAAGCAGATGCGATTCTATGCAACGTCTGAAAGACCGTCAAAGAGAACTTGTATTGTATTCTTTCTGGACAAAAGCCAATAGAGTTCCTTAAGATGGAACACGTTATCTCTTAGGCATTCCTATTATTACTTGCTGGCATATGAAATGCAGATTGGAGTTCATTCATTTTCTATTATGTGATGTTGGCACAGACTCCAGTGCAATAATCACCAAGAGACATCACGATGGAATTGATGTTATAAAACTATAAACGGAAATATTTATTATATGAAATTTGGTTGTCGTATTGTGCTATCTGCTTTTTTACAAACAAACCATCACGCCATTTTCCCAGAAGGGTTGGCAGACAGAATAGACCGCCACACTACTCTATCCTGATTCTTCCGACTTCTAACATAATCATCAATTTTATTATTAGGTCATTTCATGTTTTCCTTGGTCTACCTTGACTCTGTACTCCATTCACATTGTTCCTTCTTCTGCCAGTTCTAAGCAGAGGAAATGTGATAGAGATGAAATCTCTTAAATTGTTGTGTGGTAAAACGATGAACGACAGAATTTCTAACTAACTAACCATCACGCCGTCTCCCCGAAGGGGTTGGCAGAAAGAATGGACTGCCAAACTTTTCTCTCGATTCCTCAACATTCATAAATCGTGTCATGCACGCGCGTCGATTTTTCTGACTTCTCACATGGCCGACATTCAATATATGATTTATTTGATCGTGCCACATTTTCCTCGGTCTTTTTCTATTTCTGTTTCCATTTACATCGTTAACATATAATATTTTTTACCAATTTTTTATTTATTTATAATTTCCATATGTCCAAACCATCTTAATGATCCTCTCATTATTTTATTCATAACACCATCATTCGCACCGCATTCACTTCTTAGATTTCACTTTCACTTTCTTTCATTCGACACTCTATCATACACAGAGTATCCACACATTCGTCTAAGAGATTTCATTTCTACTGCATTTATTGTACTTTCATCCTTCTTTTCCCCATGCTTCGCTGCCATACATAAGGGTCGGTAGAAGAACACCAACTTTTTTGGATAGGATTTTAAATGCTGTTATTAGAAAAAAATGTAGAAGATTGTACATAATTATGACCAAATTTATGAAAATATCACTGCATTTTTTTGGACATATCGAATGCATGGATGAAGAAAGAATATTTTGGAATAAAGTTTAATTTAATTGTTTAAAACATCCTTTATCTAGTAACACGTAAATCGTTTATAAAATGTCAATTCGCAGCAGTTTCTCACGTTGTAAATAAATGAAAAGGCATTGAAGTGTGAGGGACATTCGTAAATTCATAATGAGGATTTAATTACGTACTTACTCAATGAAGGTGCAGTGTAGTGTGATTATGAAGTGAATAAAGTGAAAGGACGTATCTCCGCGTTCGTCCAGAAAGATGAGACAGAATGAAATACTAGTATATTATTTAGACACATACCTCGTCCACTGTCCAGTGATGTAGTGGAAAAAATGGGATAGAGGATATTACTTTTTAAATCAAATCAAATTAAATCTGTTTATTTTCTCAAAAGATATTACAAACAACAATCATAGTTTAAAGAATCTATTGAAAACATGTAAAATATAATAAATATACGAGTATAATACCAGGAACGCATGAGAGATGATGGTTCGACATTAGGAATACAAGAAACTCTCCAAAGTCAAGAATAAAACAGTATGTGTTTCTTTATTTTAAATGCATTTTAATGTCTTCTATGTTCGCCGTAACTTTGTGTTCTTCTTCTTCTTCTTCTTCTGTTTGTAGATCTTGCGATCTGTTTATGCAGGATATCAACTTTCTTCCTGTGACGAAGACGACCAGCCTTCTCTCCATTTCTTTGGTGGTTGTCCTGGGGGTCGACGGTCCTCTGGAGTCTCGTGCATCATAATATTAGGAATTAGGATCCATTGTCCCTCCAGAATCGTCTTCTCTCCCTACTCCATCTCACTATGTCTTCAATTTTGCAGGATTTGCGAATTTCTTCATTGGGTATCCTATCTCTAAGGGTTCTCCCCTCAATAGGTCGCAATGTTCTCATTTCTGCTACTCTTAAGAGATGTTTGGTTTTAACAGTTTGTAAAGACAACTTTATGTTGTAGATATTAATTGTTTCTTTTTTTATATAATTTATATACAACACTCACATTTGTATTTAAAATAAAGAAACATAAGTTATTCAAATTATAATCTTCTTCTTAGTCGTATTCCTCGTGATTGAGGGTCGTGTCTATCCTGTAAATCATTAACCATGGCACGCCATGCCCTCCTGTCACCCGTCAGTCTTCAGGTTGCAGCTAATGAGAGACCAGTCAGCTCGATGATTAGGTCGGTGGTCGTCCTTGTGGTCGCCTCTCCATCATTGCCCATGATGATTAGCTTTTCAAGATTATCCTGATCTCTCCGGGCTATGTGTCCAAAATATTTCAACACTGTCTGAGATCACATCCGCAAGAGTATTGCCTTGATACCCAGCTGGTCAATGATTGACTGGTTTATTATTCAAATCATAATACCATTTATTTAATCATAGTACATCAAATATAATCATTTAATCATTTTTCAAAGAAAATTTAACTAACTAACCATCGCGCCGTCTCCCCGAAA
Organism: Lepidostoma basale; assembly: GCA_022606425.2. Lineage (NCBI taxonomy): Eukaryota > Metazoa > Arthropoda > Insecta > Trichoptera > Lepidostomatidae > Lepidostoma > Lepidostoma basale. The sequence continues at coordinate 1,179,204 of JAHDVF020001587.1, forward strand.
GGGTAGGCAGAAAGAATGGACTGCCACACTTTTCTTTCCTGACAGATTTCTCTAGCTTCCTCAACATTCATGCACGCGCATCGATTTCTCTGACTCCTCACCTGGCCGACATTCAATATTTGATTTATTTGATCGTGCCACGTTTTCCTCGGTCTTCCTCTATTTCTGGTACCATTTACATCGTTAACATATAATTTTTTTACCACTCTTTCTTCATTCATTCTTTCCATATGTCTAAACCATCTAATGATCCTTTCATTATTTTGTTCATAACACCATCATTCGCACCGCATTAATTTTTTATATCTTCATTCGACACTCTATCATACACAGAGTATCCACACATTCGTCTAAGAGATCTCATTTCTACTGCATTTATTCTACTTTCATCCTTCTTTTGCCAGTTCCATGCTTCGCTTCCATACATAAGGGTCGGTAGAAAAACACCTTTGCACTGCCATTCTAGCTTTTTTGGATAGGTTTTTGTTTGCAATGACAACTTTAAGTGTACCATTCACTTCTTTCAATTTCCCTCTCCACTCGCCCATCTCTTGAAAACATTCTATCTAAATACACGAACTCAACTACTTGCTCCAAATTTATGTTTTTGATCATTTATTGTTAAGTCTGTCGTAGTAAATTTTATAAAGTAATTAATACCTAGTACGAGTATATAAAAATAGGAAATTAATACGAAGTGCTGTAACTGATTGTCGTAAATAGACGTTTTCAAACGTATTAATTATTTTATTTGGAGAAAACATCATTATTCAAGAAACAATAAATTATAGGGATAAAGTTTAATATCGCTCAAAGCTTAGAAAATATGATAAGATGTTTCATTAATATTTGTTCTGGAAATTGGCAATATTATGAATTCCGTGATTTTTAATATACTGTATCTACGCCTCTGAACACGCCGTCCTTCGAAGGGGTAAACAGAAAAGTTGTAAGTACCTACATAAATGGTTAAATAAGGTAATATTCTTCCCCTAGCACACGAGCCCGTGTTTATATTTTCCGTATACATATAATATATTATTATATTTTGTTTGTTTAACTTCTCATTTCACGAAGGTTATAATCTGAGCGAAATAACTATGTTAGAAAAATGTATAATATACCGTTACCGTATTGTATCTAATAAAAACAACACCAAAAAATATCCTTCAGTTAAATTGGTAAATGAAAGAAAACAAAAGGTAATTGAAAATAATAAATATTGAAAATCATTTGTTTTGAATGGAGGTGGTCGTATTAATTCAAAACTAACTAACTAACTAACCATCACGCTGTCTCACCGAAGGGACAGGCAAAAAAAATGGACCGCTACACTTTTATTTCCTGACATGCACGTCGATTTCGCCGGCTCCTTACGTGGCCAACATTTAATATTTAATTTACTTGATTCTAATTCCGTTTACATTACTTATCATTTTTTTAATTTTTATTTTTTTCCATAAGTCTAAACGGGTATATTTATTGAGGTTCTTGTACCCTTATTTATGAAAATAAAGTATGAGCTGGCAAAATAGGATGAAAGTAGAAAAAATGCAGTAAAAATAAGGAGTACTAAAAACATAAAAATCAAAATCTTAAAAAGCCAATGAGATATTATGAACAAAATAATAAAAGGATCATTAAGATTGTCTGGATACATGGAAATAATGAATGAAGAACAAATTGAAAGGAAGTGAATGTAAACGGAATTAGAAATAGATGAAGACCGAGGAAAACGAGGCAAGATCATTTGACCGTGATCAATCAAATATTAAATGTCGGCCACATGAGAAGTCGGAGAAATCGACGTGCGTGCATGCCACGACGTATGAATGTTGAGGAACGAGAGAAGTATGTCAGGAAAGAAAAGTATGGCCGTCTATTATTTCTGCCTACCCATCGAGGAGACGGCCTGATGGTTGATTAGATAGTTAGCTAGTTTTTAAATACAAAATTTGATCGAACTAAGAAAGTATACGAGTATTTAAAAATACATGAATAGGTTGAATACTTTTGTTATGAACGTTAATAAGGAATAGTACAATTTCATGAAATTAAAACGAAATTTTATTATTTAAATGTTATTGTCTATTTCCAAAGAGATCATAATTAAAATATTTATTGTTTTTCTCACTGACATTACCAGGGGCAAGTTGGGTTGGCAAGCTCTGAGATGAGATAAATTCTATCGTCAAAAGACTTAACAGAAATATACAGATATTGGATACAGAAACGAATAAAGTATTTGAAAACTATATGAATGCAGCACGTATAAGAAAAATCGTGACACAAAATCAGTAGAATCTTGAATATGGTGTTAGAATTGTAAAAAATACGTGTTTATTAGCCGTCAAGGAAACTGAACAAGAAAAAAAAACATGTTTTTTTTTAGTTTAAATTCTATGAATTAATTGCAGCAGAGTGTAACATTTTTCCTGGTTCTTGGGCTTAAATGTGGTAATTTTCCATTGCTTTCCATTTTTTTGTATAAAACAGGTTATTTGAACCCAATTACTATATACAAGTACAATGTTAAGTTATTTATTATTATTACATCCGATAGGTCAATTTATTTTTGACTGTCACGTGAATTTCACCAAACCAATAGACAGCGCAATTTTTTTCCCATTGTATCACCGGGAATCGAACCCGGGACTGCTTCGGAAATACTTATGTGTGTATTATTTTCTCTATGGAAACATTATGAATGTTAATAATAAAATTGTTAATCATAATATACATATCATAATATACATCCTGTATTTAAGAAAGGGCAAAAGAAAAACCTAGAGAACTACAGAGGTATCTCCTTATTATGCACAATGCTTAAGCTATTTACAAGTATTCTGAAAACGAAACTTGAGCAAAAGATAACGAATAGGGAAGAACAGCAGGGTTTTCGACGAAATCGCTCCACAACAGATGCAATCTTCATTCTGAGGCAACTGAAAGAGAAAGCAATTGAATATAATAAAGTAGCCTATATATGTTTTGTCGATCTGACTAAGGCATTTGACAGGGTGTTGTTAAGAGATATTGTAAGAAAATTACAGGAAGGAGGAATATCCAATACATTGATAAAGACTGTCCAAGATCTATATACCAATTGCAAAACGAAAATTAAGGTTGACAATGAACTGTCTAGGGAAATTCCTACAAGCAATGGTATAAGACAGGGAGATAGTTTGAGCCCCTTTCTGTTCAATCTTATTATGGACGAAATTATAGAAGAGGTAGCTGGCCTGGGACTAGGTTATAAAATGGGCAGTAAAACTGTGAATGTCATTTGCTATGCGGACGATGCCGCATTAATAGCAGAGTCTGAAGATGACCTGCAAAGAATGTTGTACAAATTCCACACAGTATCCCAAAGGCTAAATATGGCTATATCAGTCAACAAAACAAAAAGTCTCACTATATCTAGGCAACCTGCAAGATGTAAACTGACTGTTGATGATATACCTGTGGAGCAGGTGATGAGTTTCAGGTATTTGGGAGTGGAGATCTGCAGCCAAAGTGACCTTTATACCGAAGTACGTGAACAAGTCAGTAAAGCCTCTGCCGTGTCAGGATGCCTGAAGAATCTGGTATGGAAAAACAAGCACATGCGTATCGACAGCAAGATCAGAATATACAAAACATGCGTGCGACCCATCATGACGTACGCTGTAGAGACGCGGGCTGACACTGTGCGAACCAAGGGACTACTTAGAACATCGGAGATGAAGGTCCTAAGATCAATTACTGGAAAAACCCTCCGAGATCGTGTCCGCAACGCAGACATAAGGAAAACCTGCGAAATAGAGGATATCGTTCAGTGGAGTAGATCCAGAAGAAGATACTGGAGGGACCATGTAGCCCGAATGGATGGTGACAGACTCGCATATACAGCCGCCTATGAAATCCCTTCCGGACACCGCCCACCTGGAAGACCGCCTAAGAGATGGAGGGACAGCTGGATCTCATCATCCGACGAGATATGATTTCTGTGTCACAGATCGTCAGATCTATCAGAAGAAGAAGAAGAAGAAGAAGATAATATACATATAAAAAGGCAAAAACCGGAGGCCATCAAGAAATAGTACGAGAATATTTTAAATACATGAGAGAGAGAGGAATACTTCGATTCTCTCCGAAGGTAATTCAAAATGCACACGATGTGCATGCTCAAGAACGTTTATGGATTATTTAGAATTTTGGTCTGTTATACGACAGTCGTTAATAACAAAATGAGAACAATTTTGTCTTGTAAATTGTTAACGTATGTGATAAAAAATATTTACCTTGAAAGTTTAAACTTAATACGAATTACAAATATACGGTGAACCAAGTTTTAAAGGGTAAAAATATCTTATAATAACTTCCCTGAATTTTGTGAGTTGCGACTAGTAGTATTGAAATCTGGTTACACATCGGAAGATTATCATTTTATGAGATAAAATATATAAAATTTGAAACTCTCTGCATAACGCATTTTTCAAGTTTGTCGTGAAACGAAAAACATGACATAAAATAGAAAAATATATATTTGGGTAGAGGTGAAAGCATTCTGGAGCGGTTGTTGGAATGAAAAGGACGGAACTGCGAGTATATTAAATTTACGATGAGGGTGAATTTTTCATCCCCTTGTTCCGTAATGAAGGGAAGGGCGGCTATCAAAATACTTATTTTTGCGTAGATATTAATACTTATCAAAATAATAATTTTAATTGCATGTAAACTTATTTACATAAAATCCAAATATAAATATGTTTAGAATGGAGTAAATGATTTATTCACTCGGGAATGCAATAATTTACGGTATATTTTTTGATAAATAATTAATAGAATAAGGAAAAATCTATACAATTTAGAACTTTTTAAAATATATTCCTCTCATATTTAATTCCAACCAATTTAAGCATTTTTTCATTATTGTTTTTTTTACATAAGTATATAAATACGACATAATATTTTTACTTATTAAAATACAATAAGGCAAGTATTATCACTCCATGTCTTTTTTATCTTGTATTCTTATATAGAGAATGTTTCGTATACCTTGGACCGAAAAGGTCAGTAACGTCGAAGTACTTAGGAGAGCCGGAGCCAAGAGAGAGCTGTTGTCGAATGTCAAAGTGAAAAAGGTCTCATATTTGGGTCACGTGCTGCGTGGAGAAAAGTACCGCCTCCTCCGACTTATATTGGAGGGCAAGATAGAGGGAAGACGGGGAGTTGGCAGAAGACAGATGTCCTGGCTGCGCAACATTAGAGAGTGGACCGGAATGAGGACGGTGGATGACCTGTTTCGGGCAGCGCAGGACAGGGAGGTTTTCGCCGGAGTGACCGCCAACGTCGGGGGGACCTGACACGGCACAGGAAGAAGAAGATTCTTATATACTAGGTATCAAAATATTTCCTGAACGATTGACAATTTGAACTGTTTCTTGTAGAATGTTGTATATACAAAATTCAAATACGAGGGTATTGATTCATGTATTCGATACACTCGTATTTCAGTCTGCAAGGGCATTAAAAAATTGTCACACGAGCGTTAAGGAACAGGAGTACATTGGATCGATTAATCGCAAACCCACGAAAAGAAGAAGAAAAATAATAAGAGCATTCGCGAAAAATGTTTTATACCTGACATCTTCTCTGCCTACCTCTCTTAGTTAATGTATAATTTCTCATGATGGATAGTATAAGAAATTCCAAATAATGTTTTGAATTGGGTTAATTTTTATAAATGTGAGAAAACGCTCTCTAAAGAACGTCGATATACCAAACTTCGGCGTATTATCTTTGGAAAGCGAATGAATATTTTGCCTTTGGGGGATAGATGAAGAATTTGTAGACAGGGAAGTGTGAGACGAATATCTCAAGAATTCGGTAATGGTTCTCGACTGGTTTTGATAGGTCCTTAACCGCTTCGGAAAGATGCTTACGCATAAAAGAAAGAAGAAGAGCAATAAAACCTCGGAAGGTTTGAAGATGGAGAGATCACTTAGTCATTAGTGTTTTATGGGCTTCCGAACAATTTATTACGAGATAATTATGGATAAAACGTATTGCAACAATATAAGTTTGATTTTAAAAGCTGGAAATACAAATGTTCTTATTACCATACTTAATAAAGCTTAACAGCTATTCAATTATATTACTTGTATTTACTATATATATATATATTTCTTAATAGTAGATTAAGTATTCCACGTTCACCGCGGAATACTTAATCTACCAAATAAACAAATATTTTCTACTCGTACAGTAGAAAATATTTGTTATTTAATATATGACTTGACTGCATCATGGATAAAATTAAGAAAGGATCCCTCAGATCATGAGAATGGTTCAGAGTATAATGGTTAAAAAGTTATACACAAGCAGCGTGAGTGGAAAAAGAAGCCAAGGACGACCGAGGAAAACATGGCATAACCAAAATTACTGAATTACTAAAAGGCGGCCACATTCGAAGTCGGAATAATCGACGTGCGTGCATGGTACGATGTATGAATGTAGAGGAAGCCCGAGAAGTATGCCAGGACAGATCATTGTGGCGATCCATCCTCTCTGCCTACTCCTCCGGGGAAATGGCGTGATGTTTAGTTAGTTTAACGAAAACAATAGGACTAAGAACCTTCTTAGAGTAGCGGAAATGCGAACCCTACGCTCCATCGCAGGTAGAACCATCAGAGATTGGATCAGAAATGAAACAATAAGGTCTGTCTGTGGTGTTGAGGACATATTATGTTGGGGAAGAAGCAGAAGGCGCTTTTGGAGATCACGTGGACCGCATGGAAAATGGTTAAAGAAGAAAACCAGAGCAGTGAGATATTAAACATCATAAACAGATCATACGACCTTAACTAAGAAGAAGAAGAAACCCTTTTTTTATAAGTTTTATCGTATTATAATTATTTCGAATGAAATTTTCTCGATTTTTTTAAATACTCGTATTGTAAGTGAATAACACTCTTCGCCTGTCTAAGGCGTTATCAAATGTAGCCGCCACATTTGACAATGCTTTAGATAGGCGAGACATGTCATTCATATAAAATATTAAAAAAAAAAAAAAATTGTTCAAGAAACAATAAATATGTTTTTATCATATTTTATAGGAATGACATAATTCGTCTTTCTAAGGCTAACAAACGTCTTACATTTCACAAGAAGCTATACATATTAAACACTTTATTTTTATTCATATGTATAATATAAAAACGTTTGTTTTCTGGAATTTAATTTTAAGTTATGGGAATTACACGTTTTACCTAATTATTAAATACATATACGTATCTTAGAAAGGCTAAAAATGTTATTAGCATAAATAAAAATTCTAGAAAACATATGTTTTTATTCGTTTTGATTATTTAATACGGAGTTTAATTTAAATGTATTATAATATTTAAAGAAAAAAAGACTTACAACGAAGATTTAAATCAATGGCTTTAGAATTTATTGTACAATCTCCAATATGAGCAGAAAATAGCTCATTATTATGAAAAAGGAGTCTGGTCGTGTGCAGGCTTGAACTCAAGTCCTCTGGATCAGAAGCCAAATATTTTAATCCCTGTTTTAACATCATCTATGAATTAATCTATTTTAACATCATATTTTAATTAATCGGAATAACCTGGATGCAGTCTGCATAAGACAGAGTGACATGGAAGCGAATGGAGGATGCCTTTGTCCAGAAGTGGACGGGAATAGGCTGAGGAAGATGAAGAGAAGAAGATTAATTAATAATAAAAAATCTGTGTTTAACATCTAAAGACAGTTCAAAGAAAACAACTTTGATCATTTATCTAGTGTATGATTTTCATTCCTCTCAAATAAAGTAACTCGTTCTAGGGAAAAATATATTAAGAGTAAATCTTTTTACTGAATACTCAGCACAAATGCGCTGTTTTTCATTTGTTTTAGTTGGTCTATACATTAATATTTATAATGTTTTATTAGAAAGGTTTGAGCGAAACGAATGGACGATATTCAAACTCCTCACTAAAAACGTAGATAGATAAATAAAGAACCGCGAACGAAGAAACGGGCAGAAAAGTAATTTTATTTATTCCCTCTGGAATAAACTACGGGGAGCAGAGAGAAGGCGGGACGGAGACAGATAGAGAGAGTATGAGAGAGAAAGCAACTATTTGTCTATTCTTTAGGCATTTTCAATCACCCGGAATCGGGATGTAATGAAATGTGAGCCACCCATTCTGTCCTGGGATGACAAAAAAAAACTTAATTACTTTTTGATTGAAATCGGAAAATTCAATGAAACTTTTACTCTTTAACGCAAGATGTACTTTGTGTAATATGTTAGACCGAAATGAGTTAGATGTACAGTGTACGTCCGGTCACATTTTTAAGTTTTAAAGTTATTAATATTTTTCTTGTAGGAAGAAGGTATTATGAACAAAATTATGAAAGGATCACCACGTTAGTTCGGACATATGGAGCGCATGGTATACGTTAACGATGTGAATGGAATACGGATTCGATGTAGACCGAGAAAAATATGGCATGACCAAATTAATAAAATTTAAATTGGGCATGAAAGTCAGAGGAATGTTTAGGAAACTATTATAGAAAGGTGTGTCAGGTAGAGTAGTGTGGCGGTCCATTCTCTCTGCCTACCCCTGCGGGAAAACGGCGTGATGGTTTTTTTGTTTTTGTTTGTTAGCTGTATTTCTAAAGGTTAAACTCTTGAACTTGAGGAGGGACTCACATTATTTTAGTATAACCATCAACCGGTAAAGAACAGATCAGAAACTTACCTGTAATATTTCATAAAATCAGAAATTTTAAACAGTCGGTTGGTTACACGCAAAAACGAAGATGAATTCGCATGTTTTATGTAAACGATGTTGTTCTTATTGGATAAATTTTCCATAAAATAATTAAATTTCGTTACGAATCATTTTATACTTAATGAAATATTAAATATTCCCACACTACCCTAAACCCTTTTTAATTGAACGGGAAGCCCACGTTAACATATTCATTTTAAAATGAAATTCTCCACACAGGAATATCACTAATTATATTTTCAATCATTGAGAATCGCACAATGAAAACAAATTAAATATAAATTCTCTCTATCAAAATTTTAATCACATTTCATCAGTGAAAATTCAATGGGGCTTTTGTCTTCCAGAGTGCCAATAAACACAAAATAGATTAAAGTGGGTAAGCTCTATTTTTTTAGAGGGTTATTCACGTTTTCAAATATTTCATTTGATCTGTTTATTTTATATTCAATAAATCAGATTTAAAAATATCTATCATGTATATAATATAAACATGATAGATATATTATATTATAAGATTAATTCAAAACTAAATAACTAACCATCACGCCGTCTCACTGAAGAGGTAGGCAGCAAGAATGGAACGTCACACTCTTCTGTCCTGACATACTTCTCTCGCTTTCTCTACATTCAAACATATTGTCATGCACGCACGTCGATTTCTCGGACTCTTCACGTGACCGACATTTAATATTTGATTGATTTGACACATTTTCCTTGGTCTTCCTCTATTTCTAGCTCTCTTCATGTCGTTTACATATACCTTCATCACCATTCTGGCTTCACTCATTATTTCCATGTGTCCAAACCATCTTAACGACCCAATAATTCAATTATATGAAAAAGTATAACTCAAACTTTATTTTTTATTTTTATTTTATAAAATAAGACATCACAAACGAAAAACTTTTAGCTACTCATTTGGACAAAAAAGATCTTTTCATACTGTCATCGCCGGGTATTGAACCCTGGGCGTCTTATAAACTCATAACAGGAACAATATTGATAACCTATCTAAACAGATCGCAACAGCTATAAAATGAAGAAGAAAAATATTTCATCTTGGATACGAAGTCATTATTTGGTGGTTTGACTTATATAAAAATAAAATTAAACACTTTTCAATTTATAAACCATTTCCCCGGAGGGGTAGTAGTCAATTTATAAACTACTTTATTTGAGTTAGTAACGCCAACCGGTTTCACTTTGTAGCGAGTTTCTAGGGCTATACATATTGAAACTGTTTGACGCTACTAACTCAAATAAAGAGGGTTTAAACTAACAAGGTGAGGGCATGATATAGAAAGTTGACTTCGAGATAAAATTTTGCAGGATTATGATACCTCCTTAGAGTCCTTCATAGTCAAAGTAAAAAAGCGCAATAGACAACCAATATCTAGTAAAGAAAAAATCACCGTTATTATATATTAGGAAAAAATGCAAGACGCGAGATTTTAACAAGAGACCGGTCGTTTAACTTAATAAAAAAGGCAATCTATCCGCTCAGACACCTAGCTATTAAAACTATATAATTTCTAATATATTAGTAAATGTGAAATGGTTAAAGGCCATTTTTATAGAAATTGACTGTCTATTGCTCTTTCTTACTTTGACTGTGGATGACTCTTGGGGAGAAGTACTAAAGTCAAATTCCTATGTCGTGCCCTCCCCTTTTAATTTAAAAAGGGTTGAATTTTATTTGAAAAAGATTTCTGAATAATAAAATATATACTTCTTTCAATGATACTAACTTATCGCAAGCTCGCTGACGTTATATTTAATTGTACTATTTATTTAACCTACTTTTTTGATAAAAAATATAATACGAAAGTCAATATAGATAAAGCAATGTTATACTTGTATGATTGCATTCAGACCTTCGAATTTTATATCAAAAAGTTCTAACAATTCAATCAATGAAACCGTGCATTTCATTTTCCAATATAAGCTGATACCAACCACCCGTAACAATTTCCATTTTATCCCTACTTTGCAAGACCGGTTGAAAATGTTATTATCATGCATGATACAATATCATATAGTACAAAAATATGAAGGCAATATAAGAAAATGGACAGAGAGTTTTCCAATATCTGCATACTGAAGGAAGCGAAATTTTCCTTACTAGCCCATATAACATAAAATGTTTTTTCTTACAACATTTTGAATGTATACAAATACGAGTACTTGTAGACGAATACTGGATTTTACCCATTGCGGGTTATCAATTCAAGAATTAATTGTATCTCAATAGAGACGAAGATGCAAATTGGAAACAGAATACGGATTCATATTCTGTTTCCAATTTGCATCTTCGACGCTATTGAGATACAATTAATTCCTGAATTGATAACCCGCAATGGGTAAAATCCAGTATTCGTCTACAAGTATATGTATACATTCAAAATGTTGTTAAAACAAAAATTGGTCAAAATTATAGCATATAGATTTGAGTGACATCTCCAGGCGGTTTCTAGCAATGCGCTAATGGCGTTGCGTTACATTGCGTTAAAAAGATCTTCTGCTTAATGCTTAAAATACTATCTTCATAGATGGCGTTAGTATGTAGATTGAAAAAACTACCATGCAAAGGGTGGTGTTGCAGATTAACATAATAATAATTATATATTATGTACAACTTCCAAAAATTTGTCAGATATAGTGGTCATAAGAAAAAAAAAGGTGGAATGGGGAAATTTGTATTACATAAAGCGTGCGCTTAACCCAACCAATGACAGGTCATAAGTCCTGTAAACACCTCGATCAATCATATTCCGTTTCCAATTTGCATTTTCGTCTCTGTTGAGACACAATTAATTCTTGTTTTTTTCTTCTTCGTTTTGGTTGGACGTCTTATAAGATGAAACGAAAAGGTTTTCCTTTGATTCATTGGTCTATTGTTACGAGTTTTTATTTAAAGATTTCCTGTTATGATAAAAACTCACTAATCATCGCGGCGTTTCATTCTGTTGTGGGCAGAGACAGGAGATAAATCACCTCATCCTTGAGCGTCAACAGTTAATCCAGAATAATAATTAAAGGTTTTTCTACCATCACTTGTATACAAGTATATCTTCTAGATTCTGACCCTTTGAAAATAGGGATAGAAATATTTCCTTCAAAGAATTTAAAGTTTCTAGGTGTTCATTTAGATGGCAATCTGTCTTACAATACGCACATATCAGGGCTTGTTAAGTCTGGTTTCTTCCAACTGAGACAGCTAAAGCATATAAGGAGATGTTTACCTGTTGGTGAAGCTAGGACCCTCGTAAATTCTTTTGTAGTGTCGCGGTTAGATTATTGCAACGGAATGTACGCTGGATTGCCAAATAATCAATTAAGCAGAATACAAAGCGTATTCAATGCTGCTGCCCGATTGATTGTGGGGCAACAAAAATACTGTCATATCACGCCGCTCCTGAAGGACCTTCACTGGCTTAAAATCTGAGAGCGAGTAAAATATAAATTGTGTTTGACAGTGCTTAAGGCTCGACACCAGAGAGCGCCAGCGTATATATCGGACCTCTGCGTGACACCCATGCCAACGGATAGACAACGTTCACTCCGATCAGTAGAAACAAGTGCAAACAACATAGCAGTTCCAGTCAGAGCCAATAAAGCATGTTTCTGTGATCGTGCTTTCAGCGTTGCGGGTCCGTTGGCGTGGAATAGCCTCCATGTTAGTATTAAGTATGAGGATAGTGACGTTAAATTTTAGAAGCTTAACCCAACCAATGACAGGTCACAAGTCTTGTAAACGCCTCGGCCAACATATTCTGTTTCCAAAAAAAAAAATTTACATCGTCGTCTCTATTGAGATACAATTAATGATAATTTGTTTTGGCTTTTGAACTTCTAGTGTTATGTAATTGGTGTACTCATTTCACTGAGGCATCTAATCTGTTTAACTTAAACACACACATACATACACACACACATACACACACACAGACATTTTTTTTTGCATACACACAAATCGTATTTGTTCGTTTTAACCATCACGCCGTTTTCTCGGAGGGGCAGGCGTAGAGGATGGAACTAATAAATTAATCTCTCTTACCATTTTTTAAATATTATCATCTTGTATTAGTATTATTTATTAGTTCTTACTGATAAAAAATAATAATTATTAGTACTTATAACAAATAGCCCGGGTTAATCATTTATTTTTAATTATTGTATCGAATTTTAAATGCGTTTTTATATTAGTCTTTCTGTGTTTAGATTTTATTATATTTTTATACCTGAAGATGGAGGTATCCTCCGAAACATGTTGTGTTTTTTAATATTTTTTTAATAATAAGTGGATTAAATAAAGTTATTTTCAATTTCTCAAGTATATTACTATGGTGTTAATGCCTTAGCGTTCAATAAGTAAATACTTTCATATAACCAATTATTTTATAATAAAAATACAATAATTGGTTATAAAAAAGTATATATCTATAATAAAAAAAAAATCTTTTTTACGTTGATTTCTCCGAGTCCTCACGTGGCCGACATTCAATAAATTATTTATTTGATCGTCCGCTAGTTCTATTTACATCTTTAACATATAATTTTTTTTACCATTCTTTCTTCATTCATTCTTTCCATGTGTCCAAATCATTTTAATAATCCTTTCATTATTTTGTTCATAATACCATCATTTGCATCGCATTCACTTCTTATATTTTCATTCGACAATCTATCATACACAGAGTATCTACAGATTCGTCTAAGAGATATCATCTCTACTGCATTTATTCTACTTTCATCCTTCTATTGCTATTCATTCGCACCGCAATCACTTTTTACGTTTGCATTTGACACCCTATCATATATAGATTTAACACACATTCATCTATTAGATCTCATTTCTGCTGCAGTCATTATAATTTCGTCCTTCTTTTACCAGTTCCATGCTTTGTTTCCAACATAAGGGTCGGTACAAGAATAACATTGTGCACTGCCATTTTTTTTAAAGCTTTTGTTTGCGTAAATTTTAAAATTAACAAGTTATTTAATATGTTTTGATTTCAAAGGAATACTTGTTTTGTAAGAGATTTCTAGACATTTTTGGAGTTCTTGATACTAAGCGCCTCAAATAAGAGCAATAATTGAAATATTCTACTGAAGCTTCATATTTTGTGAGTCTGTTATTTTGTATTTCGAGAAGTATCTTTGTTGTTTTCTTATCTTTATTATTCGATCCTTCCTCTGAAAATATAATAGAAGACGTATTGGTACTTGTAGAATGTCTCCAGTTCTCAGAATAACTTTCCGGTAATTATGTTTCCTCCAATAATTTTCACAAGATTTAACCCTTATCACCTTCACGCATGCGCAGCGTCAGATCTTGTGAACCCTCAAAGGATTTTTTGTCTTTCTTGTTGATTTAGCTATTCGGATACAAAATAATTATTTTTCAAGTTTACTAGGAGTAGCTTATGTAATTGAACCAACAATGGGATTTTTCGAAAAGAAAAATACTCTTTGATGATTTTTAAAAACAAATAGATGAACTGCGTAATTTTAAGTTGGATCATAGAACATTTTATATCTAGAACTGTTTACGTCCAAAATATCCAAAATGGGCTGAATTTTAAACTCAGATTTAATAAACAGAATCAATGAAAACAATTTATCGTTATTCCGAAATTATTTCTAGTGCAGTTAGGTTCAAAATGATTTGTTTCTTGAACAATGATGTTAAACTCTATATTAAATAATTAATACGAATAAAAACGTCAGTTTTCCAGAAGTTTTATTATATTCTACATGAATGACATGTTTCGCGGAAATGTTTTACGAGAATGACATTTGATAATGCCTTAGAAGGGCGAAACATGTCATTCCCGTAAAATATAATAAAACTTCTAGAAAACTGACGTTTTCATTCGTATTAATCAAAATGATTTAGTAATCGGGTGGTGGCATAGGAGACATAAAGCTCGACTTTTGATCCAGAGGACTTGGGTTTAAGCCTCTACACGACCAGATTCCTTATATATAATGATGAGCTATTTTCGGCTCATATCGAAAAATATACAATAAATTTTAATACCATTGATTTAAATCCATGGTGTTCTTTTATATTCGATATAAAAAATACTAAATTTTATTTCTACACATACACATTAAGATTTAAAAAATCACGAAATTTAACATTTGATATATTATTGTAACACCTGATGATATCAACATAGGTTGACGAAACAGCTGTTGCGTAAAATAAAATACAATTGTGATACAAAAAACAAAGTTTATTCATTAACAGTTTAAAAATAGTATTGTCTTTTATGGTGTTATTCAGCCTCCAATGTGAAAAACAAGAAGAAAAATAATGCTATCTTATTAAAGCGTTAATAAATTGATGATAGTTATTTTAAAAAAAACTAATTTTCTAAATTTTCAAATAACAAAGAAAGCTCTACGTATGAGACTCACTGGAGTGTACTTACAACGAAAACTTCTCGACTCGCGTAAGAAGGCAAATCTTACGTGTATGATTAGAGTTTTTCGCTTTTATATCGAATGTACTAGTCAGTAAAAGCGCAAGAACAAAAGCCTAATAGAAAAACTCTGCTGAGTTTTTTGTATTCCGTAATAAAATTTTCCTTCTTATGTGTTGATCAACCAACTGAATAAAAGTACTAGAAAATCGTATGACCTGTGTAAATTCATGTAATGATTATCTGTAGAATATTTTATTTTCAAAAATAGTTATAAATAGAGTAATTCTAATAGTATTATAGTTAATATAACAGAATAACGAAGGTCTGATGATGTAAGGAGAACTGCTGGTGACTTGATGTAAAAAGCGCATGAGAGAAATTGGCTCTTTGGATTTACGTGAACATATACGAGTAGACCGTGGTGTTCAAGTGGATATTTTAGCATCTGTCCACTTGAACACCATAGTTTATATATTCATATAATTGTATCTGTATCTAGTAAAGCTTGGGCATATACTAGTAGGCGTAATTACAATTCCGTGGTTAATTAACAAAGTATTATTTTACTGACAAATTTTTTATGAATTAAAACACTGTTTTTCCACTTTTTTACACACATCAAAAGTGGAAAAAACATTGTTTTATTTCATTAAAAAATCGTCATTATAGAATTCTACAGTGTTAACGCCTTAAGTTTATCTAAAATGTAATTTTATTATTAATATTTTAGTTTTCATCCTAGGAGTTAGTTTGTAGCAAAGTTTATAGGCATAATTAGTATTTTTTGAGATGCTATTAAGCCTTTTAAATTTGGTAATTCGTTACCTGAGATTAAGAAGGTTCCAAATGACAAAAGTAAAAAGCTGAGAAAAATTTAGTCAAAGTTTTGTTGGTTTCGGGTGTGTATCTTGAAATAAAAGGGTTTTATTCCAATTTCCAGAGATTTTTTTACCGAGAAACGTATAAATTTTGTCTAGCAACAGTTGGAATAATAAATTTCTAAGTTTAAATGAATCCTTCTTCAGTGAATCGTGTGTTTTGAATGATCAGATGGAACTTGATTATTTTCGTAACATCAAAATAACGATACTATTACACTTTTTTTTTATTGTACGTATAGATAAGGTTAGTAAGAACCCTTTTCACGAAAAAAAGCCAAATGTGAAATTTTGTTAGTTGGAATCCTCTTACTCTCAGGTGACGAATTTCCCAGTGTTCTCCACATTTGTATATAGCAGACTATTTGAACCTAATTCTTGAATACAAATGTTTTTCTATTTGTTCTCATGATATGTGATAGGTAGCTAGTTTATCGCCATTTTATTGTCACGTGAATACGCCAGACTAAAGAGAGTGTGACAATCACAGTGTTATCGCCGGGAATTGAACTGGGTTTGGTGTACCAATCAAAGCTCTTGTCACTCTTGCCACGAAATTCACACGGTTCGTAAATTAACACGGTGTCGACGTGCGTGTTTATTTACTGTTCATCTTGAAATAAGAAAACCTTAAGGTTTGGTAGCATAGAATATGTGGTGTTTACTCAGATGATGCTAGAAAGATATGTATCCAAATAGAAGTTTCAAGTGCTTGCTTGTAGACTAGGCCGAAAATAACACTTGAAATAATCTTGATATAATTTAATACGGAAAACTAACCCAAAAGTTCTTATCCGAAAATCTTACGTCGAATACGCGGGAAGTATATTCGATGGGTGATGGGTCGAAAGGGTGACATATGGCGAAAACGTTATTATTTAATGTACCAGGACATCAGCCAGTCCAGTCAATTAAACTTGGAAAACTGTGCTGGCTTAGACGTGTTCAATGCATGGAAGACGAAAAATAGTCAAATTATGGTCCATTACCCCATCAACTAAAAGGATATATACCAAAGTTATCCCGTTGCAACTTGTAAATCGTCTTAGACTAACTAACCTGGAGTGATCTGTAATATTTTCGTAACGTTTCGTCCCTAAAAATTCCCAATTTCTCGGAATTTACTTTAAGAAAATTGAAAAACTTTGTTGAATCCCCTATTTAATAAAGAAAATATATAAAAAAACACGACATGTTTCGGAGGATACCTCCATCTTCAGGTGTAAAAATATAATTTAAACTAAACAAAAAAAGACTAATAAAAAACGCATTTAAAATTCGATACAATAATTCAAATTTAAAATTTAACCTTTGATATTTGTTATAAGTAGGTACTAACAATTATTTAATTATTAAGAACTAATAAATAATATTAAATAATAATAATACTTGATTATAATACAAAAAAATAAAAAAAAATTGAAATGTAGAAGTAAATTGATGATGTAAACTGTTTTCTGGGAACAAAATATGGTGGCCGAGGCCCTTACAGGAGGAACATTCCCCATTCCGCCCTTGTTGTTTAACATAAAGCGATCGCTCAACCCAACCAATGACAGGTCATAAGTCCTGCAAGCGCCTCGGCCACCATATTCTGTTCCCAGAAAATAATTTACATCTTCGTCTCTATTGAGATACAATTAATCCTTATAAAAAAATAATTTATCCGCAATGGGTAAAATCCAGTATTTGTCTACAAGAATTTGTATACATTCAAAATGTTGTGCAAAATTTATTGTTTCTTGAACAATGGTGTAAAACTCCCTCTTTAATTATTGATATAAATCTAAACGTCTGTCTTCTAAAGTTGTTGACATGTTTCGTCCTAAGAAGGGCTTGGACTTGGACTTGGATCTTCTGCCTTACAGAGGTTCAGCTCATGTGGCTATTCCTCTTACGTCTGATGGGAACATTGTTGGAAGGTGATTTGGTGGGTTGTTAGTTTATTCGGGGGCATGATTTGTGTGGCCCGGAGTGTTCCTCTGAAGGAGAATCGATTTTGGGCGCTTGTGGCGGCTGGAAGTGTTTGGGTCGTAATTAGAGAGGTCTTTTATTGTGGGGTTGGGATGTGAAGGGAGTCCTTTGTAAAAACGTTCGGCAAGTTTCAGAATGAATTCATCTATCATCGGGATTCCCGATTCTAGGTGCAGTTGTGTAATCCTGGTCCATGAAGGCGCACCAAGCGATAAACGGATAGCCTTATTTTGCAGGATTTGGAGTTTTTGTATGTGACTCGAAGCTGCATAGCCACAAATTAATAATAATTTTAGATAAACTTAATAATAGCAATGACAGTGCACAACAGTGTTCGTCTACCGACCCTTATATATGGAAGCGAGGCATGGAATTGGCAAAAGAAGGATGAAAGTAGAATAAATGCAGTAGAAATGAGATCTCTTAGACGAATGTGTGCATACTCTGTGTATGATCGGGTGGTGATCTAGTGGATAGAACGCTTGGCTCCTTGAAACCATGACTGTCTGCAACATTAGCGTGAATGGTGAAAATTTGGAGCAAGTAGTTGAGTTCGTGTATTTAGGTAGTATGTTTACAAGAAATTGGTGAGTGGAGAGGGATATTGAAAGAAGGGTTGGGGCAGGCAACAAAGTGAATGGTGCACTTAATGTTGTCATCGCAAGCAAAAACCTATCCAAAAAAGCTAGAATGGCAGTACACAATGGTGTTCTTCTACCGACCCTTATGTATGGAAGCGAAGCATGGAACTGGCAAAAGAAAGATAATAGTATAATAAATGCAGTAGAAATGAGATCTCTTGGACGAATGTGTGGATACTCTGTGTATGATCGGGTGGTGATATAGTGGATAGAACGCTTGGCTCCTTATCCAGGGGGCATGGGTTCAAGCCTGGACACGACCAGATTCCTTCTTCGTAATAATGAGCTGTTTTCTGCTCACATTGAAGATTGTAAAATAAATTCTTATATCATTGATTTAAATCCTTGGTATTAAGTTTTTTTTTTAATGATAGAGTGTCGAATGAAAATATAAGAAGTGAATGCGGTGCGAATGATGGTGCTATGAACAAAATAATGAAAGGATCATTAAGATGGTTTGGACATATGGAAAGAATGAATGTAAAAAGAATGGTAAAACAATTATATTTTAACGATGTAAATGGAACCAGAAATAGAGGAAGACCGAGGAAAACGTGGCACGATCAAATAAATCAAATATTGAATGTGAGGAGTCAGAGAAATCGACGCACGTGCATGACACGATGTATGAATGTTGAGGAAGCGAGAGAAATATGTCAGGAAAGAAAAGTGTGGTAGTCCATTCTTTCTGCCTACTCATTCGGGGAGACGGCGTGATGGTTAGTTAGTTTGTTTAGATAAACTTAAGACGTTAACACTGTGGAATTCCATACTGACGATTTTTTATGAATTAAAACACTATTTTTTCCACTTTTGATCATTTACAAATAATAATAATAATAATAAACAAAGCTTTTATAAAAAAATAAATAAAATATGAAAAATTCCAAGGCTTACGGAATTAAAAATAACTATGCATAGAAAGCCGTATATCAATTTCCACAAGCAACAATATGTTAGAAAATTTTGTTCTTAATACAAAAGATGAATCATAAATTTCTTTGGCGTTTCAGTAAAAAGGTAATATATTATGAAATAAATAAAATGTTATGTTATTAGTTTAAGTTTTATAATAATCAAATGATTTTACGTAAATTTCTTTGAAGTTCATTTTAAGTTCATTTTAAAATAATAATTTAATAAAACGATGTTTCTTTATGAATTAATTCCACTTATTGTCTTTATTTCGACAGCGACCGGTTTCGCCAGGGTAGCTGGCATCGACTGACTAGCTCTGTCGATCAGTCTGTCAATGCTAGCTAACCTGGCAAAAGCTGTCGTTGTCGAAAAAACACAAATAATTTAAGTTGTTAATTTAAAAACATCGTTTAATTTAATTATAAATAAGTTTTATGAGTTAAGTAAGAACAATACAATTGTGGTAAAGGTTAATTTATAAATATATCATTGATGACATATACCTCTTTACCAAATTGCCAAATTGGTATTGATTGTAAAGTGTGAGTAGGGAGTAGTAGGATTAGAAGAAGAATTTAGAACAATGAGTTCTGATTTCAATTACTTAAAACGACTCCCAATTCAAAAATGTGGTTGTGCGCCAGGGTGGCACTTTAAAAATGCCCCAACCTTATAAAATGGAGTTACTTAATAATTCACCTAATTTTAATGCGATCCTTTTGTAGCATAAAAGGTTCTTTAAAGTATTGTCCTCATACAGACTATACCCAAGTGGGATTTGCGAGCATATTTCATAGACAATATATTTTTAACATCCCTACTAAATTTGCGTTTTATGAAACGTTAACTGGAAAATATTACGAATATTTTACTACTTAGGTATTTAACCGTCGCGTTGCCATGTGGTCAATTGAGTTTCCACTGCCAATTTAAAGTTGATTTTCTTAAAACCTATGGACCCTAATATTATAAAAAAAATTGTAATCCTCCATTGAAGTGTTTTCAATATTTCGTAATAAAAAAAAAGCCAAAAATTACTTCCTTCATCCCAAAAAAAAATATTTTCTAAGACTGCCCTCACCTTCATTCGTGTTAAGGTAGAATTTGTTTTGCTAATATTTACAACTTTATCAAAAATGACAAATACTTACTCGCTG